>JAVJGJ010000001.1:79525207-79546429 GCA_035590215.1 Microhierax caerulescens
ATGCTAGAGTTCTAGAAATGAAGCTATTGCAACCATTTGGCATTCTGAATAAGGGCCGCTGTGTCACTTTCACTCAATGAAAACTAAAACTACAAACAAGATGCATATGATATACAGATATTGAGAAAAAGCTATAGACGTCAGGGCTGAACAATTAGCA
Organism: Microhierax caerulescens; assembly: GCA_035590215.1. Lineage (NCBI taxonomy): Eukaryota > Metazoa > Chordata > Aves > Falconiformes > Falconidae > Microhierax > Microhierax caerulescens. Next base: position 79,525,368 of record JAVJGJ010000001.1, read on the forward strand.
AAGGAGAAGAAGAGCAAATTACAGAAATGACAGCGTAGTGGTAACAGTTTAATCTTACACCTGTAGGGCTCCTGTACAGATGTTTCAATCTCTTAAGCCACTGATGCCTCAAGGGTTGATGCTAAAATATCTATTGCCATTAGAGCAACGTCTATTTTCGTCTACAGGTTTTGCCCATGGGTTTATTCCAAATGTGTACATTGGCAGTATTAAAATTCAGTACATAAACCATTTTTTTTTTATTCTTGTATGACACTTGAATCTAATTTCGACATGTCATTGATGGACAGTTTTTAAATGTTAATAAAAATAATTCTAATACTATAGGATTCCCATTACATATTCACAGAAATCACTAGAAAGCTTTTCCTAAAAGAAATATCTGGCTCAGGAGAGTCTTTATAAAATTACACACTGAAAAAAGAAGTGCATTCCCACTGATAAAGCTGTGGTAATGTAAATAAAATCATGCAAAAGTTCACTTTGTATTTCTATCCTGAAATACACTGTACTAACTTCATCCTAGTCTCTCCCATAAATTTCTCCAAAATTTCCTTGTTTAGTGGGGAGAAGCTGAATTCAGAACAAAACCAGGAAAATTCATAAGACTGAACTAAAAACCACGTTCCCTTCTAGATATTATTGTAATGGACAAATTCAGACAAGAAATTATTTCTTTTTAAAATGTCAGTTTCTTCTTTCTTTTTTTCTGCCACTTGGCAATTTAAATGTTCCTGGTCAGAATCAGTCCACCACTTGTCACAAATGTTCTTTGTCAGTCATTAATGAACCGTCCTTTAAGTTAAAGGAATTCTTCATTGTAAACTTGTTTTATAGCGTTGTTCTTATGATTTATCTTGGAAAATAAAGATTGCAGGCCTGTGAGGTCTCCTACTCTGTATTATGCTCAAGATTTTTCAAAGCCAGTTCACATGCCCTTCAAATACCTTTCAGCAGAATAGGGCTATTTTTTAATCAACTGTCATCTTGAAGTGTTCAGGCTAGCACAAAAATGACAGGAAAAATCGATTTGAACTTAAAAGTTTTCTTTGTTTACTGTTTTAGTTGAAGAAAACATTCTATTTCAAAACAAGCGTTTCAAATGAGTGTTTTCAGTCTTCTCTTGCTCGAGTCCATTTCCCACTGTGTCTAGAAGTAGAGCAACTAAAATAAGTTTTAGATGGTTGGAAAAGTCCCACCATTTGATAAATTTTCATTGCTCTCTTTGAAAAGTTGGGGTTTGGAGGTAAAATAACACTCTGTTATAGTAAGTACAGGGTGAATTCTTCAGTACCATGATCATTCCTTGGTCCTTCTCATCTAAGGACTCCGTTTCAAAAACAGCTGGATTTCCTCAGCCCCAGTACTTTTAACTGGTAACTTACTCAACGTGAAGAAAAACATGTTAGCTTATTTGGCTGGTAGATTTTGAGGGTCTTTCTGGGAGTCTGTCTTTCCTGACAACAGGTCTCCATGCAATTCAAATTTATGGAAATACAAAAATATGTTCCTGATATTATGATATGGCCTTGTCTGAACCTATAGGCAGTACAGATGAGACTGGTGTGACCAGCAAGCGTTAAGCAATGAGTGATGCTGCTTTGATTAGTTTAATTGCTTATGGAATCTACAAGCAGTTGTGTTAAGTTCATGTTCTTCTAGTGCACGTGTCCCTTATTTGGTTTCTCAAAGAGCAGTTGCGACCCTATCTCTGTTTTCAAAATATTGTGCCATTTTTCAAAGAATGCACAAAAATGGTGAGCTTCCTGCATCAATTTAGTTGGAAGGAAAGCTGTGTTCTCCTGGGAATGTGTTGTTCATGGAGTTCCCAAACACGTGTCCTCTTTTGATTTCATTTTACGAGACCTTAAAGAGGGGCTGTCATGGTTTTTTCCTCCGTGATTCTGCATCCATACAACAGAGGGAAGAGCATTACCATCTTAGATTAGATGACAACCCAACCCTTGCTTATTCCTTTGAAAAAGGAAAGAACTGGTAAATTAGTCCTATGTTTTAAGGACTAGCAGGAAAATTGACCCACTTTCTTCAAGTTAGAAGAAAGATCACAGATGTCTTGCCTTAGCAGTAAGTGCCTCAAAGCAGCAGGTCTGGACAAGCTTAAAAGATGTATGACATGAATTCTTCTTTTGTTTTTGAAAGTTTGAGAAGAATTCAGGGACAAAGGACCCTAAGTACATTGTTCTGTACTGAGATGGCAAACATCTTTTCAGAAAGATGCTTGTGTTTTTGCCATTTGTACTGATACCAGTTCATCTATTTCTTTATTTGTTCTAGAAACATTGCAAATATTTTAATGGTTACTCTGATCATTATGGAAAAAATATTTTTTGCTGGTAAAGTACAGGTGATATGTCTGAAATTATCTCTTGTGTCACCAGAAAGCAGGACGTAGCTTTTTGTATGAGGTATACAAAGAAAAGGTTTTTTTACTTGGAGTATCTGTAAAAGCAAACCTTCATAACTGTCTGTCACAGATTTACACTTTTCATCTTCATAACTGGGACCTAAATAAATCTGTCCTGAGTTCCAGCTTTTCTCTAGCTTCTGCCTTTGTAGGTAAATTCATTATATGCAGTTTGGAAACTTTTAATCTTCCTATATCTATCAGTCTGCATTTGCCCTGTCTCTGAAGGACATTGGGGGGGTTTCTGTCGACTGTGTAAGATAACAATGTTGGCCCAAACTTACTCATTATAAAATTCAAATAATTTATATTAACCAATCCATATTTGGGCTCAAGTTTTTATATGGTTTGCTGATGGCACTTCTTTTGTGTTATAGGAGGTCTCGTGTTTTTACAGTGCTACTTTGGCAGTTAGAAGCAAAGCTGAGCCGTTCTGCTCTGGATGAGCTGTGAATGAGCACCTATAACACAACAGAGGCACCTTTGCAGCTTGCTACACAGGTGGAACAAAGACATAACCTATGGATTAATAAAAGGAGTACAGAAGAGCATTTTTCTTAATTGAACACCAACATGAAACAGCCAGTGACATGATGTGATAACCATTAATCAATATTTTTTAGAGCTATTCTATCAGGAGGTTTAGCTGCTAAAAAGAAATGGACAATGAAATGATGCTGGAAGAATGGTTCAATATTTTCCTAGTAGAAAATCAATAACAGGTAGAAAAGTCAACACCTTTAATACTGCATCACAAAGATAGCATGACAGATCATTATCTTGGCATGGTAAACCCCAGTGTCAGTAAAGTTTGTATTTGCAAAATCAGAAGTACAGTTCTTTGTTGCTGTTGTTGCAGTACTATCTTTACCCGTTTTCCTCACATAAAAGACACCGTTTTCATTTCCTCAACCCAAAAGAGAATTGTTTTAATATTATCTAGCACTTTACAGTGGATTTAACTGTATTTTCTCTGGTCTACCTTTGTCAGCTTTGCCAAATATTTCCTCAGAGGGTTGGGCGGGGGGGAACAGGGCCTTCCTTCATAAATCTCCTGCAATCTGCAAGGTCCAAACTTCTGTCTTTTTTTTGCATAAACAAAGTGCCATTAACAAGTCAGTGGACAAAGACCAGCGCTTTCAGTGATTTGCCTGGAGTGAAGCTGTTAAGTGTTGATGCCTTGTTATCTCCTTTCCCAGGCAGATATTTACATGCCAGGGTAATCAGACTTAGCAAAAATGAGTAATGCAGAGATATGGATAGATATGATCAAGGTTATAAATTCACAGAGAAATCAAAACATTAAACACAGTGACGGATTATGTACTCTTTCACAAAGAATGATTTCTAAACTCTGACAGTAAAGTCATTAATTAGTTCAGGGATTAATACTATTTGACTAAACAATAATTTCTGGAAAATGCTGTGAATATCCATTGAATGGTACTGTGAGCAGATAAATGCCACTGTCCGAAACAATTAAAACACAAAAAAATTTAAACTCCATGCAGTTTAAATAATTTTTGGAAGATGCTATGAAAATCCATTGAATAGTACTGTAAGAAAATAAATGCTGTCATCCGAAATTTAAACTGCACGGAGATCAGCCCCGTTAAGCACAAAGTTCAGCTCAGTCTGAATATGTCTCCAGTGTGTAAGGTAAAAGGCTTGACAAAATGTGAAGTCTTGTTTCGTGGTGGGCTTTTTTTTGTTTGTTTGTTTCATTTATGTTTAATTTTTCTGTATTGTTGTCTTTTACCAAGCGTTTTGGTAGTTACTCGGGTTATGACAGATAACTGCACCGAAGGGAGCCGTATTTGTCTGTGACTTCTATCTTCTTGCAGCAAGAGACTTCGGACACTAAGTGCTACACATGTACTCTTTGCTCAACACCATGCCTGCATAAGTTGGTTTTTTTTTTTTTGCTACTTGTTTTTGGTTGGAACAGGTTAAACATAATATTCTTAATACAAACACAGAACAGTAGAGAGGTTTATGAACAATATGCAAGTGTGAATTCACCCTGGGATTAGAATATAGCCTTATTTTTGGTACCTGTACATCAGAGAGATAAGACGCTAAGGCAAAAGTCTCTTTGAGCAGTTGCATAGGTTATGCAGTTGCAGATAAAAGCAAATCAGATTTTCAAAATCGTATGGTGTTAGCTGGAATATATGAATTTCTATACAGGACACTTCTAACAGCAAAGATAATTCTCTGCATATGGAAATAACAGAGTATTTGTCTCAATTTCCTTCAGATACTGCTTCTATATTTAAATTTTCCACAGTTCTAAACATTATCAAGGGTTTACCACGTGAAAGGTCTTCCAGAAGAGAGGTCTTATGAACCTGAAGTACTTGATTCAGTCTCAAGTGATTCCCTTAGTCCAGGAGAAAAGTGAGAACAAAAATCACATGTTCTGCAATAACATATTCCTTTTTAACCTGAGAAAGTTGTATGAAAGATTTATACTTTATCTTATGAAAATAAACTAGAAAAACAGTTGCATGTTTCAGAAGTGGTGATGTGCTATCTGAACAAGCATCACATCACACTTAATGAAGTTTATATAAGAATTTCAAGTGCTCTAAAAGAGCAATGAAACGTAACACATAATTTGTATTGGATTCTTTATCTTTTTTTTTTTTTTTTTTTTTTGGTAACAGCATCCACTAAGTCAAATGCTAACTATAATGAGGAATTTATACTCTTTTCTTGAAAGTACTTCAAAAATTAAATTAACAGGCCCTTGCAGAATGGTACGTCGCTAAGTGGACTTACAGAAGCTTTGGGAGCATGAAGAACACTAGTAAATGTTCTGTGCCGATGCTGCTGTTCTCCATTTTCAGTATATTGGAGCCCGAACAGATTTCATTCTAGAGTGGTTTGAAACTCTCTCCACAGTATGCTCCTGGAAAGAAGCTGATCTTGTACGAAAGATCTGATTTGACACCCTGCAACCCAGTGCAAAAGCAGTAGATGGGTTGCACTTACCTTGGAAAAAGTGGTGGTGGCAGAGTTTGTCCCTTGGGTGCACTGGAGGGACCGGTAAGGTGTCGTGCATCTGCAAATGTGGGTACTTGGCGCTGCTGTAGTAGAGAGAACTGAGAACAGAGGACAGGCAGAGTCCTCCAGCTGCCCTGGCTGTCCCTCACCAGCATCCCTCTGCCCTTCCCCTCAGCGCTGCTTGAATGAAGTCCCTGTATTCTCTGAAATTACTTCCTGTAAAGCCTGGGCTTAGCAGAAGAGCATCTGCAGATCTAAATTTCAAACTGATAAATTCTGAATAATATCTCCACATTTTTTGGACCAGACTGACAACACTTCCAAAGGATTCGTAATGGCACCTTTATGTCATCTTACTCTTCAGCAAAACTGCATCACAGATTTGACCTTGCTTTCCTTGTTCTTTGATCCTTGACCAGTTTATATCTATTAATTGCTTTAAAATTAAATACATTTTAAAATATATAATTCTGACTTTTTATAAAAGAACTTATCTATCTGGGTCTAAAATTTCAGCGCAAATGAATATAATCCATATCTGCATAGCTTATCTGGTATCTTGCTATAATAAATTAATTTCCAGTGCAAAGTGAAGCAATCCTTTTAAATAGCGGCCTTAGGTCATTTGTCTTGTATGATTAGCATTTTCATCTTATTACTGGGATGTGCGGGGAGGAATTACCTGGTTGCTTTATATCAAAGCAAATTTTAATTAGCTGACGATAGGCTATTTTTTTTTTTAACCAAGTTAACAGTACTTAATATACTATTGTAATTGCATGTCCGGTGACCTAATACGCATGTATTACTTTATATTCACATTCAAATGCAAATGAGTATTTAGAAAAGCATAATCTCAAAGATCTTTAAACATTAAGAGCACATCTTAAAGCAAGCACGTTCTTTCTGTTTTTATTTAGTCATCCGTGACTCTTTGGAAGATCCTGTTTCCGGAGCTGGGGTCAGGTGCCCCCTGGGCTACTTTCCATGTGGCAATATCACAAAGTGTTTGCCCCAACAACTTCACTGTAACGGTGAGGATGACTGCGGGAATCAGGCTGACGAAGACAACTGCGGTACGTGGTTGAGGCTTTTCTTTGTGTTTAGTACCTGCGGTCAGGGAACCCCACACAGTGCTCACGCTGAGTAGGGAGCTGCAGGGTGTTAGGAGTAGGAAAGCGAAATGCTTTGCAGATGATACAGCAGGTCTTTGGTTTAGCTAATAAAGGCACTCAACAAGCCATTTGCTGGGAAGGAAGGATAGACTGTGGGTTTGTTCGTGCATGGTGTCGGTTATCCGATTTTACGCCTGCTTTGGACTTGTTTGTATGTCTCATTTCGATGTGTACAATGGACGTGCATGATCTACCAAAGATCCCTGCTGAGGAGAGGCAGATGTATGTGCTAACAGAGTCTGCATAAAGCTTAACGTGGCTTATTGTGGGAGACATAATTTAGATGAATTTTCAAGCTTTTTCAGAAATCATTTATTTCTGAATTTAGGAGAAAACCGTGCCTGTGTGAGTGTGCTGTGCAAGTTGCACTGCTACCAGGCTTTGGGGTTTGGAAACGTCAGAATCTCAGGGAATACACGTAGTCAGGTCCCTCTGCCTGCTGTTGTGATCCTTGTCACCCTGCCAAAGGGTAGCTGTGAGCTTGGCTCCGTTTGTAGCCTTAATGCGAACTGAGTAGGACCAGGGTGCAGGCTTTGCGCTGCCACTTACCGGTCTGTGTCGCTTATTTGTGAGCGTGACCCCGGCACAGCTTCAGTCTGTGCCGAGCAGCATCTCCCACACAGCGCCTGGACAGGGCTCAGAGGGTGCCACAGACCTGGGATCGTCTAGGAGAAGCCCCCCTATATTCTGTGAGACGAGAGCTTAGCCGTTGGGTTGTGAGATATGACTGCAGGGAGGGAAAACCTGCCCTAGCACGTTCCGTTTGCTGGTATTGTCAGCTTACTAACAGGCTGGATGTTTCAGAGCTACTCTCCAGTAGCTGCTTGATCCATGGCAGATGGGGAAACTGGGCTTCCTACTCCTTGGCAGCTTGCTGTAGCCATGCAGGGCAGCCAGATGCGCGGTGCCTCTAGGTCCCAGCCAGGCGAGCTGCCATCAGAGCGGGGGGCGGGTGGAGAATTAAAACATCAAGCGAAACTTGCATGCCGTGTGTATGGAAAGAAATTTTCTGAAAGAAATTTCAAACTAAATATAGTAAAAGTATTTCTCACAAGCATTCTCAGCAAAGCCAATGAGGTTTTGAAAATAGTTGTATATCTGTGAAGCTGATTTTTTCAACATGTGTAGTATCTTATTGTTATACCTATGAAACTTCAGCGCCTTACTCCATATGAAAGTCGCTTTTAATTCTAATCCTAATGAACCTGTAGCTTTTTCTAGTTAGGTATCATTTGCTGATGCCATAAACATACATTCCACTGCCAGTAATCAAAATCCTGAACAAAATTGGCTCTTGTTCTATTTTTCTGTAATTAATTATCTTGTCCCATAGTGGCAGAAGTTGCTGATGGTTCTGCCCGCTTTTGTTCAAGAAGTCCAAGCACTCTAAACAGTTGGTTTATCCATGTTTCATTTCTGTATAGGACCAGAAAGTCTGTCATACAAGGACTTGCTGAAAGCGTACAGCTTGATGAAATGGCAATTAGGATGTACACGGTTTCATAATGGGATGTACAGACAGTATCACTTGCAAGACAATTCAACTGTGATATTGAATCCTCTTCCTGGGTATAGTAATTCAAGAACGAGCTAGCCTCAATTTCTGAAAGCCTAAATTACAGAGGATGAAGAGTCATTGTATTGACTTACTGGGGAAAATACCCTATTTAGTGGGTTTTTTATCTCTTGACTCCATCTTCTCATTTAGAAATGTATGCCAGGTATAATGCATTAAGGTCATATTCAGCAGTAATGTTTTCTCAAAAAACTGGTGATGCAGTCAAACTTTGCTGTTTGAATAAAGGAGGAGTTGCTTCCTTGCCTGGGAATACAGAATGTCCTGGTGAGATTTTCTACGATGCCCCTCCACTGTAGTAAGTGTGGGGATCTTGGTGGGATAGCTCTGTTTCCTTCTGATAGTTCTGATAGCCTCTTAAAATCCAAGAGAGGAAGCCTCACTGATTAGCTCCCCCAAACAAACCTGGCTTTTTTTTTTTTTTTTTTGCTACAGTTTCCCAGGACGATTTCAATACATCTGCCTTATGCCAGCATCAGTACATCTGCCTTATGCCAGCAGTTATATCTGGTTCCTTCTATGCATTTTTTGTATTTACAACTAGTTAAGTCATTGCTCCTGGTTACAGAAAAGCAATTCAAAATGAAATTATTCCAGTGTAGTAATTGTTTCATGCAGTACCACTGGAAATTTTAATCTTATTCACAAGGTACTCTAATTGAGTAGCTCAACTTATAAATTCTTGCACACTTTCACCTTGCTTAAATTTGAATAAGAGCTTTGAGGTGTCCAGTCTACAACATTCAACCCAACAAGTGTGGGGAGGGAAAAAAAATCAGTGTAGACCCTCAAAGGGATTCAACCGTAGTTTTTTTCTCTTTTTCTTTAATGTATGCATCTCAAACAAAGCTAGGTAAATCAACTGCTTTACTAACGATTTCTTCAGTAGCGATAAAGCATTATCTTAATCCTACAGAAAAAGTGTATATATAGAGAGAAATGTATGGCATATATCTTATGCACAAACTAATATTATAACATAAGAAAACAGATCAAAAATCTGTCATGGACAGTTCTTTCTGTGATGGAAATACTGATGAAGAATAAAAGGGAAAAAACCCACTTGTTTTAAAAACCATAATACTGCTCTTTGACACAAAACCAGGTAGTTTAAACATAATAAAATGTGATGTCCAGCTATTCAGTACAAGCCCCTAAGTATGCTGAGTATAAACAGCAACAGCTACTGAAATAACACTTTTAAGAAACATGAGTATATGAAACAAGCAGAGAAGCAACCAGCACAAAAGGCATACATAGATCTTCCAAGAGAGTTTCATTGTGAAAGTCTTTAAATGCCCTTGAAACAAGCAGTAAAAGACATCAGTGCAAAAGAGACCAACATCAGAGGAGCCTCTGAAAACACTGAAACTAGTCACTCCAACTATCGTAGCAATTCTGTCCCTTTCCTCTTCTAACGATTGAAGTTTCCTCCTTCCCCACTTCATTCCTACACAGGTATTTCTTGTTGTAATCTTCGAGATGATTTGCAATGTTAGGCCTGTTTCATGCCTGGTAACAGCAAAACATGCTTATAAATATTTCAAACTGAACTGGACCCTCGCTGAGAGCTGTGTTTGCAGATGTGCCGCAATGGTCGTTCACACCCAGCCCAGGCACGCAAAGATCGGCTTTGTGGCGCCTTCCCCAAACAGTCTTCCTCTCTCACTTCCACCGTGCTCCTCACGTCCAAATAATAAACATAAAGCTAAGGTCCAAAAAAAAGTGAAAAGACCTGAAATTAGGATCATAGGCAGAGCTGGAAACAGACTCTAGGTCTTAGCCCGCTGTTAGTGCTCAGCCTCGGGGTGTGGGCATCCTGCTGGTCAGCCCAAGCTCAGCATTTCTTCCACTTCTGGAAAAGGGCGAATTGCAATTGATATGTTACAGTAGGGCAAAGCCACTTGTCTTTGAAAACACATGCCTTTCTCACCTAGTTGGGTTTCCAAAACCAATAAAATGCTATGTGTGATATCCTGATGGAGAAGAGCCTGAGGCAGTGTAGTAAACTGCAATAAGAGGAGGAGGCTGGCAATTTATCATGCCCGAAATGATGGGAAGCGCTTTTTGAACTATCACTAGATCACCTTAAATGTGCATGGAGAATATAATCTTACCTTTTGAACTTGAAAGCATAACCCCTCGAGTAGAAGTGGGTATCTCTGCAAATTTGTCATGAATATGATATTTTAAAATAAAAAACATTTGTTTAAAGTTTTATGATTTGTCATAAAAGTTTATGGGTTTGAGGGCTTTCCTTTTTTAGTCTTGAATAGAGCAGTAAATTTTTCCCTGCTGCTCCGCCCCATGCGTATCCTTCCTGAAGCACCGAGTTCTTAAAAAGACTGAGCACGCTGCGGAACAGTTTAGCCTGCGTCACGCTTCACTTGGAGTTATTTCTGTATCTGTTAGCAAAACTCAAAATGTGTGGAAAAACAGTATGTAGTAATTCCAGCATCCTTCCGTGCCCAGGCTTGATGAAAACTCAAGTTGGCAAAGCAGCGCGAGTTTGATAGTGTTTTGTCTTACTGAGACTACATTTGGTTTCAAATGTAATGGCTTCAGCCTAATTTTCCAGGGAAGAGCTTTCCCTGATTGTTCACAGCTGTAAGATTTGACTCTGTAGCTACTTGATGTTTATAGGTGGGATGTTAGAACATGTGTTTACTTTGCTGCTTTTCTAAACATGAGCAGGAAGGAGAGATACTAGGCGTAATCACAAATTCTGCACGCTTAATGCTATGGCAGTGTTGACATGGGAATTGTTCCTGAAACACGTGAAAAGTATTTCTTACATCAAAGACGTGACTGCTGCAACATCACTGTTAATATTTTCTAAACAATCAATAGACAAAGCCCTTCTGAAGTCCAATGGCATAACAGAAGTGCCAAGTACGTACTCGTGGAAAGCAGCATTTTGGAATCTCTTCTTTGACCAGTGATGCTTCATGATAAACAAAACACAATTAAAGCTAACAACAGTAGGTAAAAGCAACAGTGGATTTATGCAAAATAAAAATAACAACAGTATTTGTGATGTAGTTTTCACTGAGTCCCCATGTGTTTTATTACCTTAAAGTCCATCTTTGTTTAGATGAACAAATTCTGACATGTGACAAATTGCGAAAACATGAAAAGTTAAATTGTAACATAAATGTACTCCACAAATTTGGACAGAAGACAAACAACGTTGCCAACAATCATCTATGGATATTCTTTTTAAAATACCAACTCTCTGAGTAGCTTTAGGAAAACAAAAATTCTTAATGTGCTCCCAAATTAAGTATTTAAATTTTAAAATTTACACATAAAAATTACATTTTCTTTTTTAAAGTTTTCTGATATGCCATCTACATAGAGGGCTGGATGAGCACACTTTTGGCCCAGGTAAGGGTCAGCTTTCTCTGAATTTTCGTACTATTATGTGTGGTGATGAAATTGTGATGCTATCAGTATAACGACTTTTGTGCAATTATCTCTTGTAGATACATCACTGGGTCAGTTACCATTCTATAGTCATATCATGCTAATTGTAATGTACTGCAAAAATTCTCCATGCAGTTAATTTTTAAATCACTGAGATACTGAATATTTGGTTTTCCTGTGTGACCTTCTAAGATCTTTGTGGCAACTGACCTTCATATTCCATCCATTCTGCTGGATGGTCAGCACGATTTGTTCATCATAACTGTAAACTAGCTGTGATACTAATATGATGCCAGTTCTGGGGAGAAGCCTCCCAGTAAATTGCAGTGTACCTTCCTTCAAGTTTCTTGTTCCAAAACCATCCGTCATCTTTTGAATTCAATTTGGTACAAAGTTGTAAATGGAGAAATATAGAAATGTAATCAGATCTCAAAAGGTACTGAGCTTTTCTTCTTTCAGGGGGAAACTCTGGATTTTACATCCTAACTGGCCAATTTATTTTATGATAGGTCTTGAAGTCTAAAATTAAGCCCTACTGCTTTGTCTCTAACATATTTAGCACTAGGTATCAGCATCCTGCAGCTACAAGTTCTGAAAATTCCTTGGATGTAAATACAGGTGCACTCATTTTTTATAAATAATCCTGCTTTCAGATTTAAAAGTTTTCCCTAACTTCCATTAGGGTTTGATAGTACCCAAACATGCAGTCAAGATCTACATAGTTATCGGATTTATGATGTTCTGTTCTAATTAAAAATGCAAACAAAAAGGCCAATATAAAATCTCCAGTCGCACCACCTGGACTTTTGACCACAACGTGTCTTACGAAGCGAGGCCAGGCCTGGTGAGAACTAACATCAGATAGTGGGAAGCGCTCCCACTGTCTCCAGCGAGCAAAGAATCATAACTTACCTAAATTAGGAAATTAATGAAAAGTTCAGGTGTCCCAGAAAAGCAATGTTTGTGACTCATGTGCTAGCCTTCCTAAACAGTACTGCATAGGACTGTTTGGAAGCGCTGTGCTGGTAGTGATTTATTTATTTATTTGTTTGTTTTCTCTCTAGATGAGATGAAGGACTCTAGGTTGTGATCTCCTGCAGTTTCTCACAGAAACAGAAGATACAAAATACAGAGTATTCCCCTGCAGTCTGTGATACAGAACTCTTGTAAATAAATGCCTTAATTCTTCTTAAACTTAATTGGGGATATAGTTTAGGCTTTCTTTAAAATTAGGATTACTGTCATTTCACACTACTGAATAGCTGTCTCAGAACTGGTTGTTGAAATAGGTTTGTCTTTTACTACTGGTAAATCTCTAGAGGAAACGGTTCTGTGCAAAAAAAAGAAGTCACAATTAAAAGTATTTTAACATAAGAATTGTTAAATATACAAACCAGAGAATTCTTACTAATTCCAAAGACGACATTGCATGCGTTGGGCCTAACCCCTTGCACCTCTCCAGACAGGGTGGTTTCACCGTGAGCGAGGCGCCCGAAACCAGTGGCCTCCGCTGACTGCGGAGTTGGCTGCCCCGCTGCTTGCTGGCATGATGGCGGGCAGTGGGAGGAACACCGGGCCCCAGTGTTTCGTTTAGTCTTTTCTCACAAGCAGGCTCTTTAATTATGTAGAGTAGTTAGTGGAACAAATTAGCCTGAGCTGCTTGGAGAGCACAAGTTTCCTCAGTGTTTAGAAATTTGGCTGCTGGACAATTTTGCTGATAGTCCCGCGAAACAGTTTTTTTGGCAGTTAGGCAGTGGTTGTAGCGTGTCTGCATTTTATTTTTTAATCGCAGTGTCATAGCCACGTTTTTCCAGTCTGGTGAAGCAAGAACAAGGATGCAGATTTAATTTGTTTCTGACTCTCCGGAGGAGTTCTTCACAGGCTAAATGTATTTACCATTGTATTGCTCCAAGCGCTAAGAGGTCTCTGAACAAAAGGCACATCCAGCTCCCAGCCGTAAGGATCACGTTGGATGTTGGTTGAGCTCTTCTGGCTCGTAGACTGGAGATCACGGGCGGAGGTTTCCGAGAGAGCAGGGGCAGGGAGCGGCTGTTTGAAGTCTTGCACTTACTGGCCTCCCAAAGCGCCGGCCTCATCTGTCACCCCGCATCGGGCAGGCGTCGGGCGGCTGGCATGCCTTGCTGGGTTAGTTATAATGTACTACCTCTTGGGTTTTTGAAAAGGCGTATAAAATTCAAGGATGAAAGTAATAACAACCTATATAGCTGTCATGCTGTTTTCATGTGTTTCTTTGAAGGTCTATAAACTTACAGAGAATTATTGCAGCCATGTAGAGGCATTAAATCATCTTCTAGTCTTCCATAGCAGAAATCTAAATTCCTATGGGGTGTTTCAAAACATCTCAATGAAAGACATATGTTTTAATATTACAAGATTGCTCATAAGGGATGAGAAATTTCAGAGGGTCTGAGCTTCCCACTTTTGCCTCGGCACGTTGCAGAAGAGCTTGATGACTTTGTATTTCAAATTAATACTAATAATGAATAATTTTACAGTTAATGTCATCTTTTCCTGGCATAGTATTTTTTTCCATCATACTTGAAATGTGAGATTTAAATGTATGAGACACCATTCAGTTTTGAGCCTTAGTAAATTCTGTTTATGAAGCAAAAAAGAAACACTTGGAAATCAGCAGCACGCTCAAAAAACACCAAATACTCAGCTAAAGATCAGTTTAAAGACTCAGCAAAAGATCAATTTAAATACTCAGCCAAAGATCAGTTTCAAGCTTTCCATGCTGATTTTTCATGTAGGGCCAAATTTTATTCTCACTGTCGCTGTCGTTCATCCACAGTATATGGCACTGAAATAATCAAGTTTACACTGCTGTGCAAGGATCAGCAAATGGAATAGCTTTGCTGAAGTTCTGGAGGCTTTTGATCAATTTTGTGACCAAGATCTTTAAATATTGTTGATAACTAAGAGGAACTTTCACTAGAATTATGTCTCTTCTGGTCTCCACTGTAGTGGCTTACTGAAGGAACTTTCAAGCAACTCAGTGTTTTATGGATGTATTCATGCCATTATCTTATTCTAATTCGATCTGTCACATTTATTAAAAAAAAAAACAACCTACAAATACTTTGAGAAAAACAGAATAGAAAATCAGATTAATCTATATAGATTAGAAGTATCATTATAGAACCTGGAAAAGTCCCCTCTGCAAGTGTTTCACAGCAATACAGATACAATATGGAGAAGATATTAATCTTTTGGAAATCTGAACCTGCCTGTTTTCTTAGAAGCTGCGCTAGATTAATAAGTTGTTTTAAAGTCAAGAATAAGCTTGTGTAAGCGTGTAATCTAGCTCGTCCAGAGAAGTGTGACCCTTTTTTGAAATGATTTAATTCCTCTCTGGGTTTCTGTGATTGCATTGTCATGTAGAAGTAGGCAAGCTACGTGCCAACCGACAGGTGCAGGACGCGGCCAAAGTGCAGTGACACGCAGGTTTTGTGTGGCAAAGTGCCTTTGCTTTGACTGGTAGGTGTCTGGGTTTAGGTTCTTCATTTTCTCCACTTGGGTGTCCAAACTGGGGCTGTGACATTCACTCGCAGAGTTGCTCCAGGCACTGCAACACTCCGCTCTGTATAATCTCCGTGTGGTTTTGGTCTTACTGTTAGTTATTGGACTGTATCAGAATGGTCCAACAATGTGGAAAAGGGCAATTCTATTCCTTCATCTTTAAATATTTTGAAAAGAACTGCTTCTTGTCTGAAGGATACCGGTTTTCCTTGTTGTACTAACAGATGTCTTTGTGAAAAGCCTGAAGTCATTTCTTACAGCCAGAGAAAGTATATTTGAAGAATTGGCAGAAAGAAATATGTCCATGGGTTGTGACCACCAAGAGCAAAGGTGAAACCAGAGGGTGACACAGTCTCCTTAGAGTGCTTGTGCATTTAGCTGATAGCGCTTCTCTGCAAAATATCATGCAAGAAGGGGAAAGTCATACGGATAACGTCCTGTTCGTAAGCTCCATACTAAATAAGAGATGTGTCTTTAATTGAGCAAAGCTGGTATTTTCTTGGACCTGTCACTGAAAGGATTATTCCAATCTGTAGTCTGTCAGGCTTAACGTACTCTTTCTCATTCCTTTCCCACCAGAAAGGGCAATTGACAACTTCTAGTGAGGAACACTATATTAATCTGTACTCAGATAAGTCCACTTTACCATTACTTATTTCACTTATCCCATGTAGGGGAAGATTTGCTGATGCCTTGTTTTCTCAGATCTCATTTTTTACAGAAGTGCAGCCAACACAATCTATTTTAGGACTGGCTTGGGAAAAAGCAATTTCTCATCTGAGCTGTACTCCCCAAATGATAGATTTGGGATTTCAAGACCAGTACTATCACCAGTCATTTCTTAAAGTGTTTGGAGAACCTCGTCTCAACAGAGTTAAACAGGTCACAAACCTACCATATAAACTCTAAACGATCACAAAGTGATTTACAGTCTGGCATTGAGCGCTTCACCAAATGGTTGTACTAAATATAGTTATTTGCACAACACATTCTTCTGGGATTTGGCAAAACAGTTTGTATAAAATGAAGACTGTCCAGGCTCGGGTGCAAAGCTTGGCCAAGAGCAAACATTCTGGAAAGTCATAAAACTTTGAATAACTTGTTTTGTTATATTCAGATATGCCTTTGTATTTCTACTAGAAGGCAGGAAAATCAATGCCATGAGAAAAGCCTATTATTTCAAATGAACTGACCAAAAACTCCAGACAACTGGGATGCTTCTAGTACAAAATAATTCATCTTCTCTCTTCTCTGGATGTTTTTTCCCCTTCTCTTTTATGGCCACCCAAAAATATACAGCTGCCTCTTGACTTCCTTACAAATGCTGGTGAACTTCTCCTTCGTAGTGAACCGCTCCCTTGCTGCTCCCATTACGGTAGGAGGAACTGCTCACCCTTTTCCTCTGCAGATGCAAAATGCAGTAAATGATCACCTCTTGTGCATGGTTTGTCATATTTTAAAATTTTAAAAATACTAAAAGGTGGAATAAAATCTCGTCCATCCACTCTTCAGTGTCAGAAGAAGGGAAACACAGAAAAATGATCTATGTTCATTGGCTTACTGGAGGATTAGAATTTATGGCTCTTACCTATATATTCAGAATCCGCAGGTAAGTGGTTAGCTGTCCAAAACTTCCTATTAACGTAGCTATGAATTAGAAAGTCCAAAAATATTTTGAGACTGTATTGCTGACTGCAGAATAGTTATTTGGTATGATTACATTCTGAGAAGTGTCTCATTTTTAATACATCTTTTCAAATTTCTGTTTAAAAATTTCAGTGAAAGGTTCCTTTCTTCTTAAATCTCACTCCTCTGCCTACACTGCATTCCACTAGCTTCTTCAGGTCCCACTTGCTGGGTCCAGTCTTGCGAATGAATTTCGGTGGATGTGTTCCAGTTACGTGTTCAGCAATAGTGAGAGGGGAAACCTCGTTACAGCCCCAGCTCCAGGGCGGTGGGTTTGTGAGGCTCCCGCTGCCTGGCGAAGCATCTGTTCTCACCGCTTCATCAATTACAGGTTCCCTGTCACAGGTAGTCCAAAAACTGAACTTCTGCCGAGCATTTCAAAGAGGCAGGAGCAATATTTCTGCAGGTTTGCCAACATCATTCATTTTGTCCAAAATGCATTAGGCTGCTTTTGAATATCAGCTTAATGATCTAAACTGGCAAAACTACTAATGGATCAGAGCATACCCGGTGCTCTTAAGGAAGTTTGCAAGATGTGATTAAATACCTTCTCTCAGTGGGAAGCTGGTATTCTTGCAGGGCATAAATTAATCCACATTATTTTTTGAGCAAAGGCGGCACTTTTCAAGTCTGTCTTTTCTCTTAGTGGAGCAACCCCTGAAGACAGAGATTCTGGATTGCCTTGAATCTTTTATCTTTTCAATTTATGCATAACAAACGAATAATGAGATAAAAGATAGTTTGTCTAAAGTTAGTTAATATTTCATAATATATATTAATCAGCGTGTATAGTACATTTATTCCCTGTGAAGTGAAGAGGCAGGCATCTCTCCGAACAGTTCCCTCCACTGACACCCTGTAGGCAGGCTTCAGGAGATGCTCTCTAGCGTGGTTTCCCTACCCAGCTGAGGAAACAACTGACTTGTAATGTGACATGAAAAATGAGACACCATTTCAGAATGGGAAAAGTTGCAAAGAAATAAATACATTTTATTTCTCCCTGCCTACTTTGAAGCCAACAGATATAGCAGTAATGCTTACGTGAATATAAAGATTTACAGAGAAATGTCCGTGAGGAATTGTATTTAACTAAACCATTACCACGTGAAATTGCAGGGTGAGAGATTGTTACTAGCATATCATAAAAGTGAAACTTCAATGACTAGCAGAGCAGAGCCATCCTGAGAGTTCTGATGTAAATGTTGCTTGACTGTAAGTCTCCTTACAAACTAATGCTTTCAATCAGCACTGATGCTTTGCCTCGCCAGCCATCGTGAGTGCCATCCCAAAGAGCACTGCTGCTGCTGGTGCGTATTCATTAAATAAGATGCTTTAAGTTTAATAAGTTTAAATAAGTTTAAACTAAAAGTCTGTGGGTGTTGTCAAAGCTGAAGAGAGGTCAGACACATTAGTAAAACCAAAATTGGATCAAAGCTCTTGAAGGCAAGTTAATTTTTGTGGGGGAGGGTTGGGGGTGTATTCCTGCACTGTTTTGGAAGTGGTTACCTGATCAGTTCATTTACAAATATACCACAGATTTCCAAGACACAGGTCTGTAGTTATGCCCAGCGCCGCTGTATCTGGAAATCCCCGTTTGTGGGATTTGTGGGAAAGGCCTGCTCTCCGTGGCCGTGACCCACGCCGTCCCAGTACACCTATGCACGGTGAGCAAACTGGCAGTATGGAACACTGCTTTGTTGGAGAAGATGCATATTAAGCTTCACTTAAACATATTGAATACGTTACAACACATCACCTCTTCTTTTGACATGGACAAGCAGCGGTCATTTGGCTTTCCTCTAGATTTTCAGCAAAGCAATGACAGGCCGCGCTAGCGTCAGCGAGGCAGTCAGCCCAGCAGTCACGCTGGCTTTCCCGACAAAGGGACAACCTTTAAAGGTGTTTAAGGAGGTAGGAAAATATGGTTGCCTCTCCGTTTTAGACTCCTACGCAAACACAAAGTTCTAAAGTGAAAGATTATACTTTTTCAGCGCAACCGTCACAGCAAATGCTGTTGTTGAAGGTACACAGAACTGTTCCTACGTGCAGCTTACGTGTGATTAGGCAGCTGAATGAAAAAAGGGTCAGCTAATGGTCTATGAAATGTTCTGGAAAAAACATGTTATTTAGATAAAACCTGATGCAACTGTATCTAGCGAAGGTATTTCTACCTTCTATTTCTATTCTAACGTGTCTCCTATTTGTGGTTTGTTTGTCTTTTTTTTATTAGAAGACAACAATGGATGGTCTCTGCAATTTGATAAACATACAAAGGACAAATACAATAAACTGAAATCTCTGTATGCATTTCAGACAAAGACACCTGAGTGCTGTAAGTAATTACAGATATTATTTGTGTGATTGTTACTGGTGATTCCTAGAATTAAATACACAGCCAATATGCTTATCAGAAAGAGAAATACACAGCAAAAATAGGAGAAATACACAGCAAATATGCTTATCAGAAAGAGAAATATAATAGTTTCATTTATAGTAAAACACAGTTAATGTCTCAGACAAACGAACGCATTGAAGTTCATTTCAGTTTACTAAGAGCGATAAATTTTCTGTAAGAAAAGTGGCAAACGTATGCCAATTAGGAGGACACTAAAAATGTTTACCTGAATATATTCATACTGCTGGAAAGACCGTGAAACACACATCTTCCAGAGTGAAATGAAGGCAACATTCCTCCAAGTTCACTTCTTTGTACATCAAAATATTCTTGCAAACCACCCCACTTCTGCAGGCACACATCCCTGTGTCCAGGTTTGCTGATAGTGCTGTCTGCTCTGGGTACCGACTTAGAGCGCAGAGACGGGGTGAATGGGAGCGGAGACTTTTGCTGACCCATGTGCATCCCGGTTTCACCTGGACAGAATTGTGCTCATGTTAGTAAATATAAGAGGGCTTAATAATTAAAAAAAAAAACCAAAACCAAAAAACAAAAAACCACACACACAAAAAAATTCACACCAGATTCCTCTATATCAAGCCTAAACCTCAGGAGCTCTCACAAGCTTTTTCACAGAGGTCAGAAGGTGACATAGTTTTTTGTGTCCCTTTATTGTTAGGCTCTTCCCAGGTCTAAATCAATCACATAAAAACCTGTGCCTTAATACCTGTTTAGCACAGCTTGGTATGTCTGTCTTTGTGCTCACTGTTCTTTTTCACCATATCTCTTTTCTCCACACCCCGTGACACCCCCCACCCCCCCTTTTTGCCTCACCCACGTTCTTGCTGTGATGCAGCGGCGGGTGCTGTGCCAACAGAGTGTACCTGCCAGGGGCTGGAGGTCTTCTGCAACGCTGCCAAACTGCGTGCTGTGCCAGCAGTCCCTCCAAACGTGACTATGATGTAAGTAGAGCTGGCTATCAGTCCTACAACCTTTTCACACTTACAGCCTTTTCACACTTACAGCCTTGTCACACCTACAGCCCTTTCACACCTGCAGCCCTATGACCATGACCATTTGGCTCAGCTGGTGCTTGCAGAAGTACAGTGTCTTTCTGTTAACGAGTCCTTTAAGGTTTTAAGTGTGGGTTTTCCCTGCGTAAAAGGGTTGAAAAGGGACTAAACAACTCTGTGTGAAGTGATCATGTTTGTAACAGTGACTTGAGCTAGCAACCCTTTCAGGAAATCTAAAGAAAACTTCAACCGTTCCCATTTCCAGAAATGTTTCCTTTTAAGACACAGTGCTGAGGACCTTTTTATTACTCTATGATCCTGCCAATATTCCCAGTCTGTATTCCTGCCAACAAAGTCGATAACCTTTAACTCTGTGGAACTACTTGCTTGAGCAAATCTTTCTACTTCTCATTTGATGTCTCTGAATATGTCATTATTTAAAATGATTTAATCTGGGCTGGGTCATCATGCAGATACCCACGGTGTCCTGGTTTCAGCTGGGATAGAGTTAATTTTCTTCTTAGCAGCTGGTGCGGTGCTGTGTTTGGGATGTGGTGTGAACACTGTTGATAGCACAGTGACGTTTTTAGTTGTTGCTGGGTGATGTTTATATTAAGCGAAGGACTTTTCAGTTTCTCAGTCCCTACCAGCGAGAGGGCTGGAGGGAAACTGGGAAGGGACACAGCCGGGACAGCTGACCCAAACCGGCCGAAAGGATATTCCACACCACGGGGCATCCTGTGTCTCAAATGCATCACCACAGGGTATTATTAAGAAGGTACTTGTTTTGAACCTTCTTCAATCAACTTTGCAG
>JAVJGJ010000001.1:79553457-79568003 GCA_035590215.1 Microhierax caerulescens
AGCCCCCTCCCCAAGACTCTGTCCATAACCTGCCACTGCCCTCGCCAGCCTCAGCAACGCGGGACCCTCTTCCCCTGCAGCCCGGGGGGAACCTCCATCCGTATCCCCCTCCCTCTGCCATCCACAGAAGTCACGCTATGACCGAATCGTCAAAATATTTGCGTTGGCTTGCTATGTCTCATCTAAATAGCACTGCAGCGAACATCTTGCCTTTACCTGGTAATTAACAAGTTAAGGATAAAATACCGCCCCACAGAACGCCACGGGGAAAACGTGTGGAAGTTTAAGAAAATAATACTGCCTTCAAGACTGAGAAACAAATCAAGCTTTGACTGCCTTTTTTTTTTTTTTTCAAAAGTACAAACATAAAATACATTGATTTTTATTTTTTTTTTTCTGTAATGTAATTTTTGGCAAATATAGCCAGCTATATACTATTTCTCTTCTTTTTTTTTTTTTTTTTTTTTTTTCAGAGAGATGATGAATAATTCTCTCGCTCGTTTGCCTGATAAACCTCTGTGCCAATATATGCCAAGACTAAACTGGCTGTAAGTCTACCTTATGTCACTAGAAAAGTATTATTGTCTTTGTATCCACATACATACGTGTCCGTACGTACACAGAGTGCCTGCTGCGTCGCTGCAGGGTTGATGACCTGAAGTCATCAGTCAGCCTGCAGAAATATTACGTGTCTGCTTCTCGCTCCCTGCTGTGCAGTCATGAAGCTCTGGTAGTGGTTTTAATTACCTTAAAATAACTGCCTGAATTTATTTCCAGTGATCCATGTTTTCTTTTTATATCCCAGAGACCTTGAAGGCAACCATATCCATCATGTAAGAAATGTCACTTTCATCTCCTGCAACACTTTAACTGTACTGTAAGTAATAGGACATGCCAGCTAGCAGGAGTGAGCTACGCTTGCGCTGAGCGGTCGAGGGATTCATTACAGTTAATATTTCTGAGTATCATGGTTATTTAGATCTTAAGGAGGTTAAATCAACATTCTTGGTTTTAAAGAAGCGCCGTACAGAATAACCACTGTTTGCATTTATAGCAAAGCTCAGCATCGATAGATGTAACCAAACTTCACTGAAGTGATTTGGCCCGATCTTAAGATTTAGAAAATTTCATTCTAACTTTTTACTTGGAAAAGGAGGCTAAAATCTCATTTTAAAAAAGCTGCAAACGTAAGAGAGACACAGCTTGTTTCTTCATGTTAAAAGAGTTTGGCTGGTTGGCTGGCTCATCAGTTTTAGAATTTTCCCTTTATTATTTATATCATTATATATTTATAATTTTTTAATATTTATTATATATATATTAATTATATTTATATTATTCTTTATTTTCCCATTAAGTTTCTTTAATGATGAGGTAATCATCTTCAGAAAATCCCTTCCACTTTTTGATAGATTAGTAGGCTCCACCGTACTTGTCACTTGCAATTTTTAACTCGGGGGCGGCACACATATTCTTGGCTTTCTCTTTGCTTTTAAAATCCAAGAAACAGCAAATTAAATTTGTTTTATCCTTTCAGGGTGATGAGACGTAATAAAATCAGCTCTTTAAATGAAAACAGCTTTTCTTCTCTCCAGATGTTAGATGAATTGTGAGTAGATTACTTCTCTTTCCTGTACAACAAGTCGTATTCTTTTATAATTTATATTACAAATTTGTATCATAAATTTTGTTTCATATAACATGCTCTGGCTCTGGAGATAGCACCCATCATCAGGTTTCTCTCTATGGATTTAACAGAGAAGGAATAGTCAATAAAGTATATACTCCGTATCAAAATATCAGGGGGGGGTCTCACAAGATTGTTATATTCCGTGAACAGAATAATATTAATTAATCTTACATCACCACAGCCTAGGTGCATGTGTGCCTTCAGGTTTTTTTAGACCGGTTTGCTAGTTTCAGCCAGACGGAGAACTTTACGCCTCGGACCTTTACTCCTCTGTCCAAAGTTATTAGGGTTTATGTTTAATAAATATTAAGTTAATTAATTTAACTAATTAATTTAATTAATTATTAATAATAATTTAATAAATATTTAAGAACATAAGGAGTAAGGTAGAGAGAAGAACTAAGGGAAAGATGTGCTGGTTAGCCCATGTGAAAGAATTCCTACCATGAAACATCATGTTTAATTTATTTCCAAGCTCCTACAACCCAAGTTAAGGGTATTTTACTTTCCTTGTGACGTTACTGAAATGATAATAAATTACGTATTTAATGGGATATCTGAACTAACTAGACAAAAAGATCCAATGGATATAGTTTCCCACCTTCTTTTAACAGCATTCTTTTACAGTCCAAATTTCTGAGAACCTATACAATAAATAGTATCCTATTTGGTAAATAGAATAAAACTGTGTCTTGAGATTGCAAAACTGTTTGGTAAAGTTACTGAGCCTAGTAAGAACTTATGTATCCTACCTGTGGCTGTTTCTGCAGAGATTTGGCTAGCAACAAGATTGAATCACTTCCTCCCTATATATTTAAGGATCTAAAGGAGCTTTCACAACTGTAAGGATTCTTGATTATTATTATATATAACTGTATATTACTCATTTGATATGATGCTTTTGGTCATGAATGCTGGGAAAGAAAAGAGTACCTTTGTATGCATCACTTGAGCTCTGCCTAAAAAATACTTACTCCAAAAGTAATTCTATATAATATTTTGCCTGGAATAGTTTTGTAAAAGATGTGTATTTTCATGTCCCCAAAGTTCAAATTCCACCTTTTTCCAGATCTTGTTAGTATATACAAAATTAGCCATATCATGGGAAGTTTATAAATTAACGGGAATGTTTCATGTGATATCAGGATGTGGCACTAAAACATGTAAGAACATCATACAGATGCCTTGGTTGAAACTGCTTTTTTCCTGTGAAAGAGTTCCAAAAAAGCAAAGGATACTAGAAAACCAGACATAGTCTCTCTTTTCCCATGACACGTATATAGGCAAATTCTCAAACACTGCTGCTGAGAGTCCCAGTCTTTCTTGCACAATCTGAAAGAGGCACTAGTCGCAAAATGGGAGATGTCTCTTAAGGAGAGGAGGTAGTACGGGGAATAATTTATTTTTGTGCTTTCTCAGCATCCTTGGGATCCATTGCAATGCAGTGGGTTAACCAAGCATATACAGCTGCATTGGTTGGGTTTGCGCATTTCAGTTACAATATCAAAATGAAGCACGAAGCTATAGGGAGAAGAAAAAGGGGTTATTTCGAGAAACACTTTTGCACACAGTGATAGCACTTGATGTTAATGTCTACTTCTACATTCCACTGCCTCTGTCTCTTGAACTCACACAAATGCTTACAAAAAAATAGATTTTAGCAACTAGCAAAATCGATTGTAACTTTTTTCTAAATGCATGCAGTTCAGCTAGGTTGTTTTACTTAAAAGACAAGTCCTGGAAGCTTAATAACTAAAAATTTCTGCAGTGAAAACCTTCAAGCACCAGGTCGGGGGAGGCAGATGCGTGTGTACGTGGCAATAGCATATCTGTGAAGCAGCCGACTGCTTTTCCCACTGGCTTACCAAGCCGGATAACACTAAATGCATGTTACCCTTAGCAGCTGTAACTACCAATTGTACAAGTCCTTCTTACAAGGCTGGAAAGGCAAATGGGTTATGTAGTTTGACTTTATTCTTAGGACAAGCTGTAAGGCAGATCTACAAAATTACTCATGTCTGTGTTGTATTTACAGGAACCTTTCTTACAACCCCATCAAGAAAATACAAATAGACCAGTTTGATTTCCTAATTAAACTGAAATCCCTGTAAGTATCAATTTTTTTTAGATTTTATCTACATTTTCTTTGTGATTATGCACATCTCCTTCAGAAGGACATGACCCAGAATACGTTTTGTAAGAAATTGCCCTTGAAATAGTTTATAGTTATGGCGATGACCCTCAACAATTTGAGCCTGGAAAATAATTACTAGCAATACTCAAATTTTCCTTCCTGAAAATACCAGTTTAATAATTGAAATTTTTCCAAAAAAGAGATCATAAATTCAGCTTAGAGAAGGACATTGCCTTTTCTGTTATTACAGAACAAGACTAATACAACCCTCATTTGACCTTGCACAACTTCTTCACAGGGCTTAAGGGTTAGGCAAGGTCCAGCTGGGGCTATTAACAGCAGGGGCAGGTACCTGTAGGTACCTGTAGGATATGTAGGTATGATATGTAAAGACATATAGTAGGGTATGTAAAGACAGCAATTATAAAAGCATTTGGTATATGTACAAGTCTGGGGACATGTTTCCATTCTTCCAGTACCTAATGGTAACACCATGGAAAGAAAGT
Source organism: Microhierax caerulescens (assembly GCA_035590215.1). NCBI lineage: Eukaryota > Metazoa > Chordata > Aves > Falconiformes > Falconidae > Microhierax > Microhierax caerulescens. The sequence continues at coordinate 79,557,788 of JAVJGJ010000001.1, forward strand.
AGAAACCGAGTATGATTCAGCTGCCATGTCTGAAGGAGGTGGAACTTTCACAAACCTTTTTGAAGAGTTTAGGGGGAGTCTTTGTGGGTGCACTAACGTAGCAGCTCCAACTCGAATTCTGCCAGGGAGTTCTTTCTAAAACTGGGTGATAGTGCAGCGACAATCTTGCAAATCTGAAATTATCCTGTGGTGGATTTAAGTACCTCTTCATAGCCACTGCACATCTGCAACACCCACCTTGGTAGAGCTGGGGTTTGTTGGTCACCATTTCACAATCATAGGACCATAGACTGGTTTGGGTCAGAAGGGACCTTTAAAGGCCATCTAGTCCAATCCCTCCCGCAATGAGCAAGGACATCTTCAACTGGATCACGTTGCTCAGAGCTCCTTCCAACCTGACCTGGGATGTTTCCAGGGATGGGGCACCTACCACACCTCTGGGCATCCTGTTCCAGTATTTCACCGCCTTCATTGTAAAAAAATTCTTCCTTTTACCTAGTCTAAATCTACCCTCTTATAGTTTAAAACCATTACCCCTTGTCTACCCCTTGTCCTGTCGCAGCAGGCCCTACTAAAAATGGTCTGGAGATCCAAAAGGTGATGTTTCCTTGGGTAGGAACATACCAGGAGTTTATGATTTGACCCCTGAGCTGTAGCCAGCAGTGCACGTGCTTTTGTGGATCAGTCCAGCTTCCTCACAGTGATTTGGGATCTAGTGGCCAAATTCAACTAAATTTTGTAAATGGCTAATGACCTGAAAAAAACTAAATCTGTACAAGTGTCATGAAAATAAGCAGCTGAGGACAGAAAAGAATAATTAATAACCTCCCTAATCGTCAGGCTACAGCATCTACTTATCCATTATTTAACAGCAAAGAACTCGCAATTCAGTGACTGTGACCTTCCATGGTTCTAGGTTAAGAAACTTCTTAAATCTTGAGACCGATCTATAGGAAACTGTGTATTTCAGCATTTTTTTTAACATCAGTTGCCTCTTTGCTAGTTTGAAATAGTAAGGGTAGCTGGGGAAAACACACCCTGAGATTCATTGAAGTGCTTAAATAAAACTTAACACACTCCCATACTGGGGGCTTTTTTCTTGTCTCCAAGCAAACCCACCCACCAGCCCACAGCAACTAACCAGTAAGACTGTTACTTTTCTCAGTTTTTGCCTAAATGTGCTCAGAACTCCCATGAATATTGCATTCAAAGCATTGAACAATAAATTTATATAAGGTTTCCCACAAGGAGAACCAAAGACCCCCAGCCAGTCGCACATCTTCCCAGTAGATTGGAAGAATAGAGAAACTGAAGTTCTAAAAGGACTTACAGTTACACTGTACTGATCTAGCACTGCAGGGGAAATAATAGTGCCATTTTCAATATATTTTTGGAAAAATTAAAGTAAGAAATCCCATCCATGCGTCACAAGAAAGCCAACATTTTCCCTTCCATGCCGCCTTCTGTGTCCCGGCATCCTGCTGCTCCTGACACGATGAAGACCGAATTCCTGCAGAAGTTTGTTTGTTTAGTAAAGTGCTCCCTGCGGTAAAAGACAGAAGAGACATCTAAAATATTACTACTGGAACAAGTTATTATTTTCCCAGAGATGATGAAAGAACTTCAGTAGAATACTTTGGAAGGGCAACATAATAATCAGAGGTTGCACTGCTGAGAGCACTCAAAGAGCCTTCTTCATGATGTTGGAAGAACAGCAAGTTCATTCTAATAAACTGCAATGTATTTTATTCCACTTCAGCCTTTATGCAGACTTTCCGTTCAAGTTTAAAAGGAATGACAGATCAGATGCAATTAAAGTTCATCTCTAGTTTCCTGTAATCATAGAAACACAATTAAATGCTCATGAAGTTTGTTCTTTCACTACTGTGTTTCTATAGCCTTTTACTGAGGGTGTGTTGTTTACAGTAGCTTGGAGGGCATCGAAATCGCAAACATCCAGAGAAGAATGTTCAGACCCCTCAGAAACCTTTCCCACATGTAAGTAGATTATTCCAGCTTGATTTCTTTAGTCTGAATTTTAAAATTTATGGAATACGGATAATTGAAAACAAAAGAATATAGAACATAGCATGCGAGCAGCTGTCAAATTCTGACAATTTTTAACTAATTTTTCTTCTTTCAGGATATGTTTTCTGAGTAGTTACTGAAGCGTTTTGATATTCTGATAACCAAACTAGAATCATCGCTTGTCCGTTTTTCTTTCTCACAACCAGCTATTTTAAGAAATTCCAGTACTGTGGATATGCCCCTCATGTGCGCAGCTGTAAGCCCAACACTGATGGGATTTCCTCCCTCGAGAACCTTTTAGCTAGCGTCATACAGAGAGTGTTTGTCTGGGTCGTGTCTGCCATCACCTGCTTTGGAAATATTTTTGTCATCTGCATGAGGCCTTACATCAGATCAGAGAACAAGCTCCATGCCATCTCAATAATGTCTCTCTGCTGTGAGTACTCCATGAGTAAAAGTAAAAGAATATTGGTTTAGTCTGCTCATAGCATGTACGATATTTGTTACTATAATAATAGTGACGTATTTCCAACACTGGGTTAACTGGACTTTCATGCTGTTGCTAATGACAGTACAAAATGCTGTACCTTATGTACCAGGAGGTCTCATCAAATTCTGCCTTTGGCAGCTGATAAATTCCGAAGGTTTCACATTTGATTTTAATGCTGTGAGTCTTGTGTCAAATTCCCACTTTCCTCAGCAAAAAAGAAATAAAATTTCAACATTTTCAAAGGCCCACAAAGTGAAATTTTACTATGCATTTTTGAGTAAATGCCAATTTGCATGTGTAAATATTGTGTTCAAGATAGTTATGCTGGTTTTCACACAACCAAATGTTACTTACACAAATGCAGAAAATCAGTCCCTCTTAGCTCCCCAATATTAAGAATTACGGGGCTTTATTTTAGTCCTAAAAGCAAGACAAGTTTATGGACAAACTATTTGACAGAACAGCCACTACAATCTTGAGTACCCTATCTCAGTAACAAGTCTATTAAGTATTTCACAAATCCAACTAGTAAAGGTAATTGTCAGCAGTAAATAAAATGATTGTGATGTTTCCAAATACAGCATGTCAGTGATTGTGAAACGTTGTTTCCACTGGAACAATCTGAACACTATTTTCTAGCCAAAATACCAGAGAAGCCTTCAGCTCTGTGTTGACGGTTCCTCTTCCCTTAGTGGTCTTAGAAGACTACTCACATTAGTTTTATAAGGTGGACAAACCAAAACTAAACTTTGAACCCAGCTGAGACACCCTACTCAAAGCAAATTATCTTAAGCCAAATGTTAGTATCAAAAGGAATAAGACCTAATAAAAACGGGTTGCAAAACATATTTCTGTAAATGAAACTGTATCTTTTTCTACCTGCAAACCAATTTTATCTGAGCTTCAAAAAATCAGGTTGGAAAGAAGTATGAAACATAGACTGTCAATTCAAATAAAAATTAAAAACAACAAAAAAGGAGGAATGGAACTGAATTATACTGCCTTAATCATAACTCATGATAGCATTCCAACTATAATGTTGATTTCATATCTTTATATTAGCTGACTTACAAATACATACTCAAATATATGTACGTATGTATGTTTTCCTGTATACATATATACACAGAGAGAATGGGAAATTCAAATGTGTAAATAATGATGCAAAGCACTATGTCCACAGGTGCTGATTGTCTGATGGGGATATATTTATTTGTGATTGGAGCTTTTGATCTTAAATATCGCGGAGAATACAACAAGCACGCTCAGTTGTGGATGGACAGTATTCATTGTCAGTTGGTTGGATCACTCGCTATTCTGTCTACAGAGGTGTCAGTCTTACTGTTGACTTACCTGACTTTGGAAAAATACATCTGCATAGTTTATCCTTTTAGGTTTTTGAAGCCCAGAAAACGCAGGACAATTTCCATTTTGGTACTTATCTGGATAATTGGGTTTGCTGTTGCTTTTATCCCACTGAGCAATAAGGAATATTTCAGGAACTACTATGGCACCAATGGCGTCTGTTTTCCTCTTCACTCAGAACAATCAGAAAGTTTAGGAAGTCAGATTTATTCTGTTGTCATTTTTTTAGGTAAGTTGCATTTCTTCTTTATATATGATTAGAGCTGCAAATGAACTTAATTTTCAAATAAGATAGCTTTGCTGTGATGTTCACACCTCATGTTTAGATGCTCCAGTAAAAATCTTTTTCCAGCCTGAGTATTTTACTCTATCAGATGGATACTTCCTTATCTTAAAATGCATGAAAGGCTGAAAAAGCAGAAAGAAATGAATGACCATTACGTTCCTGAATGAATAGACTTTGTCAAGGAAGTAGAGCAATGGTAAGACCAGAGGAGAACTAAGGACTTGGATCAGAAGGCAGACATTTTTTAGGTGTTGATGAATGAAATAAACACCTGAGCAGAGGCAAAAATTTGATGTTCAGGTGAAGACAGACTCAGATTTTCTAGCCACTTAATTCTATGGGACTAGCAGTTTACACAAAACATTTTTCTTTACTACCCAGCCTGCAAACAGGTGATATGGAATTGCCATTATGCTGTTAAGTTATAACTAATTTTAACTTCTTAAACAGGTGTAAACTTGGCAGCTTTTATCATCATTGTGTTTTCCTACGGGAGTATGTTCTACAGTGTTCACCAAACAGCTATTACGGCTACTGAAATTCGGAATCATATTAAAAAAGAGATGATCCTTGCTAAACGTTTTTTCTTCATTGTATTTACTGATGCACTGTGTTGGATACCCATTTTTATTTTGAAACTCCTTTCTTTACTTCAAGTAGAAATACCAGGTATGTCCTTTCTTTTGTGAGGCAGTTTCAACTGTGTCTGTATGAAGAGTGTTGTTTCTACTTCAGAAGGACAAGAATTGAATCTATTGAACTCTTTTACTGTAAGGACCTTTATGTTATAATCTATATGTATGTACACAGAATATAATTAACTATATGGTTTTACCACTGAATTGAACTGTATTATTATAACCATCTAAGGTTAGTCACCTTTGAGTCAGCCAAAAAAAAACCAAATTCAAATTGTTCAAGTCTGTCTCCACACAATATCTACAAAATTTACAAAATGTATTAAAAAAACAAGGCTGAATGGCATTGGCCTTTCTCAACTTAAGGCTTTTGTTGGTTCTGTTGCCTAAATATGGCTCAGGACAACAGAGTGTGTCCTGTCTTGATTTAACAATATAATTGTTACCCTGAAATAACTTTCTTTTATAAACTGGTACTTATAGTTGAAACCATTAAGTTATATAAAGCTCTGCTTACTTTATTATGCTATGAATATATTCCCATGTAAAAAGAGCGTAACCTACAAGATAAAGGATGCACCTGATTTTTTCCCTTCTTCTTGCAATACCAGTACATGCCAGGAAAAAAGCCACTTTATGTAGGGCTTGTAAACCCTGCTAGAAAGAATGTGTGAACAGGACCAGGACCATCAGCATCAGCAGATTCAGATTCAATATACAGTACATATGTTACAGCACTGGGCTGGCAAGAAAACATTTTGGCTCAGTGAATTTTGTCTTCTGTGCTGACCAGAAGTGTTGGGAGTCACCTTTGTAAAGTTTTTACTTAAGTTTCAGATGTCTGGAAGTTACATTGATTATGTCAAGTATTTTCAGTTATTTTAAACCTTCTAAAATGTTTCTTCTTGAAGTTATCAAACCACCTAAGAAATCTTAAAGAAAACACTGTGAAATGTGGAAGCAGATGTATTCCGAGTCAGGAAACCTTGACGAAATCTTGCTGAACCACAGGGGTAATCCTGAGTTCAGAAAATGAATGTTCTGCATTAGATACACCAGATTAAACACTAACTGTTAATCACTTCATAAACTAAAGATATGACAGTTTACAGAAGTTTTAAACTCCATTTGATAGCATTTTTTTTTTCCTTTGGGGATATGCTAGACAGCTTTTGAACTAAGCATCTGCTTGTTTCCAAAACTCTAGCCAATGTGATGAGCATCAATAGGAACGTATTGATACTGCAACCAAGTTGTAAAGCCGGGCAGGGGCAGAAGCAGGGGCAGAGTGAATTAAGCTTTTGTGCAACTTGGAACACTTCTATAATTGTTTTATGAATTAATTTTGTATTTCTTATGCTTTATAATATTTTATAATGTTTTATAAATCAATCAATATAAATCAGGGCACCTACTAACATCTTCCAGCACTTTAATCCTGTCCCTTTCTCTGCCTGCCCCTCGGGTAACTTACCTCCCAAACAGTACAGATGAGAAGAGGAAGTTGTAAAAATGCACACAGGCTCTGCTACAGGCAGGGAAGCAGGAAACCTTCAGAAGGCGGTGTGAACACAGACTTACCAACAGGGCAAGGAGGAAATAAGGAGGATGTATACAGTGCCGTTTGAGAGGGGAAGAATGGAGAAGTCCTGGTGCAGTGGAGAAATCAGCCTCAGAGGGGATACAGGGACTGAAGGATACTGCTTTGCAGGAGGACAGGACATCGGGGACATTGTTAGGATTGCATGTCACTAGTCACGGGAAGAGGAAGAGGAACAGAGATCACAGGAAGACATAGGGAGCAAAGTGGAGACAAAAAGGTTTGGGGCAAGAGAACAAAGCTCAGCCAGAACAAGTGTGCCAGGGCAAACGGGGAGCTATGGTACAGAGAAGTAGGGGGGATAAATTGAACTACTGGGAAAGTAAAAAATGTCAGGTTTTGCAGGGAGTCCTGAGGGAGGTAAGAGTGCAGTGCAAGTATAACAGTGAGAAGAAAAAGAAAAGTTTCTTTTTCTTGAGCTCTGTTGTGACATGAGCTCAGCCTAGGAGTATGACCACCCCTCCCAGTAGGAAGCTGTGCTGCGTAGGCATCAAGCACTTGCATTAACGGGTACAAATGCTGGAATGCATATTACAGCTTCCTTTCTTTTTCCCTCCCTAAGGTACCATAACTTCTTGGGTGGTGATTTTTATACTGCCAATAAATAGTGCTTTGAATCCTCTTCTCTACACTTTGACTACACGACCATTCAAAGAAATGATTCATCAGGTTTGGTATAATTACAGACAAAGAAGATCCAAAAGAGGTAAAGGCAGTCAGAAAACATACGGTCCATCATTCATTTGGGTAGAGCTGTGGCCGATGCACGAAATCACGCCAAAAGTAATGAAGCCTGTGCTTTGTACAGATTCCTCTGACGCTTCGGTGACTACACAGTCAACAAGACTAAACTAATACACATAAATACATTTTGAATCTTCATGGTGACACCCGCACTGTTAGCTTCACATCTGTGGGCTTACTGCTTTACAGCAATGAGGAAAAATGAGGGAGGTATGACACCTGGGCTCGTGTGAACCAAAGCAGGAAGAGGGAGCAATGTGTCTGTCTGCAGGTAGAACTAACACAGTAATTTTGCAATCTTACAACGGTACCTGACATTTCCACAACACATCCCAGATAAGAAGGAGAAGTCAGTTGTTTGCTTTCTTCCTCCCAGAAGCCACAAGTGTGGAAAAAAGATGAATCATCATTTAAAACAGAAATGTTTCAAATTCATCTACCTTTTGGGGGTGGAGCAAAAAGGTTATTTTCATTGAACTTTTTTCTTTTAAAGTCCCCATATCAACAGCTGAATGTTTTTTTGACTTAATTTGTTTCCTCATGAAGATTTTTTCTTTCCTCCTCAAAGTGACTGGCTTTATTTAAGCTGCATCAGCTCTTAAAAGCATTCTTAGTAGCCCTAAGAAAAATATTTAAATTTCATAATCAGACCAGTTTATTTGTCAAAGCCAAACAAGTGATTTTTTTTTTTTCCTTGTAAGAATTTACCAACCAATTCACTTATGTAAAGACAATCCTTCAATTGTAATGATCATTCCAATTCAGGCAGAACCTGAACTGTGGGGAAGGAAAAGAAAAAAAAAAAAGGTGAATCCTTCCCTGGAAACTGGAAAGACTGGACTGAGTATCCCAGGCACCTTGATGCTGCTCTTTTTCTTGCTGTTTCTTACAGAGCTACCATAAGTAGCCTGCAGACTTCATTTCAGCCTTAAGTTGTCTGTCTCTGTATGTGGAATAACAAGAGATGGCCAAATAGAAGACCATCAGTCTTAATAGGTGTCATGACATCTACGTTTCAGTCCCCTTATGCATTTGATTGGATGCATTATAGTTAAAATAATTTAAGGACCATGGCCATTCAGCACTTTTTGGAGTATTATTTTACTTCCCAGCACTACAAGGGTAAAAAAAAAAAATATCCCATCTGAAACAATCCCCTAGATGCAGTTCCTTCACATACACTTACTGAGGAGAATCTTTTCCGTTATGAATTACTACAACTTCCCTGCTTCTTCTTTCAGTACCGTACTCACAGTCTGACGGTCTAGAAGCCCACAAAGGTAAAAGACATGCTCCTTTTGCATTGATGACTTGAAGCTTTTTAAAATGAAGTTAAAAGATACTGCCAATGTTTGCACTTAACTTCTTAACAGCGTAAGAAGTAGAATTAAGAAAAAAAAAGGTGATTCATGCTTCAACTGTTTACAGAACTTTGGATTATCTTGAAATCAAAAATTGTTAAGCATCCTGTTTCCACTACTGTATGTTTTATTGAAATAAAAGATTATCTGCTGAACAAAATGACTTTTCCAAGTTGCTTAACAACATTTTGGGTTGTGGGATTAAAAACAGCTAAGTGAAATCCTGCCATGCGGATTGTCTTTAATTGGGGTAATTAGAACTCAATTTAATACAACTTGTATACTTTGAGGGGCCAAGTCTCCTCAAGGACTGTAACTGCTTTTGATGAGATATGTCTGTCTTTACCACTACTTATACATACTTATACATAAGGATGTCTGTCCTTACCACTACTTCTGCTTTTCTCTTAACTTGATTATGGATATATTCAATGTCATAATTTTTTCTGTAAGTAACACAAGAGTATGTGTTATTTCAGAATTTTTTGTAACATCTTTATTGTTTTGATAAGAAAACTACAGTTTGTCTTTTAAAAAGTCCTTCTACCAGTAAAAATAAGGCTGACTAATAAATCATGGTAAAGCCATGTTCTCCTGCAGCCTATCATTGCATTGCATTTCAGCATTACTTTTTTCACAGTGCTCTGGTAAAGGTATAAGAATTTCAGTACAGCTACCCATTACACATTAGTGAACTTTTGAACTAAAACAATTCTTTTAACAGCAAGCTCTAGATTAATTAACTAGTAACTGCTTAAGGCAAAGATAAAAAATCGGGCCAAATACTGAAAAAGCTCTAACATGTTTCCCAAGAGATGGGAGAAACCATTTCACCGACTCTTTTCTAATTGATGGAGGCTTTTACTTACAGTTCAGAATAATCCATCCTATCAATAACCGATGCTGTTAAACTTCTACTACGCAGAGATATACGGTCCATCATAAGGCACTTTGTTACAGCAAAGTATAGTGTAAAATTGTTTGCAGGAATCAAACATCTTGCAATACATCTGCAGCTTTATAGAAAAGTACTGCAATGCTGCTAAAAATAGGCAGGTCTGGGACATAAGGCTTATCTAAAGCTGGTAAATAAGCCACAACTCGCCGTATTACCCCATCCTCAACACGAAGGCAAAGCGTGCATAGAGAAGAGCTGAAGTGAGTTCAGCAAGTTGCTCTGGAGTTGGCAGCGTTTCGGCTGGTGACAGCTCTTAAAAGCAGGGCTGACCAGACCTCCTCACAGGACACCAGTTCCCCACCAGTAACGCGTTCTGAAGGTACCACACAAGCTAACTTTGCATCCACCGCGTCGGGGGGCAGGGGGGCCGTTAGAGTATTTCATGATCGCTTTGAGCTGCAACAGAAGAGTCTAAAAGTCAAAACCGATTCCCTAAACAAGGCCATTTTGGCCGGTGACTTACATACAACATCCATACGACTCATCAAGTATTTCTGAGAGAACGCCGGGCTCACGGGGAGCTGCTGCAGGAAAACACAAATCCACGGCAGTTCCCTAAAGAAGCTGGTTCGCAACCGCCCCGCACCCCGGCGCGGCCCCGGCGGGCGGCTCGGCGGGCCGGGTCAGCCGCTGGGCTTCAGGGACTCGTAGCCCTCCCTCAGCAGGTCCCGCCATGTTCGGAGGAACCGGGCGTTCTCCGAGCACTTGGTGGCAAGCTCCTCCACCTGGGCCGACACGGCAGACGT
>JAVJGJ010000001.1:79568888-79579131 GCA_035590215.1 Microhierax caerulescens
GGGGCCGTGGGGCTCCCCCTGCCCCGGCAGCCTCTGTCCGCCCGGGCGGGCGGGCCGAGCCGGGCCCGAGCGCTGGCCGAGCCCGCCCGGCGCGTTACGGGCACAGGGGGTGTGCGGCTGCTTTTGGAGCGTCGCTGGGCGCCCACCAGCCGCAGAGGCTGAGGTAAAGTCGTTGAACCCGTGCCCGCGCTGAGGGGGTAAGCGCAGAGGCGGCGTGCTGGCGGCCGCCGGAGCGCCCTGGGACCGGGACGTTGCTCCCGTGGAGGCGGCCTGTCCCCCGCGGGCAGGTCGGGCCCGGCGGCCCGGCCGGGAGCAGCCCGCCCGCTGGGGCTCGGGCCTCGCTGGGGTTGCCAGGTGTGTGCCGAGCTGAACACCGGCCGGGTTTTAACTGTGCTGTGTTAATTCATATTGCCGTCAGTTCTGCTCAAATAAAAATACCACGAAAATCCAGTTCAGGTGGCGTGGTTTGGTACGTATGTGGAGGTGTAGTTGTTAACACGCTTACAAAATACTTTGCTCCCAGGCCCTGCCTGGTTGCAGGTAAAGGATAATAAAGAGTCACGAGGTTGTATGATAATAACTTTTAGGTTATGTTGGTTAAATACAAAACTGCTGTTAAGAAACCAGCGCAGGCAGTACTTCCTACCTCGCATACGGAGACCAGCAGCCGGACTGTTGCTGTGCGGTGTTACAACGGAGGGTGCTTGTGCTGGCCTTGCCACTCGCCGTTCTCAACAAAGCATTTCAGTCCTAGGATGTTGGGGATACTCCTGGTGTAATTTTGCAGAAATATTTAAAAGGCAATACTCTCCTTCTTCACCCCTGAAGTTAGAGAAGGGAAAATCCTTAAGGGAAGGAGAAGTATCTGTCGAGGTGCATTAGTTCACAGACCTTTTAACTATAGTTTTGGAGCTAAGCATACCTGTTTTCTGAGTACAGATTGCACACATCTTCCTAAATTTTTGGTGGAAGAGGGAAATCGGAACAAGAGAGCTACATGTAGTAAATCTTCCATTCAGTCCATTTGCCTAAAAATAAATTCTAATTTGTTCTTGCAACAATTAATGTATCTGCAGCGAAGGTAAAGTTTAACTGTATCTACTCTTTCCAGCTTTGGCTAAAGCATATTTGGTTTTACATCTGAGCTTTTATTGTAGACCATGACATGGACTTTAGATGAACTGTCTAGCATATCAGTAGCCCAAACTGTGTGTCTCAACAAGTGTTGAGATGTCAGAAGAGATGAGCTTGCATGTCATATCTCTACAGTTATGTGGTCACTTTGAATTAAGTTCAAAATGAAGTAGGAGCTTAAAAATGTGGTTCATCTGTGTGTTTCATGCATGTTATCCTATGTCTGCTGTCAGAAATGGTGGGCCAGTGTATTGAGTGGTATTTTGTGAAGAATGCCTTAAGGGGAAGCTCTTCACTCATCCCTCCCGATATAAAGTTATATGGCGCATTCTGAACTTGAATGTAAAAAACTGTGTTTATGGTTTCTCACCTTCACATGACCTGGTAGTCTTTTCAGGGGGAGTTGTTACATTTGTTGTGCCACTTGTGTCTCTGAAAAGTCGAAAAATTTGGAAAATTACTGATTTGACAAATTTGTTTCTTGTTTTTGCAGCACGTCAGGGCTTTCATGCTCTAAAGTTGATAAAGAGAGACTGCCATCCATCACTGCGTATCGCAAGATGTGCATCTACTGCCTCTGTGCCTCGCATAACTACACACTATACAATTCATCCTCGGGACAAAGACAAACGATGGGAGGGTATGCAAAAAAATGCATTTTTGAAAAGCTTCTTTAGTATTATTACTCAATTCTAAATACCTTGAAACATGTGGCTGGTTTTTTTTCTTTTTACAGAAATCCTGTACTCTTAAATATGGTACTAATATTCCAAATAGAAATTTTGTGGTTGCTATCTCACAATGTATGTTTTTAGTGCTATGAAATGGGATCAGATTAAACCTGATCTATTTAAAGAAAGTATATACACAGCTTTTCTTTTAGTTACCATCACAACAAGATTAATTTCTTGTAAAAAAATGTCACATGTTCTGATTAAGGGTCTTTTTTTTCTGTTCTTTCTCCTTTACCTAGAGTTTCACTGAGTGTCTTTGATACACCTAACCTACTACTGCTTTGATACACTAACCTACGAATGTTCGGTTGAACGTTCTTAGATGGTGCTTACTTATGGTGCATAGAGTGTATTTTTTTGTGGTATATCTTCTTACAGCTTTAAAAGACCTAATTGTACATGGGTGTGCTAATGTCCTTCCGCGCTCTTCCAAGCACTGAAGTGGGGATTCTGTTTAACATTTAGCCTCCTTTTATGCAAAGTAATACTTCTGGGATACCCACTAGCCAGTACCACAGAACAAGGTTTAGTGAGAGAAGACTGAGGGAAACTGTAGAGTGGTTTATATTTTTACCTTTTTTTTTCTATTAAAGGAGTAAACATGGAAAGATTTGCAGAGGAAGCTGATGTTGTCATTGTTGGAGGAGGCCCTGCGGGTCTTTCTGCAGCTATTCGACTCAAACAGTTAGCTGCTGAGCACAACAAAGAAATACGTGTTTGTCTGGTGGAAAAGGCTTCTCAGATCGGTGCACATACACTGTCTGGTGCTTGTCTTGAGCCAAGATCCTTAGAAGAACTGTTTCCGGACTGGAAGGAACGGGGGGTATGTATGAGCATGTAAACACTGAAATTGCCAGCTTGTAACGAACTCTGTATCTGACTCGGTCTGCTATGACTTAGTACCTTGGTACCATTGGCACCTAGTACTCCTCTGAAATACATTGATCTGACAAAACCAAAAGGCCCTTACCTTCTTTCTAGTCTGTTTCCTTTAGTTCAACAGTGCTAGTTTTATGTCTACACAAATATGCTGTGGCCTTTGCTGTTTTAGAGAGTAGTCTTACGGCATATATGCAGTATGTCTGATGTGTCCTGGGATGCGCTACACTTACTGCCTTTGTGCAGAATCCAGCTCCCATGCACCAGCCGTAACATGGTCAATTCTTAGCAATGTCAGGCTCGCTGCTTCTGTACAGTAGTTCTCTGTAGTGTCAGAATTGTGCAGACATAGTGATGTATCGGAAGCCTAAGATGCTTCTAGGAGGGAGGATAACAAGAAATGAGCCACCATCTGTTGTGGTTTAACCCTAGCTGGCAGCTAAGCACCATGCAGCTGCTTGCTCACTCCCCCCAGTGGAATGGGGGAGGGAATTGGAAGGATAGAAGTGAGAAAACTCATGGACTGAGATAGACAATTTAATAGAATAAGCAAAACCTGTGCACGCAAGCAAAGCAAGGAATTAATCCATCACTTCTCATCAGCAGGCAGGTGTTCAGCCATCTCCAGGAGAGCAGGGCTCCATCACACGTAATGGTTACATGGGAAGTCAAACACCATAACTTTGAGCATCCCTCACTTTCTTTTTCTTCTCCCAGCTTTATATACTCAGTGTGATGTTCTGTGGTATGGAATATCTCTTTGGCTAGTTCAGGTCAGCTGCTCTGGCTGTGTCCCCTCCCAATTTCTTGTGCCTCTCCAGCCTTATTGCTGGCAGGGCCTAAGAAACTGGCAAGTCCTTGACTTAGTATAAACATTACCAAGGAACAACTAAAACCATCCATGTGCTATCAACATTGTTCCCATACCAAATCCCAAACGCAGCACCGCGCCAGCTTCTAAGAAGAAAACACAATCCCGGCTGAAACCAGGACACCATCTCTGTCAGAGCAGCCACCTGACTTGCAGCCAGCTGCCTTCTGTCACCTGGAGCTGCAAGAAGTGGTTAATCAACTAGTTGTTTTGTCTTACTGGGATAAATGTGGAAGTTGAGCTGCCTCCTTTAGAAAGGTCTAGAATATTGATGTAGTACAAGCCTGTGTACAAACTATAAAAGTGATTTGTAAGTACTTATTCCAGGTTTTTTTACCTCAGTGCTTGTGTTGATTCTTGCCTGTTGACTGCCTCATAAAGTACTTTATCTTCTCTTTTGTGATACCTTCCTACAGAAGTGCTTTATTGAACCCTTAAAACTGCCAGTTTGTTTGATTTTATTTATAATTGCTTGTGTTGGATTGGCTAGAAAAGCATAACACTCAGTACTGTTTCTATTTCCATTTTTTAATGTAGGCTCCACTTAATACTCCTGTAACCGAAGACAAGTTTGGAATTTTAACAAAGAACTCTAGAATTCCAGTGCCAATTCTTCCAGGTAAAGTTTAATGAGGTCATAGAGTCATCTCTCTCTGTGTCTTTTTTAACTTTTCCATGAATCAAACAATTTTGATTCAGTGTAGTGCAGCAAGTGTATGTAGAATGTGGATGATGTCTGTGGTAATGTGTGACATTACTGTGAAGATAGTAGCTGCAGAAGAAAAGATGACATCTTGATGGGTGCAACTTCTTTTATTTTGCCTAGTGTTACACGTTTTATGTGTGTGTGTTTTGTTTGCCTAGGGCTTCCGATGGTTAATCATGGAAATTACATAGTACGTCTGGGCCACTTTGTGACTTGGCTAGGTGAGCAAGCAGAAGCTTTGGGTGTTGAGCTGTATCCAGGCTATGCAGCCGCTGAGGTAATGACATCAGTGTGTATATGACAAGCATTTTTGTAACCCCTTCCACTCCCAATTACCTGTATATTCACAGCATTCCTTTTAACAGATGTGTAGTGAAAACTTTGTGTCACTGTCTAAATTCCCTGGCCCAGATCCAGCAAAGTGCAAGTGGATCATACAGTGTGTTAATAAATACATAATCTTCAAGTTTGACCATTAAAGACATTGTGCTTAGTTAGAAGTTCTGCATTAGAACTTTTTTAGGAATGGACTAAAATGGCAAATCATTAAAATGTGTTTTGTTTGTTTAAATATTTCCAAAGGTTCTTTTTCATGAAGATGGTAGTGTGAAGGGAGTAGCAACTAATGATGTAGGCATTCAAAAGGATGGAGCACCTAAAGTAAGTAGCCATCTTCCCCATAACTAGCAGTCTAATTATGGAAATTGTGACATATCTGCTTCTACTGCCATCAGTAGTCTTGCTGCAGCCTAAGAAAAAGTGTAAAATTCTGTACCTGTCTTCCCTCTCTGTATATAAAGTAGATCAATACCTGTGAAAGTTCTGGTCTCGGAACATTGTAAACTTCTTCTGAGATTAGTAGGAAAAGCCTTCACAGAAAGGTGTGTTTGAGGGTGACTTGAAGGAAATACTGTGTAAGGGTGTTTTGGCATATGTGAAGTCAGGAAACAAAGGAAAGAATTCCAGGAACTCCTCGAAAAATGGTGCGAAGGTGAAATAGTTGTCCAGCTGGTAACTAGCAACGTATAAGGGAGTGTGCTTCTGGCTGTTTTGTTTTTTTGATATTTACAACTGCGATTGCATTTGTTGACAGTCTGTCTACCTTGCTGGGGCAAGGTACACGCTGAATCTTTATACTTTTTTACTGGTGGGTCACATTTCTGTATCCAGAAGGTGACTCCCAGCCCTAGGTGTTGGACTTTGACTTTCAGTGGAATACAGAACCTACGGTAAGCGTGTTGCTTCTCTGCCATACATTAGGGACATTTTGGCACCTCAGAACAACTTTCACGTGGAATTTATTTGGCTATGGAAATTATGGGTACAGGGGTTTTTTTTAAGGTTTACTTTCTTTTATGAGAAAAGTATTTCTCATAAATTTCTCACTAGCTCCTTAAAGTTTCAGAGAGATACTTACTTTCACATAAAATTGTGGGATGTTTTTCCCATTTAAGGCAGGGAATGAGAAGTAAAGATTTATTCTTGTTTTGAGAGAATTTAGCAAATGAGGAAGAAGTGATGGCAGGGAAAAGTAGTATTTATTTTTTTTTCCAGTATAATATTGTCTGTCTCCTGCAGCGGATGGGTGCTCTTATTTTCAGGTATACATTTTGCCCAGTAGGAGGCGCAAGTAATAAATAAAGCTGCTGTGATAATATAAATTTATTGGGCGTTTGGTTTTAAAATGGGAAGGAACTGCGATTGGTTTATTTATTAAGCATCCCCAAAACCTAGATTTTCTTCTGTTTGTTCTGGAAGAACGTATCTGTTCACTTTTTTAATGTAGGTCATTAGTGTGTAACTACTGCAGCTTTTTGAGTATTCAGGTGTTCTAGCTGTCAGTTAGGTCAGCTGATACTGCCTCCAGTGTATAAAGGTTCAGGCAAATACACACAGTTTGTATAACCTTCAAGGTAAGAATATCTTCAATGTGTTTATACAGAGCCTAATCAAATAGACTGTGGTTAATGAATAGGGTTTCACCTTGCAGTCAGCACCAATCAAAAAATGCCAGTGGTAAAAATACATAGTAAAAAGTTGCACATTTATTCTTACGTAGAACCTGGAGAAGGATGTTAACCATGAAATACAATTTTGAAACATTTCAGTAATGTGACAAATTCATGAGTTTCTGATGGTTACAATGTGCAGTTGTAGTTAATTGGTTTATTTTCTGTAAATCTACTTCAAATTGGACAATATTTATTTTTAATCTTTAGATCTAATATTAACTCCCTGTAGTTCTTTAAGTGTTTTGTAAGATTAATTCACATTCAGGTTGACAATCAGAAAGGCAAAGACTACAGAAAAAAATTGGCAAAATCTTGGAAACTCCTGTTTAAAGGTCATTCTCGACGAGAGGGAACATTTTCATTTGCTAGTCTTTTTCCAGTGTTTCCAACCAAGTAAGTTACAGGCAGATTGCACCTGAGAGACAATTCAAAACTGAAGCAATAAGCTGCCTCTGGTCTTATGCTGGCTTGCCTTGAGATGGTTTTATTGAGTCTGCTGGATATCTTCATCCAAAATTGTTTGCATGATACTTTTCAGCATTAAACTTTCTGACTCAAATCAAGCTTTTTTTTCTTTTTTAAAAGTTTTAGGGTTTTCTCTGCAAGGTTATGTATATTTAGAATCTTGTATCCTTACATTGCAAATTTAATCTAGTAATATTCCAATCCAGTGCACTCACATATAAAAGTGACATGCTCATATACAAGTATGCCGGTTCGCCTTATCTTACTCTCAATTTCATTGGAATTTTTGGTGAGAAAGTTTTTTTGTAATGATACTTAATGTTATTTTACTTTCACTATATGTTTTAACATGTAAAATTGGTGTAATATTATAGTAACTTCATTCTGAGGTAGTAGCTTCTTTTTGGGGCAGGGGTGATGCAGATTTTTCTGATCTGGTGTTTCTGTCTAGTCTCTATCATATATGTGTGTGTGTGGGGCACAGTGTTTTATTGTGATGTGAGTTCATGAAAAAAAATGGAAGTGTGAAGTTACAGGTTAAGAGCCTTTGTTCTGTCAGGGTTCCTTTGCACTGTATGAACAACCAGATGTGATGCAAATATCCCCCAAAGCGGAAAAGATCTTTTTTTCGGTAACAAATGGCAATTCATTGTACTGCTGCTTTACTGCAATCCCCTTACAGGATTTGGCAGGGTTCCATCATGGTTAGGTGGAAAAGACAACTGGACTAGAGCCATAGCTTGCAATGGTTTATGGGTTCTGGGCAGTGCCACAAAGTAGTATAAAATCACTTTATTGTGCTCCATCTTCTTGCTCTGAGTTTGACGTGGCACAGATCTAACTGATGATGAAATGCTCTGCTTTTTCAGGCTACCTTTGAAAGAGGTTTGGAACTTCATGCTAAAGTCACAGTCTTCGCTGAAGGTTGTCACGGACATCTAGCCAAACAGCTGTACAAAAAATATAATCTAAGGGAGAAGTGTCAACCCCAGAGCTATGGCATTGGACTGAAAGAGGTATCACCTGCACCATTTTAAAAATTAAGGAAAATACTGTTACACTATAAAGTAGTTTTTGTTTGCATTTAAGCTGCTTTGAGTAAGCCATTAGAATGATAGATTTTGAGTTACGCTTCCAGAATTCAGAATCTTTGCTATTCCAAAGCGGATCAGAGAAGATGCTCCCTGAATGTCAGGACTGTTTCATTTCAGCTGCTTTTCCTCTTATATCTGTGTTATAAATAGAGGTACCTGTGAATCTACTCTGTTAATGTCTTCATTTGATTTCAAATTGCATTCATTTGTGAAATCTGTTTTCAGTACTTTCACTAAATGAGACAGGGATTCACGCTGCCTAGTTTTAAAGGAGTTTTAGTACCTGAGGAGGGGTGGAAGGGCTTTCTGTGGGGTTTCTGTATGTTAATTAGAGAGGGTGATAGAAAAGAACTGTTGCAGATGGTGAAGCATGGTCTTGGAAGTGCCTTCTGGATGAGCTATTCCCACCGGCCCCCGCCAAAATCCCTTCACTGGGCTTATAAAATTGGGATAGAGTTCAGATTCCCTTTTAAAAATATTTCTTATTAAGGAAATACCCCTCATGAAAAAGAGCTGTATTATTTAGAGTATGTTCAGAGTTTGACTATAACATATTCTTCATTTATTACTTCAAGCATGTGCTTCAGCTACAAAATATTTGTTAAATAATTAGTTTACACTTCTGTAGAGAATAACCACTCTGGAAATCTATGACAGGTATTAGAAATTGTAACTAAAACTATAAGTTGTTGTTAAAGCAGGGGTTTGCTGTAGAGTTCCTTTGCTTCCAGATGAGACTGACTACTTCAGCAACTAGTACAGTCCAACAGGAATGGATCTGTAAAGTGAAATAGTTGGTGCTGATGAGCTGATATCCACGCTATGCACATTTCAGGTTTATTTTTACTTCGGACTAGCTCTGACCTAGTCCTGTGGACTGAGTGCCCTTTCATGACTGGGATGCTTTAAATGGGCTTCTGGAGCCAGTTGTACAGTTCAGTTTCATGTGAAAGGAATCCAGTTCGTGCTTTCCATGGTTGCTCTACAATGTGAACCAAAGCACAGTAAGTGGGAGGAATCGGGAGTCCAGCTAAAGAATTTGGCTCTTCATCTAAAATGAAACGTTAATGTAAGCCTTCTACAGTGCACTGACCATTACCTGCTGCTGCTGTTTCACGTGGCCACCAGTGATACCTCCAGGAGCAGTCTGAGGAGTATTAAAAGCATTACAGAGCCTTGGCAGTGGTGATAAAGGACTCTGAAGCACAGATAGTTTTTTTCCATCAGTCCTGGTCAAAGGGAAGAGGTTTGAAAGGGCCAGTCAGATCTATTGAACCAACAAATGATTACAGGACTGGTGCTGCGGCCAGGGGTTTGGTTTCTTAGACCATGGATCTCACTTGAGAAACCTGCTCTGGTAGGGGCTCGTGAGGTCGGTCCGTCAGAGACGGGGAGGAACATCTTTGATCATAGGCTTGCTGGGCTCATGAGGAAAGCTTTGAACTGAAGGTGCTGGGGGAGGGGAACCTCAGTCCATCCCGCTCCTACCAGTTTGTTGCCAGTGCCAGCAAGACATGCCCAGAGCCTGGAGAGGTTCCACAGGGCAGCAGGAGAGCATTTCAAGAGCAGCACAAAGGCCAGTAAGTCAGCTTCATCGGGGGCCCAGCTTAAATGCCTCTATGCAGATGCATGTAGCATGGGGAATAAACAGGAGTTAGAGATGTGCACATGCCTGCAGGGCTACGATCTTGTTGGCATCATGGAGACATGGTGGGGTGGCTCCTATCACTGGAGTGTTGGAATGAAAGGATACAGGCTCTTTAGGAAGGACAGGCAGGGGAGAAGAGGAGGGGGGGTCGCCCTCTGCATCAATGACCAGCTGGAGTGCACAGAGCTCTGCCTGGGGATGGAAGAAAAGCTGACAGAGAGCTTATGAGTCATGATTAAATGGGAGGCAGGGACAGGTGACATTATAGGGGGGGGTCTTCTACAGGCCACCCGAGCAGTATGACCGAGCAGATGAGGCCCTCGATAGGCAGATAGGAGCTGCCTGATGTTCACAAGCCCTGGTCCTCAGGGGGGGCTTCGGTCTCCCTAATATTTGTTGGAGGGACGGCACAGCAGGGCATAGGCAATGCAGGAGGCTCCTGGAATGCATTGCTGATAACTGCCTTCTCCAAGTGACAGAGGAGCCAGTGGGGAGAGGTGCTGTGCTGGACCTTCTTTCCAGCAGCAAGGAGGGGCTGGGGGGGAACGTGAAGCTCAAGGGCATCCTTGGCCTCAGTGATCATGAGATGGTGCAGTTCAAGATCCTTAGGGCAGTGAGGAGGGTGCACAGCAAAACCAGTACCCTGGGGTCCAGGAGAACAGACTTTGGCCTTTCCAGGGACCTGCTTGGTAGAGTACCA
>JAVJGJ010000001.1:79584792-79601422 GCA_035590215.1 Microhierax caerulescens
CCCCTCAGCCAGGCCGTCCGTAAAGATACTGAACACGCCTGGCCCCAGCACCGAGCCCTGGGGACACCACGGGTGACCCCCCACCCGCTGCGTGTAACCCCCCTCACCACCACCCCTGGGGCTCGGCCGCCCAGCCAGCTTTTTACCCAGCACAGAGTACACCCACACAGGCCGTGAGCAGCCAGTGACGTGGAGTTTATATTGCAATCAAATGTGTTCAGCAGCAAGGTATCTACAGTTAATTCTTTGTTGTGCCTGGAACCCTGGGGAAGAGAGGGTCGCACCACTCATCTGTTGTTTTTGTGGAATTGCTGGGTGTGTATTTTCCAAATTACTTGTTTATCCTAGCAGAGGGAACTTCTTTCCAGTGGTTGACTCTTAAGTCAGTAATGGTGCTGAAATTGTTACGTAGCTTGGCAGATAAAAATCTTCACCTCCTCAAGTACAGATAACTTTGATATATTTCACGCACAACTTTGAATTTCTGCTTTCTTGGGAGATGGAATACCTCGTTCATTATGTTCCCCTTAAGGAATCTGAAAGGTGACCTTTAAAAAATGCATTTATCAGGACTTAAGGTCAGTTGAAAGGGCTAGAACAACTTGCAGGAGAAATAGTGTAGAATTTATATTTTAACAACTAATTTCCTTCCAGCCTGTTAGCTTCTCATGTGGGAATCTTGAAACGCAGGAACATCTGTGTACTTACAGATCCGTCTTCTAGATGCTCCTTTCAATTCGAAGCTTAAAAGTAGCCTAAATGTTCATGATCCACAGCCTGTGGGGGAGGCCATTCCACTTTTTCTCTGACTACTTTGTCTTTCCTTTTTGAACCTCTTTGGTGTAAATGTGGCTTTGTGCAGTTTTTGCCAATGCAAGTAGAATTTCAGTAGCAACATAGTTCTTGTCACAGTCTTGTGCCTTTGACACCAGCGTGCATGCCTGGGCCTGAATTATGTGGGTTCATGAAGCAACTTCTTCATTACATGTGATACACAATTAATCTGCAGATTGATTACTTTGTCCGCTCTGAAGTGGAAGTATGTCATACCATGTTGTAACACAGTTGTGTTACTAGCTTAGTTCAAAAACAATTGTTAGTCTATTATTGACACAGATGAGATACAAAATGCCAAGATGTTTTAATCTAGACTTTTATACAAGAGGGCCGCCTTTTTCTGTCCTGTGCCCTGGTTTATTGCAATGGTCGTTATTGAATTTCTGACTTTGAAGAAGTAGCCAGATTGTGACCTCAGTTGCATACTCCTTATACTGCTCAAAACATATGGCTGAAAGAACATGGTATTTTTTAAGTCACTTACAGACATTGTTTGTGCTGTTAGACAGCAAGACTGCAGCTCTTGCACATCTCTGCCTGATCTTTGGACTTCTTTGCTGGACTTAAAATGACGCGTCCCTTTGCACAGTTCCTAATATAAAAGTGTGGCTTATTTTGTTGGGGTTTTATTTATTTCCTGTAGATAGAATTGTCTGGTTAATGATGAAATCATACTTCTAAATGGCTTTTTTTTAATGCATGCTTTCAGTAAAATAAAGCTTTATTGATGATTCACTTAGGAAGATTTTTAAGATTAGCTCTTCTTTTGCATGTGTTGCTTGGATTAATAACTGTAGCAGTCTGACTCATTTACATCACTGGCATCCAGGAATATAGTCTTATGTAAGTTGTTCTGTAGCTCCAGTTTTCTTTTTGGTGACAGTATTGCATCAAATAGGTGTATAAAATTGCCATCAATCTAAGCTTTTTTTGTCTGTTATAGGTAACCTTATGATCATGTTCTTTAGTCTTTGACATATAGTGATGCTAAGTTGGCATGAGAGAGCGAGTGAGCTCTTGAAAGTTTCCCTAATTTTGTAGCTTTTTTTGGATATGTGGAAGGAGGGAATGAAGTTTAATAAAACTACATCTACATAGCTGTTATTTCTTCTGTTTATTAAAATTGCAAAATCAAGCACTTAAAACTAAGAAATTCCTATGCAACCTGTTTTGTCTCTATTTTATCAAAAATTTTTTAAAGTTTTACAGGCATTGTGGGAAAAATACACATTGCTCAACAGCAGCAACATTTTTATTATGAATATCAGGGGAGAAAACCCTTTGTATTGATGACCCATGCATGTATCAAACATTAGACTCACTTAGCTCAGCTAGGGTCGAAAATCTGTTAAGTGGAGGAGAATGTAGGGTTCCCTGTCTGTTGGCAGGGAGGACTCTGAAAGGAGCAGGCATCTCCCCTTCTTCCCTTCTCCAAACCAGCCTGATATTTTTTCTCTTTGCTGCCAAGAGGATGGTGGCTTCTCCAAGTGCTCGAGGTTGAAAGGATTTCACCCTGTGTCTCAGGGGCAGGGAGGGTTTGTGCCATACTGGCATGATGTGTTCCTTCTGAAAGTGAGAAAACGGGCATCAAGTGCCACAGTACTAATAATGAGAATTACTAACAAAGCTGCAGTATGTGTAACCAACCTTTTGTGTCATATGACTAATCTTTAATCTCATTTATACTTTGGCAGTATGCTGGTCGCTATGTACCTATGAAGTGAAACAATTGTTGCAGAAGAAAAGTACTTGTTAACCATCTTTTTAAGTAATTCAAAGAGTCAGTCAAGGAATCTTTCTATGCTTATGTCTGTGCTGCATCATTGCATCCTAATAGATATGATGGAATAACTGTTTTCAGCCAAAGGTCTTGTGAAAAGAAAGGACATCCTCCATACTTCATTCCTTTGAAATACTGTTATGGAACTTAGGACTTCTGGTCACTGAAAAGTTAAAAGTTGTAGTTGTGTTCTCAGCCTAAATTACCTTTCCTACAAACCAAATCACTAAGTGATTAAACAAATTGCCCAAAACATGGGGGAAATGCTGTGTAGTACATCTTTTTTTTAGTGACTACTATGTGAATATTCAAAAGTAACTAGCCCTGGGTGAATAGTAAACAGATAACAATTAAAAAAGCAGAAGAAATCAAACATTTATTTCAGATTATCTTGAATTCCAAGGGATACGGTTTTTTGGACATTTTCCAGGAAATAAAATTATTTTTTTGGGGTCACATTATTTAGGCTATTAAAAATGAATTATTTGAGGCAGCTTTAATAAAAGCAGGATGCTAGATGCACAAGCACTGCTCAGGACTTCTAGAGGGAAGGGTGCGTGCATGTCTTATCTTCAGCAATTTCAGACCTAGGATTTGATCACAGCTTTCTGCTCAAAGTGCTGCAGTCAGTCTGCGTTTTGAAGCTGTTCCCTGTCTAAAATCTAAATCTCATTGGATGAGGGTGACAATAACTATCTTGATAGTTGAAGTATTCCTTAGTTAATATTGGCTTACTCAGTCACCTACCCAAAAGTGTGTAACAATGTATTAATACCGTAGACCTGGTGTTTGCAAATCATCTGGCCATCTTAGATTTGTGAGTTGACTGTATTCAATGACATAATGTTTCGTAGAGAATGGGAGTAAGACGGTGACTTTGGACCAAAAATACATTGTTGGCTGCTGAGCAACTTCTAAAATAGGTGGGAGTGGGAGGGAGGGGACAGGACAACAGACAGGGAGGGCACTACGCAGTTTCATAGAAAAAAATTGTGGAAAAAAAAACCACAGAGTAATAAACTCTGAGATGAGATGCATACAGCTTAGTGTGTGGAAAGCAGGAACACAGATGTGGGGGGTTTTTTTGTTTGTTTGTTTTACAATTGACAGAAACTTGAAGGAAAAAAATCGTATCAGTGGCTGACATTGCCACAGTCCTGGCAATATAAAGATAAAGCAGCTGGAGAGAGGATATAAGGAAAATATTGTCATGGTGTTATACTCTGCCCTGGTACAACGTCTGCATTCTTACCTGCTTACTATGCCAAAGTTCCTTGATGAAATGGACTGACTGTGGTGTATTTTTAGATAGTGCACGTGCAAGTCTAAAAATGTAAAGGGCACTCAAGTCTCATGCCGGTTTCATGTGGAGAATGTTATTTTCACTTTAAAAAAACAGAAAAAAATAAACAAAACACCTTTCTTTCTGTTTCCTTTTCAGTCAATACCCAAACTCACCTTCCCAGGTGGATTATTAATTGGTTGCAGTCCTGGACTCATGAATGTTCCTAAGATCAAAGGGACACATACTGCAATGAAAAGCGGCATGTTGGCTTCAGAAGCTATCTTTAGCCAATTAATCAATGAAAATCTCCAATCAAAGACAATAGGTAAGATCACTGTACTTTGATTTGTAGTTACGTTGTGTTCCGTTAAAATCTCTGGCAGCTTAGCAGTAACTAAATGTGTTGAAGGAATTAGCTGGAAATGCAAATAAATCATGAAATGAGTGTGATTCAGTTATTCTGGAGATGGAAATTGGTGCCACACGATTATTATTTTAGAAATATCTTTTCTGCAGTGGTGGACTCAGCCCTAGTGAGCTTTCATTCGGCTGCAGCATGTGTATTGACACGGTGCCACAGAGGGTATGCTGAACAATTAAAACTTTAACTAGTACAACAGGTTAAAATTTTGCAACCCATCTGAAACAAACGCGCTTCCTGCGTCATGTGACACTCTTGTTTGATTATGGACAGCTTTTTTAATGCTGTTTCCAGTTCTGTCAAGACTGTAGAATATTACAGCCCGCTTTCTTCTCTGTGCATAGGTAATGAGCTTTTTCCAGAGCCTGATGTGAGACAGAAAATACGGACTGAAGCATGTTTTCATGTATAGACAAGGCTTAAAACTTATTATTTAGAACATCTATTCCTATATGGTAGTAATGGAGAACAGTGAGGGGGAAGCTCTCCGAAAATTGTTATTTGAAGAAACGTGGTTTTTGTAAGATAATTACTTTGGTTTAACTATACTGCAGTAGATGTGTTATGTCAAGTGTGCAGCATCTAATATTTGTAAGGAATACAAAGAGCTTAAATCAAAAGCTTGTAGTCAAATGTATCTTGTTCACTTCCTGATTACAAAGGAAAGAAAAAAAAATGTTCTCTAGCATTGGCATCATCTATTGGGCTTTAGTCATAGTTACTGAAATCAGAATGTTTGTGATTGTGTAAACTGTAAAGAAAAAGCTTTTGAACTTGACAATGGTAAAATTACAAACCTGGCTCTTGGATCACAGGTAAACTTTCCCGATCAATTTTTAGATTCTATGAGCAAGTGGCTGTTTTCCTGTAGAGGTGCCAGTACAGCCACCTGGCCAGTTATCTTTATATTTTGCTGAGGTTTGAGGCAATTTAATGCTGCTCTTGGGTGATTTAAGAGACTACAATGGAGCAGTAGGTATCCACTGGTACCCACCAACAAAACGGGCCTCTTCAAGAGGCTGAGATACGTTGTCTAGTATATTCCCTGGTTACTGTTCTCAAATTCTCATTTTGCTGCCTTGGTTGTTAACAATTGCCTTTATTCAGCAGTTTTTTTTATTTCAAGGATAGTCTTTATGTACTGTAGGTACCTAACAAGTCTGTACTGCCTTAGGACTTGATGTGCAAGAATATGAAGAGAACCTGAAAAAGTCCTGGGTCTGGAAGGAGCTGTACGCAGTTAGAAACATCCGACCATCCTGCCACAGCATACTTGGTGTGTACGGAGGAATGATATACACGGGTATCTTTTATTGGATACTGAGAGGAATGGAACCATGGACGTTAAAACATCCAGGTAATTTCGTTATCTCCTGAAAGAAAATACTAAATTTGCATGTCAATATTTTCTGGTCTTAGTTGAAGCTACATAGAGCATATTCGGTCAAGTGGTAAGGCCTTGAAGTGTTGGAAAGAAAGCAATGATACAGCACTGAAGCAGACTTTGTCATGTTATCTAGCATATAATGTACACGAAGGCAGGAAAACACTGTTCTACTCAGCATAGGTTTTTTGTTTCATTAAAAAGGCTACCTTTTATTAAATACTTCATTCTGATGATAAGGGAAGTTAAAATAGCTTAATTAAATTGTTTTTGAGTAACTGCGAATTACAGTAATTCTATACTGAAACTTTATTTATTAAAAATATATTTAGGACCGGATTTTGCTCAGCTCAAGCCAGCCAAAGATTGCACACCTATTGAATACCCAAAGCCTGATGGAAAAATCAGTTTTGATCTCCTGTCGTCCGTGGCTTTAAGTGGCACAAACCACGAACACGACCAGCCTGCTCATTTAACTCTCAAAGATGACAGCATCCCTGTGAGCAGGAATCTGGCTGTATTCGATGGACCAGAACAAAGGTTTTGTCCAGCGGGTAAGTAATAAAAATGTGTCTCTGAGCTGTTATTGCAAGATGAAAGACTACTTCAGGAAGAGCTCACCTGGCCTACTACTTACTTCAAGTATGCTATCCAGATCCTCCCCCTAGGACAGGGATCAAGTGCACAATACTTTCAAGATTAAATGATTACCATGCATGGAAGAAGGTAGCTGAATCACACTAGTAATACACTTCCCTCGTTAGGCTTGCTAAGTAGTAGAGTAGTAAGCTTTTAAGTAGTAGAGGTAGTAGAGTAGTAAGCTTTTAAGTAGTAGAGGTAGTAGAGTAGTAAGCTTTTAAGTAGTAGAGCGTACATGCAAGGGGAAACTGCTCAGTGACGTGATAGCTCTCTTTTGCTCTTCACAGGAGTTTACGAATATATTCCTCTGGAAACAGGAGAAGGATCAAGACTGCAGATAAATGCTCAGAACTGTGTCCACTGCAAAACATGTGATATTAAAGACCCAAGTCAGAACATTAACTGGGTAGTGCCTGAAGGTGGAGGAGGACCAGCTTATAATGGGATGTAAACTTATGGGAAACCAATTCAGTGACTTCTGATCACCACCAATTAAGTTGGAGTATTTTATGCTGCACTGTAACTAAAGTACAGCACTGACCTGAATGTTAAAGAGTTTGAGACTAATATGCCATTCTGAATTTTAGGTATGACCGTTGCATTAAATGGAAAGTTGGTGCCTTGTGCTTAAACCGTAGCCTTATTTAAATAAGACTTCTTTACAGGAGTAATAAAGTTCTTCTCAGGAATGACAGAGGAACTTTGGATCTTGGAATTATTGCTGAAGTTCAGTGTTAACAGGAGCCATGTCCAGAATCTTGGGTATGGTAGAAGAATTTAGTATGTGCCCTTAAAAAAGTTTCTCTATATATGTGATTTATACTCTATGTAATCCTACCCTGCAGTAGGAAAAATACGTCAGTCTAGAAAATTGTCACTGCTTTTAAGTGTTACACATTTTACATCAAATTTACAGGTGGGTTGTTTTTGTTTGTTTGGGGTTTTTTTTCTGATGATAACAGAGCCCATCTGCAATACACCCTGTAAAGCAGTTTAAAAAAAAAAGTGTTATACTTGCACTTTCAATGTATGTCTATCAGCATTTTTATTCCTTACAAGAGAAGAGGCCTGCTCTAATAAAAACTCTTAGCAGAAACTGCCTAAATTGTCTTGGTGTGAAACCAAGCTGCTTAGGAGACACTATTAAGCTCCAAACCCCACCACTAATTATTAGAAGCACACCTGAGTTGCAAAATGAAAGCTATTACAACTTAAAAAAAACCCAAACACTTCACCTTTGAATAGTTTGTCTTTATTATTGGACTTTTGAGTTGTAAACACTGAAAACTGTGGTACAGGGCCAATGAAAGAAGCAGCTCCATTAATCCTTTTGCATGAGTTAGTGCAAAGATTTAAAAGTTTAGGAAAAAAATTCAAGCAAACATTTTAGCATAAGCTGCCTTCTCTTTCTCCTTTTGGGCTTTTATCTTCTGCTTGATTTTGAGCGTTTCCGTCTGGATAGCTGCTTAAAAAGAAAATCCATGATACAGTTACAGTAATCCATTTACGTTAGCTCTTCTAGTATGTCAAGACCAGATCACACTGTTGCAACTTACCCATGTTATTTCATTTACTAGAACTGCATTTAATCTTGTGTTAGGTCAGACACTAGCAGCAAAACAACTTTGTCCCTTACTTTGTTTCACCTGGTAAGGTAACCAGGTAGAGGAGGGTGTAGCAAGCATAGTATTGGTGCCAGCACAGAATTTATGAGCTAAAAATCTTACCCAATTAGACCAGGAAATTAAGCAAGTTAGTAAGACCCCTCCTGTGAGACAGGGAGATAGTTTGGGAGGTGTGCTGTTGACCTATATACACAGGTTTCTTGGTGCAAGCATCACTGCTTTATAAAAACACGTTTTCTACCTCAGTGGGCTATGTGCTTAATACATCAGTGTTTAAGCTCTTAGAAGCCAGCATTTTAGGCATCATGCTGGTATGATTTCCTACTCAATACTGTCCTGGTTACTTTATTACATTCTTTTAAAAAGTAAAGAATTTCTAAAGAAACAGCTTTATTTTACCTTTGTCTTCAGGAGCTATTTCATGAGCCTTTTTAAGATCAACCTTGAATAAAAGAGAAATACAAATGAATGTTCTGATGAAATGTTTAGATTATAAAAAAAAAATCAAATACTGCAATCATTACCAGTGCCTGATCGAGATCTTTTATTCCCTGCCATCCTTGAGCCCGTCTGTAGAGAGCTTTAGTATTTGCTGGATCTATTTTGAGAGCCTGTAAATTTAATAAAATTGTCACATTAATGTTTCATATACTTCACAGCCTCCCATCTCCACAAATGGCACAGTTCGCACAAGCAGACAATCTCTCCAGTTGGTTTGAGGGTAAGCTGTCAACACATAACTGTTTAAAAAGGAACGCTGTAAAGTAGCACACCGAAGAGCTAGCTAATCGTTTTTAACACCACTGCACCAGACGTGGCCTTTTCTGAAGGAGAAGCATACATGAGGGTAAAATGGAACCTAGAGTAGATTATACACACACACATATAGCTGTCAAGGCAGAGGTGTAGAGGTGTTTCTGCAGTTCAAATTATTCTAACCTTGAGTCTCACAGTACAAGTCTATATTGCAGCTGCTTCCTTCACACCAAAAAAACCTCAAATGGTGTCTTAAAACACACAAATTTCCTGTAAAGCTTTTTCCACTGTAAGCTAGAAAGATACACACAAGCAATCCATCTCATGCTTCAGGAACCTCAGAGTTGCAGTCATTACACCTTTTTTTTTGAGCTAAATGGTTTTGCTAATGTAGACATATTCCAGCTCTAATATGACAATATCAAAACAGCAAACACAGTGGCCAGGCAAAGAGATTGTTCTACTACATGGTTACTTACTGTTTTCTTCAAAGTACCTCAGTTAAAGTAGCTGGCTGTTTTTTCTTGCCTGTGAAGATTGTGTTCTTTTTCCTTATTGAAGGTACTTCTATAATGTCTTTTTTAATTATTATTTTAAAGAATAGTTTCTCAGTGAGCAGAGAAAATCTCTTTGCACAAATGTGTGGATTTGTTAATTGCATTTATTAACTTTAAATCATTAATTAAGAATTATAGACATTAGACTACACATCACGTTTTTTAAAAGCACTTCGGTATTGGCTGCTACTATAAAGGAAGTCTTACTCTGTGTGCTCCTCCTGATCTGTCTGCTGTAAAGCCTAGAGCCTCTTCTGTGTCAAGAATTAAAAAATCAGGTGTCTGTGTTGTGTACACGTAGGCAGCATTCCTTGGGTTTAGCCTGACCCTTGTGCTTACAGCTATTTTAAAGCAAGGTTTGTTTGAACAGGTTCAGCTGTTTGCAATTCCTTATTTACACCAACTAATGCATGTACTGCAGATTGTTAATTTAAATTGCTTTTGGCCTTAGGAAATCATAAAAGTGAAAGTATATAGTCTCTCATTAAGAGTTACCTTGAACTCTACTCGTTAATCTTAGGAAACTGGTATTCTGATTAAAACACTGACACACTGTGTAACACTTGTTATGGACAAAGGTTAAGTTACAGCTATGGAGTTGCCTTTATCTATTTTTACGTATTTATATAATTCTGTAATTGTAAAAAATAGGAAGTAGGGTGGTGTTTTTTTTCCCCACAGTGGGATTATGATTAATAATTTCTATATGTAATACTTAAATGCAGTTTCAATTTGTACCATTTTCTAGATGACTGATACCACATTACACAGGGGGTTTTTTTTCCTCATTTCCCATTTGTCTATTCTGAATATAGGTTTATTGAAGTCTTCCATGTGGTAACACCATCAGCAGGCTAGAAAACAAGCCAGCTCTCTAAAGACCCCTCACGCCCAGGTTAGCTGAGACTCCTGCTTTCAGTCTGAAGCCCTAGGAGATGCTGCTCAGGATCCTCTGCTAACAGATAAGAGCATTCTTTACTCTGTTTCCTTCAAAATGTCAAGAGTCTTACTGAATTATTTAAAGTTTTATCAAATGTACTAACTTCTGTCAGTACGTCTATGTCACTGTTCACACTTTCTTTTCTTTTCTACTATTCTACTATTCTAAAATTCTACTATTTTTCAGGTTTTCCTTATTTAGTATGTTTCTGTCTGTCTGTTTCTGTTCACTGGTTTCATTTCACTGCTATGCCTACCTGAATAGGCTTTAGTTAGAAAAGTCATTTCAATGAATAAAATATAAGACTGTCAAATCTAAAAGCAAGAAGTGTTTTGCTCATACTAGTCTTCCAGAGAAAAGTATTACTTTCACTGAAGATAGTTTAAGTCTTTGTAAAACAAAAATTAGCTCTGCAAACCAAACTGCGTTTATTCTGGCAGTAGGCAAGTGACAGCCACCTTTTGTTTGTTTCTAATGAGTCGTTTCAATTTCAAAATCTTTTTAAAAAGCCACATATTGGAAAGTTAGTAGTAACTTCACAATCAGCCTTCTACTTTGTTTACTTTCAGACCATAAGCCTGTCAAAAAACTCTACAAAAAAGCTTTGTAGTTCCAGTCTCCATCTTCTATATAGGCTAATTGTTAATCAAAATACTAAACATTACATTTACCTCTGAACAACTTTCAATGGCTCCCTGCCAATCCAACAGTTTTAGTTTACAAGCGCCAATGTTTAAAACACAGGTCAAAGCAACAGCCTTTAACTTTGGTTTGTCTGCCACCTCTGCCACTGCTTCAGAAGCTTCTACATACCTGCAGGAAAACAGATTTACAAGGAATACAGATTAGTGTTGCAAGTTCCGTTTTGTTCTGCCCTTAGCTATCTTTCCATAGATGTGTGTGAACTGGCCTATCCAAACTGCTGTTTTTAAAGCAGCTTCAACTCCACTATTACAAATATTTATCAATACTAAACATAGGAGACCTACCCTGAGAAAAATGAACTCACTGGTGAAATGTTTTCACGTAACTCCTAGTCTTCCACTGCACTAACAGCATTCTTTTTCTTAGACAAATGTGCTATCCTAGATGGCATGAAACCATTAGAATTTATCTCAATGACTGGTTATTCTCAAGAAACGTGTTGCTCATCAGTGGCAAAAAGTCAACACCACCACTGCCCCTTCCATGTTCACGAGAAGCTTCACCTCTTCTTCAGTTCCCTCAGTAGTATTTTAATTAGTTTAGGCATTTATGACTGAAGTCTGAAGCTAACATGACTTTGTAAAGGAGGGTGGTTTATGAGCGTTAGTAACGCCACCTTCTTTCCACTGTCTTGCTTCACGACTTTCTTCCTGAATTTCAAAACTGACACTGGCTCAGGACTAAGCCACATCATTTACTGCATCTCTGTTTCACAGGCAAACTGTATCTCATTCTTCGTAATTTACAATGTGCTAATGCTGTCAGATTTTTATTTCAAGTGGCAAAGGTCTGTTGTGCATATATAAAAGTTCTAACTTTTAACCACCTACTTGAGAGAACTTCTATGGTTTTTATTTAAAAAATAATCATGTGTCTGCAAAGACTCACATTTTAAGTATGCCATCACTAATGCAGTCTTTGCAGATCAGTGCCTATGTAAGTTCAATTTTTGCATGCCCTGTCTTTTGGGTGTTGCATGGTTTGTATGTGACTTTGTACCACAGAAGTAACCAATACTTTAAAAGTAAATTAGACCTAGTCCCAGTGATTTTTCCACTTGCTGGGCATCATGTGAAAGATAAGAACCAGAAGAGAGAGAAAAGGATAAAAAGCTAAGTAGAGTTATAATACAAAACTGTTATGTTCAAAACAAACAGAATACACCTAAAATATTTCTAAATCACACCAAAACATGGAAAACTGTAACCAATCTGAAAAGAAAATCAGAGCTTCCAAGTCAAAGAAATCAGTAAGATGACTATCAAGGGAGAAAACAGGAAGTAATAATTTTTTTTGGCAATATAGTGTCAATTCTTACATACAAAATTAATTTTTAAAATGGTTACACAGCAGTAAGAGAAAAAAGGAACAGAAAGTTATAATGGTTACTGTGGGTAAAAAGAAAAAAACATTGCCAGATGGTTTGCTAGGTGAGTTGTACAGAAGATATGGGAGATACTCCAATAAGAGCTACAGTACACCATCCTAGGTATAATATTAGATTTTAAGATACAATAACAGGGCCTGTCCGCAAAAATATGACCTATCAAGAGGAGCTGGAATTATCAGATTTGTTTAGTCTAGAAGAGTTATCCTCTCCATCCACAAGGACAAGTAAGCACTTAAAAGTGAGCAAGATGCCTAACTGTAAGGGATGCCATAATTATACCTGATATTTACCAAAGAATGGGGGAAGGAAATGGACAGACATCCTTAAAGATCACTCCAGCCTTTTTCCTGTATGATTTCTAAAAGGTCTGCATAGAAATCCTATTAACTTTCAGGTTTGTGTTGGTCTGTGATGGGCTTTTTGAGGTGGGGGGTAAGACATTGCATCTTGGGTTAATAATCTGTAATTAAAGGATTCATTTTTATGCTTCAGAAAGACATTTGTTTGAAACCCAGTTAAAAACGCCGCTGAAGCATTAAATATGCCTGAATTCCTTTTTCTCTCCTTACTTGTTACTGGTAGTTAACCAGTGATCATTAAGAAGGCAGGGATAAAGGCCAGTCTAACTCTAAACCCAAAAGTTTTTAGGAGAAGCTCATACGTGTAAAGCAAAAAGCATAAAAAGAAGAAAGGAACAGTATGAAAACAAAAGTAGAAAAGACGACCACGGTTTTGAAGGCAAGTCTGAATTATACAAGGAGCCAGGATGATGGTATGGATCCTCAGAAAAAAAAATAATGAATTAATAAAGGTCACATTTTGGGGTACTCTTAATCTACCAATTTCCTAAGCCTGCTGTTTTTTAGAAATCAGAGAAAAAGCATCTCCCTCTTTTCCTGTCCATTAACCGCCCTGTGTACAATTGTGCTTTTCTTCCCAGTTACATACCAGCACAGCAAGAATATCAAAGAAGGAGCATTTAGTCACTTCTAGACCATTCTTCCTGCCTATAGCTCTTACCTAGCAATGAGTACAAGACCTACTTGAATAAGTACCTAAAAATCAACCAGATGTTTTCCAGATTCACAAGGCTTTTTTTTAAAAAAAGGAAAAAAAGAGCACAGCAATAGGCACTTTTTAAATGCACGTTTCATTGCTTGACAGCGATATTAATCTGGGTTACAGGAACTACCTGAATGATTGATGATAGCCTTACCGTAAACTTTTACTATACTTTTTAGCTGCCATTGCCCAATTTTGTGATTTGAAGAAAGTATTTCCTATATTCTTTATGTCTTCTGCTATGGCCACAATCTTGTCAACCTAATAAAATAGATGGAAAATATAAAGTATGAATGTACTTATGAAAGAAATCATAAATTACTTCATGTTTAACAGTAGGATCCCATGTCCATCCTCTTTCAACAATTATAAAATCTCAGAATAAAAATACTCCAATTTCAGACAAATATTAGCTTCAAACCACTCCTGTAATATTCTCTTACTTTATGTAACACAGTAGTCTGAGAGATGAAATTCCTAATGGGTTCTCTACAGTATAAAGGGTGAGAAAATACCAGAGACGACACAGCAGTTCAGCTCCTTCCCCTAAATGCTGCTACCCACATGGAGCTATATATAAAGGTGTTGACCGTTATTCATAGACAAGATGACATGTTAACAATCAAAGTGTTCAACCAAGACTGCCTTATTCCTGAAAAAATTTTGTCTTCTGCTTCTCAAAATGGTATTAGTCACCTGAACTCTGCACGCTCTCAACCTGGAAGTTGTATCAACACAATTCTCCTTCTCTCAAAACACTTAAAACAGCTATGGAAGAGAAAAAGAGCAACTGCCTGTCTTTATCAAATCCATCATTTCTATTTCCAGAACGGCACACATTTCAGGTCTTAAGTTACTTTTCCAGTGGCACTAACCAGTTTATAATTACTGCTGTCTATACCACAGTTGCTTTAAGCTCTGTCAGTAATTGTATATATTGCCATTTGTAATACTATCAGCTTACACTTCTACCCTACTAGAATTAATGATCTTGAAAAAAACTGATCACAGCATGAGACCAATATCACCATGGTTTCTGCAGTTAGTTTATGTGAACAAGTTTAAAGTTAAAATAGGCAGGCACCTGCCAACTTCAGTCCTGAACCACAGCGAATGCTATCCAAAAACATTTTTGTAAGTTGTAGTGCTTCTCAGTAGTCAGATACAAGGAGTTTCTGGTTTCTAGCTGTAATGGTTTTTAACAATTCTCTATTTGGAATCTACATGTGCAGCCCCCACCTTTTTCCCCCCCTCTCAAAAATCACTGATTTACAGGGTTTGTCTATTTCACAACAAAAGTAAAAACCTGCAGAAGAGCTGCTCTCACCAGTCTGCTCCTTAACTCCCAAAAACAGGTCTTCCTGAAAAGCAAACAGCTACTGGGAATTGAGAACGACTAGCTTGGATGTAGTAAAAATCTTCTAAAAAGGTTGATCCTTTATTATTTCTAGTATGTGAGGCAGAATCTTTTTAAGGATGGATATCTAAAAAGCTTCACGGAAAAAATGCTTAGCTACATTAAGTTAGTTATCTGCAGGGAGGAATTCTAGTAATGGCTATTTGTCACTACAGCACAAACAAAAGTAAGAAGAAATTAACAGAAAAAGAAGTAAGTGCAATAATTGTAAGTAATTGTGGTTTTAATTACTGGGGGTGGGGGGGAAATCAGCTACAATTAGCACTGAAAAAAAGTGATAGCAGTCCACAGCATACTCTTTTCTAAAACTGAATGTGACTGTTTAATCAGGACCTTGATCGATTGTTAGGAAAAAGGCTTAGTGAACATCATCATAGACACCATGTAACTCAGATTACCTACAAGTCTTGCATTCTGTAAAATACCTTACAAGAAAAATACTTACATCTTTTAAATCTATATCTGAATCTTCAGGAAAATCTGGATGAGCATCTCCAGATCCATCCTGGGGAACAATGCCCCAGTCATCACCTTCCTTTAGCTCTCCACATTCTGCAATGACACACAACTGAAAAAATAAAGTGTAGTATTAGTTACTAAGATAATTAAAAAAAAAAAAAAGGCACAGCTTCTGAGTACTCTTTGAAATTCACTAAAAATGCTTTTTCATCTGTTGTTTGGGTGCACAGATATCAAAAATGCATCACATCGTTAGCCTGTCCTCATCAGAGAGCTTTTATCACAGAAAGTGTTGTGTTTGGAGGAGCAGCATTCCAAGACCACCATACCCACACTCCAGGGAGAGGCTGGAAGAGGAACTAGCAGCAAAATGCAAGACATTGCAGTCCTACTACATTAGAGAAGACAGTTCTTTCTTAAACTGCCAAGGCTCTTAAAGTTACAAGAGGTACTAATTTTTCAAATAACCACAAACCGACATGACCTACGTGCTGATTGCTTTTCCAGAAATACAATGATTTCTGACATAGAATTCCTAGGTAGGGTTATAAATTCCACCTTTTCATTTCATAACCCATCCCACACTTCCAGCTGTGCATTTCCACCTTCACCCTCATAAAGATTTCCATCCTCACAGATATGTCAAACAATAAATCGTTTGTGCAAGGGAGATTTGCAGCAAAAGAACAAAAGCCTCTTTACAAGGAGTAAAATGGAAATTAACACTTAGTAAAAATAACGTTTACTAGCTCAAAACATTACACCAAGAATGTAAAAGAAATTAATATGCATCATATAATGAAAGAATAAACATCATCCCCAAGTGCTTTGGATTTTGTTTACCTTAACAGGATTTTCTCCTTTTACTTCAACGTTTTCTAGCATTTTAACTACACCCATTCCTTTGATCACTTGGCCAAACACCACATGTTTCCCATCCAGGTGAGAAGTAGGCACCGTTGTAATAAAGAATTGAGAGCCATTAGTACCGGGTCCTGCGTTTGCCATGCTCAGCAGCCCTGGTTTATCATGCTGCATCGGAGGGGGAAAAAATCAGACAACATAGAAAAGATCTGTTATAAAACCATACGTATGATTCTGTAAGGCTATTAATATGTATAGCAAGGCCAGCTAGAACAACAACTTGGTAAACCAGCTGCATACCGTTGGCAACTAATTTTACCCGTCATGACTGAAGGCAAACGCCCAGCTCTGCAGCGTCACTTGCCCCCAAGCAAATCCAGAGCCACAGGTGTGACCTGATGCTGTGACATCTGCTTCTTTACACCCAGTCCCTGCACAGCTGCAGAGTGTAGGGGGATCACCTGAGAGACACGTGAAGTTCCTCACCGGATTTTTCAAAATGACTGTCC
>JAVJGJ010000001.1:79616795-79627709 GCA_035590215.1 Microhierax caerulescens
GCCGGTGGCTTGGAGCTTTGTCACGTCCAGCAGCTGTTCTGCTCACAAGACCAGACGGGTCCTGGTGAGCGCAGTGACCATCACATGCGTGTCCCGCAAGCTCTGTGTCTTTTTTTTTTTTTTTTTTTTTCCCCTTCTGTTCAGCATGAGTTGCCTAGTCTTGTGATCGGGTAGTGTACAGGATTGAATGTGGCCTTCGCTGCTGAAACGACTAAGAATGGTAAAGGGAGAGGGATGGACAAATACCTTGATCTGCAAGGTGCCATAGCACCACGTGTGACAGGTCACGATCGTGGAGCCGTTAGGATTTCAGAGATGGTCTCTGTGGGCTGCAGCCAGAGATGCAAGATCGTGGTGAAAAACGGAGGAACGTCAAAATGCCATTAGGATATCTGGGTTATAAGGTGATTCCTTTGAAAGTGGTAGGACGCAGGACTGGTGCTGTGTTCACAGCAGAGAACAGGGCTGGTGAATTTCTGGAGGCTGTAAAGTCTATAGGCCATACTTACTAGTTACTTTGTGTAGCGCTTATTCACCTTATGAATTATATCTCTCCTTTAATTTGAAAGAAAACAAATAAATTTTCCACACTTAGTCTGGAACAGCCACTCAGTTTAACTCTGTTAATTTTGCCTTGTACTTAAAATCTTACCAAAGTACTTTATCGGAGACCAGTGCTCTAGATTTAAGGCTATTGGCTTCATTGAGGATCTGCATGAAGGCAGATTCCTTGCACAGTGTGTCCACCATTAAAATCACTAAGATTGCTCTAACTGAGGTATTTTGTGAGGTTAGGGATTGTATTTTCTTCTTCCTGTTCCTTACGTAAGATGTTCTATGCTCAGTTTTCAGTTTGAATAATATTTAAATGATGTGACACTTCAAAGAAAAACACACTTAAAATAATATTGGAAGTACCCATTGCTTTTTTCATCCCCTGTTTTCCCCCGTTGCCTTGCTATCTGATTAGGTTTTTTGCAAGCTTAAGGTTAATAGAGTTATTTGAAGCAATTTCCATGTGAGTTGTTTTCTCACCCATTAATATTACATTAAGCTTCCTTATGACTTCTAAATGTGCCGTGATGCTTTTTCATCTGTTGACGACCTTCAGGAGTGTACTGACTGGGTCTTAGAAGCTCTACTACCATGTTTTAATAGACTTTCTGTTGAACGATAATCTCTGTTTGATTGGAGAGTTGTGATTGAATCTATGTAAAATGGAAGACTTAATCCTTAGGTAGCTTCTTTATTAAGCGTATGCTGCTGGTCACTGTTAGAGGCAAAGTGGCAGGATCATTTTCTGTTGTAACAGCAAGTCTATATTTTTTAGGATTTTTAGTTTTATTCTTTCTTCATGTTCCAGTTAGTGAGGTCCCTCTACGTTCAGTAGGTCTTGCTGTGTATAGCTCTCTTAAGTGGCCTTATAAGACCGGTAACAATCTGTATCCTTGGACTTTGAATTGTTATGAAAGTCTTGAAAGCCTAAGTGTGTTCACCTACCCTGCTCACCCAGAACAACAGCAGAATCACCAAAGATCTCTTCAGAAGCTTTGTTAGGAAGCTCTGTGTTTTCCAGCCTTCCTAAGAACACCAGAAGCTCCATTGCAGAGAGCCATCAACCAGGCTTGAGTTTTGCCTGTAGTAAGCGCTGCATGTGCTTGTTCTGTTGCCCCATTTCCTTAAACGGGAGCTAAATCTTGAGCAAACATCAGTGCTGCTTTCTCTCTGGCTCTGAAGAAAACAGCAGGTGACAAGGTCCATGCCGCTTACCAGGGCGAGCTGGCACAGCCTTGAAGAGACAGAGACATGGTGCCTGTAGCTGAATGTGGAGCCACAGGAAATGGTTTCTTGGGTGCACAAGCATTAACATCTTAATGTGGATCAGGAGTGCTCCTCTGAAGAAACCCTCTCAATTGTCTCCACTTACTGCACTTCGGCTCGCGGAGCCAAGTGGCTTCTGTGCATAAACTGGATTTCTGTTGGAATGAACGAATGAAGGTGTGCTCCGACCATGAATGGACGTTCACTCCCTGGGATGAGGCAGCTGGTCAAAAGTAAAACCCCAGAACATATATTGTGTAGGTGTCAGGTCCTTAGCACTAATTAATTCACTTTGTGGGTCTAGTTCTGTTGGGCTGAAGTACATGTTCATGTAAACACAACCCTTACTTACTGGGTAAGGAGAAAGTAAACACGAGGTGTAGATGTTAATATAGAGCTATTAGCGTAGTAGGACTTTCTGCTGGCCTGTGCTTCCCTTCAAAGTAAAGGAAGTATGAAATTGTAGAAGGGTGGTAGCTCAAATTGTAGAATATTTTCTTTTTTTTTTTTTTTTTTTTTAAAGAGGAATTATAAACCAGCTGGAGAACAGATGGGTATTAGTGACATGACACCGTATTTGTTCTCAGCAGTTATGTACATAATCTTCAGCTTCTGGTTTCTGTTACTACTGCTTTTTTGCTTCCCTTAAATAAAAATATCTATATATATATGTGTACAATGCATACTTAAAAATACATGTGTATACACCCCCCTCAAATCACCTTTCAACTGAGACATTTGAGTGACTGTAGTTCAATGCATTTCTTTTTAGCCTCTAACTCTCTGAGGAAATCTTAATTACTTCGTGTGTGAGAAATGTGTATTTATGTGGCTAAATTTCCCTGATATTTCTTGTTTCCTTATCAAATGTTACTTCCCTTACAAGACTGATTTAGAGTAGCTCAGGGTTTCGGAGCGCTACCAGGGTCGCTTGCTCAGCAGAATGGTAGCTATTACTGCACAACCAGAGCATCCTACTGCCCATGAATTTTAAATTTCAGGGATTAAGCACAGTATTTTATCAGCACATAGTATCTCAAGGCTAGAATGTCTCAAGTGCTAAGCATATATTTGAGTAAGGTATTGGGGGATGGCTTTAAGGAAACAGATATGGGTTGCAAATAGTTTGCGTGTACTTAAATTTATAGCAGTTCCTCTGTAATTGTGTTTACCTGATTCTAGAATGAGATTTCACATCAGTGCTTTTCTGTACTTTTCAACATGAAAGACTGATGTTATCCTTAAACTGAAGGCTAAGGTTTCACACTAATTTCAGTCTTTGATAGTTTTTTCATTGTGGTTTTTTGGTTTGTTTTTTTTTAATGAAGTACTGGTATCCAGGCATATAAAACCAAAAAGCAGTGCCTTAGATTTTTTGGAAGACACTGCTTTTGTTACTGAATGTTTAATTTCTGCATTGCAACCTCTGATGAGATTTCTTTGATATTGGTATGTTTAGCGAAGGAATGTTGTGAAACTGAATAATTTCAATTTTATGTGGATTCTGGAAAAAAGAAAAAAAAAAAGGTGTTATTTCAGCTGTGTCTGAAACTTCCAAATGGGCTGTTTCTTCAGCTTTAAGTATCAGCTGCTCCTTCTGGTCTGTAATGGAGCGGATGTCATGCTGTAGCTGCAGGATATCTATCTGGTAACAGTTTGTTAGCTTTGGTATATGAGATCATTTGTTTGGCAGCTGATACTAGTAATTCCTTTGGTCATAGTGCTGAAATGCTTGGTGAGATCCTACTTGCTAAGCATTATTTCACAGCATTTATTACCAGCCTGGCAATGTTCCACCTTCTGAAAAAGGAAAGAAAGCGGTAGTGAGCTTGGAGTCTGCTTGCATGTCAGTTTGTTCTATCTTTGTTAAAATTAAGAACTCCTCAGTAAATTCTTGTAGCCTAATCTGATTTCTCTTGCACTGCCTGCAGCTTTGTAGACATCCACACAGCAATAATGCTACTGAGCACCCATGTACATCTTCCTACATGGGAATACCATTAAACATCGGGCTCTTAACCCTTCAAAAAGCATCTGAAAGAAAATCACCGTTTCATGTGCTGTAGGAAGGGTGATGCAGCCCAGGCCCAGGTCTAAGCATGGGGGCAGGGGAGGTTAACCAGCAAGCCTAAGCTGGGTACCCCTTCACCGGCAGCTGGAGGCGAGCCCGAAGGTGCAGTATTATACCTCTGCTCTGGCATTAGCCTTTCCTCAGTAATGAACGGTAAAGAGCAGGTTCTGCAGAAAGAGATTTATTACGTCTCACTCAAGAAAAGAGATTAGAGAGGAAGTGATTGAAAATACGGTCTTTTGACATGGAAGCCACACTTCCAGCCTGGGGCTGATTTGAAGGGAAACAAACAAACCTCAAGCCCTCCA
Organism: Microhierax caerulescens; assembly: GCA_035590215.1. Classification (NCBI taxonomy): domain Eukaryota; kingdom Metazoa; phylum Chordata; class Aves; order Falconiformes; family Falconidae; genus Microhierax; species Microhierax caerulescens. Next base: position 79,620,996 of record JAVJGJ010000001.1, read on the forward strand.
GCTTTTGAGCTTTTTGCAGGAACCAAGGCCATTCTCCTAAGTTGTTTGGGTTTCCCCTCCCCTGCACACTTCTGTCACTGCAAAGACCTCTTGGTTTCCTCTAGCTTTTCTCTGACAATAACTCTCATTCTCTATTAAAGTTTCAAGAAGACACCTTCTTTTTTCTTTTTTTTTTTTTTTTTTTTTTTCTTCCACGTATGGCTAAAAAACTGTGTGGAAATGCATAAGCTACAGAAGTTCTAAGAGGGATGGAGGTAACTCTGTTACTTAATTTCACAAAAAGATGCATTCTTGCCTGATTGATCAAATTGGGTTTGCCGGTGGGGTTATCTTATTTCTGATCTACAAGTGACTTACCCATGTGGCATAACAGCTAGTAGTATATTTCCTACACACCTGACTCTTAGATTGATGCACAGTTGGATAGGAGGTGCTTGATTCCTTACTTTTAGGGTACTTCTGCTGTTAACGTGTCTGTAACTGGGTAGGTGAGTACTCTGCCACTGACTATGCTCAATAGAAAGTGATTAGGGGAATGGTAGCAACAGAAAGCCTTGGAGCTACCTTCCCTTGTTGGTAGCCCAACTTAAAGCAGAATACTACAATGTAAAGCAATGATGCTAATGCTGTAGGGGAACGCTTTTCTGTTGATGTAAATGGATTGATGTGAGTGAGAAGATAGAGCTGCTTGAGGCTGAAAAATGTGGGCATTCATTCATAAAAACTGAATTAATCAGGAAACTTCTTAAAAGCTGGTGCAGAGCTTTATTGCCAGTAGAGGCCAGCTTCATGTAAACTTTGTTGAAGTAGCTGAATAGCTTTGTTAAAACTTGAGAGGAAAGGAACGTGGAAGAGGTTTAACAAAAATGTTATCATTAGTCATCATGTCATCCCACTTTGACACTGGATGCAGGTGTTCCGTGCATGGTAGTGGCCTTTAGCTGTAGCTTTGATCTGATCGGCAAGTAACCGCAGACTGAAAGCCCAGGAAGAGTAGATGTGACAAAGTAGCTGGGGTCAGAGGAGCTACAAAAATGTAGTAATTGTCTTTATGAAAGCAATATATTTCATTTTCTGGCATTTCAGTAATATTCAAGCTGCTGAGGACCTCTTTGCAAATTCTTTGGATTAATACTGACTACGTGTGCTGCAAACCTTGGTGAAATACCTGTTCCTTTAGGTACTCCTTCAGACACTAACAGTCATATGCTTTCATCTGTAACCTACTTTGCACCTTAATGATGTTCAGGGGTGGCTTCTGAAAAGATGACTCAGAGCCATGTGTTGTGTTTTATACTTGTCAACTGTTGTTTCTACTAAGTACACCCCGATGAAGAGCACACAGACATCTTGCATGCCACTCAAAGTGTTGTAAGAAGGACGTTCTAATGCTATCCTAATTATCAGTATTTGCTATGTGAAGGTTTCCATGGGTACATTTGATGAGGAGTGCAATTCTGTACGATGGTGGTTAACAAGCTTGCTAGAGAGAATAAGCAAGAAAAGGAGGACATTGATTTGGGTACTTTTTTGCATGAAGACAGCCAATGTGTGTGTCTGCACCTCTGCTGGCACTTCCCATGGTAGTGTCACGTCGGTACCGGTGTGGCTAACAGGCACCCACATGGTTGTTCACTGCTGCCCATCATGAATCGTCCCCTCCGTGCGTGCTCTGCCTCCACTTAACTCGGTTTCCTCTCTGTTCTGCTTTCTCCTCACCTAAACGGTGCTTGCTGCTTTCCTTGCCTCTCTGTTTTCTTTATTTGTACGCGTTTGTCTCTGGAATACCGTAGCGATGACATGTTTTCATACGCCGGATTGAGGTCACAAGATGAGCTCCTGTGCAGACTGCAAGGCAAAGCGTTCCTGAGGCTCCGGGAGGACTAGTTGAGGACTAGTTGAGGACTAGTTGAGGACTAGTTGAGGACTAGTTGAGGACTAGTTGAGGACTAGTTGAGGAGTTTCAGTAACAGTGCTTGTGCCTTCCCCGCTGCAGGGCAAAGTGTGGGTGCTTTCACATGACCGACAGCCAATGTTTTGTCAGTCAGCAGGCTTCCTGGGTATTGGCGAGATTCTTAGAATTGTACTGATAAATGGGCATGAGGGCTTTACGTCACGCCTGCTGCTGTTAAAACTGACTCAGCTTTTCCTTCCACCTACTGTGCTGAAGTGAAACTTGAGGTGCCTGTGATGCAATTACTGAGTCAGTATGGAGCTTTCTCTGCAGCCTGTTCTCACCTCCATGCGACACACTCCGGCTTTTCTCTTCTCCCCCAGGGTGCTCAGTGGAGTTTCACACATGCTAATGAAATCAGCTGTATTAAGTAAACAATCTGACAATATTTATTTACTTTTCTAATAGAGGAGCTAACAGGCTGAATTTGGTATTAGCACTTTCAAATTAGAAATCTGAATGCCATAGTACTTCATATTTTATAATGAAGTCAGGAAGTTTCTTAAAACAGTAACTTCTAGGTTTTATTGTCGTTAAATTCACAGACTTTTATGAAAGAAAACTGGCTTGCATGAACTCAGACTCTGCACAGAAATCCAGAGCACTTTGCACTGAATTTGGAATCTGGATATTATCCAACACCTGAAATTGCTCAACTTTTGGGGCTGGGTGTATGAATGCACAGCTTCAGGGGTACAGAGACCTGAGCAGTGTACATTAGGTGATGTTTTTGAAGGACACCCCAAAGAAGAAGATCTACAAACTGTTGAATATATACTTCTAAGCAGGTTATTCTTAAATTGTTACTTCCACTGGGTGTGGATCGCTAACATTGTAATCAATGTTATGTTAAATTCTGTAAAAAGCCCTCTGTGGTCTGGAAAAGACAACTATGGATTTTTCTTAAAAACGATCTGCAACTCAAAGGAATTAGCTTATGTTTGGACAAATTTTTATGTCTTCTGTTTTTTTCTGTGTGGGCACATGAGCTCATCCAGCTGTTGCCCATTAGTTGTGAGCTTGTATCTGTCACCTTTGTTTGCCTTTCACCTTTCTTTCACATTCCCACAAAATGACCTCCTGCTTTTTAAGACGAATGGTACTACAGGAAGGGTCTTGGGCCGTTTGTTTATGAAGTCCTGGCTTCTTTAACATGACTGGGTTAAACAAGCTAGGCAGAGACCTGTTAAGCTGCTGGAAAGGAAGGTTGGTGACCTCCGGTGCAGGCGCAGGGAAGAAGCGAGTTAGGTGCAGGAGCTGCTTTGCCCAGCTGTACAGCGGTGGGGGTCCTCAGGGTCTGTGTTAAGGCTCTGTCTTGTCAAACGGCTGCAGTGGTACAAGATGCTATTGCATTCCCGTGCTGTGCTGAAATTGATTATTGGCTGGGCATTCTCGCTTCCATGGTAGCACCGATAGAATAGAGAGTATTGGAGCTCTCCTCGATCACGTCTGATGGAACCATCTCTTGCAGCAGTTTGTATTAAGCTGTCAGGCTTCTTGCAGGAGCAGTTATGAAGGGCTCATACGTTCTAGTCCTCAGCTGTGTCAAGAAATCTAGAATAAAGAGCTGGGAACTGGTAACCGCTTCAGTCCTCTTGGCAGACAACTGCAGTGACATACATCTGAACTCTTGCTTGGTCTTGGCTTTTAGTCTGGAGAAAGGTTGCTCTCACGTGGTGGCCAGTTAAAACAGCTTCAGGAGTGCTGACCTCTGCCTTACCAACTGCTAAAAGACGTTTCTAAATCACATCAAGTTAAAGAGTTGGAAATATTAACTCTCTCTGATTATAAAGGTATTTATGACATCTGGCAGTGGGTATACAGCATGCTTGCTAAGCACTAAAACGATTTCACTTCTGATTCCGAGTTTTAGAGTGGGTAACACCTGATGACTTAAGTATTTGGGAGACTCAAGGATATACAGCAGTCATGCAGTGTGGACGAGATCAGGGTACAGTTTGATTCAGAAACTATTCAGGTTCTAAACTTCTTGCGTTCAGAAGTTCCTGTTGTCTTACAGACAGGAATATGTTTGGGAAGGCTTTTAAATGGAACTAGGAAAATAATGTGTATTTGAAAACTCTTTTTTTCTGTTTGTCACTTTATGGTGGCACTTGGTAACTGTTAAATGCTTGTGTATAGCTGGATTGGATACTGGGTCCAGGAATAGTTATGCAATGGAGAAGATGAGAACAGAACCTGTATTTTGTAGTGAACATGTTTTTTTTCCAAAACAATGAGTCAACTCAAGGAACCTGTGTACACACTGATACTACATCTGTCTGATTTCTTTCTTTTTAAACAAAAAAACACCTTGGTGGAATGTCAAAGATAAATTGAACCTCTGAGAAACTGTTTTCTTCTTGAAGAAGTAATCATATATTTGTATTGAAGTGTGGTTCTGACATGTAAACTAGAAATCTGATTGAAGCAGTGGCTTTCTCGTTTGCATTGCTGAAGCACTAGAAGTTGGCTAGGGTGTAGACTTCATTAGACTTCTATCCTTGGGCCCTGTTTTGACTAGAAAAGAAAGTGAGAGTTTTGTTTGTTTTTCAATGAAGCTGTCCTGAAACCGTAACTATTAAGAAGGCTCCTGGTGAGTCTGCTCTGGTAGGCTTCATCTCTGAAGAAAGTCAGGTTCGTTATTTCTTATTCGGTGTTTTACTGGGGAACACTGAAGAAGCTTGACCAGTTCTTACCTTCTCATGAGGAGAAAGGTTTCTAATTTGTCCTAACAGGTAATTGCTACATCAGCTTGCTGACTGAAATTTTGGCTTGTTTCCGTCACTGAATCTTCACTGCATGAAGCATTTTCCTATTGCATGACAAGGTTGTGACTGGCTCTTTCCTGCGATGTTTGTCTTTTTGTGCAGATATTTCACGACTGATGGACTGCTACTCGGCAGCCAAATCTTAGCGTGTTACTGAGTGTGGTCAGCTGTGTCTGTGTATAAACCTGGCTGCGTAAACTTTTAAGTCTAATATAATACCAGTATTTTTGAGAAAAATGTTTTTGTGATCCTGTGTGAGTAGTTGGAGCGGTTGACCTGCTTTGAGGAGGCTATTTCATAACTTAATGACTATTTATACATTCAAAGTCCTACGCAATTGGTGGTAAACAGAACGTAACTCTTGCATAGTGTCTTGCAACAAGGCTGGGTTTGCTCATGCCGGTCAGCTGCAGGACTGTGGTTTGTTTGGTTGGTTTAGTGTGTAGCCTTTCTCATTGAGAAGGTATTATGGTATGAGTGATTTAATTACCCTGATCTTCTATACAGGGTCCTAAATGTGGCTCCTCCTTCCCTTTCCAGTGAAACTTGAAAACAAATGTATGTAAGCCTTCAAGATTCAGTGCTAGTTACTAAAAAGCTACCTTCCATGCTGTCTACAAGATAGGGTTAAGGAAAGTGTTTTGGATGGAATAGACAAATTATCATAACAACAACAAGAGGAGCAAAACATATTTTTGGCTACAACTAGTGAAAAATGCCGGAGCTGACGTTATATCCGTCAGTGTTATCACTTCAGTCAATCTAAATCAGGATTTCCTGGCATTCATCTAGGCAGAGGCAATGGACTTTGCTGTTCATGCTGTAGCAACTTCTGAGGGATCAGGCATGGCTTCTCGTGTATGTGTTCTTTCCTATATTCTTGTTAGTTGGGCAAATCAGTAAATTGTCATAAATACTGGACATAGTTTTTCTTTATTCACTTCCTGATTATTGCAGGCTAACTATTCAGTTACAATGTCCATTTTAAAATAATCCAAACCGGTCTTGCTCTTACAGCAGTTTAACATAACCACTTATAGAGGGCTCACTGATAATATGTTAGCTGATTAAAAAAAAAAAAAGGGGAGGGGGGGCTGCTTTAGCTCTCAGCACTGCTAAAGTGCCACATCTGATGTCTTTGTTTTCATATATTATGAATTTGGGAGGTTGCATCTAGAACCAGGTAACTTTTAATTTTTATTTTTTTATTTTTAGTGAGGTCATACTGCTGAATTTATACTTTTGAGTTGGTTGGACCTGACCCCTTGTAAAGCATGTCCCTCGGAAGGGTGGGGGTCCCTGGGTCGTGCGTACCTCCAGCCTGGCCTGGGAGCCTGTGTTGGGAGCAGGGGTGAGGAGGGGGCTTGTAACGCTCTCTGCACCCCTGGAGGAGCACCCTCAGCTGACTTGTGTCCTCTGGGGTTTGCCAAGCCCTCCGGTGAAGGGAGCCTTTGCGTAGCAGGAGTGGAGGAAACGTATAAAGAAATCGTTGCTGTTGATATGCGGGTGGTTTTGGTTCCTTTGAGTGAAGATGTTTGCGTGTGTTTTAACAAAAGGAGTATTTTTCAGCTAACCAGAAAAAATCGGGGGGGATGTCATTGTTTGTGTTTCTTATCAGCTGGCATTAGCGTGTATTTACTTATATCTAAAATAATATTGTTTCTCTGGTTTTATATCCTAAAACTACTCCTTTGAACAGCGTCTTGAAAGCTGCGTGCGGACTTCCCTATTCAAAAAATAAATAATTTTTGAAGAGGTCTTTCCAGGAGGGGGGGTTGGAACAGGACGGAACAGGCAGCCGAGCCCGTGCCTGGGGATACGGCCGGGGGTGCGGTGGCGGTGCCCGTGCCGCCCAGCTCGGCTGTAGGAGACACTACGGGCTGCGCTACGCCAGGTTATTAACGTTATTAATCGTTATTAACGGCAGCCGGGGCGGCGGGAGAGAGACCAGCCCCGGCCTTGCGCTGCTGCAAGTCCTGCGGCTGGGCC
>JAVJGJ010000001.1:79627809-79654117 GCA_035590215.1 Microhierax caerulescens
CATGGCTGAGCAAACATCCATCCACAGCACAGCGAGAGCCAGACCTGGCCGTGGGAGTCCCCAGGATGCAGCGGCTCATTCCAGGCGCCTCTGCTGGGACCGGGCGGAGCTGCAGCGGGGCTGGGGGTGGCGGCCGGGGATGCGCCCTGCGGCGTGCGGAGGCGGCCCGGTGCGGGGCTGCTGCGGGGGATCCCGGGGCTCCGGGCGGGGCGGCTGGCTCAGGAGCACGGTGCGGGGCTCCGGGGGGTCTGCCCGAGCTCGGGGCGGGGCTCGGGGCGGGGCGTGGGCGGGGCGGGCTGTGCCCCCGCCCCGCTGCCGGGAGGGCTGGGGGCTGCTGCCGGGAGCTGCGTTTGAAAAGGTGCACGGGGGGAGAGAAAAGCCAAACCACCCGACCCCTAAGGGACGTGAAACGAACAAGTAAACCTGCAGCTCTCCGAAACGAGAACAGGCAATTGCCGTGAAAGAAATCCTGCGAAAAAATGAGCTGAGCAATCCCAGCGGGTGGAAGCTGGGGGGGTAGGGGGGACAGCGGGGTGCAAAGGAGAAAGTTGATTAAGCAACGCGCTCTGTACTGAGGAAAGGGCTAGATCGAGGGTGCCAACCTTTTCACATACTTTTATCTTCCTTTGAGCTCCTAGTTTATCAGAAATAAAGACACTTAGTGGTAAAACACAATTAAATACACACACTTTTTTGGTGCAAGTACAAATCTTGGGCTCTCCTCTTTGCTAATGAGGGATTCCATTTCTGGGGTTCACAACTGAGAGCGCTGGCTCTGTGCTGGTTATGGTCCTACCTCAAACACCTTGTTCTTGTTGGGTTTTTTGTTCGGTTAGGGATTTTATTATTATTTAATTTTCTTTGTGTTTTTACATTATCGCTGAGCCACTGTGTGAAACCTAGCTTCCAAAGTTCTGCCTTGTAGATAAACCAACAACCAGCGAATCCAAACTTACAAAAGTTGGCTGAATTATGAAACACAGGTTTAATAGGCTGTTCTTGTTAGTGGAAAGCTGATGTGTGCAGTTTATGGTGACTTTAACTTGTGTAGATCTGTTTGGTAGCCTCTGTCAGGTGTGTGTGGGTTTTGTGGTCCTTTATTGTGCATGCGTGTGATGGCATTGCTTTCTAGCAACGAAGGTGATGAAAAATGCTTCCAACCTTGCAAAAATCCAGTATATTCTCCTTCCCCAAGCAGGGACTCTGTGGAATTCTAACTTTTTAGCGAACAGATACATCCAATGTTGTTTTGCTTTTCATACAGTAACACATAGAATTATCTTTAAAAAAAAAAAAAAAAAGTAACTTTTCTGTCCAGTGACCTGATATAGATAACTTTATTTTTCTCCACCAGAACTTTTTCTACAGGAAAACCTAAATGGAGAGGGAAGCGCTGCAAATAACATGTTCCTTCACTTGTTGCATGACTAATCTGCAATGTATCCCGCCTGACTTGTGTGAAACTAGTAACTATGTATCATGCTGGAACAAGGTGGTTCATCTGAGGTTAATAGTGCTTTACCATATTAGGACTACTTTAAATCATTGGAAAAAGAATGTAGTGTGGCATCAGCACAACCCTTCCATACCCAGGGTTTTAAAAAGAGGAGCAACAATGCAGGGTAAATACTTCAAATTGTGAGAGGAAGGGAACCTACCTTAACATAAGCTATTCGACAGACTTAAAGAGGGAAATTCATCATCAAGCAATCCAAAATAGATTCCACTTCACCTTTAAACGTGTTTTGGCACTCATCCTGAATGTCTGGGTCTAGGTGTTTTTCTGTGTATCGGTCTCGCTAAGTGTATGTTTTGCAAAAACATACTCACTGAAACAGCAGTTGTAATTCAAACTCTCTGTTTTCCTATGCTTCTTTAGCCTGCTTCTAAAAGCTGTTTGGAAAATAAAACCTTACAGGGGGTTCTGCAAATAATTCTGCTAGGTTTGGAAACGGTGCTGAAGTTTTAGTGGACAGCTGTAACTTAGGCAAAATTATTCTTCATTAGATCATTCCATCATATATATTTCCTCATACCCCCACCCCAAATTTTCTTGCTGAAATATTACCTTGAGTTGAATTCATTTAGGCAGTTGTCTCCCAGTGGAGATGAAGGACAGGAAATGACCTACAAATGGAGCAGGTGATGTGCTGCAGATAGCCTCGAAAAAGTGATGAAACTCTGCTTCCCACAGGATTGTATCTGGAGAGCAGGACACTTTCTTCCATTTTCTGTATTATCTGCTCCTTGGCCTCAGGGTGTTTCCCGTGTGTCGGTTTGCTGCTTTGTTGTTGTTCAGAAATTGTTCCGTGGAGTTTTGGTGGCAATTCCCCAGTTATTTTGGGATTTATAGTGTTCTTTCTAAAGATGAGGCAATGTTGTGAAGCACATCTATTGAGTCAGCTTACAGGAGTGCCTAGATGTGACGTGAATCTGATATTGTGGTTGTTGAACTGAACGTTTCAGGATTTGGGCTTTTGTTGGTGGAAAAGAGAGGACAGAAGTGAAGGCTATCAACTGCTGATCTTAGGCAAAGTGTAGGAAGCTGGCAATCAGTTGCTTGTTTCTTTCGCACTTCAAAGGTGGCTGGGAACACCGGTGGCTTACAGTAGTCCTGGATGAGGTGAGGGCTGGGAGTTGCCCTCTCCCAAATCCTTTGAATCACTTGAGAACAGGCCAAAGCTTTTCACTTGTTTCCCTCACCTGGGAGGAGGAGTGATTGTGATCTAGTACTTGTCACTACTCTGGGAATTGAAACTGAGCTGCTGCTCTTTTTTTTTTTTTTTTTTTTTTTTTTTTAATTATTGTTGCTATAGGTTCCCTTCTGCAGCTGAGCAAGCTGTTCAGTCTAACCTTGCTCCAGTTTTCTGCTTGACTTTTGTCCAGTGCTTAGAGGTTGGGGTTTACTGAGATTACAAAATCCTTTTAAGAAGGGTGCTGTACTATTTAGCAGGTAGCACGTAGCACTAGGTTTTGAAATCTTATTGTGTTTTCTATCTACTGCTGTGTTTCTGGGTGACCATTAGCAAAGTTATTTTCCCTTTTTAATCTGGAAGGGAGATAGCACTATGGCTGTCATCTTATAAAATATCTAAAATTTTACTGTTGTGGGGAAGAAGCTATGTGAGACGTGAATTATGAGCAGACAGGTAACTTTTTTAAACAAAGATGAAAGGGCTTTGTTCTGTAGTGGCATCACCTGAGATTGAAGAAAATATCAGATTCCTTCATTCTGTTTAAAAACTTAAAATTTTCTTGGTCAGAAGTATTTTATTAGATAGTTTTGTCATCAGTACTGCCGTTATGTTGTTTTAATAGGCACGTGACTAAATTCTCATCAACCAACTTGATGTCTGAGACAAACTTTTTTGATTGTTGTTTTCCCTTCTAGTTTTCAAAACAGTAGTTCCAGATTCTTGGCCAAGCGTCAATACTATTTGTCCTTAAAAGTAAAAGCATTACAGCGCATAATATCTAGCATGTTTCTTGGTGTTGGTCACTTTTTGAACTGGTAACCATATGGCAATGGTGACAGATTCTTATTTGCTCCGAAGCTATATGGGGTTGCTAGGGGTTGTCAGATGACACTTGCTCACATGAGAGCCATTAACAGGGTGTTGTAGCCAGCGTTAGAACAACCTTGCAACTCAGGGCGAGTCACTGCAAAAGCAACTATGCTTTTATTTTTTTTAAGAGGCCATATGGTTCAGTCTTGTGACTACATAATTGCCAGCTACCTAAATCACATACCAGGAAACAAACATAGTTAAAGTCAATATTAGCTGTTGTATCTGCTACAGCTTTGTGCCAAGCTCGGTAGGAAAAACTCGGTAACAGCAGCAAGAGCGAGTCTGCCGTGGCTTCTGAAACTTGAAAGTCATGTCTGCTCCTCTGTCTGGAATAACTGCAGCAGTACGTTGGCTACAGCCGTCTTTCTGCATTAATGGCTTATAGAATACATGAAGATCTCCTTGCCTTTTTTTTCCCTAAGAGGACATTCAGCAGACTGTGTTCCTGTGTAGGGAAGAAAGCTGATGGTAAATTAGGATTGTTAATGGTTGATCTATAGTAATGAAATCCGCTTGAAGCTGTATCTCTTCAGTGGGTATTTAGTTTCTTTCAGGGAGCTTTGGAAAAGGATTTGTAGCAAAAGAAAATGTGTGGGGGTACACCAAAAGCTACAAATGGCACAGGGGGACAAAGAGAACGAGCAAGAAACAGCAGTGATGTACCACTTGGAAATAATCGCTCTTGTACCAAATTGGATGAAAGGATTAGAAAATCTTTGAGAGACCAAAGTGTCAGCTGTGTGAACAAAGTGACTACACTGCTGCAAAACAGGTATGCATGTAACTTTTTTGATATACATTACTTCTGACAGAGAATGGACGTTTTTAGTTGAGACTGGATTTATAACCATGTGCTGAAAGGCTATTTTGTAAATAATTGGAAGGGTTGTATTAGAAGCTTATTCTTGCTGCTGATGGTGACTGATACTGCAGAAAGTTTTCCCTGTTTGAAACTTGAATCTGCATTCTTGACTGTGATGTGTAAGACTTATGTATATGCAAACAGAGGGATGAAGGATAACTGACTTTTCAGTTAAGGTTAAATAATCTTACCTTCCCTTTCTAGTTTTCTAATTAGTTTTCGCTTTTTTTTTTTTTTTCCCAGCTCCTATGTTAGTAGGTCAAGTAGTAACAGTGTGCAGAACAGACGGTACAGAATGCTGTGAAGTAGGGGGAAGAATGGAGGGGGAACCCACTGCTTTACTTGTAAATGACCTCTAGACCAAGTATTACATCGAAGTAAGCTGGAGTATGAATAATGTTTTTTTTACTTTTGTGGTGTCTCTTTTCAGATGTGTGCCAGCATGTCCCCAGTGTTTGAGTCTCTACTGCTACGTAACTGTTGAAAATGCAGTTCAAGGCAGCTTATTCCAAATTCCAGCACCCAAGGGTGTTAGAATTAATGTTCTGTATTCAGGATTGCAAATCTAAGAACAACATAGATAGGTATATAGATAATGTTTCAGCCTTTTTATTTCTCTAGCCTGTGGATACTGCGTTGAAGCAGTGAGTGGTTAGTCACTTTCAAAAATGCTTTAAGGTCAGCTGAAGTAGTTTTTGAATATAGATGAATAGATCGCTCTTTAGTCATTGCATACATGCTGATCATTATAAAGGTGAACCAGAAGCTTTCTTTGTAAAGATCAGCGTTTGGAGATCTATATTAACTGAAAATACTGATTCAGGGCAAAATGGGGCAGGCTTCTTCTGACTTCTCTAGAAACAAATGAGTCTGTTTTTCCCCTAAGAGAGGTCTCCTTGCCTCCGTGTCTTGTAGTAGAAGAAAGGAAAGTAACTTATATGCAAATCTAAGAGAAAATAAAGAAAACTTAAGCTTAATATGGAATCTGGGGAGTAAACTTGCCTGGGTTATCTGTAAACTGTTCCAAACTTGTGGCTTTCTTTAAAAAAAAACCAAAAAACAAACAACCCCCAAAAACCCACCAAAAAAACCCCAAACAAATCCGTGGTGTTTTAGTATCTTTGGTAGACCTGGTTTTCATGTTGTATGAATGTAGACAGCTTGATTTTATTTATTTTTTTAATTGAAGATGATATTAGTTCTAGCATCCTCCACATGCAGGAAAGATCCACTCTGAAGGTGAGGCCAGATAAGCGGAGCTGTTCATCCTGCTGCCGCTGAAGGAAGTAATCACGCTGCCTGTCTTCCTTTGCTTTCTGGCATCATGCTCTTGTTCTTTTTCCCCTTGTGCTGGCCTTGGCCTTTCCAGTCCTTCTGGAACTGGCTCCCCTTAGGGAGTCAGTTCAGCTCACTAAGCGGGCAGAAAACTGACTCGGGAGCAAGAAAACTCAATTACCGTTCTAACTAGCCTCAGTACTTACTCGTGCCCTTTCCTAAAGGTACGTAGCTCCACGGACGAAGTGAGTTAGTGTAACTCATGCTGCCACCAGGAGGTGGAGGTTTGGTTGCCTTCTACTTCTGCCTTCTTAATCCCAGCTACGCTTGGGATCTGCTGTCATGTGCCGGGACAGACCTGCTGCAGAGAATTCAGCTTACAGAAAGGTCCAGCCGTTACCAGAGCAGACGTAAATAACAGGAAGGGTCACGTAGTTACAAAAAGGGGAGAAAGGATATGTGGGGCTTTTGTAGTCAAACTAATTTGGTCAAAATAGCCACATTTAATGTGAAATGGGAAAGTCTGCGAGAGATCATGTTAATTTAATTCAGCTAATTTTTAAGAATATATGAGACCTGGCATAATGCATTGTTTTTTAAGCCAGAGTGAAACATTTCTCTTCACTTCCTTACATTTCTAGGGTGTAACGTTATCAGAAGCCTGGTTTGTCATTTTGCAGTACATTGACACTTGGGTGGCTGGAAAAAACCAAAACCTCCTCTGATTTTATTCCCTTTATTTGTAACATTTATTTTATAAATCACTCAGCAATATGTATTCCTTCAGCACAGAACTTTTATCGTTCTATTTAAGTAGCTCTTAAACACAAATTGAACATATAAGATCTTGTATAAGCTGAATGAGAACATTTTTATATAGGTAGTGGGCAAGGCAATTGTTTGTGTTTAGTGAAACTTATTTTTGAAGGCTTTTTTTAAGCTGACTGAAAGAAGCAACAGTTGTTATCCAAAGGTAGCGGTTATAGCAATTTTATTTTTGCTAAGCATTCATAAGAAATACGAAGCTTGCCCTGGGGATTACATAGTTTTGTTATCAGAAGTAAGACATTGGGCAGTAGGTACATATGCAAAACTACTTTGTGTTACACAACTTACACACAGATTCCTTGAGTACCTGAGTGTGAGTTGGGTAAGCTGTTTTAGGCAGAAATGGAGGAAAAAGGAAAGAGCATGCCAATTTAGATTTTACCAACTGAGTATAAGGAAAACAACTGAGTCTTGAGGTGTGAAGTAGGAGAGTGGTGAAGAGCTAAAAGGACACTTCTGATATGAATAAATATTGATATTTGTTATAATAGGACATGGAGTATACTGTTAGAATCTTATAATGTGGTGCAGCTAGAAAATAAGGGGCTTCTTGTGTGTTGAGGGTTTGCTTTCTATCCAAAAGTGGAAGAATTAATAACTTTGTTATCAAATTGTCAATGAAAAATAGAAAATTCAGTCTAATAATGTGCAAATTCTGGTGCAAACTTTTCACATAACACTTTCAGAATCTTCTTTCCCCATCCTTTACCTATGTCCCACAAATGCATCGTGAGGTTTTTTTTTCTTGCCTTAAAGTTAACATTAGTTCATATTGTGGCCTTGGAGAGGGAGAAGGAAGAATCTGTTATCTCCTTCACTATTTATTTTTGGAAGATAGAAATATGTATCCCTTGGTCAAACCTGGTGGTTGAAATTGGTTAGTGAATTAACAAATAATTGTGCAAGGTGAACCTATATGCATATAGGTTCCCCGTGAGCATAGGGACCTTTTCTCCTTAGAAAAAAACAGACTGAAATATTTCTGTTGGCTATTTCAGATTTTTTGGTCTTAATTTTTAGAAACAACTGATGGAAGAGTGAAATGTGTGTTTTCTTCTTAGTCAAACCTTTAAGCTATTACTTTCTAACATCTGCATTGTACAGCTTAACATACCTGTAGAAGTGTGGTAGGTTTTTTTGTTATCTTTTTCCCATGAACTGATATTTCATGCAAGAGCATCTTCTCTCTTTCAAAAACTGTATGTGAAGAAGAAGAAACAAAAAGTGCATGCCCTCCAGCATTGCTAAATAAGCAAGAATAAGTAACAGTTTGGGGGGTTGTTTTTTACCCACGTGAAAAGGGAGCTGACGAATGAGTCTGTGTATTTTCTGTATTCTTCAACGCTCTGCTTTTAGGAGGTGATTGAACGAATACTCTGCTGTCCCTGATCTGGGGGAAGCATATTATATAGTTTGGCTTAAACAATAAAGGGTGGAAGTACTGTAAGCAGTTTGCTCATCAGCTTTTGTGATGGGGAAGAACTGGTTGTCTGACTCGTCTTGGACCTGGTGCTGGATTCCACGTGGAAGTGATGAGGCTAGTGGTTCTGTGCTGGTATAACTTGCCTAAAGATATGCTCGATTTTATCAGATGAGGTCTTAGTAGGGGGGATCTCTCCTGTAGTAGGTAGGACTGCTGCAGGAACTGCCTCTTGTGTTCTGGGTAATTCAAAGCCTGAAAGGAAGGGCTTCATTAAACCCTAAATGTGATATTTGGTTAGTACTGTAAGAAGCATTATCTGGAGTCACTTCCCTGGATATGGTCTATTAGTCATGTAAAGCTACTAAAAAGTAGGTTTTATGTAACTCCTTAGCTTTTTGCTGTCTGTCACTAGAATCTGTTTGAAGTTCTGAAACATTGCACCCGTTTTTCATTCTAGTGTGCTGTGTTGGCTTCTACTTCAGCATTTGTTACAAACTCCAGTTCAAGTCTTATACAGAAGTCGGCACCTCACAAGCAACATGGTTTGCTTTAGTGCAGAATGTGGGCATTACCTGTTCATGAGGAAACTTAAATTCATGCAACACAAGCATTGAACATGCTTTTAGCATGGGTGGACACTGCGGGGCTGGATGGGCTCAGTCCGCTCCTGAAGTGGATCTTTCTCTTTCTCAGTTTAGACGTGCAGTCCTGTGGGCTGAACTGTGGATCCTGCTGTGCCAGTCCTGGAGATAAATCAGGCGTTGGTCTTGCATACAATTTAAATTAAGGCCATAGTGATGTACCTTTTCTTTGTTGTTAAAAGGAGGGAAGACCTGTGGCCTTTTTAAGAAAGCAGCATCGTTACTTAAGGTATTGTCTGTTGCAGAAGGTATGTAGATAGCTGTGTAACCGAAGGGGTATCAGAGTATGTGGTACCAAGGTCATCAGATTCCTGCAGCAGGCTAGAATGAAGTCTGCTGATGGTTCTGACTTCTTTTGCATTCTGTGTAACTTGATTCTCTAATTGCATTGCATAGGCAGTGGGTTGGGAAACTAGTAACAGACTTTTGGAACAGATGGTGTAGTTAGAGCGCTCTGCATATGTGAATTGTGTAGGATCTTTGTTGGGCAACTATCAACAATGGTATCGGGTCTGATCTCAGGCAGGTTAACGTCATGCTGTGACTCCCTTTGAACGGGAAGACTTGAAAAGAAACCTGCCTGGCATTCCTAGCATTTTGGAGGCAACGTTTTACAAACACATCGACAAGTTTCCTGACTTTTGATGGCAAAACAGCCTTTAAGCATGGTTCCGTGATCTGGCTTTGATCCTTACAGGACCTTTGTATATTATGTACATAGAGTGCCCTTCTATCAGAGTACCTTCCAGTGGAGGTGAGCATCTGGCTTACTCTGTCCCAAGGTATTTAAAAATAGAATAAAACCTTTCAGATTGATGCAGTCTTTTCAGTTTTGAAAAAGGTGCCTGTTTTTCTTTCTAGCTACGCTAGTCTCTGAAATGCAAGCTGAGGCACAAAGAGATAAAACTGGCTTTTCTTATAATGACTTTACATTTGCAAGTCTCCGAGTGTGCTCCTAAAGCTGTTGCCCATGGTTACCTCACTGACTAACAGGAGTTGATGGCGTTTACCTCACTATTAATTTACGGCTGTTAACAGAGCGTGGAATAAAAGAAATAGCTTCAGAAATTCTTGTCTTTCAGCCGTATAGAGTTTTTGTGCTTTTTCCCCTCAGTTCTCTACCTTCCTCCTCTGTAGGGCATACTTTGGGAAAATTCCTAAATGAAACCTCCTTTTGGGTGGGAGAGCAGCGTGGCCTTGACTGAAGTGAGTTATGCAATTTGTTAAACCAACAACTATTAATAACCGCTGTGCTCCTCTCCCCTGGCTATGGTCCGTCCAGGCCAGGGGTGAGGCGGTGTGACTGAGCACCAGTGCTGTGCTTTATGAACTGCTTTATGCAGTAGTAGGTTTTTTTCCATTAATTCCAGCTTTTCAACCGCATAATGTGAAAAGTGTTTTCTATACCTGAACCTGAGGCCCAGGAGAACTCCATGCTCTGATTGCAGACCGATTCCTTTTGGAATTAAGAAATAAAGTCTCTTGCCGTTGCAGCCGTGATCAGGTGTACTTGGCCTCCTGCGGCAGTGCAAGGAGGCGAGCCTTGGGCCGTGGTGCATCCCTGAGGAACGGGCAGTTTCTGGCTCGAGAGTTGTTTTGCTTCGGGCTGAATCTCAGTGTACCTTGGTTTCATCTACTAAATGAGTTTCTTCATAGTCAGAGGTCAGATCTCAGTAATCTCTGATTGCTCTGTAAACCTCAGAAATATCTCAGAAAAGAAAGGGGACAAATAATGGAACAACATAAACCTTGTCTTTCAGTTACAAGAATTAAACTTTGGAAAAATCATAATTTGTACTGATAGGAATAGGTCAAAAGGAATTTTGTGTTGTGTTTTTTAGAGGAGGGAGCTTGTAATCCTTGAGTTTGTGAAAGGCTGTAGTATAGAGGATGGTGATCTGTTGTTTATTGCCGTTGAGGGAATTGCACAAAACAGTACACCTACCTTGCAGTAAGGATAATCCAGACTGTGTATGGAGAAGGGCATAAATTTGATAGTAGTTTACTGGAGCAGATTGCTAAGAAAAAGTTTTGTGTTCCCATTCTGGAAAATTTTGAAGAAAGGTGGGATGAAAATTGGTCTGGCTGTGCCTGCCTGCGTATCAGTGACAGTGGGCTTAGATATTTCTTTGAGTTCCTTTTTGGTCAGAGTTCTGTGATTACAGCCTAATTCTTATAAATGCAGATATATATCTATAAATAAAAAATTCTTATTTGTCAAATACCTGCTTCTTCACTTAAATAAGCCTGAAAAGTAAGAATACTATTTTAATGTCTTGTATTTATAATCTGCAGCTGGACCTTTTCAGAGTTTGACTTGAATGAAATCCGCCTGATAGTTTACCAAGACTGTGAGAGGAGAGGCAGACAAGTCTTATTTGATTCCAAAGCAGTCCGCAAAATTGATGAAGCTGTGGTTCAGGTATGAAATGATAATTTTGTTTCTGTCTTACTGCTCTTTTGTTTCTCTTCCCAAAAGCAGGAGTTTTAATAGGACAGTGTGCACTTCTTAATCTTACTTGTGATCTTTCACTGGATTTCATTTCTGTGATAGCTGCAACAAGAGTGTGTTAGATTCCAAAAAGCCTGTGAGCACACCTGGTATTTGATATTCGTAATATAGATATGGTATTGAAGCTTAACAGCTTAGACCTGATCTGCTTTCAAGCTAAACAATCTATACTCCTTTAAACTGAGTATTTCCTTAGCCTGTTTAATGTTGGCTGGGATTGCTTTTTGTTGTTAACCTTGGTTGTCCCATTGTCCCAGTGATGTCTAGCACACCTGTTAATGTGCTCATCTTCCTTTGGTATTTGGGGGTTAGTAAAGTTGTTGGCTCTGTGTGAATTAAAACAATTCCACTTTGGCTAACTGTGCCTTGAGGTGTAAGACTGACACATGCTGATATATAGCCACGTAAATTTTCATGACACACATAGAAGCCAGAGTAGATGCTGTCGAGATGTAAATTCTTTGTGCTGCTCTCTGAGCACACAAACTGTGGAGTGATGCTTCCAGTAAACTTAGCTGATTGTAAGGCAAGTAAAACGATAGTATTTTCTGTTTTGAGGTTGGTGGTTGGGTTTTTCCCCCCCTCCCAGCTCCATGTATATCTTCTACATTTAATAATTTCATTTTTTCGTTTGTTTTGAAGCCTGTGTCGCAACCAGGAGCTTTGGCCTGTCAGACTAGCATAGTTTATTGTAGAATCACTAGCTATAATATGAATAATTGTGACTGGTAGAAATTACGCTTATAAAACAGGGGTCTGTTTCAGTCACTGCAAATACACCATTGTGCCAAATCAGTAGGACTGATAAGCATCATCAGCTGATGACTGATCATCTACTTAAGAGGGTAAATGGGTCAGACTGGTCTGTTAATCTTTTGCCCCGTTCCTGCCCCATCAAGGTTGTTACTTCCTTGAGTTGGTTTAAAACACAGCACGTGAGGAGGAAATTATTTCTGGTTTCATTTAAATACTTAAAATTATTCCACTTGCTTCGATACTTTCAACTAAAAGTTAACTATAAAACATCCTTTCAGAAATTCTATGCAACACTGACACAAAACACATTATAACCTTCCTCATAACATGTGATACAGGCTATAATCTGTTTTCTAGCCAGACACTAATCTAGGTACCCTTTTAAAACAGCCAAAGCACTTTGAATGGCATGCATGCACATAGATGTTAAGTGATCTTGAATGTTCGAGCCAAAATTGATTCATTTAAAGTTAAGGAAAAATGACTCTTAAACTTTTTCCTGTTTAAACTGAAGTCAAGAAAGTGTGTGTATTGTGCATTTGTCCATTTCCCTAAAAAACAGTGAAGCTTATTTACATTGAATATTCAAATACATTGTCTTTAAAGTATGTGGTCAGCTTACCTGGGGAAACTAGCAGGTCTGCCTTGCATTTAAGCATATGTTTGTTTAATACACTGTGTTTCTTTTCAGTGTTCTTAATCTAATCTGCAATTCTTTCTGCAGGTGGCATGTATCAGACCACTTTTATTGGGCATTTTTCGTCAGTAGCTCATTAAACACATGACTACTGACACTGGTGCATTTCTAAACCTCTAATGACAGTCACGTTGGGATTAGATAAGCAGTAGCACATAAGTACTATGCCAGAAAAGACTGCATAAAAGGAGCACAAATGTAGGATAAAATATAGAAGTCCAGGATTTTACTTTTTTTAACACACTAGTAGGCATATTTTTAAACTGGTAAAGGAGCTGTACTATCACTGTAGTTTAAACTCAGCTTTTGAAAAAAAATGACATATTATCTATTCCTTTTCTTGGCTTGCTCTTACTCTTTTCCTTCTGCATCTTTTGCTCATTTCATCATCTTGTCATTGTGACTAGAGTATTTGAAAACTTACGACAGTTACTGCGCTGAAGTAAGCGTTCATCTTAATCTGTCTTGTGGAACATTGGACTCTTAACAAGAAATTAAATGGAAATAAAAGTATTGTTTCTTTCTTGTTTTGCTGAGCTCAAAATATGTTATGTAAATGTGGCTATGGCTGCTTTGTACTAGCTTCTAGGTTATTACTATTTCTTTTTGCCTGCTTGCTGCTTTTTTCTATAAACTGTGTACCTTGTTGACGTTTTAAAAACTTAGTTGATCTCTGCCAGTGAATGTTTCTAATGAGGTAAACCATGCTGGTACAAAATGAGACATAAAAATACACTTGTTCTGATGTACACCAAATGAATGTATGTTTACATTAATACACATTAAATATATGTTGATTAAGGGATTTTGAATTTCTTAAATATATAGAAAGTTTAAGAGTGTGAGATAAGCTTCCTAAGACTTTCTAAAGAGTTTTTATTGCTGCAAGGTTACAGTTATGCTCCCTTCATATAAAAAATTTCAACTGCATGTGAGAAATATGTTTGAAGTGATGCGGGGCTTTTAACTGACATCTAATGGATATTCAAATTGGGGGCGGGGGGGGGGGAGAAGCAGCCACTGAACAGAACTGGTTAAATTTCTTGTTTTCTTTAAGAAAACTGTGTTAAGCAAATCCCAATGAATCAAATGCAGTTTGTGTTAAGAAACATGTACAAAGAGCATTAATGTAATCGGTAGCTTTCCAAGACTTCCTTTACACCTTTCTGATCAGATCTAAGACGTTGTTACAACATAGTGGCTTGAGAGTAAACTTTGAATTAAACAGTCATCTGGATTTAAGTATTCATTGGTTTTGCTCTGCCTTTTTTTTTTTCCTTCACAACTCCTTTACAGGTTTAACAAATAGATTTTCTAACCTGCTAGTTCTACCAAATGATGCATTATTCACAGCTTGTTTTGGCTGGCTGTTCTTCTGTTTAAGAAATCTGTTAATCAGTCAGTGAGCAAAAGTTATGTGCAATATGAATGATTAATTGTGCAAAAGATTACAGAAATTGTTTTGTAAGCAACCCATAAACTGAGTGGGGTTTTTTACATAAACTTTGGCAAATGTTACACAGCAATTCATAATAACTGGGAATGATCTTCCAGCAGAACTTTGATTAATTACTCTGTTTGATACTATAAAAACTTGTCTGATGATATAAATGTGAGAGTGGTTCTGCACTTTATCTGATGCTGGCCTTTTATTAAAAATCTTTAAAAACGGATACATATTTTTTGAATCGAATAAGAATATCTTTTATTTCTGTTGCTTACCCAGAGTTTAAAAAAAATCTTGCTGTGGTGTGTTTACAGATGGGAATTCTCGTGTTTGCTTTAGTTGTTCTCATTATATTGTTCTTTTTGACACAGAAAATGGCAGAGGATGCTTCTGCAAAGGTGTCTGCCAAGAACTGCCAGGCAAGCAATGGGAACAACAATATTTCTTCCCATAGTCCGTCAATAAGCTGTATGCAAAATATAAAAGAACAGATCTCGAAGTATCAGGTAATATTTATTACATTTATAGTTTGTATTTATGCTTTTTACTGAAGAAGACTATATAAAAGCCTTAAATGCATGGAATGACTAATATATTACAAGTTTATTTGAATGTTGAGATATCTGCTTTATCTTTAAAGTCTTCTAGAGTAATAACATGTGCATACGTCATAACCTTTTTGTCTATTTTGGTCTTGTCTTTGAAAGAGCTAAAAAAGATATTTAATAGCATTGTTATATCTGAAGAACATGAAAAGTACAATACCGTTTTCTGTTCTTGTTTTGAAAGATGGCTGTGTTCCAGGTCAGTTTTGAAGCTCTTGAACCTGATGTATTAAGAGTTCCTTTAGTCTGTCATACTATAACATGACATTTTAAAGAGAATTATTTTTTAGGTGCTCTGGCTGTTTCTTAGTAGAAGCATAAAAATTTCATCTAGAAAAATGTAATTTGAAGCAGGTATAGATTAAGGTAGAAAAAAATTATATTTACCTAAGAAGTTAAGTGATTTCCTTGAGAATTAACAAACTTCTCTCCATATTTGCTATTGATGATCAGTCTTCAGAACAAAGTAAGAAATCAATCTGATTATACTTAGAAACACAGTCTTCGCAAATTGTTTTCCAGTCAAAAGTGTTTCCAAAAAGCTTTCTATAGGGGCAGGGAACGAGAATTTACTCATTTGAAAGGAAGACAGTTTAATGCTTGGGGATTCAGACCACAAAATGGAAGTCCTGTGAACACCTGCAGGTTTCATCAAACACTCTGTTATCTGGGAATGTTGCTGGACACAGCTATTTCTTTGGAAATGCAATTTTTGCTTCTTTCTTGCCTTTGGAGATCCCCCTGGAACAAGGGTAGCAATGCTCATCTAGTGAGCAAACAGAGTATATCTTCCAGCTGCATTTGCTTGTACTTGCACTCAGTGTGTTCATAGACTCACACAAGATCTCAGTCTGCATGGAAAAGCAGAACTTGGATTCTCCATCCAAAATGTAGCCCTATGGCACTCTACTAAATTGAAATAGTATGCCAAGTTATTACTGACTTTGCTCTTCTCATCTTCTTGTCTGTGTAGTACACCAGACCAGTCTCTGATGTCAACATGCTGGGAGAAATGATGTTTGGCTCAGTGGCAATGAGTTACAAAGGCTCCACCTTGAAAATCCACTATATACGGTGAGTGTCCTTCCCTGTGATGCACTCTTGTCAGGCACTTGGAATTGATGACTCACTGAAACGGCCGTTTATCCTTTCAGCTCTCCCCCACAGCTGATGATAAGTAAAGTCTTCTCAGCCAGGGTAGGAAGCTTCAGTGGAAGCAACAATAAGTAAGAATACTTTTTTTTTTTTCCTTCCCCCATCCAATGCGGGTTTCTTTCCTTTTTCCTTTTGTAGTCCTTCTGTTACTGCTTCTAAATTTGCTGAAGTAGAGAAGTCTAGTAGAAAATCAGAAGTGGAGGATTCACTTAGTAGATCCTGGCCAGGCCACCCGGGTTTAAAAAATAAAATCTCTCCAAGTTTCTGCTTCTTAACTTGTCCAGGACATGCAGTAAACTGCAGAGGTTAGGTGCTTTGGAGAGACAAAGCCTCTATCTCCTCCTGCTGCCAGAAGGGTGAAGAAGGGGTGTATGTTGAGGGGTCTTTGTGTCCCTGCACCCCACTTCTGTTTCCCTCAACAATGACAGAAGATGTACTGTTTCTTATCTCTTCCCTTTTTGTCTTGTCCCCAAAATGGGCAAATAGGAATAAACTGAATCCCAAATGTGACAAAGAGAAATTTACAATAAGTCAAAGAGGGAGCCTCTATAGAAAATAAATGTCTATGTCCATATGGTTTCAGAAAACAGACTGGTCCTTGAGTTTGATTGTAAATTTAATTTCAGCCTTCTCTTTTCCGTAAAATGAACCGAATTCTCAAGCTAATGTTAATGCCCATTGATCACATTAAGGAATGCTGGGTTTCCCCCCATTTTTTAGCTTACAAGACAGCTTTGAATACATCAACCAAGATCCCAGCCTGGGAAAGCTGAGCTCAAATCAGAATGGTTTGGGAACCTGTCGCAGTGGAAGTAATTTAGGTAAATATTTCCAGATTCTATGTCTTTATGATAGCATGAGGCCATCTGTTCCTTCAGTTTGTTTTTTCCTTGTGCATTGCCTTTTTTCTTTTTTTTTTTCCTTTTTTTTTTTTTTTTTAAAATCTTTTTTTTGCATTGCATTGTCTCTACATTGCTTTTGTTTCCTAGGTGTGTTACAGCTGTGTAGCAGCAAACTGCTGCAGGGTGTGTCTGAAGGAGGTCCCCTCCGGCTCATCCGCAGTGCTTCTTTCTTTGCAGGTTTGTGTGGAATGCCAGCCACAGTGTGACCATCCGTATGCACACACAAATCCAGCTCCTGAATCCTCGCAGGGCATACATAATTACTCTAGAAACAAAAGGGGCTAAAATGGTGACAACGAGATATATATCTGGCTTACACTGAAAAATCTTTCTTCCAAAAAAAAAAAAAAGCTAAATTAATTGCTTTTTGTCCACATTTCTTTTCCAGTGCCTGTGTTTAAAATTTAAAGATGTTTATGCAATGTTTTTAATAATAAATGAGCCCTTATGTTTCTTAGAGAACTTATGTTTTCTGGCTTATTAGCTGGTTTCTTGCTAGTGTGCAGGTGTCTTGCTGGTGTACAGCTCTTTCTTCTCTTACCTCTTGCTACTTTTTTTTTTAATGACAGACATTCAAAATTAATTCTTGAGCTGTCTGGGAGGCTTTAAGGTTTTCGAAAATTAAAGAAATGGATATTGTTAAAGAAAAACTTTAAACTACATAGTCTCCTTTTACAGGCACACTGATGACCCATGCAGGTTGGTAGATCTTAGGCCTGATTAGTTCTATTAATTGCAAAAATGTGAAACTGGAATACCATTGCAGTTTCTTCACAGCCTTTGCAAATCTTGCATGCTCTACAATTTGAGTGACTCTGCACTACTAACACTTCAATGTAATATGACATAAGCTGAATTTTTCTTACTGTGAAGCTCGATGGATAGTAAGTCCTTACTTGGGGAGTGAATCAGAACCTTAATGGACCTCATATTTGACTATTTCATTATGATGCTGACCTGTGTAAAATGACAATTTTGCATGAACAAAAAAATGTCAAAATTGACAGATGGGGCCACTACCAGCCCTCATTTTCAAAGCATATCTGATTTCTGATAATGTGGACTGTATTCATATTCTTAAGCTTCTTAGAGATGTTTTTCGGTTGGGGCAAACAACCAGCTTACTGTAGTAACATGGTACTCGGTATGGAGTACTGTTGGCTGCCACCTCTGCTCACACCATGCTGCTTATTTGGAGTAACAAAGAGTACAGGATGTAACTTTGCTGTTTTATGACCTTTAAACTTAAAACATTTTTTGAAATGCTGAGAAATAGTGTGATGAGTTATGTAATGCTTTCTATTGATCCGATCTGTTTGTTTTAGCGCACAGCACGCCTGTTGATATGCCTAGCAGAGGACAAAATGAGGACAGAGACAGTGGCATTGCTCGGTCAGGTATCTGCTGTCAGTCTTGTTTGCCTACTTTTGTAATTACATTGCAATTCTTTGGTGCAGTGATTCACCTGAAATACAGGTACCTCACGACCATTAAATCCAAAATTTTTTGGATCTGCTAAGCGGTTTTCCTTCTACTTTTGCCTCAAGCTTTTTATGCAAGAATGTGTAATGATATTCATTGTTTACAGCCATCGTTTTCTGGGTTTTTAACCAATCTATAATATGGAGAAAGAACTAACAAGAGCCTTTACTAAAGCAAGGGAAGAGAAAATGTTTTTGCACTGAATAGGAAAAGGAGTCCAGGAGACCAAGAGATCTGTCTGTTGTAATGGGAGGGCAGCACCTCTTAGGACAGAATACTTCTAATGAGAGTAAGACTTTTAGTATGTTCTAGTAGAGAAGATCTCTGACTTTGTAAGAGAAGACTGTCCTCAGACAGCAAGATTTATTTAAAATAATTGTCTTTTCTGTTGCAAGGGAGTTATGTGAAAAAGATCAGCAAGCATGAGCAATATTTGTAGGAGTTTGTTCCCAGTTAAGAGTATGAAGAGAAATATTTAACAGCACTCTTTG
Source organism: Microhierax caerulescens (assembly GCA_035590215.1). Taxonomy (NCBI): domain Eukaryota; kingdom Metazoa; phylum Chordata; class Aves; order Falconiformes; family Falconidae; genus Microhierax; species Microhierax caerulescens. Next base: position 79,646,455 of record JAVJGJ010000001.1, read on the forward strand.
TAATTCAGTGTATGTGGGGTTTCTTGCTTCCTTGACAGCATCTCTGAGCAGTCTTCTGGTCACTCCTTTTCCATCTCCAAGCTCTTCAGCATCATCTTCTAGCAGCTACCAACGTCGCTGGCTCCGAAGTCAGACAACCAGTTTGGAGAATGGAATTATTCCAAGGTGGTGAGTGCAACAGCTTCCTTCTTACAAGAGCTGTTTGGCAGTAATTTAAGCTGAATAGAGTTTAAGCCTTTTTAATAACAGGATTTGTTCTTTTAAATGCTCTCAGTTCAGTCTAAACTCTGTGCATGTTACCTAAAATTGCCAATATGAAGAAAGATAAAGTTTTGGCTAAATATGAGCTGTAAGGCTTGAATTGAAATGTACTTATTTTTATTGAATGTATAGGCTGTGTCTGAAGCCACATTCTGTAAAGCAAATGAAACTGTTTCTGAAGGAGCAGAGCGTCGTGTTGAGATGAAAGGGACTGTAACAGCACTGCTGCCATAATTACATTATACTATGATGAATTCTGACTAGTGAGCAGTTATTGAAATTTTGGAGTAATAGCCCATGATGACTGTCTTGGCTGGTACAGGATGTTCCTGATGTGACTTCTGCCAAAACAGGAAGGGAAAAAAAAAAAAAAAAAAAAGCTGTGATCAAAAAGCTTGGGGTCTGCTTTGGAATTTTACTAGCTTTTGTAGCTTGGTGACATAACAAAGCATGGAATGCAGCAGACCTTTCATACCTAATAAGCAAATTCTTCCCTTGTCAGTTGCAAAATAGCAAATGGTTCTTGATTATCTGCTCCTATGTACCCATCCACTTGCACCCAGAGACAGCATGGATTTAGTGGAGAGCTAAAAGAAAACCCTGCTGTTTGGCCCCCCTCCCTCTTCACTTCTTTCAGTTAAGAGAAGCTTAAAAGCTATGGCCTGTAAAAAGTTCAAAACCCAAACATCTCTGAAAACACTACTTTTCCTAGTGTCTCAGCACCTGAAGCTTTTTCCTGGATATTCTTACTGAACTATTTTTTGACATGACGAATTGTGCAGTGTTGCTAATGTAGCAGTCGTGCTTTCTAAATCATGGTTTCAGTTGAGAATAAGCTAGTAAACATTTTGCTTTCAGTAAATTGAAGTACTTTTTAGTTTCTTAAAGAAGTAAGTTTAAACATTTAGGGTAAATAATTTCAGCCCAGTTCAAGAAGTAGCCAGTTTCACTAAAAAGTTTCCTCAAAACTTTATGGAAGTAACAAATTGTTTAGAGGAGAGTAGCCTTTTTTTGGGCTGCTTGCTTGCTGTAGGGAGTAATTGTGTTTCTTCCACACTGGAGAATCAATGCTGGGGAAAGATACTTTAAACAGGACGTTATTCTTTCCGCTATGTAGAACTACTCTTGAATTGGGGCTCTTTCTAAGCCAAAAAGCCTCTTCAGATACTTGTTTCCTGATTACTTGCTAGAGAAACAGTAGGCTTCTGTCACTGCGGTGACAGCAGAGTTTGCATTTCGGTTTGTACAGCCAAGATTCTACGGTTTCTGTGACTGGTGTTTTAGGCCAATAGCTCAAAGAAAATGAGATGTCTAGCTGGAACTCCATGTAGTCAATTGGCAGGCAAGCTAGATTAGCAGCTTTGAAAAGGCTTCTCTCACAGACCTAAATTCTTCAATTTTTGTTCCTGGGAAGCAGCACAAAAGCTTGTGACGTTTTAGATGCTGACTGACCATCCTTTCCCAACTTTCTTTGGAATTTCTGTCTCTGCATGCAAGTTCCTGAAGTTTAAATAAGGTTATGTTTTTGTCTTGAACTCTGGTTTCCCACAAGCGTTTTTTTGCTGGGGTTTTAGTGTGTGTGTGTTCCTGTATGCCTGGACTCGTACTTCTGTGATGAGAAACTTTTGTATACTTAACTTTGTCAAACCAATTAAACTGTAAACCACTTATTTTTAGAATGAACTTAGAATTAATGTTTTGCATTCAGTCTTTCCTCGTGTAAATTGCTTCATAGTGGTTTGTAAATGCCACAGGACCTATTTCAAGATAATTTTGATACGAAAATCCTTTAAGATTTTAATTATTGCTGACTGATACTGCAGTCTTAACTTACAAAGAAACTCCAAACCCAAGCTGCTGCTCTGAATATCTCCATTTGTGTTCTAATGGCTTCTTGTCTCTTACCCTTTCCCCCCTGTAATTTCTTAGTGGATTAAAAGCCATTATTCAATGAAAGTTCCTTCCAAAAGGCATTTTGACCATGCTGTTTTACTCATTGATGGATATACTTTTTAAAGATATATTATTTTTTTTTTTTTTTTTAGTAAAATTGATCTAGCAAAGTAATTGATTATTTGAGTTGATATAAGCAAAAAAAAAAAAAAAAGTTCCATAAATCCAGCAACATCGATATCTAGCAATGCAACGCAAGCTTTTGTGGAGGAACAGGGTGAGGGGATTGCCACCCTTTTGTATAATTGCAGAAAAAATTATGCTGGGCTGAGACTTTTGGATATCATCCACATTGGTTGCCTGTGCAAAGGCCTAACTTAGAATTTAGATCAGGTTGCTATGGAACCTGTCTAATTCAGTCTTGAAGATCTCCAAGGATGGGGCTTCCACAAGCTCTCTGGACAGTGCCCTCCAGGGTGCTGACCATTCTCCCCCCATTTGCCATCATCTACAGACTACACTGAAGGTGTGTTTTGCTCCACAGGCCAAGCTGGTAGTGAAGATATTGAGCAGTAGTGATCTGAGTATCAACCCACGTGTCATACTGAAAAGTGGTATAACTGTTGACAGAAACGTGGCAGGGCTATCAAGTGAATATCAGAACTTGGGGAAATAATAAGGATTGTAAAATAGCCACTGGTTTTGGGGTTTCTTTTTTCTTTTTTAGTAGAAAACAAAGCATTTTAAACTGTAGTACATCTAGCTTTGAGCTAATCACACATGTAGGTGTTTGTAGGTGTTACGTTTGTGTTTACACAGTAATTACTAAGTGGTGACATCTTGTCTTCAGTTAAAACAGAAAGCTTTATTTTGCATGGTTAAGTGCTTTAAAACATCCCTCTTAAGGTGCTGGAACAGTATAGGTCGTGTGTTTCCCAACCTCCCTCGTGAGCAGCAGTACAGACTGAAGAGCATCACAGACATACTGCTGAGAAGCCAGGCCGGAGCCTGAGTGCTGGGTGCAGTCCACAGCTTTAAAGTTACCCTTAGCCTTTTTTGCTAATGATTTGTGTTGTGTCTCCATTCCCTTTTCTTAATCTCCCTTAAAGGTAAATCCAGAAGGAGAGGTTTTGTAGTAGCTCTGTTTCAGAGGAAAGTGTTCACACCACTTTAGGAGCTGGCCTCTTTGGGGATTGCCTCCCTCCTGTCTGAGCAAACATGGGTCTTATCTATTAAAATGCTGGGTGTCCTCTGCTCAGAGTCAGGTGACAGCAAAGTTTTACACAGTCAGTCAAAGGAGACCTAAGAATGAATTGCCTTCTACTACGTAGAGACATAGGGACAGAAGACAAATTACCTCTCAGTACATAGGTAACTGTCCTAATAAATCTATCTTGCAGGTCCACTGAAGAAATGTTTAGCATGGCTGATGAAAGCTGCAGCTCCAATCCTGCAATGGTTCGAAGGAAGAAAATTGCAATCAGCATAATCTTTTCTCTGCCTGAAAAAGAAGAAGCACAGAGAAACTTCCAGGATTTCTTTTTCTCTCACTTTCCTCTTTTTGAATCTCACATGAACAAGCTGAAATATGCAATAGAAAAGGTACAGAATACTTGTTTGGTTTAGTGTGGAAAAATAAACGTCAAACAGAATGAAGTATTCTAGAATCTGATAGATGAAGAGTGGGAGAAGGTGTGTGGTTTCAAGCTTCCCTCCCTCCTTACACATGTAGTTTTGAGCCTGAGCCCAGTGTAGGAATTTAGCATTTGCTGAAAAAGAGGTGCGGTTTCTTTTCTAATCGGAATAAGAATGGAGAGTTTTATGCTATGGGTGGTTTTTCTTTTTCTTTCCTTCTTACTATATTTCACTATGAGGTTTTCTTGACTCCCTGGAGACTGTGGAAATGATGGTATTCTATCCTTTCATGCAGTCACTGAAAGAGACACACAAAAATGTTTGTTGCTGTCTTCCCCTTACGTCCTCAGAAATGTTCTCTTCTCTCCCCATGTCCAGCCTTAGGGATTGGTCTGTCACGAGGTGGAGGGAGGCTGGCAGCTGTTGCTGTCCTGAGTGGCTGTATAGCACTGGGGCTAGATCTTAATTTTGACGTGTTAATGAAGCTTAAAAAGATGAAGAATGTGAATCCTTTAAGAAGCTGTTTTGTGTCTTTAACTCTTAATCAAGGCCATGATCTCATGTAGAAAAATAGCAGAATCCAGCCAAAGAGTGCAGGTTTATATCAGCCGTGTCATGGATGCCCTGGGAGAATTCAGGTGAGTTGATGGAATTCTGAATTACAAGGAGAGCTCTTCTCATGCCCGTCTAAAATTTGTCACTTCCAGTTATAAGCAGCTGAATGCAGGGTCTTGTAATTTAGCCAGTTTTGGAGTTAGTGTGAGTGAATTTGCTGTGTTGGGTATTTGGTAACTGTTCTTGGAAAACTTCTAGCAAACCCAGCTCAGCCATTTTCAGAATGAGAATGAAAGTAGTTCTGTTGCACTCACCTGTACTTGGGACTGTCAGCTGAAGTCTTTAAGATCTCATCAAGAGTTGGCTTCTGCTGATGCCTGTGCAGATGGGTGGATTGATTGTTGTATCGAGGCAGATTGAGTTGTCCACCCGAGCTATAGATGCTGAACAAAGTAACTGACAAGAAAGTTGCTGTCAAAAGCTCTTTTTGGTACCTGAGAGAGGAAGGAATAGCCAGAAGCCGAGAAAAGCAATGCAGGAGAAAGATAAGGCTTTAGTGGGATGGAGTTTCTCTAATGTCTGGAATGTGGAATTGGATTACTGTAATGAGCAGAATGAGTTCTGTCCCCCCTCAAAATTATTTCTGAATCGTTTCTCTGAATACACAAGTACACAGGGGAATGCAAGAAATGGAAGGTGAATCCTTAGTTGATATGAGGACACTGTTAGTGGTACACTGAACTGAACAGACTAGTGTTCTGGGACACTAGTAACTACTAGTAATTATTACTGGGAGAGTAAAAACTCTTTTAGTTTACTTAGTATCCTAGATCTTACAGAAAGGAAATAAAAATCAATGGACAATAGGAGAGGAAAGGGGCTACTTGTATTTGCAAGATTGAAATGTGCACGTTAACACTTGCTTTTTGGGAATTTTCTTTGAGCAGAGTTACCATCTGGAACCTATATTCTGTTCCAAGGATTGCAGAGCCTGTGTGGCTTAATATGATGTCCAGCACCCTGGAAAAGAACCAGCTATGCCAGCGTTTTCTTAAAGAATTTACATTTCTGATAGAACAGATCAACAAGAATCAGTAAGCTTCCCCCTGCCCCTTTTTCTTAAAAAAAAAAAAGCTTGTGTGCTTCCCAGTACGCACGGATATGTTAAAGCACTTAATGGAATATTTTTTTTGCTGGTGTTACTTTGGTCATATTCTTTTTCCTAGGTTCTTTGCTGCTTTGTTAACTGCAGTGCTGACATATCATCTGGCTTGGGTCCCAACAGTAATGCCGGTCGACCATCCTCCCATAAAGGCCTTCTCCGAGAAGCGTACATCACAGTCTGTGAACATGCTGGCAAAATCCCATCCATATAACCCTCTCTGGGCACAGCTTGGTCAGTAGGAAATGAGAAGCTTCAGACTTCTCTGTAACGAGCACCTTCCTGCACCCACTCCTCTTACCTAATTGCTACTTGTGATCCAGATCACATTTGCTGATGTACCTTGCTGCCAGCCGTGCAGAGCTACCAACGGGTGTCTGGGCCTGGTTAAATGGAGCATTTGGAGGCCTCTTGGCATAGCCCGAGTACTCTGCTTTTTTCCTTGATGCCTTGTTGTTCTCCTCTGTTAAACTGTCTGGTTAAATAACTTGGTGTAGAAGTACTGAGTCTGTGCAAGTGTGGTGTATGATCTAGAGCAGTTTAGGAAGAACGAGAGGGGAACAGACTGGATTGAGGGGGGTTCTCTGAGCCCTGGAGGCCCTTTGTAGTTGAAACTGCCTTGGCTACCTCCTCTTACCTTTCTCACAGAGCTAGGACAGACACCGGGACAACAGAGTAGAAGTCTGGCAGCTGACAGCGCTTCCATTCATTCACAGTTATGTGAGTGGGCTTGGGCCAAACTTTCATTCTATGCCCCGCTCCTCAGGCTGTTCTATGACAAATATCTTACAGCTTTTAAGTTATCTTGATACAGGGGATTAAATAACTGCCTGTCAAAAGAGTAGGTGAGTGAGAGCTGAGAGAATAACGCTGCCTGTGGTAAATTCTTGAAAATTCCTCCTCCTCTTGGCAGCAGCTGTGAGCCTGGCATCAGATTGGCCTTCACTGATACACTGTATTGCCATGTAAAGTAACACACATGTTACATTAAACATTAAGCAGTAATGTTTTTACACTGTGCTACTGTCTGTGTTTCTTGCTAATTGTTATGTTTGTTATTCTCAGCAGTCTGCGAAACAGTGGCCACGTAGTTGTAGTAGGAGTGTTTCCTGTTTCAGGATGTCTTTTCAAATGTTATGCAAAGGAGTAGTGGATTAGGCTTGGAGGGGAAAATGCAAGCTTGCTCAGGGTGTTGAGGATGGAGCCAGGCCTGGGGTTATGAAAACCAGCTGCACGGGAGGCCTAGTGTCAGCAGTCGTTCTTGTGGTCGCTCCCAGGAGTCACCACTGGTGACTAGTCAAGGATCTGTTTCTCTTCTCGCCTTCCCAGGCCGTATGTTGCTACCAGCATTGGCCTGGCCAAGGTCTCGGTGCCTGAACTCAAAATGCTTTCTAGTTCCGTTTTGTTCTTACAAAGCCCAAAAGCCATTATTAGGTGTTTGCAGTAACTGGTAATGAAAGTGAGATGTTGCCCTCTGCTGGTTTCCATCTTTAAAAAGATGGGGGGCGGGGAATATAAAATGGGAATTGCTTTTTATCACGGAAATTATTTTGACATACCTGTCTCTCCACCTTCAGACCTATGTTTTCGTTGCACATTATGTATCAATTAGAATTACATACTGATACAACTGTAAGTACTACTGTCAGGAAGACATAATACAGTCTCTTAAACATCAGCTTCAATCTAATGGTCTTAACAGTAGGCATTAGCATGTCTTGAAGACCACAGTTTTGACTTTTTGTACTGTCTTATTAATAGTGGGTTTATATAAAGTCAACGGTGCAAATGAACATGAAATCTGAATCTTATTTCCATGGCAACTGTGCCCAACTCAAAAGTAAAGAGAGATCTTCCCATTTCCTTTCCAAATTGCTAGTCCTTGTGGCCCAGCGGGCGTCGAGGTTAATTCCAGTGTAGTAGTTGGAAACCTGTTTTCTGTTACTGAGGAACGAATTTGCTGGCATGTTGGGCTCCGGGGTTGGTTGCAAGGGTGTTGATGCCACCACACAGCAGCCTCTGCAGCGCATCACTGGCATCGTGGGAGATGGCAGATCTTGGCAGGGGAGACGGTGAGAGCAGTGGAATTACTGTCTCGTTGATCCTTGTTTTGCAGGAATGGAGTCAGGAGCCTTAGTCCTTTTATGCCCAGCCTCC
>JAVJGJ010000001.1:79654217-79674728 GCA_035590215.1 Microhierax caerulescens
TGGAGTCAGGAGCCTTATTCCTTTTATGCCCAGCCTCCTCTTTGCCATACAGAACATAAATGTGTTGTTTTGCTCATGGGTGTGTCCTGATTTAGTCTGCTCATGTTGAAACCAGCGGTCCCCTTGCCCTTAGTAAAAACCTTCCTGGAGCTCTGATCCTGACTTTAAATTAGTGTTGCTTCTTGAGGTCTAGAACAAAATCCTGGTAGCGAACTTGGTCCGGAACATTTGAGCAGCCGAGCAAAGAGTTAGCACCTCAAGCAATCTGGTAGGTTAATGGGTAGCTGATGAAGCCTCAAGGCAGGGAATCCTGCTTTCAAGGTGAACACTTACAGTGGCTAAAGAAAATTAAGCTTTTGGTGATTGTCTCCCATCTGCTGGTGTTGTCTGCCACAGTTTGGTTAGGCAGAGACAATTTAGTGGGTGCTCTCTAATGGATGTCAGGTGAAGACAACTGGGTTAAGTCAGTCTGGTAATTGACATTTCTTGGGTTAACCCATCTTTGTTTGACAGAGAGTGTGAATGTTCCCGTGTTGGCTGTCTATCTACGCTGACTTCTCCCAGAACTTCTGGAGTAGAAACCCTTCAGCTGATGGAGGATTATAGGCAGCTGGAAGATAGTTACCACTCTCCCAAACAAATATGTTGAAAGTAGGATATGTATGGCATTAGTTCTGTTCAAAAAGCAGTTCTTCACGATGAATGAGCTAGCAAACAAGCAGTTCCTGGGGGAGATCCAGATTACGTTGTAGTACCTACCTTTCATATTACAGTTGTATTTTAAGTAGTGAATATATTTTCTAGTTCTCCACCATCCCCTGCCATGTTAGCAAGGTTGATTCCAAGTACATAGAAGTGCACATGCCTTGCACATAAGGTAGTTACATGCCTCTTTTTTCAGAATGTTATTTATTAAGCTAAAATTGAGTCATTTTTTGCTTCTTTTCATAGCGTAGTCCTGAAAAATCTAATGCAGATTTTATCTGTATGAAACTTCCTGTGTTTAACAGAAAAAGTGTCTGCAATAAAACAGAATAACCTTGATGTGAAAGAACATAAGAAGAAAAAACTATACCTGGCTTCAGAGTTTAGCTTGATCTGTATTCCTCTTCACACCCTGTTGTGTCAATTTCCAAGTGATAATATCTTATAAGCATCGTGTAAATAAAAACCTTAGTGTCTTTGAACAGAAAGAAATGGAGTAATGGCAGCTAATCCCTCCCAAAAACAACAAAACCCTTCTGGGCAAAAGCCAGGTATAAGAAATGCTAAGGGACTTGTTTTATTATTCTTTGTTCAAAGTTTTTATGAACTTACTGTGAAAGAAATTAGCTGTCTGATTTGTGTCCATAGTAAATGCTGTTTCAAAATGTGTTGAATTTAAATGGTATAGCTTTTATTGCAACCAAACATAAGCATGTGAAATTTTTGTTTTCCTGTATAGGCGATCTCTACGGTGCCATAGGCTCTCCAGTTAGATTGACTCGAACTGTTATTGTTGGGAAACGCAAGGAGTTGGTGCAACGCTTGCTCTATGTTCTAACTTATTTCATTCGGTGCTCTGAGCTGCAGGAAAATCAGCTGACATGGAGTGAGAAGGCTGGGGAAGGAGAGCAGGTGCTAAATGGAAGCAAGATCACAACTGCACTGGAAAAGGGAGAGGTAGAGGAGTCTGATTATGTGGTTGTCACTGTTAAAAATGAACCTGCTCTTGTGCCTCCAATCCTACCTCCAAAGAATGATGGAAGTAAGAACAATGGTACTGCAGAGTGGGTACATGACCCAGAAAGCACTCATGTTGTCCCAGCCCCTTCAAAAGAAAAGAGGGAAGCAATAGGAAAGGCCAGTCAGAACTCTGAAACATCTGTTGATTGTCTAACTAGCAGTTTCCGTAAAGGAGCAGCTGATGGGAGGAAAAGAACCATCACTGATACAGGAATTGTATCCTACCGCTTTGAAGAGCCATCTAAATTGGAGGATTTAATGGATATAAAGAAAAACAAGAACCAGAATGAGAGAAAAGTGGAAAAGCAGTTGTCTAGTAGGTCATCTGCATTACCTTGTCCTGAAAGGTCTGGCCGCAGGAGTTCACACTTAGAAAAGGTCACCTTTCAGATTGGAAGCTCTGCGTCACCAGAGTCAGACTTAGAAACTCATAGAAGAGAAATGGAAGAAAATCTGAAGGCATTAAAAAAGAATCCAGAGGTGATACATTGTGCCTCAAGTCCCGCAAATCTGACTGTGGATGCTTCCCAGAATCGAAAGGAAAGTTGTGAAGCTGCCTTTATACCCTTCAGTACACATAGTGTTTGTTACGCACAAATCCCACCTCGTGAGGGGAAGGAGGGTATACTTAACCAACACGCAGAAAGTAAAGGAACTGAAACAAATTTAGTGAACATGGTGTCTAGTGAACCGCTTTTGCCCACAGATAATATAGAAACTGTAAAATTGCCAAGACTGAAAGAAACTAGAACTTTATGCTCTGGCAATCTGGAGAACTGTTCCCCTGGCTGCATAGAAGTAGGTTCTGCTATCAAACAGGATTCCCCTAAAGTAGGTGCTGAAGATGTCCCCTATGGGGATGCTGGAAGGAAAACCCCCTTCAGAGCTGGAGGGGACATTCCAAGGAACGAGAGTTCAGACAGTGCTCTTGGAGCCAGTGATGAAGAAGGTGATTGTTGTATCCCTGATGAAGTGCATCATGATAATGTCAGCAAAAGACTGGAAGAGTTTGCAGAAGTGGAACTTCCTTTACCAAGGTAAAGAAGTTTAATTTAGAACTAAATGGAGTCAAAAGCTGTTGCTACTTTAGAGAAGTTTCAGGGCTTAAAGTCTGAAATCCTCTGGGATCTTGACTAAATTCCTTGCCAAACCACTCTAACAGACACTGGTGTGGTTAGGGTTCTTGTAAACAGGCTTGGCAAAAAGAAAACCAAGACAGCAGATTTAGGTAGTAAAGCTTTGTGACAAAGGTGTTCTTCAAATGTCTAGTAGGGAATGATCAAACTTTTATAACTGCCTGAAATGTTTAACGTAGACAGAACATCTGAGGACAAGCAAAATTTTGCCTAAACTGGTGACTGTTTAGATTTGATGTACTTGGCAAATCAAAACAGATTTGAAATAAATAAGGGCACCCTGCCTGAAGACTTTTGAGCTTTACAGTTGGTTCATGTGGAGCTTGCTGGTGCTTAAGGTAGGTAGAAAGTTTACTACCTTAGCTGGGTTGGAGAAAACTCAAATTCAGCAAATCTGTTAGCTGCAGAATAGGGAGCTCATACGTACCACAGGCTCTAATACATGTAAAGTTGCCTTTTCATAAATATGAAGGAATCAATACATTGCTAAAGTTCAGCTTTTAAAATCCTTGTTTGAGAGAGCACCAGTAATTGCTTTACTGTATTTTGAGTACAATTGTTGGATCATTATTTGCAGCAGAAGCAGGGGTGATAAACTAGGTTTTGCATTCAGGTAAAATCTGAACACCATTTGTCAAGCAAGAATCTTACCTGCTTTGTATTTCTTGTATTTCAGGTCAAGTACAATCAGCAGTCAGTGTGTGAAAAACTTTGGAAGATCACTTCTAGGTGGTTACTGTCATACGTATATACCTGATCTAGTGCTGCATGGAATAAATAATGATGAAAAACTTAGGCAGTGTCTACTAGCAGACCTACTTCATGCAATGCATGTGAGTTAAAGAACCATTCTGAGTTACAGTGGGAGTTGTGATATTACTGAATACCTGCAGAAGCAGGTCCTTTGCATAGGTTTCGTTCTACATGCTTGTTCTTAACAGCCACACCTGACGTGTTCCTTCTCGAAAGATGTAAGCCCTGAATTCATTGTGAGCCAGTTCGCACAAGAATTTACTTGCTCCTGCCTTCCTCATGTGTGCTTTCCTTTATACTCTCTTAAGGCTTATCTTCAAAGGCAAACACAAGGAAAATTGTTGGCAACTTCGTGTTGCAAGCTGCTTCTCTTTTTCAGCCACAATAGCAGACAGTTACCTAGATTTCATAAAAATGATACGAAAGTTGAAACATCTTATTTTGCCACTTAGTGGCATCTATTGCAAGTGAGATGAAGTCTTGTGGAGGCTTATATTATACTAGACTGTAGCAGAAATGACTGACTACAGAAAGTAATAGTTTATAGGTAAGAACTTTGCCGTGTTCTTACTCTAGGTACTTGTAAATTACAGAATTAATTTACAACCTTTCACTAAGGTAACTATGTGACCTTAGTATGCAATTTAAAATGCTTATCTAGTAATTGTTAACAGCTTTTCTTGAGAGTAACTAAGAATCTTCCTGCTGGAATGAGTTCATGTGCTATCCAAAACAGTGATGTGCGTGTAACTTCTTTAAACATCATCAGATGGATCTAATGCGATGCTGTCTCTTCATGCATCCCCTGCCTTGATTTGTCACAGTATGAGGTCCTGCACATATCTCTGAAACATTAAATATACATTCACCATCACTAGATCAGTGTAATTATTACTCTTTTCAGTTTTCATTACTTCTTTTTGGAAGAAACTCACCTTTTCAGGGAGGATGGAATACTTGAAGAAAAAAACCTATTGGAATAGTGATTTCGAAGCACGACTTAAAATTAAATGCCTTGATCAAATTGGCAGTTAAGTCTTACACAATGTTGCTGCATGTAAACTGTCAGTGAAGTTGGTATTCCTTGTAATGTTCGAGATGCCTTTGGCTTTCTATTGGACAAAAACGTTGATTGGATCACTTTCTTATTCCCTGCTTCAGTGTGAATAAAAGTGGAACCTCAAACAAGTTGTAGAAATGTATCTGGAAGTGTCACGTCATGTTTGTAATTTTCTGTCTGTTGCAGCATCCAGTTCTAGATGAGCCCATAGCAGAAGCTGTCTGCATTATTGCAGACACAGATAAATGGAACGTACAAGTAGCTACAAGCCAGAGGAAGATGATGGACAATATGAAGCTAGGCAAGGATGTTTTGGTTTCAAGTCAAGTATCCAGTTTATTGCAGTCTATTTTACAGCTTTACAAACTCAACATCCCAGCTGACTTTGTAAGTATTTCTTTACTGAAGATTGAAGCTAATGAAAACTGTTTAGCTTAGGTAGCAAATGCAGAGTTTTGTATGCCATGTTGCTATACCAGTAAACCAACGCCTGTAATAGTGCAGAGCTGGGACAACATACTTAAAAGAATGCGTGCTACCGTCCAGCAACAGGATACTGGTTTATCTGTGACTTACATCTGATAGATCAAAGTTAACTAGTCCAAAGTACATAAGCCAAAACTAAAGTTCTTTAGGCAATTTTAGCATGGTCCTCATCTGTTTACAATTAGGACTCTTAAATCTGGCTTTTATTTTTTTGTTTGTATAATTTCCACACTACTCTTTGTTGCTGAAGCGCCTACCTACCCAAGCCTGTTTCTAGCATACAGCTTTCTGCTCTTGGGCTTTCTCTCCGACCCCATGCAGTGGATGCTGCTTCTCTCGCCTCCCCAGATAATTGTGCCTGTGTGTTTACTTGTTATAGACGTATTTTAGCCAGCCCTGTCAGCAAGTGCTGCCTTGGATAGCCTTGCTGCTCTTCCCTAGGGTGGCTGGGAGGAGGCTGAAACCTGCTGACACCCAGGGCCGGGTGGGTTACGGCAGGGGACGTTACTTTGTCGTATTGCGTGCTCCCTGTCCCACAGCATCCTTTCCTGTCCTTGGTAGGAGTGGAATTCATCAGAGCAAGTCACCAATTACGGTTTTACTGATTACAGCAGTGTTGCCCACAAGTCTAACAGTGGTAATTATAATAGTTTTTTGTACAGAATTGCAGGTGAGGGGAGATGGGATGCTTTTTTCAGGAGTCACCCCTCTCTCAATTAACAGAGTTGGTTTCTCCTTCAGCAGAAAACACTGAGAAACTTTGCAGGGAGCCTGTGTAATGGCTGTGCTAGCAGATGGAAGAGCAAGATACAGCTGAACACTAACAGCTGTAAATAGTATTAGTTGGCATTGTTTTGGATAAAACTATTGATACTGAGTACACTTAATTTTTTGAAGTCAAGTGCTAGGCAAAATATGTGGGTACGTTGTAAATGCTGTCTCTGCTTTCTTTCAGGCATTGGAAAATAGGCAACTTTGGTTAAAATTATATCCTAACGTTTGCATTTTTAAACTGAATAGTTGGTTCTGCAGCTGAGGTGTTCTTCCCTGTGTTGTCTTGGGGTTTGTGTTCGCCATTTCTGTAGGCTTTGTGTGGTGTGGGAGGGGGTTGGTGTTAGAATGTTTTTCAGTTTTTTATTTCCTTTTTCTCACAAAAAGGAACACTGAAGCGACAGTGATAGTAGCTTGTAAATTTTCTATCATAAACGTTAGAGATACTTTGATCCTTCTGTTGGTGGATTTTACAGCTCTTTGCCAAAGCAAGGCCATCAGTGTGTGGAAGTGAAGTGTTCCACTAAGCTCTAGGGGAAGAAGTATGACTTTTTTTTTTTTTTTTTTTTGTTGATCTGATTCTATTGATCTAAATTTTGGCAAAAACATACGTACTAATACTGATCAGAGAGGAGCATAATGCCGCATGTTTGAAGTTTCCTTTAGGAGTGCACGTTTCTTTACATGCAGTTACTGTTCAGATGAGTAAATTTTTTGGTTTTGTGGTACAACAATAAACAATCCAACTTGAGACCAGGTGAAAGGCGAGTGGTGCTGTCTTTGTTGTGGCACTCCAGACTGGTAGCCATACTGCAGAGGGCTTTGCGGTATGCCAGGGTGAGAGGGAAGTGATGGGAGCAACTGCCGCATGTCAGCAATGTGTCGAAAGTTTTTACCTGCACCTTTAAGCTCATTTTAAGCTACTCTTCTATTTTTAGAAGTGACTTGACCCCCCTACCCCCATTTAGTCAATGAGAGAAGCTGTGGAGGAAGCTAACATTAAAAACCCCAAAGTTGTGCACATTTTGGATAAAATGGATCAATGTAGCGAGCTTAGAGAAAATGTCTTTTCTTTACAGGCATTCAGGAGCAGTAGATAATATTAAGTAAAGAATCTTTTTTTTAGAGAGAATCTCTTCTAGTGGCATTCTTTCTTCCTTGCTGCCTCGCAACTACCAAAAAAATAATTTGTTGTACAAAGTCACTTGTTGCACAAGTACTGGAATTTAGACATATTGAGCTGCTACTTTGTGAATCAGCTGCGCGCTCCCCCGAACCGCTGCAGAGCTGCTCGTAAGCTGTTGCGTTAGAGCTACCTGTAACGGAAAAAATAACGTTTCCCTCTTGCCCATAGCGTTATAACAACTTGAGTGAAAACTTGCCTGAAGCAAATAGATCCAAACTGCTCTCAGAAAGCTTTTGCCTTTCCTTCACTGGTGGCAGTGATGTTATTCTAGTACTATGTTGGATGCTTTTTAAAATGCCTCTTGATCTTCTGTGAATAAGATCCGATATAAGCTCAGAGAACCATTAAAAATCATCTTGCTCCCAAACATCAGAAAAATACGTGGTAGGCTACGTCAAGCCTTTTTGTTTTTTTTTTTTTTTTTTTTTTTTTCCCCTCTTTTCCTCATTATTTTTTAATTGGCAAAATGGTTTCACAGGATCTTTTTTCTAATAGTTATGGCTTCCATTCAACTTAAAAAGTACCTTGGGCAATGGCCTGAAGCTGTTTGCAGGTACTGTTTGTAATTGCTGTCTGTGCTGGGTTATTGTGCAGCTGATAAAGTGAAGGTTCCCTGCTTTCATCTCCTGGAGTCTGGGGAGCTGCACTAACTTAACATTTTTTTTTTTTATATTTTTTTTTTTGAAGTGGCCGTCCCAGTGGAAAGAAGGAATATAACAAATTGAATATACCTTTTGTCCTAGAACAAAATACCTGATAAGACAACCTGCCTACTGATTTTGTTTTGCCAAAATAAACCCTCTCTCTTCGAAACAAAGGTTCACCTGCTCTCCTGCAGTTGGCCTATGAGAAATTACCATGCATCACATGACATATATTTAAAAATAATGTGCATTTCTAGCATGCTACTGCTGAAAGAAAAGGGGAGCGATTAAGCTGGTGTTTCAACTTGAACTATTACCTTTTGGCAAGCAGTGTCAAATGCTTAAGCAATTTTAAACTGGAAGTGCTTATGACTAATAAAAACAAATGCCTACAAGGAATTTGTAACTAGCTTCTACAGTAAAGCAGGGAAAAAAAAGAGCTATAATTTTTACGATGAAGAAAATAATGGTGTCTTCCACTTCTTGAGTCTTAGTTTCTTGAATGGGAGAACGCTAGAGCTAGAGTACTAATTTTTGAAGCTATTATCTAAACTGAGTCTTTCAGAAAAAAATAGTAGTGACCAAGACATCTTGATCCAAGTATTCTGGTTTGATTCGTAGTAAGATCTCTTTGGTGTCTTTGAACCTGGTTAAAACATTGGAACAGCAGAAACGCTGTGGCTGACTTGAGTGGAAAATGCATGTGCCGTTAGTGCAACAAACTAAAAAAAAAAAAAAGCACAAGAAGGCTGGAATGCCCCACTTCTGCGAGGGGGTTCGCCTTTGTGGGAGTAGTGTAGCTGTTCAATGTTGCTAGCGCAGCTGTAACAAAGCAAATTGCCTCTTCTGGATTTTAGTGCAGAGATTTAGTTTGAAAGATGCTCTAGCTAAGATAAAAACTAAAATGATGTGCTTGCATTTCTGTAAAACTTGCATGCGATTGCTAAAGCTGTTCTGAGGTTTTTGGTCTGTGTTTACAGTGCATAATGCATCTTGAGGATAGACTACAAGAGATGTATCTCAAAAGCAAAATGCTTTCAGAGTATCTGCGAGGACATACAAGAGTGCATGTAAAAGAACTAGGAATTGTATTGGGGTGAGTATTGCAGGTATCTGTTTTAACCAACGGCCAAACTTGAGGCAGTTTATCTTCCTTTGCAGTTTCTGAGTGTTGACATCTTGTTCCCACAAGTATGTGCTTCTTTCTTCATATTTAGCACTCTCCTCTTTCGTGTGCTTGATAAAGTGTAAAAATGGGTTCTACTGAGCCATCTGAAAATCAGGAGGAGGCACAGTTCTACAGGAAGAACAAATTACTTGTCATTCTTAAATCTTCCGAATGAAGAAAGTTTGGATTTTGGTCATTAGGAGGTTCTCCACGCATTCATATGCACTCTTGCTGTCTTGATCTCCTTAATGAAAACTTCATCCCAACAAATACTTGAGAATTTTTGGAACGTTAGGTGGTGCAGTTGTATCTCGAACAAAAAGGAGTTCTCAAAAAGCAGGTGTCCTGTTTGGCAGCTGTCTTCTAATAATAGCACTTGACTGGTGCACAACCTTCAGGGATGCACCTGCTGACAGCAGAAGAGGGGGAAGGGGGGGGAAGTAAACACACTTTTTAACAGTTGGACCATATGATCTTAACGGTCTTTTCCAACCTAAATGCTTCTGGTTCCCAAGATGATTTTTAGCACTGTAGGTAAAACTTAATTTATCTGTATCCAGACTGTTCCAAGATTTCATACTGAGAAATGTAGTTGTAAATAGCGAAACCCTGAAACAGGCACTTTTCCCTGTGTGTGTGTGAATATACACACGTGTCCTGGCCTCAGAGCAGCTTTACATTTGGAAATGTTTGGAAAGTGACTGTTGCATTTGAGAGATTTTTTTGGTACCGTTATTGCATAATAATCAATAATTACAGCTTTTGGTCATTTTTGCTAAGAAAGCACTACTATATTGTGAACTGAGTTATATTCAAAACACAAAATGCACAGTCTTTCTTCCATAAGCTGACGTTTAGTACTTTCTTAAACTGAGCTTATTGGTGCCTACAGACTGGCAAGACTACAAGCTAAGACTTGTGGCTGGGCAAGTAATTTTTTTTTTTTTTATTTAAACCACAAAATATTCTACACCACAAAATGTAATACTGCTATCTTTTGGCTTAAAGGGTAGCATACTTCTTGGTTTCAAACACTCTTACTTACCCTTACTGGTATGTTGTGAGTAATAGCAATAAATAATAATTAAACAATGAACTCAGTTGTTGCAAGACACTTCCAGTTTCTTTAAAGTGGATGAAATATATCTTCTTGTGTTTCTCTTCTTTTGCGAAGGTGACTATATATTTTAAAGTCTGTCTCTTTTTTTTTTTTCTTTTTTTTTTAATTTCTAGGATTGAATCCAATGACTTGCCTTTGTTGGCTGCTATAGCAAGTACTCATTCCCCATATGTTGCTCAAATACTCTTATAAAAAATCTCAGGATAGTCATTCCCTTAAAGTAAAATAAAGGGAACAGGAATGTTGAATGAAGAACAGAGGTGCCAAACACTGGTAAAAGGGGAACACTGAGGAAAGCAGGTGATGACTGTACATTCTACCACCTTCTGCTTCTGATTTCATCCGGATGTTTTATCGGAGGACTTCAGTTTACATAACGTAAAAGGCATTCAGGTTTTTCTTACAATCTCACTTCTGACTTAAATCAAGAAAATGACTGCATCTTGCATTTTGTTATTACTCAAAGGACGAAAGTTAACACTATGTGGCAGACCAGGAGCTGCCATCCAAAACGCTGCTCAAAACCATGAAGTAACGGTTAAAAGAACAAGTGGGTTAGAATGGATTTTAGAATGGATTTTGTAATACTACACTTGTGTGGTGTGGCGCATGTTTCTTTACTGGGAAGGAGGAGGAGCTGTAAACTATGTATATAGCATTCCTATACACAAGTGTATTAGACAGGACGTGATTTTTCTTGTGGAGCATATGCGTGATTTTATATAGTGGAAGTGATGGGCTCGGAACAAGGAACCTGGATTCAGCAGCCAAATGTTTTGTAGGAATAGAGGTGTGCGTGAGGTGATGCGACTTTTCCCTTTAAGGACAAGAAGTTAAGAAAGCTGAGGCTGCTTCTGTTTTAACGAGGAGGCATTTGAATGAGCCCGTGGCTAGAACGGAATGGACTTAGGGATTTTGTGGGAAAGCCTTATGGAGTTTCTGCTACAAGTTTACATTTGTTGCTGATGCAACTTCAATAACTCTCGAGTTTCTGTATGACTGTAGTCCTGGGAACTAAACCTGTGTCTTGGTGTCATCGAGTATTGCTGTCTCCAAGGAGGATGAATTTGACAAACTTCTGTGTGATCCCAGTGCTGTTAGCGCGTGTCCGTGCGCACCGACACCGAGCACTTGGCAGCAACTGAAGAAAATCTTACTGGGGAAATAAAAGGCAACAACCAACCCCCACCAAACCTTTAGTCAAAAGTGTTACCACCTTTTCCCAGCTACTAGTTGTCACTCTAAGTAGGAATAAAAGAGGACCATTGTTTGGAGTAAAATACAATGTAGGGGGCAAACCCCAATATTTGGTATTACTATGAATGTTTGCAATTACCCTTTTTGATTCTTCAGAAATCTTGAACTATCATCTGGGTGCCTTTCCTTAATAGGTTAACTACTCTGAGACCAGAAACTACTCCACTAGCTGATACTGGCCTTCTCTGTTTCTAGAAATGAAAATAAAATTTTGTATTTTACTGTTTTCATGTGGTTGATAACATGAATGTAAAAAAAAAAAAAAAACCAACCAACTTTTTTTGCATAAAGCACTGTTAAGCTGGATATGAAACTATGGACCAGACTGAAGAGAGAACAAAGGATCAAAACAAACATTCTTAAAGAAATGGAAAACTCAATGTTGGACCGTTCTGTTGTGAGCCAGCATGAATAAGGTGTCTGAAATTGTCAGCTTGCAAACAAATTGCTAGCAACACGATTGCTTGGGAATAGTGAATTCTAATAAGAAACTCCTGGTCACCGGTTGTGAGTTCTCCTTGTTGGTGATTACAGATTTTTAACACTGAAGGCACACACTTTTATTAGAAGTGTTTTTATTTCCTACTACCTTGATGTTTGGACTTTTCTACAGTAAACTTTAAATGATTTGAAATAATGAAATGTGCATATTGTAAGCTGTTTAAATGTCATAGGGGTCTTGATTAACCTTGTGTTGCTTTTTGAGGGAAACAGGTAGACTGACCTACTGTGAAGAGAGGTTGTTTCCAAGTGGAGGGATAATTAATATTCTGATACAACACTTCTACAGCTGTTCCTTATATGCTGGGTTTCTGACCTGACATTCCAGATGTTTCTTTTATCGCATTTTCATACTTGTCCCTAATATTCTGCCTAAAAAGGCTAAATTCTTTCTATGGTTCAGATTTTTCTCCTACTGCTTATAGTTAAGCAAACTTTTCTTATCTTTGGTCTGTGAATCCTTCTAGCTGCTGGAAAGTAAACTTACCTCTGCATATAGCTGTTGGCAGATACCATCTCTATTCCACAAGGTTAAGACAAAGTAAGAACCGTAGAGCAAGTCACGTATTCCTAAACTACCCTGTGATGGAGAATGTGTTGCGTGCGCATGTATAGGACTATGAAACTGCTTCCCTGGGTGTATATAGAAGTCTTCATGTACTTTCTCTATTTCTTGTCAATCTTAAATAGTAGCTGAGCTCATTAAAAGTCAGTTCCAGTTTTCTTAAAGTGTTACTTGGGCTTTTATCTGCACAGACTCTTGACAATTCTTCGAAGAAATATGTGCTAACGTAGAAATAAATTTTTGTTATCATAGTATACTAAGAAAGTCAAAGGTCAGCCAACATTCAGTGATTTCAAAACTAACACCGTGATCAGTAACACCAGGTTTTATTACATGAACTATTTTTAAAAAAAAAAAAAAATAATCTTAATAATCTGCTGTTTGGCCAGACATCAAATTAACCTATGGGTGGTATGTGAGCTGATGGTCAAAAGCACTTGGATTTTCTTCAGCCCAGGCTAAAACTTTATAGTTCTTGCTGCTCTCTCTAACATTTTGCTGCTCTTCAGAAATTACATGATGAACTATCCAGTTCTGACAGTTCTGGGTTTGGGGGAAAGAAAATCCGAAATGAAAGCTGTTTATTACCTTTAAAAGGCTTTAGTCTAAAGAAAGTTCAATATGTATTTTCCCCTCCACCAAATGTACTACCTCAGTTGACAGGATTCCACCTTCTAGGGCTTTTTTTGACTCCAAGTCTTTAATTTGTTTTTGGTAGCATCTTGCTGTTTATGTAAATTAGTGTGGCATGACAGGGCAGTAAGTATTTACAGATGTGTTGTTAGACATCTTTAGGGCATGTTACTGTTTTATTTTAATAGGATGAAAAGTGATATGAATGTACAGATGTGTTTAAAATTGATAATGTAGCTTAATTTTCAAATATTCCAAAGTTGTTTTTATCAGTATTATGTAGTTTTTTGTAAACTTAAATACATATTTTCTCGGTTAAGTGGGAGTGCACAGTCTTTTCCAAAATCCCACATAAATGCAGTTTACACAGTGCAATTTAAGGAATGTATGCTTTTTTTTCAGGCAAAACTAAACCTTCATACGCAGAGGGGAGGAATGAACTGCTAAATTGTATTATTTAATCTATATGAATTATTTAACCCTTCAAAATACCAAGTTCTAAACATTTTAATTTAAGTAGGTACTCTCTGAACTAGTATGTACACCTTTCTTCTGCCCAAAAGAAACAAATAAACACTGATTCTGTAATTCATGTTTCTAATGGCATCCTCTGCAGTTACAGATTGACCTTCCCCATTCCCTACTATATGCATCTTTACTCTTAAAGTCAAAACCCTTTTCAGACACATCAATCTTTTGTATATAAAGTTTACCCCAAATTATTGCTTATCCCTCAAGTATAACTTCTACTTCAGTTAACAGGACCCAAATCAAAGTTGAGTCTGAACTGCTGAATATATTCTAGACATTTTTTTTTTTTAATTTTTTTTTTTTTTTAGGTCAAGTGGGCTAATTTGACATACATAGCAGGTTTTCCATAGTAGGAAAAAAAAAAAAAAATGTGTGTTGCTATTGCATGTTTGGAGAGCATAGGCCTTTTTAGGAATGACTGAATACCAATGTCAAACTACATGGGTTTTTTTCTTATAGTTTTTTATGTACACTATCATTTTGGTCTATTTCTTTGCGGCATTTGGTGCAATAAACCTTCTGAAATGAATGTAAGTGGTATTTGGTATCTTCCTTTGTAAGACTTACTTCTGAAATAGCTGTTCTGGTCATAGCTGAGCTCTAATAGTGCATGGACATCCCATAACCCATCAGTGGAGTAAGTAACTGTTGCAAGAAGTGTCTAACAGGAGAGCTTCACAGAATTTCAAACCTGACTGAACACTATCTTGAACGCATTTTTGGAAGCTTTACCCCACTTACGTGAACAAGTGCTCTTATAGTGTGAAAACTAACTGTAAAAAATAAAAAAGTGAAGACACTGCCTGTCAAAATGTGTCCTGCAGAGGTTCCACACACCTTTGTGGCTGGCACTTAGCTCAAATGCATATGAAAAGAGCTACCTGAAATATGTGTCACTATTATATAACATACCCAATTTTAAAATTAGTCAACCCAAGAGTGACACCCTGTGTCTACTATATTATGAATTGGTTAAAGAGGTCTTCAATTTGTGTCAAACTCTCCATGACCTGAATTTCTATTTGGTATTCTGCAGCTTACTGGAAAGTCCTTATTTACAAAATAACGGAGAAGTGATCAACTGTAATTATGCTGAACATCTTTGCACGTGTCTGAGCTATAGTCTGATTTGTAGGCTCCAAGTACTTCTTACCTGTAGACTGAAATGTTTGATGTTTGCTTGTTGGTCAAGCTAACGAGGATTGGAGATAAAACAGAAGTCCAGGGACTTCGGCATCAAGGACTTTTCACAGTGCTTTGAATACAGCTTCTGGCTTTCTGGTCTAGCAGCTCTGGAGTATTTGGAGATAAATGGACTTATTTTCTCATGCTTAAAGGTGCTAAATGCTTGTGTGCACACTTGAAATAAGAAAAGTCAGTTGCATGTCTGCTATAACTCCTGTGATATTTGTGCTTCTTTTAGTACTGCACAGTGACCTCTGATAGAGGTTAATCAGATTTGGTGTTTATGAGAATGAAAGCTTTTTTTTTTTTTCAGTGTCAAAACAAATGACAGTGCTGTGGTGAGCTGTAACCTCACTCCAGCTCTATTCCAGCTAAATTGTGTAGCTGCCTCCCTCTTTCTAAGACTGTGCTTTCATGGGAAGGCTTGAAACAATAGCTAACTGCTGTAACAAGGGGAGACCCCATCGCCCTGTCTGGGCTTTGCTCCTGTCCTACTATAGCTGCACTGCAAGTGGCTTGTGCTGTGTGGCTGGTGCTGTTGCTCATTGAATCACTCAGCCAGGTGCAGCATGTTTGCAGGAAAAAAAAAAAAAGGAAAAAAAGCTGCTGGTGATTGTCTGCTGGGTTGTCTGCTGAGTCGAATTTGGCTCCAGCAAGTGCCAGTGTAAAGGCAAGGGAAGAGGTGAGACCTCTTGGCTAGGAACAAGAAAGCAAAGATCTGAGATGGCTCCAGCTCCTGCTGTCTTTGATACCTGTGGACCGTTGGAGTGTCTTGGCAGTTTGTGCGGGGCGGGAACCTGGGCTTCCCCCTCGGCTTTGCAAGACTCCATGAAGCTCCTCTGCTCTGACTTCCCTGCTTTTGAAAAATTGTAGTTAAGCTGTTGGTCGTATCAAGCAGTTTAATTTTTGACTAAAGGGACTTTAGCTAATCTCCTTCAGAACTTGTGTGACTGGGACTGTGGCAGGGTAGCAAGAGGGAGATGTACATGTGTAGAGCAGCCAAGCGCTGGGAAGGGTTGGAGACCTGTATTAATAAATACTTGCAGGGTATGGCTGAGGGGGCTGCCCAGGAACTTACAGAGCTGACAGCTGCAAAAGAGAAAACAATACCTAGATTTGAAAAACTCTCAAACTCTGCGAATCCCATTATTTGTTCAAAAGGCATGACTTGAAATAACATGAACACTAATGGTGAGCAACAGATTTTTTAACCGTTTTCCCTCTCACATAAGGCAAGGAGCATCAAAGAACTGATGAAGAGATTCTCCTTATACGTAACAGGGAGTTCAAGGCTACAGCAGGCACAAGTAAACATGAACTATGCCCCAAAGCAAGCAAGCCTTGTGCCAAAATTCTGTTGGTCTTTCTCCCTCCTTTTCTAAATGAGAAAGTCATATAACATAGCGAAGCTCTCTGTTAATTATCTGTGCACCATATTCTTTGGTTTTCTATATGTATATGGCTGAAGGGGGCATGACGGGACATACGAGACAGGATTTGGGCCCTAGTGGACAGGCGGTTGAGTGACAAATGATGAGACTGTGACCTGTAAGGCTTCTGATCCTATATAAAATTAGCTTAAGTGGCCACATGCTAGTAATCCACATGCTGGAAAATGACTCTTATAATAGTTGCCGTCAGTTGTCTGTCTGGCACGATCCCAAAGCTAAAACAGTTTAAGCAGTACAAGTAGAGCAGCATTTTGTATCGAAATCCTAAAGGTCAACACAGGGCTGAAGGGCTTAGGAGTGACAGTGAAGCACTTAAGTACGATCTCGTGAACTGGATTTCTTCCATGTGGAGCGACAGGAGAGATTCTGCTGTGGTCTGACAAAATGGTGTTTGAGAGAGAGAAAGGTGCCCTGAGGAAGGAGTTTCCCACCAAGGAAGAAAGCTCCCACTCCTACGGGCAGAGAATGTTTGTGGATGTGGAAATATGGAGCAATACCGAGGGCTGCTGAGATCTTCCGAGGCAGCAGTTGTGCTGCCTGATAAGAGTGCCGTGGGGTCAAGGGCTGGGATATTTGGCTCGCAAAAATGTTTTCAATTGGATTGAGTTCCAACCCGGTATATAACAAAATTGTTTCAATTAGGTCCTTTGCTATTTTAGCTTTATTTAACTACCTCATCTCTTTTTCCCTAAGCAAAATGAGGGTAGGTCTGTGTGTGTGTGTTCTCCTTTTCTGCACAGACTGTCATGTAAATGTTTTCATTTTTCATTTTCTACAGTATTGTATCATGTTTGGTTTTTTTTTTTTCCTAAGATCTGCACAGGCTCTGCTAGCCTTAGATGGACAAGTCTTCTAAATTGTTCACTTTAGCTTTGAAAGATCTAGGGAGTTTGAGCTTTTTTTCTTGAACTACTTTTGATTCCTTAGAAGATGCAACTTTTTGACCTTGAAACAGCTGCACCGTGAGCACTGTGAAATTAAAAATCGCGTTTCCAGACCGTCAGGTCTTCGTGCCTTGTGTCGGGGCACTACAGTCACGGTGCAGGCGCTTGAATTCTTTAGGTTTGTCTCTAACGGAGAGAACACACCTTGCCTTGTCACTTGGGAAGCAGAGGTGCCTGCGCTGCCTGAAGCGCTGCAGCCTCTGCGGCTGCCCCAGTCCCGGCTAGCCTGGCCCTGCGTGGTGACATCCCTGTCCAGGAACATTGGGAGCAGTCTGCCAGGCGGGAGCATAAACCAAAAACGGAGTTAGTGCTGAGTTTTCCCTTTGCCCCGCTGTTTGCCATAATTGCGCTTCTGACGGTCTGGTGTAAGGCCTGACGTCCCTGCCGTGAAAGGGCAGGGCCCCCGCCGTGCCCCCTGGGGGTGACCTGACCTGCCCCGGCGCGGGGACATACCTTAGCCACCAGTGTTTCAAGTGAGTTTGCCAGGCCTCTGGTATTTATTTAAACCATTTGTGTTAGACTTCGCCGTGCTAGGCCCTGCAGGCAGGCCCAGGCCTCTGGTTTCCGTGTGCCATGTCCTCCCCCCCGCAGGCAGCCCTCTCTCCCGTTGCTCGGTAGCGGGTAAACACCCAAAGCAAAAGATGCAAAGCCCGTTTGTAACTTATTTATATTTGTAATTTATTTGTTGCCAAATAAATTCCGAGCATCGTAGGCAATTCGTTGGCTAGTGGCAGCAGCTGGAGGAGTAGCTGTGCATTCCTGTACGCTTGAATTAAATAAGCTCTGAAGAAGACCTGGTGGCACGCCAGTTGTGGATGCCTGCGCTCTTCACAGACGGGGAAGCTGGTAAATCCAGAACACTGTTCTCATCTTCAGAAGGTTTCCTGTCCTGAGCCTCGTGATGTTTGAACTGCGTTGCTGCTAAGGGCCTTGTCTTACTAGTTAATCTCTAGGGTCGTGCTAAAATTTACAGAGGGGCTGGCTTGCCTTCTCCCCGCCTTGCTGCTTTTCAGATTAGCGTTCTCTCTTTTCTTCTAAATACGTGAAGCTTTTTCTGCGTGTCTCTTTTTGTGGCCAGCAACTGCTCTGCCAGCCCTGGGGAAAGCTGGTATGGGCTTTACAGTTTGTGCTGAGGAGGTTTCAAACCTTGGTCTGGTTGGAGAGCTCAGAGCTGGGTGGCCCCATCCCCAGAGGCAAAGCACTTGAAGCAGGGCGCTTCGAGCACCCATCCCTAGAAATCGCTGTTCCGATGGACGCGCGTGGCAAACTGCAGCTGCAGGTCTTGCCGCTGGTCGCTGAGTATCGCCAAGCGTCACTCTTTCTCCACCAAAAGGGAGCTACACTGAAAAGCGTGTAACTACAATTTTGCACACAGATGAGCTTGTTGGCAGCGTGGGGCGAAGTCTCCGGCAGTATCAGACTACTCTTGGCGTTGTCACCCTTCGGTAGCTCCATGATGGTTAGGTGCCAGCGTGCACACCGCTGCCCTTGTTCTCAGAGCTGTGACGCTGAGCTGGGTTGCGTTGTAGTTGAGGCTGAAGCACGACTGTGAACTCGGCAGTGTGGGGGCCTTGCCTGAGTTAAACGCGGTTTTACACACTCCGCAGTGATGAACAGCTTAGAGCACCCTGATAGCACAGCTTGTCAGCCTAGCGCAGCACCGTGCAGCAATGCTGAGATCATCTCTGGATTCACTAAACCTGTGTCTAGTCACTCCGTAACGCATCTTAATCTCAGTACCATGCCGAGTTAGCCACACTGATTAGCCATTCCTAATTCTTGATTAAGCTTGGCTGGTGGCAGGTTGGGAATTTTCACCCTGCGCCCGTGGCTCAGCATCAAATCAGCCCGTTTGTGTTCTCAGCATTCTGGCAATTACTGCCGTTTGTTACAGGAGGATGAGGCAACGGGCCAAAGGCATGCGGGGAGGCTGCGGCAAAGGTTGGTACCTGATCTTTGGAGTCCTAAAATAACGCCTTTATCATTGAACGGTCCTACCAGCCACGCTGGGGTGAGTAGGATGCATACACCTCCCTTTTCCCTTCCTGGCAATAGCTTTAAAGAGACAGAGACATAGCGTCTGGCATCCGGACATCTGTGTTTTGGGAAAGAAAAAGGAAGAAAAAAGGTTCTCTCATTCTTAGATGCTGTCTTGAAAGCTTATTGTGTACAATTACAAATATGCCTGTAAGGATAGTTTAGCTGAAAGTATGTGCCACATGGATGCTGTCAAAGAAATGTATTTTGGTTTTCTAAACACCTGCTGCTTTGCTCTTGCGCATCTTTATTTTTTGCTTGGGATGCATGAATGATGTGGGGGAAAAGTAACTCATGACAAGCTGCTAAACAACACTGTGTGAGAAATAGCAGGAGTTGGTAACCACTTAAGAGAAGCGCTAGTTTTCAGAAAAATAAAGGCAGAAGTTAAAGATCAAACTTGACTCTGAGTGAGTTTCTTGTCTGAGGCAGTGGGAAGGTGTTACAGGCAAGCATGTGGAGCATACAAGATGTTAACTTACTGCTTCACAGAAACAGCTTATGCGCTAGCTTTTACACATGGGCATGCAGGTATCTGTAAGGAATGTTCTGCCATGGCAATGCAGCATCTTTATATATGTCTTATTTTAGTATAGAAAATAGTGATACAATGCGGGTTTGCTCCAAAGTTCGCATACAAGATGAAACACTATAACCAGTGTTATGGCTTTAAACTACGTGAAAGGATAGGGCCAGTAGAAAATGCAAGATGAATGAGCAAGAAAGTAAAATTATGGCTCATAAATGCCACTTGACTTTGTACCAGTATCTGTTGTGAGTTCCTGATTCAGTCTTGGTGCGGCTTATTTTAATCCATGTGGTGGGAATCAGAAGACGAAAAGCAACCATGAGCTGACAAGGCGTCACTGTCGTTCTGAAAGGGATGGATTGCCATGGCAATCCCGGCTGGTGGGGGGGCGCTGGCTGATTCTGACCAGCTGCTGGGTAGCTGGAGGTGGTGGGTCCCCTTGGGGATAAGGTGCCTCTTGGATAATTAGACAAACATACAAATTGTGTCTCAAAACAAGGAATAATGAATGATTTCTTTCTGCTGCTTGAGGTTACGTAGTGACTCTTGTGAAAATGAGTGGTTGGGAGGTACCACTGGTTTCTGAAGGACAGCAGATGCCAAAGGCAGTCAGAGCCCGGGGTTTACCACGTGCCAAGGGGAACGCAAGGTCTGACAGCAAGAGCGAGGCGGCTCGCTGCCTGCCATGGGCAGGTACACAGCTTACAGAATCATAGATTAGTTGGGGTTGGAAGGGACCTTTAAAGGCCATCTAGTCCAACTCCCCTGCAATGAGCAGGGACGTCTGCAGCTAGATCAGGTTGCTCAGAGCCCCGGCCAACCCACAAGC
>JAVJGJ010000001.1:79702332-79724657 GCA_035590215.1 Microhierax caerulescens
AACTGAAGGTTGTTAGAGCTTGACAGCATATGATGGCGGATTCTGCCTTAATGGTTATTACAAAGCCCTTGGTTAATAGCTTCAAAAAAGACACCCCAAATTTAGTATGACCAAGTTGTTAAGATCACGATTGCCTGAGAGGGATAGTCTTGTTAACCGTTTCCATCATCACCTCTGTAACTGGGACTTTATAACGATTCAGCCATCGAGTACCATTTAGCCAGACAAACCTCACACAGGTTTCCAGCTGAGGACCTGTTGTCTGTGTTTATGAAAAAAAGTAAAGCTCAAGAAATATTTCATCATTACAGTGGAAGACAGGTCTTCCTTTGAGCATCAGCCAGAGTTCCTTCTGCACCGGGCTCAGCCCTGAAGCTTTGTCACACGTTGATGATAGTGTGGGCTCAGGCCTCTGGAAAAACCACAAGCTGTGTTTTTAGCGAAAAGGACAAACCATTAGAAGCGTGCTGACAAAGTCTCCTACTGGAGCAGCAGCTGATGATGCCAGACAACTTCATTGTGGGTATAGATTTAAATTAATTCCCTGCTGGGCTACTGATATTTATGCTATTGCTTTAGCTAGTAGAGGTGTATTGATCCAGACTGGGGGTGAGGAAAAAAAAATCTCCAAACTATCATAGTTACCAGAAAATAAAAACAGAAACGCAAAACAGGAGGGTGAGTTTTCACATGGAACAGCTCTTGAAAATGGGCGAAGCAAAACGGAACAGAAAGGAACTCTTTTTATGAACCACTTGGGGAGTTATTCCAGAACAGTTTCTATAATTAAATATTAATCCAAGTGAACTTTCAAGTGTAGATAATGCTTGACTCCTGTTCCTAGGAAAAGGATTAATTTCCAAGTCAATGTCTTCTCAGGATCCGTATTAACTGAAAATAAATCACTATGTGCAGAGACAATTGAAACAGAGATCACTCCAATTCAAAGGCAGGTTAGCCACTCAGTAAAGGCTGATGATTTTGTTTTGACCATATTGCAGTAACAGGGAAGGGCACCTTTTAAAACTGGATTCGGTCCTATTCAGCATGGGAAAAAATTTTTAGTGTGGGTAGTCCATGCAGTGCCTCCTTTAACATCATATCTGTATTTCCAGCATCCCATAATCAGCAGCTGAGCTCTGAGGAGCAGGTACTAACCGAGCCTCCTTCTCTGAGCTAATAGCTGATGCACAGTGTGGTTCCGAGACATCTGCATGATGGGGTCCTGCTAATTTATTACATTTTTCACTGTTAATTAAAAGTGATGGGGAAATTTTCCTAAGACTTTTTCGCTAATCCAGTTTACAGCACAGCCACAAAACAGTTGCACCAGCACAAGTGCAGAGGCAATGGACTGTGCCATAGGTGCAAAAATAAAAAGCAGGAACCTCTTAAATCAACTTTGCTGCCAGAGAAAATATAGCTTGGAACTATGTCCTGATTTTTCCATGGGGTTTATTATTTTTTGACTCCATAGTCTGAACTCTCATGTAACTGCGCATTCCCCTTTACAGAGAAGAATCTTCACTAATGACGTGTTATTGTTCTGTCTGGACTTCAGAAGAAATGATGTATATGAGTAATTGGTAGGAACTGAATTGTAATTTAATAGCAAGTGAAGCGGTCTCTCAGTGCTTCCCACTGTGTGATTAACATTCTGTAAGGAACGCCTTCATGTTTGTCATACAGAAACAAAGTTTAGACTTTCCTTCTTCCCTGTAGAATCAGGGAAAGGGTAAACAAAGAAAATCAATTATAAATGTTCCATTAATAAGAATGAAGATGGAATATATCTGTCACTGGGAAAAACCCTGGCTTGATTCCCGAGGGACTGCCTCTCAGCAGTTTTGGCTTAGCAAAGGCGTTCGAGCAGGCTATTCTTGGTCAGATAAAGAGAGGTGCTGCTGGCAGCAGCCACTCTGTGGAGACTTGAGATCTCTGCAGTATGCTCCCTGGCTCGGTCCTGAGGCACTGATTCTCTAGGCACAGTGAAAACCCTATTTATTTGATCAAGTTCTTGGAGAAAGCTGCAGGCATATTTTCAGAATGATGAACAGGGGAAGAGGTGATGGTAGAAATGACAATTATTTGAATAATGCTGAGAATGGTTTTCCTTTTCTTTCACCGTTACTGCTGAAATATTAATTACAAGCTAGGGTGTTACATTTCATTTATACTAATGTAAATAAATAACCATATAAATCCTAGCAGTCTTATTCCCCAGCAAGCACATATGCTAGTAGGGCGTATTTAAAAGAACAGAACCAAATTATTGCTAAATACAGAACCACTGCTTGAATTTACAACACCCTTTAGGGAATTAGTGTCCTCCCACTCCCTCAACAACAACAAAAATAGTTCATCCTACTGACCAGACTAACTTCCAGCCGACAGAATGTGACCAGCTGAAGCTGGTAGTTAGGTTTACTACTCGTGGTGGATATGGTTAAGCATATTTTGTGTAAGGTTGTCACCCTTGTCACCCTGTGATGAACACCTTTAACCTGGCTTAAACCCTACAAACATATAGCAAATACCATGAGCTGTGCTTGGTATTGCTCTGATTAACTTTTTTCAAATTAATTCCACCTGTGGGCTTTCTTTTTCTAGAGTTCCTGGTTCCAGTTAAACTGGAACGTCCCAATTGCTTTCCAGTATGAGATGGCCACAGCTGGCGTTATCTAGGAATAGCTATTTCATGAGGGCTTAATGAAAAGCATAAGCAGACCCAGGACGTGTGTTTACAACAGAACCTATTAATTTCCACACAAGCTGAAGGTACTCTGTGGTTTGCAGGAGTGAGCTGCTCAGAAAACAGAGCCCCAGGGCCAGGGATTCTAAATCAGTGATAAGAAGGGCTTCTATTCTGCTTTAAAACTGATAAGTCAAGCCCGTCTGAGTGCTAAATATTAATTTGTGAATGAGAAACGGAGACATAATGAAAAGCTTAAGCTCTGTTACAGACTATAATTTCAAACGTTACTTCAAATGCAAATATGTCTCTCCAGCTTATTTTTCTTCCATTATTTTCTTTAAAAAGTGGAGGCAGATTTTCAGCCTCATAAACTGCTTTCCATTTTTCTTCCATTAATGGATCTCCTCTTGAAAAGCACCAAATGGCAGTCGGCACACAGCGGTAAGTACTCATCAGGGACAAGTAGGCATCAAGAGGTCCTGCATCTCACTGCTGGGTTTTGCCCTTTTTTCTGCCTTTAGGGAAAAGATATCCCGACCTCCTGGGCACACCCCTGCAAATGGCAATCACAACGTTCACCTGCTTGGTGTGGGAATCCACCCTCTGAGGACCACCCTGATGACCCTCTAACACGGGCCACCAGCGCTGGGTGGGATGCCAGGCACCGGCTCTTGGCAGTGCCACCAGCTTCAGCCCCTCTGTGGACCTGCCCAGAGCAGCTGCTCCTCAACTGCACGGTAAAATGTTTGGGGTTTTCCTGGTTATTTTTAACACAGATCAGTTCACTGAGCTTATTTTCCATGTGGCCCCGGGGGGTGGCCTAGGGAGAAACGGTGGTGCTAAAACAACCAGTGTGAGACGGGAACAAGTGGCTGAAGGTCAGAACTGCTCCCGGCATCGGCCGGGAGGGCTGCACCCGGAGCAGTGCTCTTACCCGACACGGGGATGTCAGTGCCTTTGGGTCCCTGGAGTGGCTGCGTGCGGACCGGGGGCTACGGCAATCAGCAGAGGGACGGGCTGAGTCTTTCAGTCTCACCCCCCCCCCGGAGGCTCTGAAATCACAAATAGCCCATCAGTTGTGGCACTTGCGTAGAGCGTGGAAATTCAGACTCTTGTATGGTCGTGGCTTTTCTTTAGCACTTTCCTTCTTTACATATATGTTATGAAGGCAGAGGCGATGAGGCCCTTAGACACATGAAGTGTCGTTTTGATACTCCAGTTAGATATCTTCAAAAGGTAAAAGGTATCACCTGTGCATGCTTCAAGTAGTATTTAACTCTGCTTTTATTTGCTTAGCTTTTTCTTTTAAATTTGATTAAGAGCCTGAGGCTGGAAGGCACTAGAAGAAATAAAAGCAAGCTTTGCCCTCCTGTCACCTGCTATGTAGTCATTCAAGCAGTTAATCCGGATCCTCTGTGAGAATAACTGAAATGATATAGTGAAGAAGTCTTGCTTGGTCAGGTTTATCGTTCACTTTATCATCTTTGCTTCCTTGAGAAGATGGTTTCTGAGGCTATATGAGAAGGTCAAACCCCCTTTGAGCTTAAGGTTGCCAGTTGGATCAGGAGATCAGTAGAAATTCTAGGACACAGCTGTGGAGGTATGTGAGTGCACTATTTTTTAAAAAAATTGGATTGTGACGAGAGAGTTATATATTTTCTTGAAATCAGAACTGAGAAGCTTACAGATACCATGGCATAAACAAATCTCATTTTATTTTTAAGGAATTATTTAAGGTATTTTTTAAAAATAATTAATCTTCCAATCTATAAACCACAGTAATCGTAGCCCTATCTGGAATATTAAGAACTTGAAACATAGATGCTTGGCTCTTTATTTTAAGAGTCATAGAATGAGTATGAATAATATGCTAATTGTGAGCCAAGCTGCTAACATGGACACCTGCAACAACACACTTGCTCCATTACATGCAACAAAGTCTATAAATAAGCAGGTGAATTATACTTTCCTCTTTACAAGATATCAGTGTCACTAATAGCAAGCTGTGCATTCTCAATTAGTGATTATGTTGCTGTGATTAAGTTACTTCTGGTGCTTTAAAAATAACCTTGGCTATTCCTCTTGTCTCAGAATTGCCTGGCAGAAATCATTCACAGGAGCAATGCCTGTGTCACACAATATCTTTGCAATGTTATTGGATTAAGGACAGTCAGCAAGAAGAGTCCAAAGCACTTTCCAAGATTAGTTTCTCATGAAAAGTGCTTTCGCCAGAAAACCTACGCTCCTAAGAGAGTGTAATCCACCGTGCACTGAGAGTAACAACAATCTTAGCGTGATATTAGATAAAAAGCAGGGTAGAAAAGCTCCTTGGACAGCATGCAGCACAGTAGTTGGATTGAAATGGGTTTATCCAACTTGGCATTTTTTCTGAAACTCGGTCTATCTTTTTAATAGTATTACCAACGCTGCAGAAGAGTTGAGTAGGTAAACTGGCAGGCTGGTTTTGTCACTGGGTGCTATTTATACAACTTACACCATGCAGTTTTACCACTGTGTGCTCCTTCTGACAAGGAGTGGGGACGGTATTGTGTTGGCTCATAGCGAACAGGCAACTCAACACGACCTCCAGATACTACGCCAGTGAATATGTCTGTGCTGCAGCCATATCTTGAATATTGAGTGCTGTTCTGGTTCCACAGTCTTGCCAACCTCATGAAATGATCTGCTAAAATGGGAAAAGGTACCAAAAGTGGTTGACATGGCTGTGCTTATCAACCTCTGCCATTCTGTTAGTCTTAACAGCCAAATACTAGCAGTAATCTGGAATTAAAGACAATGCATTTGACTTCATTTTTTCAGGAAGTCTAAATAAATTTTATGTTCTCCCCCTCTCCCTCAGAAATGTCTGAAGAGGCCATAGGAGAGAGCTGTTAAGTAATGACCATTCTGACGAAGATGAATAAGGAGCAGTTGCAACATTTCATAAGCAAAACCCTAGAATTAAATTGCTAGAAATAGATTTAAAACATCAAAGGAAACACTTTTTCATGCAGTTCGTAGCCAAATTGAGTCACCTTTTGCCACAAAGAAGTTGCAGGGCAGAAACCGTGAATGAGATTTAAGAGCAATTCTGGCAAGGATATTAGATGATAGGGATTCTTAACCTGACCCCAAACTGCAGGTTTTATGTTCCTGTAACTTATACATAGTAGTGGTTTCTGCTATTAGGGTACGACTTGAAGAGCACATACTCGTATATTCAGTGCTACTGGAATACACATACCGTATTGTAACACAATTTATACCATCCAGATATTGTTTCTAGTATCCTGGCATTTAAGGAAGAAATAGAATATCAAGGTATACTTCTCCTTCAACTATTAGAAGATACCAAAATGTATCAGTCTCTAAATCTGTAGTATTAAAAATGGCATTAGTAGGAATCTATGTACAGGCCATCGCTGTAATTTACAAGCAGGCCTCGAGACAGATTCAGATTCATTTAATAAAGTTACATATTTTTAGTCCATCGGTTTTATTCTGGAGTCGGCTCTTTTACACTGGTGCATTTGAAATTCAAGTGGAGCTGCGGTAGGACAGCATCTCTGTAACTGCTGCTCAGCAGGAGCAGGAGGTGGCCTCGCTGGCGGCAGCAGGAGGCTTTTTCACTCAGCCCCTGGACCAGGAGCCCCTTCTCTCCTTGAAGGCCACCAGGGCTTTTTCTTCGGTATGCACGTGCGGGGCAACGTCTTTTAAGTAATGAATGAGAACTGCTGAGCGGGGCACAAAAGCTTCCAAATTGAAAATTATCAGGCTCGTGTCGCTGTCCCTGGGTGTGCACGCATGTGGGCACCTACCACCACAAGACAAATAATCCCTTGCGCTCGAAAAATCACAATACTCGATATGAAAAATGTAAATAACAAAAGTAGGGGAGCTTTTTCTTGAGGCATCAAAGTGCCCAAACAAACAAACCTGATGGTGTTATCTAACATACTTTTTTTTGCTGCTTGTACTTTAACTGCCAGCCGTGCTGAGCACGGTTCGCTGGCCAAGCAGGGACAGGAATGCCCTTGGTCCTCCCCATGCAGCTCCGTGGAGGTCCTCCCCTGCCCTACGCCAAAGCACCATCCCCGCAGCCGTGCAAGGGGCTCCAAGCCTCTGGCACCGTCACCCACCTAAGGGTGTCCCCGTGCCTGCCCCCGTGGCTCTGCGGCGGGGGGGGAGAGCACGGCGGGGGCTCTCCTTGCCTGGGAAGGGTCCAGGCCCTGCTGGCCCTGGGCTCCTGTGCCTGCCACCGCAGTGGTGGCTCTTCCCCCCACGGGTGCTGAGGACGGACGCGTTGTGACATACCGTCCCCTTGGCTCGGAGAGTGTCCCTGGCGCTGGGCTGCCCCGGTCCCCGCTCCGGCAGGGGGGCAGCCCCCCCGGTGTGCTCGGGGAGCTGATATCCAGGGGAGGCCCACGCTGGTTCCCAGGGGTGCAGTAATCTGCTGGAGGCTGTCCACTGGCAAGTGGGGTGATGTGCCTGTAGGGAACTGGAGGTGCAGAGACCCTGACTGTTGGGGTTTCAGCTGCCATTTGCTGCTTCAGGGGGTCTTTAGCCAAAAAGGTGGCTCCTGGGCAGCACTTGAGGGTCTTCAGTGTCCTCCACTCCATGGAAGTGATCGAAGTGAGGACATGCGGGTCTTTCTCTAGAGCTTTTTCTTTGGTTCACCCAGTAATTTTGTCGTGATGGGGGGTTTTTTGGTTGTTTTTTTTTTTTTTCTGATGCTGGTGAAAGCTACGGAGTAAGAGAGCCCCAGACAAAGGTCTGGCTGATGTGCCTATCAGAGCTGCCTTGATTTCTGCCGATCCTCCAGCTGCTGGTTCCATCTGTTGTCTCCTGCTTTTTCTTTCACTTGCAAACACCTTAGGGCACAAGCCATTCCTGTGTGTGAATCCAAAGGGACCGGTATGGTGCAATATAAATCCTCAGCGCTTCGGCAATGAACACGGTATGAAAAATGCTCAGCAAGAGTTCCCAGTATATTTCCAAGCACATCTGAAACAGACTTCTAATCAATGAATAATCAAGGATAGCGTGGTGTTCATCAACACTCTGGTTAAACATACGTGGCAGCCCTGATTTGTGCACTGAGCCTTTTTTTTATCGTCATTTTAATAGTTTTCTTTTTCCCAACCACCCCTAAAGGGCAGTATGTGAGTGTGTGATTGGCAGTGCTTGCCTGTGCACGCTTGCTGGCAAATGCTGATCTTCTGAGTAAGAACTGAGCTGGTGGACACTGGCTCTGAATCACCAGGGGTTACTTGTTCAACAACATTTTGCTCCCAGCTCCTCCTCTTTACCCTTCAGCTGCTCCTCCCGGCGTGACTTGTCTCCATCTCTCCTCCCGTTCCCAGTTTGCTCTCCCATTCTCGCTCCTCCTTCCCTTACTTTCCCAACAGCCTCCCCCAAGCTTTTCAGCCGGATTGTTCTGTGCTCTGTCACGCCAGGGTGGGAGCGCGCCCAGCCCCTGCTGGGCACCTCCAGGGCCTGGGGACAGCCACCTGCTGTCACCTGCAATGGTCAGAGGCAGCGGTCATCGGCGGCGCTGCGCGGCTGGGAGGCAGCACGTGCAAACAGGGGCAGAGGCTGGCGTCGTCCTCAAGTCCTCACCTCCATGGAAAAGTGGAGCCATCTAAAACACAACAAATCTAAACTTCACACACAACACATCTAAAACACCATCGTTGGAGATGTGTTGTACTTAGCCCAAGCGGTGCCACACCTGTTACGTGTGCTCATACAGGTACTGGTTTTCATACAGGAAGGGGGAATAAATGCCTTTATTTTTCTTGTCTGTCTTTACGCTATGCAAACTCCTTCCACAACTGATAGTCCACGTCTAATGACGGAAGCAAAAGACCAGCCTTCGAATTGCTACGGTTCTGTTCTGTACCAAAGTATCTTTTTACTTTACCTAGTAAAGTCACAGAGAGAGAAAAGATGGGAAAACGTGACTGCTGTGCCTTTGGACTACGGGTTAAATCATATGGCTTCCAAATTTTCAGCAGCAACAAGACATGTAATGCCGTTAAAAAGGCACTTCCAGTCGTGAGCAGCCGCGTGAGAGGCTCCCTCAGGCCTCACAAACGAGCTGTCGTGCTCGAGGGGTCTGTTCCTGAGGCGGAGGGAGATGCGAGGCAGGACTGCAGCTGCGGCACGTGCTCTGCTTTTTCTACCTGCTTAGACTTGGTAGCTTGTTTTATTTTAAAACAGAGTTTCTAAAGGAACAACTGTGGTATCTGGGTGCAGCAATCTGTGAACACAAGAGTGTATGAACTTGCTGCCAAGGTTTTTGCTGGAAGGCTGGGGAAAAAAACCCACCTGATGTTTTGTTGACTGGGATTTACTGGTAGCAGTGTTAATGATGCTGTTGATTTGGTAGGAGCATCCTTGCAGGTGGTGTGAAGATGGTAGGCCATGCTAAAGACTTTACCCTTAATATGCGATTTCTGTGCTCCCCAAGCTTTGACTCTGAGGATGGTGCTTTGTCTGTTACTATGTAACGTGGTTTTGTTTGGGCTTTTTTTTTTTTTTTTGCTATGCAAATGAATGTATTTGTCGGTACTTATGGCAGGTCTGAATTTGGTTAAAAAAAACCCCGAGATCTCAGGAAAGTTACTGTTCTGTTGGAGTATTTATTGGCTTTGTCGACATTAGAATGACTTCTCACACGCTCAGGTTAGGGTAGCAACACTGTGAAATGGATTCAAAATTAACAGCCAAATGAACGCCGGTACTAATTTCTGCATGCCGCAGATCTCTAACGCCGCGCTGCCCGGTTGCCAGCCCCCCCCGCCGCAGGGTGCTGTCCCTGCAGTGACTGATGGGGTGCCACACACCCCACCTGGGTGAGTAGATGTTTCTTCAGCCCACACTGCGGCATCTCAGTTTCAGCTGCAGGTTTCGGCTTAGGATGCCAGGCTGGGCCGGGACAGCTGAGGCATGGACACGTGCTCCTCTGCCATCCCTGGCGTGGCGTGGGGGAGGTCAGGAAATCAAATGCTGGGATTAGTAACACGATACACCACAGCGGGAAAACGCATCATTGCTCATCTACGGGGTCCTGAACACTTCCGAGAGCAAATTCAAAGTCTTTTGCTTTGGTGTGGGCTTTTGGTGTGGTTTTTGTCTGGGGTTTTTTGTTTGGTTGGTTGGGGTTTTTTTTTGTGCTTGGTTAGGTTTTGATTTTATTGATTTATTTTATTTTATTTTATTTTATTTTATTTTATTATTATTATTTTTTATTATTTTTTATTTATTTTATTTTATTTTATTTTATTTTATTATTTTATTTTATTTTATTTCAGTGGGCTGAGCTCCTCTGTGAATTACGGTCCCGCGAACTGCAGTAGAGCTGGCCTGTCCTCCCTGGGCTCGTGGAGCAAACTGCAGGAAGACGTTAGGAGGACTATCAGAACTCTGAAGTAGATGACCTGCAGCCACGTTAATTATTGATCGTGTTAGAAGTTGATGAGTTGTGCTAAATTAATCTGTGGCAAGGTAACGTGAATTAAAAGCCGCTTAAATATTTAATTCTGGACTCTTTCTGTATGGCAGAAATTTGAATGAAAGGCTACACATGAGTCATGACTTTTCGGTATAGACAAGCTATCAGAGCAAAAGGTAATATCTAAATGTAAATCATCATTTATTAGAGGAGAAACCTCTCGCATGCAAACGTTTTAGTGGAGGACTGGAGAGCTTTCCAGATGAAATTCTCTGAATGCAGGATGATAGATGGAGATTTTCTTGTTAGTAGTTCAATTCCTGCGTATTTGACTTGAATTGAACCTTGCTGCATTTGAGGCAGTGCATGAGGCGCTGTGGGGAGGGGGGGGGGCTGGGAGCCTGCAGGAAGCGAAGGACTCTTGGCTGAAACTCCCTGTTTGCTGCAGCAATGCAACACTGTGCAGCTGGAGCACAGCTTGAGTGAAACGGATCTGTAGATGACTGGTGAGAGGGGCTAGATCTGACCCTGGAGAGATAGATACGTGCATGCGTGTTATATATCAGGCAAAAGAATTTGCTTGCGGTTCTGCATGGGGGGCTTGTAATACTAGGGGAGGACTCAGGGAGCCAGAGCCCTGCATGTCAGCAGCACCGGTTAAAGTGCCTTTGACAGTGGGACAAGTCCTGTTGAATTAAAGGGTTAGCATCACTCCATCTGAAGAAGAGCCACTTGGACCTCCTCAGCACGCTGAGATTGTGCTGCATTGCCCCACAGATTTTTGAAGGACTTTGTGGTGTCATTAATACAGTTTTGAAGGCTGACACGCACTCTTGATTGGTTTAGGTGCCGCAGCTCCAAATAAATCCTTCCCTGGCTTCTCCCAGCTTCTCTACAGAGAGACATCCTTAATGTAAAGCAGGCCTGGTCCTGAAGCAGAAATGCATTTTATTTCAGCATTGTCGTGCATCCAGGCTAGAGTTACCTTTAATGAGAAGACATGGCTCTTGCCCACTGCAGTTTCTTCCTTCCCTTTTGTCTCACTTCATTCCTCCACGTACCAGAGAGCGCTTTGGCAGCCGAGGGTATTTGTCTTGTTTTTTCTCACCCTTCACAAAGGCTGTCCTCTGCTTAACATGCACATTTTTTCCTTCAGAGCCGTTTTCCTCCGTAGGCTCGCTGGGCTGGCCAGCTGCCAAACGGTAGGGTGAGCTGCATGAAAAAGCCTTGATCATTGACAGGCTGTCTTACACTTTCTTTCTTGTATTCAAGATGCAGATGGATGTTATTAGAAAGGTTTTGCCTTTGAATGTGCGTGGCTTGTCCGCATGCCCGAGATTAGTGCTCAATACTCATATAATGCTTTTCATCCTCAAAGGGGCTTTACGAGCACCAGCCCGCAGAACGCCCCTGCGAGGTAGGTGCGCACGTTTTGTTATGTGCTTTACAACAAGGAGGGACACGTGTTTGTGACTTGTTCAAAGATGTATCACGCAGCAAGCATCATAAAGGAAGGAAATCTTTACACTTTCCTAATGTTCTTCTTTGATGTTTTCCTGTCTAAAAAAAATCACAAGATTTCACCATGGCAACGTGCTTTTCCATACGAAGGAAGCGATTAGTGACATCAAAAATTAAAATGTATCTCAGGTTATGGTAGTACTAGATAAATATGCAGCATTTCTAAAATTTATGAGGCCAAATTTCCTACTGCACTAAGCTTCAATTAATACAGCAGAACGGGAGCCTAAGGGGATCATCAGAGACCCAAGTCTGATAGAAGATTTGGAGCTCTTGCCTCAAACCATACTTCAAAACAGAGGGAAATGATTTT
Organism: Microhierax caerulescens; assembly: GCA_035590215.1. NCBI lineage: Eukaryota > Metazoa > Chordata > Aves > Falconiformes > Falconidae > Microhierax > Microhierax caerulescens. The sequence goes on from JAVJGJ010000001.1 coordinate 79,714,318, forward strand.
AAGAGGAGTGATGAAAAATGCCTGTCTTCTCAGTTGAAAGGACAGTGCAGGATTCCCACCCCCCACCCCCACCCCCGCCCTGCTTTAACTGCACGATTATAGTTAAGACAGCTACAGTAACGGCAATGGCCCCAGTATGAGCTGCCTTCTCCTGAAAGCTCTTGTAAAATTGCAACCTGAAAGCTCTTGTAATATTGCAACCTGAAAGCTCTTGTAAAATTGCAACCTGAAAGCTCTTGTAAAATTGCAACCTGAAAGCTCTTGTAAAATTGCAACCTGAAAGCTCTTGTAATATTGCATCTCATCTTAGCGAGGGGGCTGAAATAAGCCGTAGCTGTGAGCGACATCTTTATAATTACGCGTTCTCTCCGGGCTTTCACGGGCACGGCTGCGTTGGCACGCTTTCCCTTGCACAGGCGAGCCAGGGAAAGGTTCGAGTGGCCACCAGCATACATAACCCGGCTAGGGCCAAGATCACTGGGAGATGTGGTTTCTCAGCTGGGTTGGCAAGCCCTCGAAGGGTGTCTAATAATCGGCGTTAAGGGTCTTCGTGGCCTCGCTGGGCCTCAAGACCTGCATGGGTAGCTGGAGGAAATCGGCTGGGAAAGCAGGAGCCACCTTGGCCCCGTAAGGAGCAGGCGGGAGCGCCGGCACGGTGAGGCACTGGTCCTGAGCCAGCCGGCGGGGGCTGGCTGGTGGGGGCGGCAAGCACACGGATCCACTTGGTAGACATACACCCACTTTATGCTTTTGGGGGAAATAGCTTGAGAACAGCCATCTAGCTCAAGTCATGAGGAGGGTCAAGCTTAAAGCAAGTGTTTTGTTTTAATTCTGTCCCATCTTCCCTATTTCAACTAAGCTTTGTTTTCTTCAGGATTTATTTTTTTTTTTTCACTGAGTGAATAAACGCACAGTTATGTCCGGTGAAAAGAGCTGCTCTGCAGCATCTCAGAAAGATACTGGGAATTAGTTACCGAGCTCTGTGGTGGAGCAGAGAGGACCGCGTGCCCAGGCTGCACACAGCAAAGGTAAAGGAGGGGAATGGTACAAACTAGTTGTGCCTTTTTTAACCCCAAAAAGGGGTCCTTACGTGTTTTCCGGAATAATTCTACATTTGGATCTTATCTCCTTCTTCCTACTCTGGGAAAGGTATCTGGCCCCACAAACTGCTCTGGAGGAAAGGGAAACGTAAGTTCTTTTCTGCTTTTCTGACCACTGTACAGTGTTTCAAATGAATTCAGGTATATGTTGGACAGATAAATTCTTGAAAATTATTTTGTGGGAAATTACAGTTGGAACAAGCTACCACATTTTTATGGAGTCTGCATCCACAGCCTTGAATGTCAGCTACCCTATTTCACTTTATGCTCTTGTGAGTACATATAGGGCAATTAGGCATTTTCAATTGCCTTCAGAAGGGTTGCATTTAATCTTAAACATCTGGGGCAAACAGATGCTCTACCAGGGCTATGACGTACCTGTGTGGGGTATATGACAAAACCTACGTATGCTGATTGCAAAACCATGAGATGTTTAATATCTCAGAGCTATGTAATGCTTTGGATATGTTCAGTACTTTTATTCCTCTTTAAAAACTACCAAGACAAAGATTTGAAAACACTGCAGAATGGGTTCAGTCCACCTGTGGACCAGTTGGTTTTTTTTCAAATTCCCTCACATCTCATCCACCTACAGACCCTTTTCTTATTTCCCGCAGGACTATCCTTGGAACTGTCAGGTTTGAAGCTCCCACAAAGTGAAGTGCAACTTGTCTCCCACGTGCACGGATCTTTTGAGATCTAACCACAGCAGGAAAATATTTCCCCTAGCCTCATGCTGGTCTCCAAGTTCAAATTAACGGAATGCCCGTACTATTATTGCTGGTTTCAAAAAAGACGTGCTGTTTTTGCTTGAAAGGGCCCTCTTTGCAATGTGAAGATGTGCTGATGTGTGTTTTTAATCAAATGTGTTTACACTACCCAGGAGTATCAACCCGCTATCTGGCTCAGAGATTTACACGCCGGGCGAGCGGGACCCTTACTGCAAGTGCATTAGTGATGAGCGTGGGTTAAGGATTACAGGTACTTCAGGTAAAACTTCAGAAAGTCTGTCTGGATAGAACAAAATTCCCATGCAAATACTTAACTTCTGGAGCCTTGGTATTATTTTTGGAACGCGAGGGACCAAGACAAATGAATTAAAAATGAAATGTTCTCTCGTGCTTCGAGCCCTCTCCCCCACAGCAGGAGGGATCTAACTTCGTACCCGAGTGCGACGGTGACGCGAAGGCTGGAGGCAGATCCGTTAGCTGTTCCCATCGATGGGACCAAGCTACACAGCTCGCTTCCACCCGAGAGAGGAGCCGCTGTAGCAACGCGTGCGTGGCTAACCAGACACAGGTGTCACCACTGGGTGAACAGGGGAAGATCGTTCTGCGGCCGGTCGCGTACCCCTCCCCAGGAGCCGGCTGAGCCCGCCTGAGACAGGTCTGTCTGTCTGGGGTTCCCCCAGTGCCCCCCCAGAAAGCTAGAGACCAAGAGGGGCACATCCATCCTGTGCCGCAACGCCGCCAGAGCTCCCTGCGACCCTGGCGGGGATCGGAGACAAGGAGCGGGTCCTCAGCTCTTTTAAACTAGCAGGATTTCGTCGATCTCATTCAAATACCGGGATTTTGATCAGGTGAGGGCCTGGACTGCGGCACGGCAGTGCAGTGAAGCAGGAGAAGTGATCCACCCGAGCTCCTCTGCCGCTGCAGAATCCGCTCCCTCTCGTGGGTACTATTTCCACACAAACAAGAGCACACGGACGCCAGTCCCCACTCTCCAGGTGATCTGTGCGAGGACACTCCTGAAGTGTTTAGAGACTTCTTCTTTATCCCAGGGACTACATACATGGAGCTGTCTCCGATCCGGCTAGCTTGAGCTGAAAGAGAAGAAACAAAAGTTTGGATAACAGGAGTGTGCCCGTTGTGGCAGTGTACAGGGCTCTCATCGTGCCAGCTGGCAGCAGTCTTTTAAGTCGCTAATCGCACAAAAAAGTGAAAATTCCTAGTAGCGAGCTTCCCCCGACAAAACTTTTAAGAGTTCATGTTTTTCAAAAACACACATCTTCCAAAGGGTCACTTGATTTCCCCAAACCCACTAATCTCAACTCCCTCTTTACGTACAATTGCTTCCCATATTTCAGTTTCTCTTCCTGACTTAGAAAACCCATTTACAAGATATACTTGGTCAGCTACAGATGTTCATCGGCAACTTCCCCGTGCTAGTTGCTCCGCTAAGCACAGTAACAATGAAAGAAGTTCATTTTTTTTTTTTTTTTTTGGGGGGTTTAGAGTTGCTCTGGCAATGAGAAGTGGAGCAGACAGCAGGTTTCCGTGTTTTCCCAGCAGTGGTACAGCGAGGCGACGGTCGATGTTCTCTGCACAAATCAGCTGGTACGGCTGGAGGAAGACGGCGTTCATCACAGCTACCTGCTGCATGGTTAAGGAATATTTGAAGTAGCTACTTCCTAAATGAAACAAATAGGGAAATTAACGCAAAAAACTGAAGGAAAGTGATAATTTATTGCGCTTTCTCTTAAATATAGACCCAGGTAACACAAGGAACAGGCTGTACAGAATTCCACCCCGCAGTCAGTGACTGCCTACCTGTGCAGACCTGCTTATTTTCGTCTGTTCCTTCACGTCTCTGTTTCTGTATTCCTCAAGGACTTCTTGCTCCAACTTAATTTAATGCTTAAACTTATCATTGTGTATTTGTACAGAAGTTGAAGGTCCTAGTGGAAATAGGGATCTCTTTGTATTAAGTTCTTTACATGAAGAAAGGAACGGAAAGTCTTAATTTTCACTACTGTCATTATGGGTGATGGTAGAGTCTCTGTGAAACAAACTTGTCATCACCATGTTTTGAACACAAACTTTTTTTTTTTCCTATGATCTGTCTAATAAGACTATGCTTGGACGGTGGATGCAGGGAGGAGCTCTGCACCCACAAAGTTGGGCATATTGTCGTGAAATTGTCCAGAACGATCAGGACGATTCCATGATAAGCTTAGATCACCTTGGTAGCTTACCCCATGTCAATCTGTCTGCAATCTGCTTTCTTGGTATAAGGCAAAACTAGATTTTAATGCTGTTTTATTCCAGGTACTGGATGGTTTCTTCCTGGAAAAATAAATGGAGCATAAACTGATAGAGTGTGGTATCACTGATTTGTAAGTAACAAAAATATTAACTTTTTTAGCATTTGCTGAACTTAAAGTTGATTCTATCCATTTAAATTGGTACCTAGTACTTGTCACATTGTGATATAGGTGTGAATATGCTTCGCCAGGATATGTATGCACAGCACAGGAACATTCACTGAAGTTCACACCCACACATCCCCATATGCTTTGAGCAGATCTAAATGGTGACTGAGGGATGAAGAAGCCTGAACCGCATAAACAGCGTACACAATGACTATTAATTTCACAGCAAGGGAATAATTTATAAAGGTTGTTAGGAAGCAATGTAAATGCAAATGCTTTTCTAATAAGCACCGGCAGTATCATGTTGGAGCGTGTTTGTGGTGCGGTATAGCATGTTAAAGCGAGCGGGGAAGAGCGCGGGTGAATTCTGTGGAAGATGGTGACAAGAGTAAAGAGGTGGCAGCTGACGGGAATGTGGCATCTGGGGACTCAGTCCAAGGAACAGTTCTAGCACGGGCTGACTTAGCGGCGCAGTAAGTAGCGCTTGGTGGCTGAGCGAGGGCAGGCAATATCGGGGATAATCAACCAGTAGTTCGTTATGGAAAAATGCTGCCAGCTGTAAACTTAATTTGCAGAATAACGCCCTGCAGTAACGCCAAAAGTTATAAATATATTCAGATTTCTTGAAACGGTTAGTACAGACTGAGGCCAAACACTTCAATCGTCTATGATAAAGCTGACTTTTAGAAAAACAGGATTCTGATGGTAGACAGTGAAAATTGGGCAATCGCTATGGAATCCTAATACTGAAAATAGCACATTTGGAGTGAAAGGTCTTAATACAAAGTTAACAACAAATTTTTCTCTTATAAATATTTCATACCTTTGTGTAGGAATGAAATTCCTGCCTCCTTTGTCTTTCATTTTCCTTGCAGAGCTTTACGTGTTTCATTTATCATTCTCCATGATCTATTAGATAACTTTATCATCCTAATGTTTTCTGAAAAGCAGTGTCGTTGGATATTAATGATCATCTGGCTATCTGTCGTTAATATATATGAGTTAAATTCTTCTAAAGACTTGGCCAGCTTTAAGTAAACACTAATCCTCTCTAGATTTACTTCTAGACAATTTCCTCTTTTCAGTCTTGGGCACAATCACGTAATGTTTGGGCTGTAGAAACTTCAAAAGTTTAATTTAAACAAGTTGATTGCAGTAATATTAGAAAGAGTATGTTTGTAGTTTCTTTTAGGGAATATATTGGTTTGAAAACAAAATACTGCTATGTAAGTTTACCCTTTAATTTGTTCAGTAATGAGAACTTTAAAAGGCAGTGAATAAGAGTGACGTATTTTGTTTCTTATTTGGGGTGCTATTTACCGAAATATAGTTTTAGAAATATATGTGACACCGAATATGTATTTCACAAAGCTGTGTTACTGTGTATACTGTCAACAGTTGGAATCACTCCTGTGTGGATCCTGCCCGTATTAGATTGTGGATGACTCTCTGCCAAGGAGTAGAGTGCATCTTTTGACCCCTGTATCATTCAGAGAGTGTCACCTGTCTAGAAGGACCTTGGGTTTAGTCCGTCTGATACCTTCGCCGCTGTGTGCCGGGTGCCACTCAAGGGCCACCGCAGGGCACCGCTCCTGGCTGGCAGCTTGTCCTGGGCACCCCAGCACCGAAGCACAGACTTTCTTGCCATGTGCTTCGCGCCACCCCACCGAAACAAGCTCTTTCGCTACACATCCTGATGGTGACAAAAGATGCTATTTGACTGTTTCTATGCCTGTAGTTAATTTTCTGTTTAAAAAAAACTTCAAAAGGCTGTTAGCGGTATTAGTGGCAGCGCTTTGCAGTGCTTTCCTTATGTCTCAGAACACTTTACCTGAGAAGCTGAGCCAATAGTTTTGTGCCTCTTTTCACAGAAGGAGAAGCTGGAGCAGATGATGTTGAAGCGAGGTCCTGAGCACCCCTTTCTACCAGGACAGGAGACGCACAATCGTCTCCCATCGTCACTTCCACTCCCGAGAGATTAGGGGCACGCCTGTATCATGGTCACAAGCGTGAACGAAGCTTGTGCAGACGTATCTGAGCTTACTTCCGAAGTACAGGCTTGGCCTTCAAGAGCTCCTGCTCGTTTGCTCAGTGTCCGCACAGTATGTAGTAAACCAGCATCCGTTACTCTGTCTCCCAGGTGCTGCTGCAACACAGATTTCAGCCACCTTTCCTTTTGCCTGGGCACCTTTATCAGTGCAGCCGAAGGGAAGGGACACTGTGCGGGCTGTGAATTCCTCGCCAAGGACCATGTAACTACTTGGACAGTTAGTTCATGCTGGTCCCTGGGCTGCCGCTGCGAGGAATTAAACTAACTAGTTAAAGATGGTTGGCACACATTTGCAGCTACAGCAGAAGTCGAATGATAAGTATTCCCAACCTATTTGCAAATAGTGGCAAATTCTGAATAAGTGTATGAAATGCATTACAGTAGTCGCAAATTCTTCTTTTTTTCCTTTAAGAAAAAAAAAAAAAAGAGACAAATTTTGCTTTATAGCACAGGTCAGTTTCTCTTTTATAACCTTTTGAATTTTGTGCTGCCTTACAAGTACTAAAGGACCGTAAATCTACAGTAAACATTCCGGGATCATTGTAGCACGGGCTGTGTTGAGTCGGTGACACCTTTCTGTCCTACCCCCCAGTGCGGGGGCACCGAGCGGTGGTTACATACTGTGCCTTACTGTGCCCGTAGGCCAGCGATCGCTGGTTGACAAATAGCCACCTAACTACAGGATGTTGTGTAAAATCCCTACCAAACAAAAACCCCAAAGAAAGAAAGAAACGAACCCACATGCCCTTCATCACGTTGTAAGAGATGCCAACAACTGGAATTGCAAATGGAAATGATCCCATCCGCGTCAAAACCCCCAAAGGAGAGAGAGAGCATTCCTGGAAACGCTGCCATCTCAAAAGACAGAGCGCAGGGGCGAGGAGGAGAGGAGGAGAGGAGTTCAAAGGAGAGGGTCTCCCCTCGGTAGTGGCCTTACTTGTACTTGGGATCATTCATCTTGGACTTAAAATCCAATAAAATTGGCTTCTGCCCGGCCCAGTGGGGATGGCGATGGTTCTCAGGGTCAGCTCTGGGGTGGCTCACCAGGCCGATCCCTCCGTGCCCCTTTGCTGCCCACCTCCCCAAATGGCTGCGAGCGGCTTTGTGTGGCTGCGGAGGGGGTGGGTGCCCGGGGAGAGCTGGGAGGGAGACGGGCAGTTCTGGGGGCTGAAGTTCAGCGACGTGAATCTGCTTCAGCTGCCTCGATGTCTCCGGGAGATAGACAAAAATGAGCATTTATCCACAGAAAAGGGATAAAAGGACATCCATGGGTTTCTAGCCACACCAACTGGATGTCATTTACTAAACTCCCCAAAGAGGTGATGTTGTGGTTCCCCGCCAGGGCAGAATGGCCTCTCCTCAGCGAACCTGTGCCCTCTCCCCAGTTTGACTGTGGGCGGCAGATAACTGGTGTCATGAATAAAAAGCCATGTGGCTAACTCAAGTGCAAGCCTTTCAGAGTGTGAGCATCTTTAAAAATGAAGGTTAGCAAATAAACAGAGCTCACAGGAACACTGAATTTCTTCCCTTGGCATTTTACTAACTATTGGTCCTCACCATTTCAATTTATCCCTCAAAACACACGGAGCTATTCAGCAAGGTAGGAACTCTGTATTTCTAAGACAAAATACTTTTCTAAAGGATTTTAACGTAGTGTTTAGCTATAGCTATCCAAAAGGATATTATGCTTAGCTGTCATATTTCGAGTTGCAGCCTTTTCATATTGCTGAAACATCAATACTGTATGTACCGCATTTAATGTATATAGTTAACTCTTGGTTTCCTAGTGTATATACGGGTTAGGAAACCTTTGTCATGTAACAACATGATCGGTGCAAACACCCCCCACCCCCACCCCCCCTAACTGACTGTGAATCAAGCTGCATAATGCAAACTGAGGAATAACCAGAAAGCAAACGCAAAACGAATGGCAGGTCCTGGTTTATGTGTGTATTCTAGAACATACTGATCTACTGGTGAAGTTAGAAAACAGGAAAGATGGTGAGACTATAAAAACGTGAAAGTTGCCGAAACATTTAATGCTGGTTTTTTGTTTTTTGTTTTTTTAATATTTGTATGAAAAATAGGGGTTTCCAGTGACAATCAGATGTGTTCTCTAATGGTTATTGTCCTTACTCTGTATCTCAATTACTATTTTCTGTTTGTTTTTTTCCCCTCCCTATCCAGATGTGAGAACTACTCTCATTTCAGCTAGAAAAAAAACAGCATAAAGGACAGACTTGTACCCATCATGGAGAATATAAACAATCACAAACATCTGCATTACATAAATATGTTGCTTACAGACACTGAAAGGGTGTTAATGCAACACATTCTTAAGTATTATCAGGAGATTGTTGAGTGTATTTGTTCATAGTTCTCCAGCTTTCGTTAATTCATGCCCGTTTCTAACAGTCCCCGTAGGGTGAGTTAGGCCTTTGACATCTGTTTGTAACGACTGAGATTTGTTACACCATTTGTTACACCGGTCAGAGCACAGTCAGAGCCCCCGGAACCCCATCAGCTGAAGTTAAATAGCACTGTGACTCACAGGTATTGTGTCACCAGATAACACAACAAAAAATTAATCAGCGAAACACTTTGCTTGATACTGTTACAGCTGATAGGTCTGAAATGAACGATAATTGCGTATTAAAATAGAGTGGGTAGCTGCGTTTCGATGTAGAGATATGAAGATGTCAGGCAAGCTGGGCTGTAGCGGGAGGCGATGGGTGCCCTGAAGTGATTGAGGAGCCAGGAGAGCATTCCTTGCATTCCTGTGGGACTTGCCCTATCCCTGCATCCCACAAAAAAAGGGAATTGTAGCAAGCAATTGAGTGGGGAAGCTGAGCTTCAGAAAAGCTGGCGCTCCCCTATAACGCCGGGCGTGATTAATTTGGAAAAAGGATACTTTCTGGATGATGAACACGAGGCATATTTCAAACTGTTGGTTTTTTAGGGCAACAGACATTACATTGGCAATCTGTTCATTAAAGCAAATAAATAACCCCCCCCTGAGGGCTACTAATAAGCGCTATGCGGTCAGGATGTGGAGCCCTCCCTAGTCTTTTCCCATAGTCTGCCCAGAATTGTTGGTATTCGCTGCAAAAATATTTTGCTGACACATATGAGTGGGATTATCCCAAGGAGTTATCTTTGTTAATGAGCCATATCTAGAATTTCGGTAGGTTTGGTAGGTGACTGCCTGAAGCCACAGGCTCTTCGAGAGCCAAGTACCTATAAAAGCGTTACGATTTTTTTTTCTCCTGAGACCAGGAGTTTTGTAAGGGAAAAAAAATGGTTACCCCTGTGACTTTTAACAAATAAAAATTTGCAGAGACTCAAATACAACCAACCATTGTGATAAAAAGGTGTGAACACCCCCGGCGAGTGGAAAATGGAGCAGGTTCCTTAACGTGGATGTTATTTACGTTGCGTGATCCGTATCAGCAAAGGATGCTCGTCGCTTATAAAAGCAAATACATTAATAGTATTGCGCTGCCTTTGAACAGCACATCAATAATATTTCCACGACTCGCGTTTGTCAAGCTGCTGTCGAGGCGTGCCTGGCGTGGTGGCAAAACAAAGAAAATCAGCCATGTCGCGAGACCTTTATTATCCTTTAAAAACTTTTAAATTCACGTGAGAAGCAGCAGCCGCTCGATAACCCCCCTCCCTCCCCCCGAAAAAAATGTGAAATTAAAAATTAGCCACCCCAAACCGATGTGAAATCAAAGATTAACACACACACACACCCCCACACACACCCGTGAAATTAAAGATTTCACACCCATCCTTTCCTCCTCGGTCATCCCGGATCGCGATGACAGAGGGGACAGCCGGCTGGCAGGGATTACTTTTGCAGAAGAGTGACAACAGGTGGCCTCGCCCGAACAGGGATCGAGCCTGGATTTAATTTATTTATTAATTATTTAAATTTATTTTTTTTTTGGTCATGTCCAGCTCACTCATCGCCCGTATCCAGAGGATGCAGCCGCGGAGCGGCGAGGATGATGCAGGGTCCGGATTCGCTTTTAGG
>JAVJGJ010000001.1:79731448-79744679 GCA_035590215.1 Microhierax caerulescens
CACTCTTGAGCGATTTTTTTTTTTTTTTTTTTTTTTTTTTTTGTCCTAAGCACTTGTCTGCTGTCCCATTGCAGCAGGGGATCGCAGCTCGCTCAGCTGTACGTTTCTGAGCCAGCTGGAAATCGGGTGGTTTGGGAAGCCAGCGTTTGACTGCAGCACCGATAAGCTCTGCGTATTTCCTACTTGATGAATTATCTGTTCGGTAGAGTTTGCTTTTGATTTCTGCCCTGCTGGGGCTGCAGAAGCGTTTGCGCTGGGTTCAGGCTCAGGGTGTTCCTGCGGGCATGGTTTTGACGGCCTTGTGGACATGCTCTCCTGCACTTCCAAGCTGGTGGGAGCATGACGATGCCGCCTTGCCTTTCCGTGCAACCTTGCCGAGGACAGTTACTGAAGTGAGCAGCGCTGGGCCTGAAGCCCAGGGATCTTCTACTTGGCCCAAGTTTGGGTTTTTTTTTTTAAATTTATTTATTTATTTTTTTTTCTACTTGCCTTTTGACGCGCTGTTGTTGGGGCGTGAGAGCGTGTGGCTGTACCCTCGGTGGTGCCCAAGGGACAGCAGCACCGTCGCACCTCTCATCGCAGGGCTGTGGCAGGGCAGCGCTGGTGGCCGTGGCCAGGCTTGCCCTTCAGCCAGAGCTAGCAGTAAGCAAAATATTCTGCTGAACTTCTGGAGACAAGAAAAGCTCACGGTTTGTTCTTGTCTTGCGTGTGAAAGTGTACATCGGCAAAAGTAAATGACAGCACGAGCCCTTTCCCCAAATCACTTTTTTCTTTAGTAGGAGGATACGGGGTTCTGTGGGTTATGATGTTATGAACGGAAAACACTTTGTACCTGGGGAAAAAAAAAAAAAAAAAGATTTAAATGTAATCTCTGAAGGCGCTTCATTTATTTTACACTTGTTACGATAGAGGTTAACTGCAGTTTTGCGAAAACAGTTACTGCTTAAAAGTCTACGTGCTTCTGTGAATTACAGAGTAGTAGCTACCGATTCGTTCGGGTGAAGTACTCCTCGGGTTGTGATAACCTTCTCCCCTAAATCGGAATGCTGCTACTTGTGCTGTTGCTGTTCAAGAATATTAAAAAATGTGTTCTTGCTTATTCAAGAATAACCGTATGTATACTGAACGGTCATTGTAAGAACTTCGGCTTCCTCATTGAGTTGTTTTTTTTTTTTTTTGTACCCTCATGAGAAAATATATTTTGGCTGGTGTTTTGGGAACTTTCCCACAGTGGGAGATCTAATTTTTGCGAGGTATTGTTTGGGAATTCAAAAGGAGCGCTGGCAGAGAGATAGCTCTACAAAGATGCTTTGTGAAGGGCAGCTGAGCCTGCGCGCCTTGTTTGCTGCAGCCAGTGTTGCAGATTTAATTTGCTGGATATATTTTGCGTGAAGGGATGTATTTGAATAAAGTCTTGAAATGGAAGTGGTGCTCCGCTTCCCTTTTTCTGAAGTTGGTGAAGTTGACTGCTTTTCTTGAAAAGGGAGAGGGAGGAGCCCTACTGCAGTGCTTTTCTTACAGCTTTGTTTTGGAGTTAAAATTAGCTTTTTGTTCTTTCCGGCTGTCTCTGTTTTGCCCGTATATCTGTAGATGCATTTCTTTGTGTATCTCTCTCTTGTCTGACCTGAGTAAAAGTGATTTAATATTTCATTTTGAGCCATTCTAAAGAATTCTGGCCAGCGATAATGAGCAGCATGTATATCATCACCTAATCAAAATGCTGAAGGAACAAGATAAGGTTAAAATATTTAAATGTTCTTGAGGGCTGGGGGGGAGTGGAGCATGAGATTACTTTTCAGCACTGATAAAAACTGAAGGAATTTTCTTGTATTTATATGGATAGCAGCATCTCCCAGTTTTTCTCTTTATTTGTCTGTGCTCTGGTAAACACAAGCAACACAATAGAAAGGCACCTGGTATCAGTGTAAATTACCTGAGAAAGGGCTATTAAGTTTCACGGAAGGCACATTTGTCAGGCATGCCTGTTGTTTATTGTCTTTACAGGCTGTTTGTTTCTGTTTGCTTGCTTGTTTCCATGTCTTAAAGTTAAAATTAACTTGATTAATAAAGTCAAAACATTCATTTCTAGTCATTTCTGGTTTCCAAAGGGGAAGATGGATCCTGTTCCCCATGGGACAATGCTTTAAAATTTTTGAGGGTGGGTTGTTTGGTTTTTTTTCCCTTTAGTTTCTATTTGTGGTTCTGTATTTTTAAGGGTACTCCTGTCCCCCATCTTTATTTTACTTTAGCTGGGGAAAAAAATATTGGTATTGTCTTTTCAATTTGAAATTAGTCATTCAGACTTCTTGTCCTGTTAAGCAAAAAATAACCCCAAATTTAGAGGGGTGAGGTAGGATGTTACACAAATGTGGTTTGTAAGCAGTTGGTGGGAAAACAAAAGCTGTACCACCAATGTAGTTGGAAGAAGCTTCAGCCTGACATTTAGCTTGCTGAAACCAGAGGCTAAATTTTTCGTGGTACATTCTTATTTTTCTAGCAGCAACGCTTGTTTAAGAGCTTTGTTTCCCATGCTGATGTTCTCCGCTGCCTCATTTGTGTGGATCCAACTGCTTGTGAGGCTGCAATATAAACAGGGTAAGTGATATAATCGTCTTAGCTGAACAAAAGAAAAGTGACTTATTTTTGAGAGGGTGGCATGTGATCGTTTTTTCTTTCTCAAATCCAGGTGACTCAGTCTGGTTTAGATCATGGCTGCAAATGTCAGTGTTTGGTGCAGTTGAAGGTGTGAAGACTTGGGCTACAAGGTTGAGAATAAATGCTTACGTGGTTGTGTACAGGAACCTCTGAAACAGTTGAACCTCCCCCAGAGATTACATGGTGCTCCATTTTCAAACACTAAGTGTAAAAAAAAAAAAACCAAAACCCAACCAAAAACAACAACCAAAGGAAAAAAAAAACCAACCCACCAAACCCCAAACTGGATGGAATATGAGATTATTTATTCTTGATGCATTTCTGAAACTGAGAAATGTTTTTTAACTTGTAAGGCATATGTGCAAGATTCTTCTTGAGAGAGAAGTCTTACAATTTTGTTTGTTCTGAGGATTAACGTCCAAGGAAACTTTTGTAATAGGTCTCTATTTCTAAGGTTTTTCCCCATTAAAATATAGCAATAGTAAGAAACGTGGGTGGTAACACTACCTTTGCATGCACTGAATTGAGTGGATGAGAGATGCTAAGGCCTGATACGCGGTTTTTTTTTTTTTTTTTTTTTTTTTATTGCTGATACTGAATCTTGCCTATATTTGTGTTGCTTTGTTGCATGGTAGCTGAAAAATGGATGCTGGTGGGCACTCTGCCTGGGGGCAAACAAAGATGTGAAGTGAAAATTTTATTGTTATGCAAGTGACACATGCACACTCTTTCCATTTGGTATCTGAAACCTATTGGGCCATTCCTAAAAAATGTATCCTATAATGTTTTTGTTTTGACTTTATGATAATTGCTTAATCTTGTCGGGAAGCTTGTTCCCTCACAGAACATTTCCCAAAATAGGTAATCTTGCTGAAACCAGTAGTGTGTTGCAATTGTGTGAGTAGCCAGCGTTCATTTGAATGGCTGCATGGATTTCCACTATTTGTCAAAAGGCATGTGGGAGCGCAACATGGATGCAGTAGAGGATACTTAGATACGTTTTGAACGCAGGGAGACTTGGCTGTGGGGCGTTACAGACGACTTTGTGTGCGTTGCCGGTGTTGCTGTGGGTGTCAGAAGTGCCCTCCCTGGTCTGCGATGGGCAGCCCGCGCTGCTGGGGCACACACCGTGTCCCACCGCTCACGTTGCCCCGTGTGCTGTAGCACGTCCAGTTTTTAAAAGCAGCATAGCTCTAGGAATAAAAAAGACACGCTTTTGTTTAAATAGCCACGTGAGTATTTTGAAGTCATGGCATTTTACGACGCTTATGTGTGATGGTACTTAGTGTTGGAATAGCTTTGACCTTTCTAAGTTAGCAACTGCACAATTAAAATGTAGTTAGAACGTATTGGGTTGTATCACTGAGGAAGAGCAGGCCCCGCAGCAGAGAAGGTTATTTTGTTAAAGCGTTGCTGGGTTCTGTGATAGCAGAGTAGAAATCGTTGTTATTAAAAAGTGAGGGGAAGGAGGCTGACGGTCCTGCTGGGCACACCTCTGCTTGTGGAACCGTTCCTCGAGTCTGGAGGCACCGCAGTCTCCAAAGAGATTCAGAAACCAAGAAAAATGCAGGTGCTGGGTGCTGTTGGTGCAGAATGCAAGGCAAAGATGTGTTGTGTGGTTGGACTCTTTATCCCAGTGGCTAAAGTCATGAGAAGATGCTGAAAGCTCAAGTGACGTAGTTGATGGCGACGCTCGTTGTGATTTCCCGTGGAGGATGGCTCACGACTGGAAGCTTCTCTGGGGAAGGCAGTAAGTGGCCCATTGATTGAAATTGCATTAGTACGGTTCATTTGTAAAATATTAATTTAGCTTGTGAATGAAATATTCATTCATCACAAGACTGACAATAAATGCCATTCTCAATCTCCACGTGAACATGGAGAACCACAATTTGATTGTGTAGGTTCCTTTTGGCTGTAGCCTCAAAGGAGCAAGTAGCAAATGTATCTTAAGAAAAACAATAGGTGGGGGCCTAGTTCATGGAGGATGCTCTGTCTGAACGTGAAAGAAGTAGTAAGATTTTGTGTTGGTTAATGATGAGTGCTCGTCAGGTGGTGTCTCTCAATTCTTCTTTATTGGTGCAGTCGCTAAGTAGTTTGAATCTGTTCCCTGCTAAGGAGGCAGCAAGCAGATGGTAAACGCTCTCAGCGAGGTGGTTTTCACTCTGAATTATGGAAAGGTAGTTGGGAGGGTTTCAGTCTGAGTTGCATTTAGTCTTCTCTGTCGATCTGCAGTACTCGTTTCTAGCCAGTGCATTAAATTCGTTGAGGGTCTGCGGCACATTTGTTCCACGGAGCACAAAGCCCAGGCCCCGGCGTGAGTGGCGCGTGGTGGGCTGATCTGCAGCCTGAAGTATTTCACAGGCACTGTAGGTATGGAAACACAAGGGGCTCTGCCAGCTACACGCTGACCAGGAACAGGCACTTGCTGGAATGAGGGTAATTGAGTTTCCATCCTTGTCATGGCTTCTCTGTTACCGCTGAAAGCTGCTAATTGGCGCCGATGCCTTGTTTTAATTCATGATGATTTAGTTTGAAAATGCCAACTGCTTGGTTGTGGGCCACTGAACCTCTATCAGATGGCAACACGGTTCCAGCTCAGCTATTAAAAAAAGATTTGAGGTAACAATGCCAAGGGAAGGATGATAGTTGTTGTTACAGATATTTGCCAAGGTGGAGGAGAGGAGTATGTTCCATCTCTGCCCTATTTTAAGTAGCCATCTATTTTAGTGCTATTAGCTCTTGTTTTACCAGACTGACGGTTAATGGGTAGCTGGTCTCCACTACTGCTATATCCCGTTTGAGAAGCTTGTAAGACTTTATTTAACATGACTTTTAGAGGAATACTGCTTTAGTGGTTGAAAAACCTTTCTAGGCTGTTGGGTATTGCTGGAAAATATGATTGTGTATGTGACATGGTGGTGTAGAAATGCTTTGTTAGCTTTGTAAAGCGGTTCTAAGGGCCTAGAGCAAACAAATTTGAGGTTTGGGGTGGGATGCTTCTTTTTGATCCTTGTGAGAAGATGGTATGTTTCTGAATGCCCAAGTGAATTATTAATCCTTTTTTAATTTCTCCCTTCTCTTGCTCGTTGTTTACATCTAGCCTTGTGCTATGGTTTAACCTCTGCATTGCTAATTTGATGTCTTGGAAGTTTCTCCTTTTCAGAACTTCCATTGAAAGTGCTTTTTTGAATTTTGTGCCTTAAAGTCATCACTCCAGGTTTTTTTCTTACTGGGAGAGCACTTAGAAGGAAACAGCAGGGTGATTTCGGCTAATACTTTCATTCACATGTGTTAATTTCTGACTGGGAAGTAAACTCCTCTCTAGCTACAAATTGCAATATCGTGTACATTATACAAGTTATTGTCCACTTTTAAAACAAAAAGTACAACTACCCTCAGTATGTCTTTGTCAGAGTTGGCATGTGTAATACTCCTAACTTTACCGGGTTCATAAACTAACATTGCTGTTTAAGGTCTGATGTTCTTAGGTGAATGATATTCTATGTGAATTTAAAAGAGAAAATAAGGGCACTTTTTTTACAGTCCATCTTGGCTTGATGGTAAACGTACGCTTGGCCATGACGAAGGTAACATGGTTTATAGTGACACAACCTACATAAATCCACTCGGATTTGCTGTTGACATTGGCCCGCATTCCAGCGTCTGAGGTACCTTAGGTTTCTTTTGAACAAAGGAGGTTTGTTTGAAACAGGTGCTCTGATGGTTACCCCGGCCTTTATAAATAGCTTTTAGGTGAAGTATTACTTCTGTTAGCTGTGAGCAACTTCACAAGGCGTCTTGGTTTACTGTGTGAAGTTTCTGTTTAAAAAAAAAAAAAAAGAGAGAGAAAAGAAAAACGAAATCAGCCATCTCTGCTATAGTTTCGTGAAGTTTACTGCCTGGTACGTTGCTGTTTATTTTTAGAGTGTGGTTGTCACCGTTTGTCAGCCAAATATTGGCCTGTCACCTCTGCTGTTACATAGCTGCTGAAATGCCATTCCCAAGATACCCTTTTTAAACTACACATGATTCATTAATACCTACCCAGGCTGTTCCAGGGTAATCTTAATTTCGGTGGGAAATAATGCAGCTAGAACTTGCCAGCTTGGCAATACCCATAAAGTGGTAGAAAAAAATCAGACACCCAATAATGAGTGCTGTAAGCATACCATAATGTGTAAAACTCAATCAACATGCTAGAATGGTTTTGAGAGTTTGTTGTAAGTTGACTGAGTGCGTTGAAAGGTTTCAATGTTATTTATGAACAGTAGTGAAGAATATTTCTAAATCAGTAGTAAAATGAGCCAGGAGATAATGAAGAAATAGCAGGGCCAGCTATCTAGGCTGGTAAGACATGGCTGCTCACACACTGTGCGTTGCCTTAGGAATCAGAATTTCTTTCAAGGAAAAATGAAAGTTCTGCTTTTATACAAGTGACATCTGATATCTTACTTATTTCTTTTCCTGTTTCTTCTATTTATAGATGTCTTGAGTTTGGGATTTATCTGAAAGCTGAGGTCAGGAAGCGCCTTCCTCCAAAAATGCTACTTGTTGTGGTTTTCTGGCATGTTCTCTCCCTTCTCCTTCCCAAGAGGAGCTGTACAGAAAGTATTTTTCCACAAGGAAACACATCTCCTCAGCTGTGCAGATTACACACTCTGACTGTGGCATATAGAGCTTCACCTCCAAAAATGAAACTTTTTTCAATCATCCTTGGGTGTCCACGCCACTTATATGCCTGTTTGATTAGAATGCAAAAGCCAGCAACCACTTCAGTTTGAGTTATTACTGCTTTGAATAGAGCCTACGTGTGGACTGGGATGTGGAGGCAGGAACACGAGCTGGCTCCACTTATTTCCCGTGTGGATTTTCAGATGACCGTAGTGACTGTGTTTGAGACAGGCATACGTATATACGTGGGAGAGATGCTTATCCGTTCCCTGTGCTTCCACCAACCGTTTAAGGTCACGGCTGACCGTCAGTGTAAAAGCTCTCTCCCGCTTTGGAGGTGACGAGAATAACAAGCACACGGTCACGAAACGTATGAAGCTTTTTTGTGAGTTCTAGTGTATGGAAGGGGTCCTCCCCAGCTTGCAGACAAAAGGGAATTACTTAAACCAGTCCTCCGAGGGAGAGCGGCGGTTCTGAGGGCAGCAGAAGTGCGGGAGTGCGGTGAATGCTTTTGACGAAGTAACTGGTTTTGTCATAGTCGGGGTTTGGGACAAGGCCTCAAAATCAGGCCTGGGTTCTCACAAGCAGCCCGGGTTAGTCGATGCAGTTTGCACTATTGTGTATGCGGCACAGCAGCTGAACTTGGGTGCTCGTGGTGGGACCACTTAGAGCAAGCGTGTACCTGAAAGCGCTTTTGATGAATAGCTGTTGCTTTAAGGAATTTAAAATGAAGTTATATTTGAAGACGTGATTAAAATCTTTAACTAAGGAAAGGCCCTGCACCCCAGTCTTGTGATCTTCCCCTTTTGAAAATTTATTTAAACCTATGTACTTACTGAAACTGCTGATGACCAGTAGCTCCTTTTTTTTTTTTTTTTTTTTTTTTTTTTGGAAGACCCCTGACAGTATGTTACATAGTCTATAATGACTATGTTGTCGTTTGACTGTGTTTTACATTGTTTCATGCTTCCATATGCAGTAAACTAAATTGTGTTTAGGATTAGGACTGTATGCAGTAGTTGAATGTTTTGTTTAACTTCAGATTCATGTATCTGGCTGTTGTATAACTTACTGCAATTGACCTGCTTGGTGTTTAGTACTTTGCTTTTAGTTTTAAGAGACTTTGCATTCCATTGTCTTGAATAGGCTTCAAGAGAACAAACTGTGCGTTTAATTGTCACTGTGTAACAATCTCATCCTCAGTGTGCAGTGCCAGTTGAAGGAGGCTTATGAAACCAGCTCTGTATGTCTGAAAGTGTTTTTTTTTTTAGCCCTTGAAATTCAAAGTAGTGACCAGATTGTTTTAAATTTATTCCAAAAGAGTAGTGTGGCGTTTGTTAAGAAACAGTCTCAAACAAAATCTTTTTCTATATTCACTCTGCTTCTAACTACCTTGGTGTGCTGATAATTGGGATAACAATTTTTAAATTTGTATTTAACGAAGAGATGGGATAAAAACTCAAGTGTCACTTGGATATGAGTGCCAGTACTCAGAAGGCATGTGAACTGACGGTCCTGCTCCTTTTTTTCTTGGCTAACGTCTTCCATAGAGCCTGCGGAGGGAGAGTAACTTGTGCGTTTCCACAACTTTTCATTTACTTTCAAATAGTCACCATAATAATTATGCTGCTTTCATGTTTTGCTTGTATTCCTAACTGCTAACCCTGTAAAATAATAGGACCTGCAGTTAAGACAAAAAAAACCCAAACCCAAAATGCAGCTTTTTAATATCTGTTAACCTCTGTGTCTTGTCTTCCAGCTGTGCGTGTAGCATGGTGGTAAGCATCTTCTCTGGTGCTTTGCTGTCTGTTGAAAGTTGGCCTTGAAACCACTGGCGTTGGGTTGCACGTCAAAACGAGTAATTTTGTATTCAACTTAATGAGTGGAGTTGGTAGCTATAAGGTAAGGTGAGAGGCCATGTGTTGAGTGCTGAAGATGATGCTTTTTGCATCCACTACTCTCTTCCTCAGTGTAGTACCTGCATGCTCTCTGAAACGTCGGAATGGACATTTACCTTTCAAGGTGAATGTGTGGGAGTTTTTTTCCAGCAGGAAATGACAAAGCAGTGGCTGTAAGTAGTTGTAAAACCAAGATCTGCTTGTTCTGTAGATGAGCTGTGGCTGTCTCCAGTGACAGGCTATCAAATGTGGTGGTCCACAGGTGACACAGTGGTGTTTGGCAGTGGCTTCTTGACGTTGAGGCATTTCAGCAAATTCCAGCTCTAAGGATAGCGTGAGCCCTGTGGATACCTGCATTGCAGCTGCTCTGGGAGCATAGCTTGATCAGAGTACGCTTGCAAAACTTGAAGATGCTGCAATCATGAGTCATTTAGAAAATTTTAGTTAGGAGCCTGCATTTACTTACAGTAGCTTTTCAAATAAATTCCAACTTCATTCAATTTGAATTCTTTATTTTGAGAATATTAAAAGGAAATCGGGGAATTATTTTACCATTCTAGTTAATCTTCTCAGGAGATCTGTGAAGAACTTGGTAAAGTTTTTTCCTGCAATAAAAAACCCCAACCAACCAACACCACCCCCCCAAAAAAAAAAAAAGAAAAAAAAAAAAGGCAGGGAGGAGTAAATAAGTGATGTGTGAGACCACCTGCTAACCAGAAGATTGTCTTTTGATCTGAGATAGATATAGAAAATGGAGCGAGAAGTTTCCAAGTAGGGGCGTGACATTGACCTGATGATAAAAAGCTAGATACATAAAAAAAAAAATAAAAAATTGGACTACTTAGTACAGCATCACCCACATAGTGGGTCATCTTGTGCATGTGTCAGCTTGCATATTTATTGTACTGCTATCTCCTAATTCTGTTTCCTGCATGAGCCAAAGGCTTTTTTCCTTTCTTTGAGACTCTCCCAGTTAGTATCAACTGTGACCCTTTTTTTTTTTTATTGGCTGCTCTTTTCATTCTACTGTTTATTCTCTCTGCTCTTCTCATTCTCTTCACAGCTGCAGGCTGTTCTGTGTGTGTATCTTTATTTTTGATTGGTTTGTGCTGCCAGGATTCAGCTTTCTGAAATTCAAAAATTACTGACTTTGGTAATGAACAATGCAAGAAAAATGCTTTAGGAGTAAAAGGGAGTTCAGTCTGTCCTAAGCACTAAAGTGTACTTGCTGCTTATGGACAAATTCCTTCCCCAACCTCAAAAAATGCTCCTTTTATAAATCCCATATAGTGTCAAAATCTGAAGAATGAGATGGCAATTGCACTGACATATCTTAGTATGCTGGAAAAAAACCCCAGCAACCTAGGATTTTTTTTTTTCACCTTGTTACTTATGAAATTTTTATTTAATCAATAGTCTGTGGTTTACATTTGTTTTTTGTTAAAAAATAAAGTTCCCAGTAACGACAACATGATACTGAAAGGACACATTAGAAACGGTTTCTGATTCTGTTTATATTGAAAAAAAAATCTATTCAAACATCTGTTTACACTTGGATAAAATCAAGAAAATGTCCTTGCTGTCCTGTGGGGTGTGTGCGGTTTCTTTGGTTTTGTTTTATTTTGCATTATGAATAAATGAGTTATGGCAACTGAAACTAATGTAGCTATGCTGAACTTGTATTGATTGATGGCATGGAATGTTTGAAACAACAGGAATATGCTCTAAACCTTCAGTTGTGGGGTTTTTTTTTGTAATTTTGTTCTCATTATGATGTTTTTCTCCAGTTTGTGTGAATTGCAGTTGTTAATAATATAGATGTAACATTTCATAATTATCCTTAGTTTCAACAAATAAAGTATGTTCTTTAAAAAAAGAAACAAAACTTCCTCACTTTGTGTAGGAGGACTGTAAAGTACCATAAATGAGTGTAAGAATGAGGATGTACTTTCCACATCGGTGTTTCATATTTGGGGTTGTGGGTAGCAGGTTTTCTCAGTCTTTCCCCATCCCCTGTCTGTCAAAGATGTAATCTGGAAAATCAGCTGGCAAGTAAATTATTCAAATGCTGTGCCAGCTTTAGAATATGGATGGCATCCAGAATTAAGTACTGATTAATAACTTTTTGTGAAATCCTGAAGGTTGTTTGGTTGGATTTCTCGGTAGTTTCAAGTGAGCTGTGTCTCGTACATTTTCTGTTCGCTGCTGCTTGCTTGGCATTTAACAAAGTAGCAGTGGGAAAAATTGTCGATCTGGATACTAAGAAAAGCTTTTTATAGTCAATGTAAACTTAGTGAGAGTAAAAGGTATATTTCTATGTGTGTAAGCAAGTATTTTAATGCCAGACTCTTGTTCTCTACTGTCATTAGAGCTGGGACAGCAAGCAGAGGACTCGAGCGCTCTTTTCTCCAGCCAATTTGACTTCTTATAAATAAACTCTCTGGTGTATATTTTTGTGTCCAGCTCCTTTGAACATCACTGGAAGTTACAGTACTTCCAATGATAGCAATGTAGAGAAAAAACCCTCTTTTTTTTTTTTTTTCTGTTTCTGCATTACGACTGTACTGCTCTTCTGTAATTGCTGCCCTGTGGACAGCTGAAAGACATCGCCTGGTCCACAGGGCAGATCTTCAGGCTTTTCTGTTGGTGGGACTGGTGGCAGGCTGCTGCTCGGAGGGGCCTTAGAGCCATTTCAATCAGAGGAGTCATTAAAAAGTTGATTTTTTTAAAATACCTCCATAGCGTTATCTAATCCTGGCTTTCTGCCACCCATGTGCACTTGCTTTTAACACTCCAGGGGAAAATGTGTTTTGTGTTTCTCCCAGTTCTTTAAGGATGACAGAAGATGTTTTTGATGCTCTGCAGTTTGACGTGGTACGTGAATGTGTAAGGAGCACACAGCCTTCAGTAGCTAAATCAGTTACACCCCATCCTTACGTGGAGTCTTGGGTGTCTCCATGGTTAGCTTGTAAAAATACTCCAGGTTGTGAGGATGAGGTGAAAGCTTTCACCACTCAAACTCAATAGCAACAAAAATAATTATAAGTGGAACTACCTTTGCAGTCTGGCAGACCTAAGCAGACGTCTGTTAGGGAGCCTGCTGCAGTTTCAGATAACTTTAACCACCTTTCCTAGCCAGAGGAGGGGAGAGTGTTTTTATTTTTATCATAGTTAGGCTGGTTGAGTCCAGGTGTGCCTGCAGACTTGGGTGTTGCTGATGGAAGTGGATGTTGTTGCTCTTGCCTAGATGAGATGACCTGCATCAACCTGAGCACCACTGTGCTGCTGCCTAAAAATAATCATCTGTGGGGGATTTTGTATTTTGTATACAATTTTGCATTTTGTATACAATTAGTGGTTTTCCATATTAATAGAACCTTTTTTTCCTGATGGTATATCCTCTATTATCCAAACCCAAGACAAATAATTTGGTATCAATATTTTGTCCTGTTTCTTTTAAGAGAAACCTAGTGTCGCTTATCGGGGGTGGTGGTGGTGGGGTGGGGGGCGGGGGGGAGTGTTTGTATGCAAAGAAAATGTAATGGCCAGCTTGAAAGTGCATGTTGGATTGCATCTTATGAACAGGTGCTAATATTTAATGATAATACAGGCAATAATTACTTTCTTGGAGAACTTGGAAATATTAGCTGCAGGCATTTTAAAATGTTAATAACCTTCAGCCCACTAGTCCAGGCAGTTTCAGAAGGCTGAGGAAGCTGTTAAATAATGAAGTGCAGTGATGTTCACCAGAAGCAGCCTAACAGCCAACAGGGTAAGTATTTGTGAGACATTTTAACATGTAGTAGATGAGTATTAACCGCTTTACCAGAAATACTCTTTCTTTCTAAGAGCTTGGTGGTTTTTTAAAGGCTAAGCCCCAGGTGGGTAATACAAGACAAAGGAATGAAGCAGAAGAGGACAGGAGGTCAGGGTATGTGGTGCATGTTTCCAGGTAGCTCCTTTGGGGGGGGGGGGGGGGGGGGGGGGGGGGGGGGGGGGGGGGG
>JAVJGJ010000001.1:79744779-79758921 GCA_035590215.1 Microhierax caerulescens
CTTTCCCCCCCCCCCCCCCCTCTTCTAACTGTCCCCTCCAGCCACTTGGCTCTTGGTCTGTGGTTCTTTAGCAAGACATACTGTTTCACTTACTGTAGTGGCAGAAGAAAGTAACTTTCAGAGAGGAAGGTTATATAAGGAGAAAGTGAGGGGCTTGGTTCATAGCGACTCAGCCCATTTTTTGCTTAAATACAACTGAGATAAGTTTATAAGGTAACCTCATTAATTTTAATTTACAGAAGGAAATATTTGGATATCTTTCATTGCAAAATAGCGTGAAGGGTTTTTACAGTGTGACCACATATTTAACTTATTTCTAATTTGTTCCCCTCCCCCCTTATTTCTTGCTTTCATTCAACTCCAGGTAGAAACATGCTTTAACTAGAATCAGATTTTAACATCTCCTTGATTTAAATTAATTTTGTTGCCAAAGTTCTTCATCCATTGACCTGAGAGACTCTAATGTCATACGTAAATTGCATATAGTACTGCAGGTGTGGGAGTTTCTCACATCTGGACTGGGATGCTCAGAAGGAAGAGGAATATCAGTGATGCTCTCCTGTACAGTGGTACCAGCCTAACTTACACTCAGATCAGTTTTTAGACTAGCAAAAATGCTTTTGATCCTATCATATCACCAAATACTCAGTTTGTTCTGAGAAGTGACAAAACCAGTACTGACAGAGCAGCTTTTGCAGATGTCTCTGCTCATGTCAGCTAGGTTTGACTGCCTTTGCAGGCTGTTCTTGGAAAACACCTGTCTGGAGAGACAGGGAGTGTAGGAGTGATAATAGCAGCTTTCATTTTCATGAAATTTGGTGAAGTGTTTGCAGTCTCCTTGATATCTTCCTGTACAAGTATTACTTCACCAGTGAATTAAATGACTGTTTAGGTGACTGATCTGCAGGTGTTTTCTCAAGTTTTGGACCTCTGTGATGCCAGTAGGTGTGTCTCATCTCACTACGCTGCTATTCATAAGAGAATACAGAGAACAGTCCTCTAACTTTTTCCGTTAGATTACAGAAATATAGTGCAACTCATTACTAACCTTGTTTGGAGAGTGAAAAGGGTGAGAGAAGAATGCTAAGATGATAAATATGGCTGTACGAAACAGTTAGGCAGGCTGACTTAAAAGTAAAGGCTGGACTACTCAGTGTATTTTATATTTCAGGAGAATGAGCAGGGGGATGGGATGGCTGGGTCTCGTGTAGGATTTGTCATCTTAGTGGTCTGGTGTGTTTTTGAATAAGAAAGTGCTGCTTTTGTAAGGGTAGGTGGGGGGAAATCCATAGGTTCGTGATTGTGTGGTTTGAGGAGGAGGAATAAATTTTCCTATGAGGAGACCAGGTATATTTTTAGTAAATTTGTAAGATAAACAACCTTTCTGTGTTTTTATGCTTAGCTACAAAACAGTGCTTGTAGGGGTAAAAATTAACCTTCTTGTCCCTTTTTCATTGACAATATAGTATTTGTAAATACAGGTCTGATACTTTTAATTATTTGTTGCTTAAAAAAACAGTTGAGACAACCTGAAATTGAAAGCAGCACTGCTAATATCAATTAAAACAAGCAAGAACTTCAGATTTTGATGAAGCATCCTCACATGGAAGGCCTGAATTCTTTCCTCTTTACTTAAAAAGAGGCAAATGAGAGGAAAACTGAAGGAAGTTATCCATGGTGGCACTGCGGGATACAATGCTAGCACTGCTTCAGAACAGAAGCAACATCCAAAATGTTGAAATGAAGTAAACCTTCTAACTTTCAAGCATGAAGAAAGTAAATAATACTTCAAGATCTCCATGAACTCCCAACTCGTTCTTTTACAGTAAAGCTTATAGTCTCTCTTATTTCCGTGCAGAAACATAATCCAAAACCCATCAAAGACTTAACCTTTTGTTGCCATTAGAAATGAAATATTTCACTCCTTGGTGTCTAAGACAGCCAAGCGTTTCTGTGACTTTAAATGGTCTTGAAGTGTTAAGAGTAGGATCTGTATTTGTGTTTGGGGTGCTTTTGTTCTCTCAAAGACTGTATTGTACACAAGGTGTTGAAATAAAAATCATGGCATCACGTTCATAAATACCTTAAATATAGTTTTCTTTCTGAATTCTTGGGTCCAAACTGTACTGGAGAGAGAGTTTATATTTTGATAATGTGAAAGCAGATCTGTTTCCATCGTAGCTAAACAGTAATTTTGAAGACAATGCTGCTTGTGTAAACTATAGAGACAAAAAAAGACTTCCAGTAGTCCTAAGATTTATTAGTTATTCATAGTTGCATTGTTGCTCATAGGAAGGCTTACAATTTGTTTAATTAAAGCTTGCTCTGTAAACAGTGGAAAAACTTTTTTTTTTTTTTTTTTACCTGATGATTCTTTTTACATCCTCTGAAAACTGGCATGCCAAATTCGACAGGAAAATTGAAGGTTGTTTGCTTGTTTCCCACACCTGAAGTTAAGAAGGAACTTCTTTAAGTAGTCATGATCTGGAATTAGCAGGTCTTGAAGTGAATCATTTTAGCGCATTTGACAGCGTGCCTTCAACAGCACATGTGTGTAGCAAAGGGGGAGCAGCGAGCAGGAGTAGATGGAGTGGTCCGTCAGCAGCTGCCAAAACCGTACAATGGATTTAAGCCATAGCTATTAATCAGTTCTGCTCTGAACAGGATAAAAAAAAATGCATCAAAAGCCTGTAGGGCATTGGGAGGGGAAATTCCTTCACTCTGCTAAACAGAGAATTAGACTTTAGTTAGTCATACAGCAGCTTTTTAAGTTCTCTGAACTAGCAGAGTTGCTTTTAAACCCTTTCACTTTTGTGAATTTCACATGTTGCGAATGTGCTAATAAGTGAGGCCATCAGGATCAATTGATTATCTTTTAAACAAAGCTGCAAAGATTTAATCTATTAAATGTTCTTTCTCTGTTTCCACAGAACAGAGAAAGGATGTGAACTGAAATTCCTTCTGCTGCTTCTTTCAGGTTTTGCAAGTTCACTTTCCTTCTATTCCCAACTGAAATACCTTTATACCTTTTTTTTTTTTTTTTTTTTTTGAGTCCCAAGAAGATCATAGACTCATTGAATAGTTTGGGTTGAAAGGGACCTTTAAAAGGCCATCTAGTCCACCCCCACCTCTCGAGCAGGAACATATTCAGCTGGATCAGGTTGCTCAGAGCCTGGTCCAGCCTGACCTGGGATGTTTCAGGGGTGAGGTGTCTACCACCTCTCTGGGCAACCTGTGCCAGTGTCTCACCACCCTCATCATAAAACAATTCTTCTTTATATCTAGAAGATAATGCTGTAGTATTCCTAAGTTATAAATTGTGCAATGCTGAAAATTACTGAGACAACATCCTTTCCTTGTGCGCTGTTGCTAACAGGGCATAAGTTGTGCTGGATTGAAAGTAGAACTCTAGAAATGGGTACGTTGGTGGAAACTGAAGAAAATGTTTTATTTCAGTTTTATATAAGCTACCCATACTGCCTCACATGCTCAGATTTAAAGGGATGTATCTGGCAAAACCCCCACAGTGAGTCACAAGCATTTTTCTCTCAGGAAACTTTGAATTTCCATTTCAGGAAGTGGAATATAAATAACCGTCTGTAAGAAGACCAGAAATTCTTTAGTTAATACAAATTTTTACTCGTAGATATTAGACTGCTGATATTTGCAAGGCTCAGAATCAGTGAAGTGAGTTAATAGTATTTGTGCAGCTTTCAAAAGAATTTTTAAAAGTATTTAATTTTTTTTATGCCACTAATGCTAAAATAGTTGCAAAAATTGGAGATGTATTTAGCTATAGTGAGTCTCTGTTTTGATTTCCTCCTTTAACATTTGAAACAGGGGATAGAGCTATTAATAAATGTCCTAATACGCAGCAGTATTTCTCATTTATACTTGTATTGGTAAAAGCTGGCTTTTTCTTACGAAACTATTCTGCATAGACTGAAAAGTAAATCTGCTCTCGGGTCCTGTAAGAAATGGCTGCCTATCAGTAGCATCATGATTTAAAGAAATCTCTGGATCTTCTGATACGGATCACAACTCCAGAAAAATACGTGTTATGCTGTGGTGTGTAGCTGTTGAATCACTTACGTACCTGGTTGAGTGCTGCAAGGGGTGGTGGTATTTCACAGGAGACAGGCACCTTAAAGTATTTCAAATAAATTTTGGAGATAGAATACTGATGCTTCTGGTTTTCTACCTAAACTTATTCTAAAATGTGCCCTCGCTATGAAAATAAATCTGATGACGGGTATTTGCAGATTTCTGTTAATTTGGAATGGGGCAAGTCAGAGTTTCCCAGGTATTACTGCAATAACTTAAAAGATGTCTACAAAAAGAAAATTCCTGGCTCGTGTTTGTGAAGGTAACTAAGAACATGTGACAAGTTCAAGGTTGTTTTATTGTTATTATTCTGTATTGTCACAGCCTCAGCATTTCTGCTGCTGTGTGTACTTTCTCATAGAGAAAAATGACTTGGCAGCAGCAAAATAAGAAAGATGTCATTCCTTCAGTGACATATAGTTTCATTAGGCATCACAGAGAAAAACTTGGAGAAAAACTTGCACATGTGTTCAGGCTGAGGGAGGGGAGTGTGCACCAGGTAGGAAGTTAAAAAATGGGGTCTGGGAGCTAGTGGAAAAGATAAACCTGCTCCCGAAGGAGGAGGCCCCAGTTGGTGAATGATGCTACTGCTTGTGCTGAAGGTGAGTAGGAGTGGTACAAAACTAACTTATATTTGACAGTGCCGGCTTTCAAGGCCTTCTCAACCTTCTTCCACAGATCCCGTGTTTTGCTGCAACAGTGACTGGATAGGAATCTTAATGAAGGAGGACTCTAAATTAGTGCTAAAGTGTGCAAGGAGGAATGCTGCTGGTATCTCTTTTAGTCCTGACCCTCCTCAAGTCTTTTTGTGTTCTGTTCAGCAATTATGCTGTCAGGGATGCCAGCTGATTGACAGCTATGCTTTGCATATTGGACAAGTGAATGATGGAAAAAACCTGGTCTTTGTGGCTCTGAAAGAGGCCTGACTTGCTTTGGGTGGAATATATGCAATTTTATGCTGTTATTTGAAATGCAGGATTTAATTGAAAGAAGTAATGCCAGCTCACTTATGTGACAAATAGGAAGGAAATAAACCTTGTAAAATAAATATGCAGATATATTCTTGTGTTCTAGGCTTATTAACCTGCTATAATGTCTTTATGGTACTGCCTAGTGATAGCATAGTTATCAATCCTAGCGATCTTGTTGAGATGGATTTTTTTTGTGTGTGATCCTTCCACTGTCTCAGTTTGTAAAGAAGCTAGAGAGCAATGATATTGTAGGCGAAAAATTAGTAAAAGTTTAATGTTATACTGTAATTAAATATCAAGTTAACACGTATCTTAATGGAACACAAAGTACTATTTGCCTGCCAAGTTAAAAAGACTTAGTGCTGCTGTTGCTGATACTGTACTGATGATAAAGGCCTTTCTTATGGAAACTTCCATATATTTGACAGTTTTAGGAGGCCTAGCTGAAATTGTTATAGTATAGAAATATTTTTTTTGTATGTGTTTGTTTCTTCCGTCATTCTCCCAGGTGCAGGACGTCCTCAGGTGAACCACTTGGGTAGATAAAGCCTTTGAAATGCCCATGTGTGTCTCTGCTGGAAAGACTCTGCTACATCCTACTAGTGCATTTCTGATGTGCACAATCTTGATAATTCTTATACATATGTTCAGAAGTATTTTAAACATATTGAAGTACATAGAACAGATTTCTTTGTATACAAGCTTCAGGTTGACTACAAATCTTTAGTGGCCAATTCGTTCGAAAGGATACACAAGGGTTTCTTCTAAGTATTTGTAATAAGGTTTCTTGAGCTCCATGGTGCGATTACTCCAATCTGTTAAATGTTGTTATGAAAAAGGATGCGTATACGTTTTTTGTGGGGTAATTAAATGAGGCCTAAAAAGATGGCCCTCTTCAGTCCTGGCCCCGTGAATTGATTTAGCTTGCAGCCTTGTTCTTTTAGTTAAGAGACTTTTGTAATGCTTGAACCTGGTGATAGGAACTACTTGCCTTGCTCAGATGCTTTCCAACAGTAAAATAGTAATTCTGAGTCTATAAATTGTGTATGTAGTGCTTGGCATCTACCATCTATCACCCTAACCTCTGAGCTTCTCTTTTGCCAAAAACTGTGTTTTAAGGAGCACATTTTCCCTCTGCTTCCGTAGTCCATTGGGGATACCGTGGGCCATGACCTGCAAGGGCTTACAATAAGGTGCTTAAAGCCTGTAGCTTGATTTTGCGGCCTTAGTTTCTATAAAAGTTGTAAAACTAAAGATTTGATAAGCTCTGAAAGAGAAAGTGAGGGGCTTTGCCCACCCTCAAAATATGTATTTCATGTTGTCCAAGGGAACTTAGAGTTCATTATAGGTCATTAGTCAAATATCTAGCTTCTTGGCTTTCCTTGTCATGGAAATATTTTCATGTCGCTGTGGTGTGTCTAAAAATATGACAATATCCCCATATTTTTTGTGCAGTTCCAAACAAAAATGCATCCTGTTGATCATGTAAAAAATATCCAATGGATATCTACTTCAAAAAACAAAGCTGTTTTGTTTTCATGAAGATTAAGGGTGGGGTCACTGAGCAGGAAGAGAGATGTTTGCAGATGGGAGCTCTCAGGGTTTTTGGAAACAAAGGCCTATCTTTCAAGAAGGATGAATTCTTTTATGCTGTTCTACAAGTTTATATGAGCCTCCGAATGCCGTACAATCCAAATGGAGAGTAATATAATGGAAGACATTTTCTCATAGTACTTTCTATCTTAAAACAAGGGAAATGATGCATGCTTGGTCTTTCTCAGGGAGAAACCCGGCGGTTCAGGAGTCTATTGTGCTTAGACAAAATGCAGCTCATTACAGGAGTGTGGATATTCTAGAAGCTGTAACTTGCTTTAGGGTGTGTTTGTGCTCAATGTGATACTTAGGACGTCATCTTGGTTCAAATTGTGTTATTTTTTCCAAGAACAAAAACAAAACTCCAGGTTTATTACAGTAGGTGTATTTGATTCTGCCACACACTCCCCCCACCCCCGGCCTGATTTCTTGTGTGAGTTCATATGTTGTAAGAATATAAAAAGCTAATTCTTTGTGGTTGGTAATAGTGAGTCCTACGGAAGTTTCCCAAGGAATATATAATCCAGATGAAGGCATTGTCAAGGACTGACTATAAAATATACATCATAGTTGAGGAAGACTGGGACAACATGAGTGTTGACATTAGATATAAACCTGAAACATACTGGGAACCTGATCATAGCATCAGGATGGGCACAGGCTTGTGATGAAATGTTAGGAGTCGCACTGGAATCTCGAAGTGTTGGAAACCTGGTATGTGTTGTAGCGAGGAAGGTGCAATGAACACTTCTAACAGCACATTTCAGTGTATCAAACCCTATCTACTACAGAATGCGAGTTTGGCACTCCTGTTGGAACAGCATGGGTGGAAAGAAATTGCTATGGAGTAAACCAAAACGACCACTGTTTCTTGTCTCACTTGAATAAGTTGCTACCGAAGAAGTTCTGCTGATCTGTAACCCTTCCTGAAGGTAGTCTTCAAGGGTTTGTCTAGCTCTTATTCACCTGGCTTCTCTTACAACTATTTTGCTTCTCATCTTCCCATCATGACAGTTTACTGTGGTGTTTTTTTTGTTTTGATTGGGGTTCTTTTGTTTGTTTCTTTTGTTTGCGTTTTCTGCTATAACCTAGTTGATGGTCTTAGTAAGGTGTCCCTAAACTCTTTTTGAGTTTGAAATTAAAGGAGGTAGATACGTCAAGGATTAACTTCTGGATTAGCTGTTACATTAGCATAACTTAGTGGGGGGAAGGAGATAAGAGAAAAGATGGTTGTGATGAGCTGCAATTTTTCTGCCCTGGAATTCAGAAAACCCAAGAGAGGGGAGGGGTGGGGAAAAAACGTTTTTTTGTAGAATTAATGAAAAAGGGGAAGGAAGACAAAATGGAATCAGAATATTCAGAAAACATGTTTGTAATGAGATACTGCAGGGAGAAAGTTTCCTGCAGGAGGACATCGGGAACCACACTGACTCACTTGCGGCTTGGTTGCACAGGGTGGCCAAAGATGTGCTGTAGAGGGAACTGGTCCACGTGTGCTCGTGGAGGATGTGCCAGTTGACGCAGTGGCAATCTTTTTGGCTCTTAATTTCTCTGATTCAGTTTTACAGCACAGCTGCTGTGTGGGACCGGCTCCTGTGTGACTGTTGCAGTATTTATGAAGTGCAAATGAATAGGATTCGTCTTTGTTTGCGGCAAGGCAGGTTGGAGTTAATAAATGGTAATTGTTTTGTAATGAGAGAGGTGTCACTTCCCAAATGAGCTTAAGCTACATTTTCCTTTAAGCATTTGTAGTCTTTTGTTTGCTATAGCAAATGACAACTTTTACATAACAGAAGAAGGTGGTGTACAGAAATTATCCTAACACTGAATAAATCTGTTCAAGTATGATCTCATTTAGTTCCCTAAATGGGTTTTGTTCTTACCTAAAGCAGCAGCTGGGAAGTTGGGAAGTGTGATTCCACAGAATACTGGCCTCCCCAAAAGTGCAGTGGTGCAGGTTTCACCCTGCCTGTACCTCTTCAAGCTTTTGCCTGTAGTAGGAGTTATTTTTGAATGACCTAAACAAAAACACTTGGGATTTTCCAGATCATAGTGAAACTTGGGATAAAATGGGAAAATATGTTTCTTTTAGAAGGGCTAATTCTGGGTAGTGGGACTCACCACTCAATAGCTATGCAAGGGATAAACATTGTGCTCTTAAAAGTCAATATTTTTAGAGCTGGATTCGCTGTGCACACTGCTTCATGCTGAAGAATTAGTTTAACACAGGAAATCCTGTTCGGGTGCCACTGGGCAGCGGATGACAAAGAATGTATTTCAGAAACAAACTAAATTAGCAGAACCAACAGCTGGTTTTGGGTCCCCTTGGCAGACATCTCTGGGTTTTTTTTCTTGTTAATGGTGTGGCTGCTGTTTTCCTGTTACCTTTCTTGTATTGGCTTTCTTCTTTTTGAGTATCATTTTAAACTGGTACTCCATGGCACAACTATGGAATTTACATTCCAGATCACAGACTCTTATGAAATTAGAATAATGTCACTGGACAATTTTGAGCTGACATTTTCCTTTCTCTTCTCTTTCCGGGGTGTGATTCTTGGGTACGTTCATCGGGACTTGTGGAGAAGGCTGAAAGGTCTGTTGAAATGATGCTGTATGCCTGGTATGTAGGTCTAAAAAGGACTACCTAGAAGGCATTCAAGGGAACCACTGGAATGGTTTGAACTGTTAGACACTTCAGTTTTGCTGCTTTTTCCCTAAGTCTTTACTTTCAGGAGTTGATCCCTGATTAGCAGAAGCCTGTGGTCCAGTAGCACTGATTATGGGGGGGACCACAAGTTAAATCAAATAAATTAATAATCTGAATAACTAGGAAAATGTTAGTTGTCAGTAAGTGCTTGAGGCAGGGGACTGCTGGGGTCTGAGCAGATTCTCTTGCTCCAAGTCATAGCTAGAGTACTGCTCTGTACTCGTGAGTAGTTGTAGGTGTGCTTCTGTATGTGGTGATATGTGATCTGCTGCCCATAGCAGGTCAGACTGGTGGTTCTGCTTTTAAAACTGATGAATGGCATACTGTGAATTCCAGCTGCTATTCTTTTTCTGGAATATTCTGGGGTATTGGCATGACTTAGTTGCAGTCCAGGCTTTTGCCTTTAAAATGTTTAATGAAGATGGGCAAGTGTACTTTAGGTAACTGTAGGTTATCTCGATGTTCTCTAATTTAAAGAATCTCATAAACTAGTAAGTTCTCTATACTTGCCTGGATCAGCTGGTGTCTGGATTTAGTGACCGAAATTATACTCCTTTTAAATTTCTCACTTTGGATCAATAGGCTCAGTGCTTGTAACAAATCAGTGGTTTTATTAACAGCTTAGTTTTTTAAATATAACTGTATCTACAGCAGCTTTTCTAAGTTATATTATTATGTACCTAGTTTCATTTGTAGGCACAGAACTCTGAAGTTGCAGCTCCATCTCCCCTTCTCCCTTCTTTGAAAGCGGTCTGTTTATAATTCAACAAAGCAAACAACTTGCCAATGTGGATTTTTTTTTAAGCTGTATAACTGCTGTGAAGCATGAGAATTAAAGAGCTGAGGAAATACTTCAAGTTGCCGTTCTCATAAGTGTAACTGGTTTTGCCCTTCTCTCACCTCTTACGAATGAGAGGACTAAATTGAAAGCTTAATTTACAGTAAATATATTAAATAGGAAAAAATTAAAGGATAAATTGGGGAAGTAATTTTTCACCTTTAAAGACGATATTGCGGACTTTCCTGCCTTCTTGATTGTGATGTTCATTGAATGCTGAATTGTGCTGGAGTTATTTGTGAGGCAAGTCTGCTTCCCCTGTTGTCTCAGGTGCTGATCAAAAAGGATGCAGCTAAGTATCTAAGTTGTTGGGTTTTTTTTTAGTTTTGGTTGAACAAATGTTGCAAAGCAATGTTTAAACTCAAGTTTATGAACAAATTGATACTAAATATTCTGTGTCTGTCTTCAGAAAGCTAATTGTTATGTAGGCAGTTTAATTTTTTTCTCAGTAATGGAGGCCTGCCCAGATACTTAGTTTTTTCCTGATCCATTCCTCTAACTTCTGTTTTTGTTAATATAGATGAGTGTCTTCAGTGTGCATTAAGCTGCAAAACATGAGTTTAAGAGAATTGTGACTGTTGTAAATTCTCCTGAGTCACTTCAAATAAGCCTAGTGCTGGTGGAAAAAGGAGAGAAGGCAGGAGAAACAATAGTTTGTACCACTCAAATTGAGCAATAAATTATTGCTGCATGCGGTTTCTGAGAAATTAAAATTATGTTGGTCCCCAGAAGTTGGAGCTTTAGTTATACCTCTGAAATGTTGCTTGCCTTTATTTATCTTTTCAAAATTCTGGTCAAGGTTTTCGGTCCAGCATTATTCCAACTTTTGAGCTAAAAGAATGTGCTCTCCTTTCATAAATGTGAGTGAACTTTTTATGTAAAATGTCTTACAGGTTTGGTGTCAGTTCAGAGTTGCAGGAAAAGGAGAATAAAATGCTTGGCATGCAGGTGGAGTGAATCTTGACACTGGCAGTTGATGAGTAGTCGGAGTTGGGGGGGGGGAAGGAAGGCATTTTATGCTCAAAATTATGCTAATTAGAAGAAACTTTTAATAGGCACTGTGAAGTGGGAAAAACCCCAGGCTTTAGGTTCAGTGTTGATAGCCCTACTTTGTGCAGTGAAGTTTTTGCTTCTTGCAACTGTTTTAATGAAGTAATCAGTATAGTCTATGCAACTGTTTTTGCTGACAACATTGAGTAGGCACAATTCATTTTAAATGGGTCATTTTGAAAGCTTTACTGGCAAGAAGAGATCATTCACCTATTTGTAACTTGTGGCTCTCAGGGTGTAGGTGAAGGATGAAAAAGGATTCAGTCTTGGAGGTATGCAGGAACTAAAATTTCTGCTTCAGCTCATGGAAGAAAATGATCTACAGTTAATATTGTCACCTTCCTCCTCCTAATTCAGGTGTCAAAAGGTAGGAAGAGTAATAGGGTAGGATGTGTGCCAGAGCTGAGATGAGTATCAAAGATAGATTCATGGGAACTCAACTTACTGGTTTAAGAGTCCTGAAACCAATTACCGTGCCTGGGCTGGAACTAAAGAATGAGGAACTGTGGATACCACTCTCCTTAGTAATATTAACTTTGTAAGCGTCAAATTGACACTTGAATGTAATCCTCGGTGTCTGTCACTCATTCATCTGCATGTCCTATTTATTAAGCTGGAAAAAAAAGTAGCTTAGCTTGGGACAGATGGTAGGCAGGGACTTGTGAGAAGTGGTATCGCTCACCAGTGGGAGATATTACCTTTGTGAGTTATACAAACTTCTTAGCTAATCTGTTAAATTATGAGAACTATTCCAAACAGTAAAGTATGCGACTGTAACCCCTTACCTGTTAAATTTCCCTGTTCAAAGTGGGGCACCAGTCTGCCTACTAATAGTAGGAAATGAATGACTTGACTGACTCCTCACCCCTGCCCAAATTGCAGTTCTAAATTGGGCTGGGGTGTCAAGCTTGAATCAAAAAATCCTCACTAGTATTTCAGTTGTGGTGTTTTTTCGTTTGTTTGGGTTTTGGTTTGTTTTTTTAAATTTTTAAATAAGTCTCCGGCAAGACTACAAATAGTTAAATAACCCTTCTTGGTAACCATAGGAGTTGAAGTCACTGTACTTACTACTCTTCAACTTGGTAAAATACACATGTGCTCTATCTGTTCCTTTTTGTTTTGTGGCGAGAATAACCATCATCTTAAAAGCTAAACATCCTAATTACTGAGATAATCAATGATTGAAGTAGCTGTAGCCCAGTGATGCAGAATGTTTGTACCATCTCCTACAGGTGTTTGCTCATAAAGGGCAGATGGTTGATACGCTACTGGATCCTCAGGGACAGCAAATTAGGAGAAGGCAAATATAGTGTACTGTTTCAAGAAAATAAATTTAACTCAATGTAACTTCAATCTTTTAAAGGCTTCTCCTTGTTTCTCTCCCTGCTTAAAAGGTTTATGTAGCGTTTATTTAAAAGCAAAATTAAGAAAGAATACAGATTTTTGATCTTGCTGTTTAAGTTAGAAGCCTTTACAAATTGTTTACGTGGGTGAGCATGTGTAAATTATAATAATTTGTATATAGAATTTGTAGTATAAGTATTACCAAATCTAAGCAATCAAAAATCATGGTGGGCCTCAGCCATGACACTGACTTAGTAATGAAATGAGAAGAGTTTGTTTTGTTTTTCTAACGTGATACTCTTGAGCCTTGTTTTAGGACTGAAATAGAAGAGCTCCCTGGGTGACTGAATCAATCTTTTGCACTTACAGAATGTTACGTAGCAGAGTATTTCCTAAACTGTTTGTATTCCTTCCCAAATTTCCACTGCAGTGATGCTTGTGTTACTAGGTCAGCTTTGTGCTTAATCGTCTTCTTTATATTCTGTTTAACTTTGTTTCTAGAGAGCTGCAATTGCCTATGACCTCTACTGTGGCTTAGCAGATCCAGCTTTTTGGGAGTGCTGTCTTGTAGAACAGAATCTACAGGTCTCCTGGTTTTGAATTAATTTAAAGGAAATGACTAGATGAAGTCTTGATAGCAGTTTGTAGAAAGGCTTAAATAGTTCTACTGTTATCTTAAGATTTACTTCTCTCATGGCTACCTTATGAGCCCTTAACACTGTCATGTTATCAAGTAGTATACAAGTGTTTTTTTTTAAATTTTTATTAGTTCATAACTGGTTTTGCATCACATATGACTGATTATTTTTTGAAAATGTGATGAAGAACGATTTGTTTGTATGCTTTGTTTGTCCCTGACTGTACCCTCCCAATTTTGTACCTTTAGCATATTATTTTGTCATAGGCATAAATTTGGAAAAAAGCTTAATAATGAAAAGATTGGCTTTAAAATTGCCTACAAAGGTGTTCTAGTAATACCTTTCTATGCTACTTTGCTGTTCCCTTTCAACTAAATCCTTGAGTTTTGTGTTTCTCTGTAAATAGTTATGTTCTCCAGCTCTGCAAGTTTTCTATGTGGCACTGTATTCAATGTGGTGTTCATTAGAATCATAGGATCACAGAATCATTTAAGTTGGAAAAACCTTTGAAATCATCAAGTCCAACCGTCGAACCAAGGCTGCCAAGTCCGTCACTAAACCATGCCACAAGCACTGCAGCTGCGCGGTTTTTAAACACCTCCAGGGATGGGCAGCCTGTTCAAGGGTTGGCTGCACTTTCAGTGAAGAAATTTTTCCTAATATCCAATCTACATCTCCTCTGGTGCAATTGAGGCTGTTTCCTCTTGTCCTGTCGCTTCTTATCTGGGAGAAGATACCAACCCTCACCTGCCTACAACCTCTGTTCAGGCAACTGTAGGGAGCAATAAAGTCTGCCCTGAGTCTTCTCTTGTAGAGACTGAACAGCCCCAGTTCCCTCAGCCGCCCCTCACAGGACTTGTGCTCCAGACCCCTCCCCAGCTTCGCTGCCCGTCTCTG
>JAVJGJ010000001.1:79765300-79777963 GCA_035590215.1 Microhierax caerulescens
CCCCCCCCCCCCCCCCCCCCCCCCCCCCCCCCCCCCCCCCCCCCCCCCCCCCCCCCCCCCCCCCCACACACCTTGACCCTTACTTCTGATTTTCTCAAGTAACCAATGGACTGCTGAAACAATAGCGATCACATCTGATACAAAAACATCTTATTTATAGATGGAAACAGCTGCATCCTCTGTCTTTGCATGCAACAAGCCCTATTGTTTTTGAGTCACCAGTTTAATGAGACTGGGAAAATGAAGGCTTACTATAAAAGCATGATTAAAGATAATCATTTAACACAAAAAGGAAGGGAGGATGTGGCTGGTACGACTTGGTCTTAAACTTGTTAGGTGTGGTGTAACTGTAGAAGTGATCACCGCTGACAGTTTAAGCTACGGTGCAGCCTTCAGTTGAGTTGTGGATTCTTAAAGCGCACTTGATGTTTGACTGCGTTAAAAACATCCATTTCCACAGGCCTGCAATTTCTGACAACCGAGGGCTGAACGTTCAATAAGCTAAGTATGTACAGAAAAGTCCCTGCACAGTTATACTCCTGCTCCATCACTGAATGCTTTCTACTTGTACTCTCCCCCCAGGTGGGGAATACACCCATCTGCCCGGGGTGCCCCGATGCACAGCGTGGTTTATCAGCAGATACCTCTGTACCGGCGTCGCTGGGTCACTGGGGCAGGGGATTGCCGAGGACGCAGCAGGGAGTGGGCGGCACTGTCTGGTGGTACAGTTTTCTTTGGCTAGGAAGGGCTCCTCTGGGATCTGTGACCAGCTGGCTGGCCTCTGAAACTGGAGCATGGAATTTGGGAGCTGTAATAGGTTGTTAATCCCTCTGTTGTCATCCTCATTTCCCCCCTCTGTTGGCTGCCCTAGATGGAAGGAAGGATTTCTGTCTTCACGGGAGGGTTCTCCTAGGCTTAGGGAATGAATCTGGAGCTTTGCTGCGGGTCCCTGGCAGCCTGTGGGGGAGCAGCCAGGACTCCTTCCCCCGTCCTGTTTCAGTCGCGCGTTCAGCCGTGTCAGGCTAAAGCCGGCAGCCTGTGGAGCACGGAACACGGCTCGGTCCAGCGTGTGCTCCCCGTGTGTAGCACCTGCTCTTAGGAGCTGTAAGGTGTTTCCCACCTAGTTCATGCTGTGCAAATAATAATAATGATAATAAAAAGTTGCTAAATGGAAAATACTGGACGATAGGAGCATTAAGAGTGGGCATGTTTTTTCTTTTTGGTGCGAACAAGTGACACCAGTGCTAAGATGGTTTAAGGTCTTTCATGTGAAATAATCTTTTTTTTATTAAGAACATACCTTTAAAAATTTGTGCAAGTGGAAGTTTCAGACTAAATCAAGTATGTGTTAAGATCACTCAACAAACAGCAACTCCTCTGAGTGTCTCCTGTAGCTTACAGTAAATGCGTCCTTTAAAAGCTACCTGGTCCTGGTGTAACTGGCAAGAGTTGCAGAACCCGTTGAGTAAACTGACTGAACGTTTGGGTTTTTTTGTAACCAATCTACAAAGAAAATAAACCCAACAAAGTATCCAATAGGCCCTGAAACTTCTAGTTTGAATTGTCTTGTTCCAGGTTCTGGGTTATTGAATGTGGCTGTGCCACCTTCTGTTGCGCTGGGATTTGGAGGGCTGACTGTGATGCTTGCAGGTGGTCATCCAGCCCGCGTACCACGGAGCCGCCTTTCGGCTCAGCTAGCTCGAGCTGATCAGCTTTTTGGTTTTAAGCTGAGTAAAATATTCGTGGTCTAGATCTGACGCTGGTTGTTTTTCTTTCCCTATAAAGTGGTTGTAATAGTTTTTGGGAGAGAATCCCATATCTGATTTGTGGAATATACTGAATAAATAATGTTTTTACAATTAGAGTTTTAGACTTCTTTCTTTTTGTAATTACAATTAAAATTTGGCTTTAGTTTACTGATTTAGTTTTTACTGATTTCAAACATTATGCTGTTCCAAGATAGAGGGTTTGGGGTGTTAAGAGGGGTTGGGTAAGGCTTTGCTTTTTTGGTTTTGTTTTTGGGTTGGGTTTTTTGTTGTTTTTTTGGCTTCCATTCTTGAACTTTAAAGGTAATTAAAAACAAAGGACTTATTTTACTGGTCAGCTTATTACTG
The DNA here is from genome assembly GCA_035590215.1 of Microhierax caerulescens. NCBI lineage: Eukaryota > Metazoa > Chordata > Aves > Falconiformes > Falconidae > Microhierax > Microhierax caerulescens. The sequence continues at coordinate 79,767,415 of JAVJGJ010000001.1, forward strand.
AGCTTATGTTGTAATGTGTTTATAGTAATTTTGGCTCTTGATTTAATCCATCTAGAGAGTTTGTTTTTCTAAATGAGACATTTTTGTTAAAAGTCAGCAAGCTAATATCTTTTTCTTCTGGCATGTATTTTTATTTTTAGAAGAAGCCATTATTAGGGAGATGTTTTGCACTGTTTAGGTCTCTTGACCCTTCTTATCTTGTTGAAAATCTAGTTTCAGTAATCTTTTAGTATTAGACTGCTTTGTTGCAGGGATTCTTTGGTAAATAGATTAATCTCTGGGTCTTGTGACTGTATTAATCTTGCTCTGCTGCTTAGGTTTGTTGAAGGATTTCTAATAATTAGGACATCTTTGTGCTTGGTCTCAAAACAGTTACTGTTTTTCCTGGGATTCTAGTGGTGAAGTAGGAAACAGTGGAGACAACCAGATGTATTAGCAGTACAGTACTTCTGCTTTTCATGTTGCATAAAAAGCTTATAAATATTTAAGTAGTTTTTGCAAGATACTGACCTGAAACAGAACCTTCTAAAACCATATTAACTGTGGGATTCAGTGTTGATATGTTTACACAGCAGATGTTAAAAGAAAAAAAAAACAGACTCCTTTTAACAAGTGCAGGCACTTTATTGCATATTTTGATACTTTACTATGGGTGCTTGTAAACTGTGAGCTACTGAAGCCTAAATCAAGGACTTTAGTAATGTTAAAATGTATTTCTACAGTAACGCAATTCTTCTTGAATGGTGTCTAGGACTTTGGACAAGCACGTGGTGTCACTTGCTGAAAAATTTGTGCTTAGCAAAAAAGAGCTTGTTTGTTTTGCCTCCTCCTGCTTTTCATTGATATGACATTCTGGAGAAAAACGTTGACACCAGAGCCAGGCACTAAGAGGCAGTGGAATATTTATTGTGGAAAAAACCTCATGTGTGTTTTGTTGCAAGTCTGTTTCAGTGTTTTGCTTCCAGTTATTAAATTTTCAACATTTTACTGTTGCTTCAGACTATTTTAGGGTGCTTTTTAGTATCAAGTGAATAGCAAATACAAGAATCCTTCATTTTGCATGGTGCTGCTTGGCCAGGATTTTTGTGTTCTTTGGGTACATTTTCTACTTGTAACACTTTTTCCACATACATTGCTGTTTTTACTGAAACATGCACTCACAGACAAAGCAGACTCGAAGAGTCAACCTGGACACACGTGTGAGCCATCTCAGCGTTGTGAGTGCATTCTGAGACTTTGCTGGCTTGAGGTCAGAAATAAAACTTACTCTTGGTAATAGTCATACTGAACAGTCAAACAGCAGGCTGTTCAAGTGAATGAAATGCCATTAACCAGAAGGGCAACGGGAGCTTTTTTGGTTTGTTTGTTTTAATTTGCTTGAGAGAATGAGATTACAGCCAGAAAATTGTCTTGTCAGACAGCCAGATATTGACTTCTTGGTCTTCCATTGCCAAATGCTCAAGCTTCTCCAGCTTACCACACCTCCCCTGCCAGTCCTTTGCCGGCTTGCCATGAGTGGGAAGGCTTGAGCAAGTCCTGTCCTGGTTTGTTGGACAAAATTGCCCATCAGAGATCAAACCATTGCTTTTTTTTTTTAACAAGATCTGGGAATTTGGGTAAACCATGCTTACTTGAAAACTAACAAAGCTCGATTTTTCTTGAGGTCACCTCTTATTTGTAACTATATGGAAGTATATTTATAACTTGAAAGCGAGTAGGGTGCTCTGATGGGCTAACATAGAAGAACTCAGCTTTAGTAACTGAACTAAGGGGGACTCAGTATTAAATATTAACTTTAATTTAGAAAGCCTGGAAAAACTGAACTTTTGTTTCAGGTCACTTCTGTCAAGTACTTCATACCAACACGCTTTTTAATTTTTAAAAATAAGTTATTCTGTGAGCATAAGAATGTGTGTAAATATTTGTGTTTTCAAGTGTTTGATGTTCCCAGTTTGTGCCTTCTGTGTGCTTCCCAAGCCCATTAGCTCATTGCTTCCAGTTTTAGGGTTTTTTTTGGGTTTTTTTTGTTTGTTTTTTGCATTTCTTGATTTCTTCCCTTCCCGTGGTAAATCTTCCATGCTGTCAGATGGGTTTAACTAGCTAGTGGGCTCGCGAGTGATGAAAATTAAGACGTACACAGGCTGTGTACAACAGCCTTCTTTCATCAATCAAAAGAATAAATGTATTGAAATGAAAGTGTTTGTTCCCCTTACCCCTCAGAAATTCTAAATCACTTGCAGAGCAAACAGGACCAATTGGCCTTACGTAAACTCCCATAGTTAGGAAGCGAGACCGTAGTGATACCACAAGGTGCTCAGCTATTGCCAAAGCCTAAAAAGGAGAAATGCCTGAGGATCAATTATACGATATTACTGCTCAAAAAATGGTTTATTCCACTGTTTAAAATATAAAAGTGATGTAAAGCACCTAATTTTTAACTAACTCCAGAAAACTCTGTTACATAGGTTAATTTTGTACTGTGCTATAGACTTTCTTACAGTAGCCTGAACATAGCGGTGTCCTGTCACCTCCCTGCAACCTCACTGTTGTGACCATTCCCCCAAATGCCAAAGCCCCCTGCCTGATACCGCAGCCATCCCTGTGATACAGTTATGGAAATGCTGTTGACCCTAAACTATCTGGAGTTATCAGCTGGTTCACTGGAAGAGCAAATAGTCTTTGCCTGTACTTCCATGGCAGCTGTGCTCCGTACGCGCACCGTGTGACTGTAACCTTAACCTAGTAAATAGCTAACCTCTAATAGCCAGCCTTTTACTTCTTGCTCAGCTTGCACCTTCTGTAAGTTCACAGTGCAAGTTAATAATTTCAGAGAGTATGTGTTCTTGCATTCAATCTTGAGTTCAGATTTTTTTTTCACATGCCACTGGAAAGAAAAACAAGATATCTTTGGAAGGAAACTGCTCTAATTTCAGGCTGTTTGGGTAGAAATCCACGCATCCTTGGTAAGCTGAAATGAAGATGTAGTATTTTAATGCTTTAACAACAACACCAAAACAACCCAAAACCCCACAAACAATCAAACCACCAAAACCACAAAACAAGACATTTGCTGGGGAGTGCAAGTCGATGGCAAAAAGTGCAGAACCTGACCCCTGGGTGAGACAGCTGTGCAGAGCCAGCTAAATCATGACTAACACTGGAGAATCTCCTCTAGCAAAACTTGCTGTGGAAACCTGAGGAGCAACTGTCTCAATCTATCAGCGTGGTCTTTCATCTATGTAGCACCCACCCGAGCAGAGCTGGCAGAGGAGAGTACGGAGCACATGTGCTGTGTCAGTCTGTAGCTTGTGATCCTAAAGCAGTGCCTGCGAGGTTGCCAAAAGGCCTTCCCAGTCCTCCGGGGAAGAATTTCAGCTTAGCAGAGCAGTAGCGGGTGCAGGTTCCCCCAGACTGCATGCGTTTTTCAAGGTAAGTTTTGGGCCACTATATGTACGAAATGGAAGTGAGCAATTACGATTTGGCCAAAGTGGAGCTGCGGTGTTCCATGAACTGCAGTTGCTGAAATGTTTTCCTTGTGACAGTGATCCACAGCCAAGTCTTGCTTTATTTCTAGTCTAGTTGTGAAAGAATAAAGAGCAAAGATAAGTGGTGCAATCTTTGTGTTCTGCACTCAAGGATGGGAAGCAAGCTGCAAGGTCCCCTGTTGGAGAACAGCCGTGAAGTATATACAAAATTTTCAAGAAAATTATTGCCTTGCTGGTTGTTTTCATAGACACGTCCAGCTTAGTGCTTGTTCTAGAGCTCCTGGCTGCCTCCCGTAGCTTCACAAGTGCCAAAAAGCTGTAGTTAAAAGTACAGCTGGAACCTATGTAGAACTTTTACCAGATTTTGCAGGATTTGGCTGGCCATAAAATGTGTGGGGCCTTGGAGCTGCTGCTCATTCATTCAGTCTTTTTCTAGTATCCGAGACTGCCAAGAGAGGTGACAAGTTCTTTCCTCCCCTGGTAGGGTTTCAGGGCTGTCTGCCCTGCAGCAGCTGCTCTGGGACCTCTCATTCATTTTTGTGCTGGCCATCAACCGTGTGTCCGCCTGCTGTGGCTGAACGCTAGTCAGTGAAACTATAGAAGGGAACGTAGTAGGAATGTAATGAATTGATTTATGTGAATCAAGAATGAGGAAAAAGCAAATGGTAGACATGTTTGCCAATCTATACAGCAATTGCTGGGCTTGTGAAGGAGCCAAAACCTTTAGATCTTTCTGAAAAAAGTCACACGGGTGAAATGGGTTGAAAATACTGGTGGGGGAGGGTGGAGGGGATAACATGACAAAGTAGAAGCTTCTTTTGTCAGAAGCTCTTGATTTTTTTGTCAGAAGCTCAGTGTCCTGCATGGGTCGTGGACATAGAAACAACTTTATAGCCTGAAAGCACTGTAGTCGTATCACCTGTTGCAGATGAAAAGTTTACAGTCTGACTGTTGTTTCTTGCACTGGACTACTCACCACTTGCAGGTGCAATAGATAAAATCCGACAGACAAGCCACCCTTTGATATGTTGGACACTGGCAATAATAATTATGATCTCTGTTAAATGTAATCGAGGAGGATGTTTGAAAGGGAGAAATTATGAGCCCTTACAGACTCCCCCGTCGGTTGTTACCTGGGTCGTGCATGCTGTGATGATCCTTCCAAGAGAGGTCAGGTCCTGTTGGATGCTTTAGTTGAGACGTAGCGCTGCATGGAGGCAGCAGGCGTGCTCTGAGGAAGGCTGGTGATGATGCAGGGATGGTGTAACTCCTGAGCTATGTTTCTAGACCTAGGGGCAGCGAACAGGATGCAAAGACACCTTGGTCTACGCAGAGCTAGTTTTGATCCAGCTCTGTTGCTCCTGAGCCAATGCCCTGTGGATCTGCCTTCTGCATCGCACTCTCCAGGGTTTCCCGTGGCTTATTTTGCCAGCAAGAAGTGCTGCCTCAACGTATGGAGACTGTTGTGGTATTGCTGGCTCCTGACTTAATGAGCCCTTCCCAGTGGGATCGGAGAGCAGAAAGCAGAAACAGTAATTAGCCCTACTGGTACCAGCAGAAGGCAGGTGGAGGCCAACACTAATAACAAGGCTGCCTGGCTCTCGGTTCCTCGTGCCGAACACCGCAGGCGTGGTGTCCTCATGCCTCACCCTCCCTGCGCTCTGAGCCCAGAGCCGATTTCCCTGTCACCGTGCCCAGCCTCTGCTTGTAGTCACACCGCCGCTAATCATCCTCTTCCTCTGTGCGCAGAGCTCAGGAGCACTGGTGAGCATGGTGCAGCCGCAGTCCCACCAGGCGCTCTTGGAATAAGGGTCCTGGCCACCACCTGGCTCCTGGAAGAGACTGCGGTGCCTCCGGGGGGGTCTCCCATTCCTTGTCATCCAGCATCGTCCTAGGGCGTTGTATCTGCAGGAAATATTCACTGCTGTTTGAAATCACGTTTCTCGCTCCCATGTTCTTGTCCCTGACTCGGAAAAAAGGAGTGGAAAGGTGTTTGTCTCTGTTTCCATGTTTTAGGACATTCTAGAGCTGTGCAAGCAGGTAATTAATGTTGGTCATGTTTCTTGGTACACTCTTAGGAATGCTTAAATAGTGACACGGTGCTCAAACCTGTTTTGAGTTGGGTTTCTGGTAGCATTGCGAGGGCTTCTGTGGGGCACTGGGTGGGAGAGGTCACACCTATGGTCCATCGAGCGCTTTGGGGAAGGGTGTGATATTTCGCTGTCGCGCTTTAGCTGAGCTCTGTTGGGAGTTGCTTTTAGTGTTAAAAGTGAGTTGCCAGACTCAGGGGTAAATTACTAACTCAGGAGATAAGCATTAATCTCTAACGAGGAATGTGCATACTTTTGATGTCCAATTTTGAGGTCAGACACATGATTTTAAGCTGCTGTGAAGGTATGCATTCAGTGTTTAAGAACACATGTCGCTTGCTCATCAGTTGATAAGCAGTACCTTGTTAAGATTTGGTAGATTGGTGGCTATCATATGCTCAGTCTAAATCAGTTTGCAAAACAACCAGTAAGCTTTTCCATATCAAGACCTGGTTTAAAAGTTTGTAAATAATGATACTTAAGATCTAGGCCAAAACACCGTGTTGTGAAACCAAGGGTATGCATTTTATCATACACAAGGAATTCAGTGTTATATCTCTCTCTCTTTTTTTTAACTTACACGGAGCAAAACATGTGACATAGCTTACTGCTCTGGAGAGACTATGGAGGTTGAAAAACCTGTTTCCCTTTAATATGGATTGGATTAAGATTCTGAGAGACTGCCTGCTGCTATCCTGTGGGTAGGGTTTTCACGTGTCAAGTGTGCTCGGTTTCTCCATCCCATAATACTTGCTGTTGGCTCTTTGGCAGCTGCACCCCCACCGGCTTGTGAATGTCTGTCTTTGTTGGGGCTGGTGGCAGGGAGAAACTAGTATAACAAATGGAGGGACGTTCTTGAACTTCAGTAAATAAGTATTAAAAAATAAAAAAAAATCGGTTGTGATGTGACAGCCAGATATCTCATTAGCAGTTACTAGAAATTAAACTCTAGCTCAGCAGGCAGTTTGTAGACCAGCTGTAAGCAGTCACTGCGATCGGGTCCCCTTGTGTTCTTTGGTATGAAGCCCCTGGTCACCCAGAAGTAGCTGGCAGTATCTCCATCTCTTTACAGTTCTTGGTAAAGTCGTTGGACAAAATACAGAGGCAGCCAAGTCAGGGAACGGAATAAACAGTAAGCCAGCTTCGTTCACAGCTTCAAGCCTTTCCAGGATCCCCTGTGTGTGGATGCGATAAAAGTGGTAAAAGTGAGTGAAAATCATGTCCCTGTGACCGTCTCTGGAACCTGTGGTACAAGTGCAGTGTTTTAAGGCATTGAGTTGGAGGTTTGATGAGCAATATAGGTGGTGGGTCTTGGTGTTGAGCTGTCTGATGCATGGAAGTGGATTTAGATCTGATGGATCCCTTCAGCAGGTGTGATGAGATGAAAGGAGTTTCAGAATGCTGAGAAAGAGCTATCTAGCTGCTAATGGGGGATGATAGAGGTGGGTGTTTCCAGATTCCCTCCCAGTACAGTTTAGTTTAACGGTACAGTCAGAGGAGTGTGAATGCCTTGTTCCCTCCAGAGGGGATTTTTTAGGGGCTGGTAGAGCATTTCAATGAAGTTTCACCATGCGACTTCTCTCTTATAGTCTTTAAGCTTCTGTGCTGTTCCTGATGGCTTTCCCTTGTGGATGCAGTGCTGGGTAAGGCTGACCCGAGAGAGCGAAGTCCTTCCCCGTGAGGGCAGTGGTCTGTTGCGTTGGCTGGAGCTGCCCTTTGTCACCCCTTCGCAGGCAGAGGCAGAGCAGGGGGGCTCAACCCAGCTCACCCACCCGTTTCGCCTCCCAGCCAGGGTGGCCCTTTGTGCCCGGGCAGCCTCGCATGGGCTGGCTGTGGGTACCTGTGACCTTTGCTTGTTGCTCTCAGGCTGTTAAAGGGTCAGAGAGGAGGTGGCTTTGGCAAATAGTGTTGGCTCACCGAGGCATCTGATGCTCTCCCAGTGCCCTAGAGAAAGTCCAACCCGCTCGGCAAAGGAAGGCTGTTGGTTTGGGTTTTCCATCTTGTGTTATGGTACTCGGAGCTGCATTTAGGTTGCAGGGTGGTGAGCTGAGAAGGGTCATGCTTCACCACCATAACCCTACAGATGCTTGACTTCTATGGGTGTTTACCCATTTGGCATGAAAATTTCTTAGATGGCTGGTGATCTGCTTCTAAGAACGCAAAAATCTGCTCAAGTCGCATCAGAGCAGTGCCCCCAGTAAGCCCATCTGAGATACGGAAACTGATTCATCCCCAAGTGATATTTAAACCCCTGAAAACTCAGGTCCCTTTCAGAATCCCACCATTGATCATAGGAAGGAAAAAAACCAACCCCAAAAGATGAACGTTTGGATCTATTAAAAGCAGCCTCTGTTTCAGGAAATACCTGAGCTAACAAATGCAGGCTTGGAGATTATTCTGTGGAAAGTACTTCAGCATTTTTCTAACGTTTGCCTCTTCTGCACAGTGGAGTAATCCCAGCTCTGAGAGGATATGACCACCAGCAGCTTTTGAGATGAATTTTTGGGTGAGGGTTGATTTGACATGCAAATATGTACTTCAGTATGATCAGTTGCCTGGTAGTCTGAGAATAATTTTCATGTGACCCACTGTTGATGCTTCATGTAAGATTAATATCTATTGGAAGAAATCCTCCGAAATGTGCTGCTGTAAATTCAGCTGCTCCAAAGCAATAAATGAACATGGCTCTTTGCTATCTTCTTTTAAAACGTGAAATCAAATGACAAAGCTTTTGCTTAAATTGTAAGCTGAACTAAGAGGAGTTGTATTTTTGAATATTGTGACAGATGAATCTTAAAGCTTTCTTTAAACACGTGAATATGTAAGATGTATATTGTGGTATAAACCTTTGAAATTGTGGTATAATCTTTTCTCCCCCTTCCTCTTCTTTTAACTGCTTTTTTTTTTTTAAAAAAAAAAATCATAAATAAAAGAAACCGAGCAACATGATTTTTCTTAAATAAAACCAAAACTGTCCAAGCAAAAAGGGATGGTGCAGTTTTACTTCAGCAAATACCCGCTGCTGCCTTGGTGGTTGGAAAGGCGAACTTTATTTTTGTTTTGTTTGTTTTGTATTTTTGCTTTGGTTGGTTGCAAGCCAGCAATATAAAATGGTTGTAGGCCAGCCACAGAAAATAACTCAGTATATGTTCTGTTGATTATAGTACTACCGAGATATTTCTGTTGCAAATTCTGGCAGAGCGCAGTTTCCAACGCGTGCTGGTTCCTTTTTGTTTCTGATGTGAGTTGTCATGGTAATAAGCCAGCGAGCTGCAGCCTGGAGCTCCTCACCAGCTCAACCCACCAGTTCAACCCTGGGCTGGTGGTGGCCGCTCGCAGCAACTAACAGCTGCAGGGGGTGGCCGGGGTCTCCCCGGCACTGGGGCCACCTTGCAAACCCCAGTTGACAAAGTGGAGGTGGCCCAGATGCTCTGGGTGATTCTGGAAATGAGCGTGTGGCTGGCTGGGTTGGGATTGGATTGCGTGTGCTTGGGAACTGATTTTTCTCAGCCAGAGCGTGAGGTTTGTGTTTCTGGGTTGGTTTTGGTCTGGGTTTTTTTTTTGGCTTGGCAAGGGAAAAATGCAACAAGCAGAGGGTAGAGTGTGATGGCATTCAGCACTTGGGACGGTGCTGAAACCCCCAGCTCTTGGCTGGGCTTTTGAGTCCCAAGGGCACAAGGAGGTCTGTTCCAAGGTCTTGTTTTAACAGCAACATAAAGTTGCCAGCGTGTCTGATACAGCTTCAGATGCAGATGATCACAGGTGGTTGTGCAGAGGTGGCTCACTGGGTTACCCCGTCATCAGCTGAACAGCATTGCTGCCTTAGCCTGTTGCTGAATTTACAAAGCTTGTTTGCAGTGGAAAGCTTAGAATGTTCACATGAGCAGTTATCACAGATCAGTTGACAAAAGGCAGCTCTTCAATCTCTCTGGCTTATTTGCTCGTGATTAGGAATACCTGCCCTATTTAACAAATCTGCTACTCTACAAATACCAGTATACTACAAAGCTTGCCTATGTCATTGGGATTTTTTTAATAATCACCACCTTTTTTAATTATGCATTTGAAGGAATACTGTGTAGCTGTGGTTACTACTTGGCTATGATGTTGAAGTACTGGGACCTAAGATTTACAGAAATCAGCGTTTTTCAAAAAATAGATTGCTCTTGCCCACTACAAGTCTGGAGTGATGTGCTTCCTTCATGGCACTGAACTGCCTTAGTTATACGCCTACATTGTCTGGACTGCAGTTCTTGTGCTTAAACTGGGATCATGGATATTAACCCTGGCTGCTTTGAAACCTCATTAAGACTCATTAAGCACTTAAAAAAAAAAAAAATGCTACCACCAGCAAAAGCATCTGAGAATTGTCATATTTTAACCCTGTTCTGGCAGCTCTTGGGGAATCCTCCAGGGACAGCTACCTGCTAACCCTATTTTCAGTAGGCAGCCCTGCCTGATATGCTGTGGTTGCCTTTTTCTTGGCCATTCTGGTTGCTCCTCCTGATGTTCTTTAGGCTGAGATCCTTTTAAAATGCTTCTGTAATCACAACTTGGTGCCAGCTAACTTCCTTTCAGCTGTTTACTCCAGTATGTTTGTGTATCGCTTCATTTTCCCTGTTTGGTTCTTTTTTCCTGATTATTTTTTTTATAACCGATTTTGTTATTTTTAAAAGCTGGCAATTATAGTGTTCTGTATTTAGATAAATTTGTATGAAACTCACCTCTGCTACAAGCAGTTGTTTAAAAATAAGTCCCACTGTAGTAGCTGATATATTTGTTATAGCTCAAGATTGAAGATTGATTTTCATTTAGTAGGAGGCTATTGAGTCTTATTCCATATAGCTAATGGAAACCAATGGGACAAATAACAGACTGTCTCAAAACAATATGAAACTCCCTTAGCATTACAAAAAAAAAAAAAAAAAAAAAAAAAAAAAAAAAGAAAAGGGGCGGGGAGGGGGGACCCCCCTC
>JAVJGJ010000001.1:79778063-79797793 GCA_035590215.1 Microhierax caerulescens
GGAAATATTTTGCCCAACACACAAGAATGCATTTGTCTGTATCATATTCATAGCTCATGGTCCCCTTATGATCTGCTAGAACAGATTTGATAGAAGCCTCCAACTGTTGGCTATAAATATTGAAAAGGCGCAAAAAGGCAATTATATATACTTTTAATGGTGAATAGCTTAAGTGCCTTTCATGATTATGGACTGTGCCTTCAATAAGAGAGATCTTTTTTAGTGAAACCATTTTGTTTGCATTTGGACTTGTGACCAAGGTTAGGATTTTTGACTACAGAAGTTAGGCTTTTGTGTAAAGCATTTAATTGTCTGACTTCTGAGAGTCTGGAAAGCAGAAAAGAAATGCGTTGTGCTACCCTGTAATTTCCTATGCTCATTAGTTTGTTCAGTGACTTCTATGAGATGGCAGGCTTTAATTTCCCGTCTATCCTTTCCACGTTTATCCCCATCTTATAGGATGATTATAATCATGAATGTCTTAATTTCTTTACTTTGTTCTACTAAAAGCTTTATGACCAGCAGGATATGTTGAATCAATTGTACTAATCCTGAGCTGGTGTTAAAAGTCTGTTAGTGTGGGTGGGTTACTGAACCTTCCAACTCATTTTTGTACATTTGAGCAGGTTCTGCTGGCAAGATTGAAACAAAACCTGTTTATCTTATTATATGTAAATCTGTGAGGCATTACATGCAAGCAGAAGTTTTCAATCCACTTCCCATTAAAAAAAATTTCTAAAATGCAAAAATAAACATGTAATGAAATTGTCTTTTGAGGGAAGCTCATTTGTAAAGAAAATAATTCACAAAACAAACAGAATATATTTGAAAGACAGGAAGCTTGTTTTAAATATCCCATTGAAACATCTTGTTTCTCCACAACTATTTTACTGTGATCCTGCGGTGTTTCTCCAGCCTCTGTCTTCCAGGCAGTAAATGCAATTGAAGTCTTTGGAGAAGCATAGTTTTGTTTTGTACTGGGACAACTCCCAGTTAAGACAAACCAGGAAAATGGGATTTCTCTTTTTTCTTTACAAGGTTTTGGAGTTGTTTCTGATTAGCTTCATTTGTGGGTTCTTCAGTTCTGGATTAAAATTGCCTGTTCCTCCTGTTTCTAATCCAGTTTAAAAATTCAACCCGTAACCCAGAACAAATGTCCCCACCCTCCCCACAGTGGAGCTAAAAATACCAAATTTTGTGTGTCAACAAGTCTGAACAAGATCAATACAATTTCCATATTCCTTTCCCACTGCCTGGCTGGAGCCAAGGAAGTGAGGGATTGGCTTGGCTTGGTGGCCTGTAGGCTGCCCTTCTGGTGAGGGCTGGCTCCCAGGCTCCGTCACTCCGATTGCTGCCGAGTGCTTTTGTCATGAATTTCCTGAAATGTAACCCATGCTAGTCGAGACAAATTCCTACAGGTTTAATTAGGGTGGTAAAATTTTTCAGAACTTTAGCGGCCACTACCATGCTTGGCTGAAGTTCAGATAATTAATTTGGCATTTGATGGCTCTAACAAACCTTCACTTTCAGAAGTCCCCTTCAAATCCCAGTCACCTGCTTGGAGCGTAAGAAGGTATTTGTTTTGAGAAACTCCTCAGTTTCAAACTGTCTCATCGTTACCCCGGAGAGCTGTGGGTTTGAGGCAAGCCGAGCTATCATCTGGAACAGCCAGTTTGTGGAAAGGTGGACTAGTGTGGTGGGTGGCAAAGTGGGGACAGCAAAGCTGCTCTACTACAATTAGTTGTACCCAGCTTTGGTCCCCACCTGCCTCCACTAGTACCCATTCTTGCTTCCCACCCCTCCCCTTTTTACATTTTTTTTTCCTGTGCCAAGCAAAGGAAAAGGAAGGAATTCTAATGGCAGTGTGGTGTGATGGGTCACGCTTCTCAGAGCAACTCTGCTGAGCTGAGTCCCCTCAAATCTGTGTCACAAATTCGGAGTTTCCAGGCTTGCAGCTTGCCTGGGAGCTGATGGTGCTGCCCCTTGGGAAGGGGAGGGCTGTGTTGGGTTGGGTGGTGAACTGGGTAGGTCTGGTTTGCTCTGGGCAGGAAAGCAGCAGTCCCGCAGGAGGAGAGAAGGGCAAAATGGGATCTGAAACCCTGTTAAATGCGGTTGATGAACAGGAAACCTTCAACCCTGCCGTGAGATCATTGAAAGGGGTAACGTCACCTGATTCCTTAGGTTTTCTGTTTGAAGAATCAGGCTTCAGTATTAAAAATGTCAAGTTTGGCTAAAGGAAATGTAATTGATCATTATGCAAAACCGATAGATCAAGCTTTGCACCTTAGGCTGTGCTTAGAATAAGGAACGTATTAAGAATTAGCACTCTTACTCTATATTTGGGAATGAACTGTTATTAGTCTTTGACAGGTTACAGTTTTTTGTATGCTTCAAAATAGGCTGATGTAAAGGAAACAGTTCTTCCAGGTAAGTTTACAAAAGTAAGTTACACAATATATATTTATATTTAAAATATGGCCCATGGGATTTCATTCACAAAAGTACCAATATGGGCCGTTTGACATATGAAATTTCACTTACACAGATGTAAATGAAATATTTAGGTATCTGCCAATTCAACATTCAGTCAATAAATTGTTTCCTGTAACTTTGGCGCTAGGTGTTTTTAAGCCACGGATCTCTAGGTACACTAGTAAGAATGGCTTGTGGAAAAATGCTGTGATAGCTTACAGTGAAGTTAAAAAGAATGACTTAAATTATAGTGTAATAGGTTGCATTCTGGCAGGCTTCCCATGCAGCAACCTGCTCCCCCGACCCCACCCCAAGTATGAAGGTCCTGATGCAAGAAAAAGAATGTCAAAAATTTGTAGTACATGACAAATACTTCATTTTAATCTCTTCAACAAATTAGTTTTGGGTATGGCTCACTGATAAGTGCGTACATACCTGGGCATGCTCCTGCATAGCAGCTGTGATTGCGTTTAGGTTTTTTCCACTGTGGGAAGCTGGAGGTGCACATGAACGCTTCATCCTCACGTGTGCGTGGCAGCGGGGTTGGGATCAGCAACACTGGATTTTTTGTTTTGTCACCGTGTCAGTCAGTTCTTGTGGTTTTGCTCCTGTTTTGTGACAGCTCGATATTTGCAAGATGTGAGCTCGCCCTTAGGGTGAGGTCTTGCCTTTGGAGATAGGTTTGGCTGGGATGGCTGGCACAGCTCCCCCGCTCCCCGCTGGCCCTGCCTTTCCTTCAGAGGCTGCTGTCTCTGCAGGCGGTAACGGGCACCGTCTCCTGCGCTGCTGCTGGTGGGAGCCGGGCATGGTCGTGTGAGCCAGAACCTACTCGGGAGCAGACAGTGGACACGGAAATTTCGGCCAGGTGGGGTTGATGTTGCTATAGTCCAGCCTGTCTCTTCTGGTGATGCTGGCGCTGCTTCGGCCTCGGTGAGCCAGTACAGGCAGCCCGACAGGCAGGTGCTACATCAGCACTAGAGGGAAGAAAAGAAAATATAAATGCTTGGTATAGCTGCCTGAGTGTCGGAGAGTCAAGTGACTTCAGGTGCTGGATGTGAGAAGGAAAGGGAAAAATATAGGGTCCTGCAGCTACAAGGAACGAGACAGGACTTCAGCAACCTGGATTTGGATCGTGGCTTCATTGCTTACTAGGAAGAAAAACCTGGCATTGTTGCTTCTGTTAGTATATCACAGTTTTGGGGAAAAAGCATTGAAGTACTTGAAGAGAAGAGGGAGGTTCCACTTTGAGCTAAAATAACTGCTTAGTCAACCATATAGAAATGACGAACACCTCCCTTCCTGCTGGCAGTTTCATGGTACGTGTAAAGCCGTGGAAGACTCTTGAGGTCCTACCTTCTCCCCACCGCGTGGGCTGTTGCCTCCGTGGCCCTGACCTTGGACCTCGTGGGTCTCGTGCTGCCAGCAAGAGAGGCTTGAAGCTGGGTCCCCATGAGTGGGCGTTTGTCCTGGGGCCAGGGAGGTGGCAGGAGCATGGTGGGGAGGGACAGGGTGGGACCTCCCATTTTCACAACAGCGAAACCTGGCTTGGGATGGGGTCTGGAGCTGCCAGGTGTGATGGGGAGCGGGTGCACCCACCCACCCCTCAGAGCCTGGTGCTACTGCCAGTTGACTGAATGTGAGATAAAGATGGGTTATTTGAACAAAGATCAGCCTTTCCAAACCTGTTCCACACTCGGCAGCAGACCTTTTTGAGCCTAAGGTGAATATTAGGTGTCCTTTTCCTTGTTTTCATCCCCTAAGACAGTGAATAAGGAATTAGCTTGTACTTTATTTTTACCCTTTGATTTAAAATAATCTTGTAAGATGAAAGCTGATCTCTACTTATTTGCCACTTTGCAGAAATGAGTGAATGTCTCACTGAGAACGGTGACTTTCTCAGCTCTGCATTTTCCTTTTTAACTGTGTCAAGGACGAATAGTTGAGTTAGACCTGCAGTTTCACACCTTAATGTAAACCAGGGCCGAAACCAGTGTAAGTCTGGACTGAAAATGTTAAATCTCTCAAATAACTACAAAGTAGCACATTTCCACGTTTCTATCACTTTACTAAAGTAAAGATTTCTTCATTAAGCTAGTATGAATTTGGGGCCAACATTCTGGTTTGGGTTTGTCTGGTTTGTGTAACCGGCATTACTAAATATGTCTGAAGCACAAATGAAATGGATAGAAATGTCTGGGCATAAAGGTATGCAGAACTTACAATTCTGCATATTTGTTGTTCTGCTAATTGCAGAACAATTAGCACGGAGACCAGAGGCAAGGTTGCAGACTGATAGGTTTCTACAGGTCTAATTGACGTTGAGCTGTGCTAAAGCTCGAGTCTCTCTGTTTTCTTTCATAGTACAGTCAGAACTTTAAACGAAGCCAGCTGACGCTGTGGAAACAAATTAAGAAATAACACTGAATTAAACAAATTTTGGGCTGCTCTGCACACAGCGACCCAAGCATACAACTTTGCCTGCAGTACAAATTTAAGCACAGATTAGATTTCAGTCTTTTAGCCTTCATTTAAATAAAAACATGCTTTAAAAACAGCACTAATTTGTGCTTTGCATTTAATTTTTGGGTTTGGAGCTTCCATTGAGATGTTTCTTAAGCTGTTGCCACAATCTTTGAGTAGAATTTGGCTCTTTTAGCAAGATCAGCTAAGCCTTTGCATTGCTTTCGCTATTTATTTTTTTTTCTCAATTCTCTTGGTCGGATAAAACTAGAAAGCAGAAAGTTCTTCGATGCTCTTATCTAAATAGTCCTTCCTGTAGCAGGTTATTTAACCAGTTCCAGCAGTGATGTTTAGCTTTGTTCCTCTTGACTTTCATGAACTGTTACAAAGTGATTTTTTTTTTTTTGAAAAAAATTTTTTTTTTTTTTTAAACGGAGAAGCTGTGTTACGGGCTGGCTCGGGCTGCCACCTTGTGGAGTACCAGTGGTGTAAAAACCGCCACCCAAAAAGCAGCAGCCGCCTGCTGCTGTCACCAGCTCGCTGCTCTGCCTTGGGGGGGCTGGTTAGGGGCAGCTTTCTGCCCATGGGGTCAGCAGAAATGGCCGTGTCAGTCACGGGGGGCTGCAGCGGAGCTGCCGCGTTAAGGTTTTGCTCGGCCAGCTGGCATCAATCACGCGCGCAGGCTGTGTCCTCGAAGGACAAAGTTCTTTTCCTGAGAATTGTAAAATTCTAGCTCTTTGGCAAGCGTCTAGAATATCAAAATGAAAAACTTTCATTGCTTACGTGCCGGAGTTTATGTGGATGCATTGTGCGAAATGGCTTTTATTAAACCATCGTTTCGAGCATTTGGAATCTGTTTAGGGTTTTACAATACTTGGGACAAATATTTCTGAGGGACTCTTGCATTCCATTAATCCACTTTTAATTAAGAGGTTGAAGCAGCTATTTATGTTTGATAATGAGTATGTTTCCTAAGCAAGCAAAACACAGTTTTTCCTGAAATGGAAAACTGAGACGACTTAACGACGATAACTTGGTACTCTGATCCCCAGATAGCTTTCCTGCTTCTCAGTGCTGCACACTGACTGGAACTGCGCGGCGCCTACTGACAATATATGAAAATATATTCAGCTCTTTTCACTCTGCCGTAGTTTTCTGTACCTTGCGCTATTCCGGAGGGTTTGATTGAGAGGCTTATGGTGGTGGTTACGTTTCCATGCCAAGCTTTGGGTGCTAGAGGGAGCTGTTTGCCGCTCGACACTTTCTAGAAAGGTGCAGCTTCAAGAACAGGCTGCAGCACGTGTTGCAGGGACGGCGGGTGCATAAGGGCTGCAGGGACCCCGCCGCCTGGAGCACTGGTCTGTTTTCTTGCTGCTTTTTTTTTTTTTTTTTTTTTGGCAAATAAACCCCCAAACCCATAGGACCTCACCGCCTAGAGCACTGGTCTGTTTTCTTGCGCTTTTTTTTTTTTCCCAAATAAAACCCCAAATCCACCTTATTTATCTCTGTACTGAGATGTCTTCAGCTTTTCTTTTCCATGTCTTGCTGCAGCCAGCAATCATGATGAAAACACAAGTAAATATTTATTTAGGTATTGTTTTTTTCTTACCCCTCCCCTCTTTTAGATCTCTTTTTTTTTTTTTTCCAGATCTTTTTAGATCTCATTTTTTTGTCTCTTTTAGGAAGGACTTCTACCATCTGCCGCTCCTGGTATGGGGACCTATGGGATGTTGTCTTTGCAAATATTAGACAAATATGCTTATATTTTGAAGAGGAGTTGTGGTGGTGTGTTTTTTGTTTGGTTTTTTTTTTTTTTTTAAATGTGTTCAGTAAACATACCGGGTCGGTTGTTTGTGAAACTGGTTACAATGACTCCTGTCAGTGATTTAATGCATTCCTCTTGCTTTGAGTCACTTCAGGTGCACTTCTTTGGGAACGTAACCTGTGTTCTTTACTACTTCATATATTTGTAGGGTTGGGCATTAGGTTTGTGTCACCCAGCAGTTTTGGAAACCAAATGCCCGTGGTTCCCTTTTACCACACGCTTTTAAATCTGTGGATCCCTGTAAGCCAGCATCCTTAATGGTTCTCCATTAATCTGTGAATCCTTTACTGCAGATAAAATCTGTGTCACTCGAGGGAAATCTCAGTGCAAGCTGGTGGCAGAAGGTTACTCAGCTGTTCTGCCTCTGCATGCTGCTGGCCAGGCTTGCTGGAAATGAATTGCAGTAGCACCTTCTGGTCAGGCTCTTTGCTGTGTAATCCACTGCTATGAGCATCTGATCCTTAGTGGTCCACTCCCAGCTTCCCACGGCAGCCGGTGCCTGGTGCTGCGGAGTTGGGCAGGTCAGGGTGAGTGGCAGCGGTGCCACGGGATTGCCAGGCTTGTATCGTACCCTGCCACCAGCACAGAGCTCCTGGGAGCCTTGGCTCACCCCCAGCCTGTTTGGCAAGTGAGCAGGCCGCTGACTGCAGCAGATATACCCCTTCATATGCTTTTGTCAGTATCAAAAAAAAGAAAAAAAAGAAAAAAAAAAGAAAAAAAAAGAAAAAAAAGGCAAGCTAGTATTGTACTCTCTCTTCAAAGCCTTCTATGTGCAAGGTCCCTCCATCCCAAACCACACATAATTACCTCTCTTCTTCATGTGTCCTCTCCTCCTCACAGGAGGGCCAGAGCCTCTGGAGGGCAAGGGAACAGAAGGACCAGAATAGAAGTGAGTTGCAGCATTTTGGCTTTGTGCATTTCTTCCACTTTTTCAAACTGAATATTTACTTTTTTTCAGTGTAAGAAAAAGAGATTCTTTTTGGTGCTGAAAGACATCTATTTTGCCTTAAACACTGAGTGTAAATCCTGATGTCTTTTCTGATCTGTGCCATGGTTTAAACAAGTACAGTAATACTTCTACACAGCGTAACTATATTTTATTTTTCTTACTTGAATTCAAGTTCTCTGTGCAGCTTCAGTCCTAATGTTTTTGCCCAAATACCACATCTACTATTCCTTCAGTCTGGACACTGAAGTATTTCTGTGCTCCATGGTCAATTTTAAGTACACAGATTTTTCCAGTGACCAAATCTGTCATAAATTCATAGCTTTGATATGTTCCGTTACTTGAAAACATCTTCTTAAGTTATGAGAGTGATATTGGTGTTAACTTGTTCTCAACTTTGTCAGCCTCAGCTAGTGGTTGCAAGGCACTGCTCTGATTTTTTTTTTTGTCTCTTAACTAGCATGTTTAAAAAAATGGATGATGAAACAGCATCAAATTCATGAATCAAAGTTAAATCACCCTAGAAGCTGTGGACTGCACTGAGTTTTTTTTTCTTAAATGCTGTAGTGATTTTTAAGTATAACATTAGCAAAGCCTCTAGACTGACATTAGTGTTTTCATAGGTGCGTGTTAGGAAGTTTTAGCCTTGGATATTGTTTTCATATCTTTATTAATGTTGTTTTGTGACCTGGATATTGGAGGTCCACGTGATTGAATGTAACGCTTCACCATATAACTAGGATTATATTTATGACTTTTTCTGATTTAGGCTTGTGTTTTACCTTCCATTTGAAGAGGATAGAATTTCATAAATTTATGCACAATGGAGTGTTTTGTTAGACTGTTTTGTACCTTTTCCTTTCCCCTGAACATGAAAAGACCAGTGTCCATGAGCTTGCTTTATGAAATAAATGAAGGGTTTTGGATATGTTGGCATTGGAAAGTGTGACAGCAGTAGCTGCAAGTTATCTCACTGGAGTTCTGAAGCAGGCTTCTTTCCTGGACGAGAGTAATGACAGCAAAAGCAGAAAGGTTTCTGTGTCTGTGGGGTTTTTTTTGGTTGTGGGTTTGTTTTTTTTTTTTGTTTTTTTTATGTGGACATACCATCATTCTTCCCCATGTCAGGTTCCAACATATAATCGAAGGTATTCCTGCAGCTTGCCTTTAACCTCTTGTAAATGTGTTATTTCAAATGTTCCTGCCTTCCTTATTAGCAAAGCTCTGGATGCTTTGCAAAAACAGTATTTTAACAGCTTGGTCCAAATTAAGAGTCCTAATAACATTTTCCTTTGTTTGTAGGATTTGGAGATTGTGTATTCCTATTTACATGGAATGGAAGCTTTATCTAATCTCAGAGAGCATCAGCTAAGGTATGATTCTTATGATCATTAAAACTACGTATTTGTTAATGCACTAATAAAGCAAAGAAACAGTAGGTTTGGTAACTGTGCACTACTCTTAAGTACACTACCTTAAACCGAAAAGGTGACTGTCACTGCAGCCATTTCTTCCCTTCGTTATTGTCCTGACACTTACCCCTTGTATATGTATCCCTATTTGTTCCTTCTGATTTCTACTATGGATGTGTTTGTTCTCTTTGCAAACTTTCAGACTAGTAGTAAATGCTTTACAAGCAGAGCAGAAGTTCCAGTCCTGAATTAAAGTCCAAATCACTTATGTAATATGATAATCATGAGAGCAGAGTCTGTTATTCAGCTTCTGTTTCAGTTTGTGCTTGCTTTTGTGTGGAAGTTTTAGACAAATTATGTACTACACATGCAAATGATACTTCGTAAAAAATTGCTAATAAATGTCAGCCATGTATTTTTTTAATTAAAATGCTTCATGAAGTGAATAAATTCAAGTAAAAACTTCCAGATGAACTTCCTATTTTTTTGTAAAGACTTGTGCTTGTTTGATTTTTAGGTAGTTGTTTCAGTTGTCCTCACGTAAACATCTTGCGGCAGAGGATTCTAAGGGTGTTCGGACATCGGTGTGGGGCTGGCAGGTGCAGGGGGTGGCCAGCACATCTCCTGTACGCTCCGTGGGGAGGGGGGTGAATTGCTGTTCTTTCGCATCCTGGGGTTTGCCAGCATTTGCCGCATCTGAAAATGCTGAAGTAACTTTGACTTGGTTAATGCTGGCTTAGGTTCTAATTTCTGGCCTCTTACTTCATCCTTCTCTCAGAGTCTGCATTCCCAAGCCAATATTCTGTAATTTGGAGAAAATAAAAGGCAGGGTTTTGTTTCTCCCAAAGCGCTCAAGACACATTTTGCAATGTTGAATGTGGACTTCAAAGGAGTCTCTGTAATTACTTCTGCTTTGGAAGGAGGCCGCGATCACATTCAGTCAAAGTATTTTGTGTTATGTGATTATATGCGAGACTTTTAGCACATCAAGTTTTGCATAGCTGGGGCTGAACTGGTGTTAACTTATTTACAAAGATCAAAGTGTGCACACATGGTGCTGTGGTATGTCGATGTGTGCTTCTTGGCTTCCTGTGCACAGAATGAGGTTCTTGCTGAGGAATGTGTGGAACTTGCTCTCCCAGCGCATGAATTCCTAGAAGAGAGCTTCTGTTTACAGAACCATACTTGGGAAAGGCTGGGTGCTCGGCAGATGGGGGACAGAAGGCTTTTATAATATCCTTTAGGATACAACATTTCTTGTGGCCCTGGGATGCCACAGAAACCTCCGAGATGCATTATAAAACTAGCTTATTAAACGTAGCATTTAGTAGTGAATAACTTACCTTGTGGCTTGCTGATGATCTCATCTTGAATTTATTATGTTTCTTTAGGAAGCAGACAAAGATCATTGTTTGAGCAAAAACTAGACACCAGTATTGACCAGAACTAATTCAATTTTTCAAATACTTGAGGAAGTAATCTAGGTAGTACTACTTGGTCACTGTAATTTTTAACTGTTCCAGTTAAACACAAGAATCGGAACACTTGGCTACCTTCTGTAAGAGGTATTTTCTCCCCTATTACTGTCCTAATAATGGGACCAAATTGCTTTAAAACTCAGATGGTGCCAGTGGTGAACTTGCGTGACTTTATCAAGAATGTAGTTCCTTCGCTCCCAATTCAGAGGGAAACAAAACTTGCTTGTTAAAGTGATTCTGTTTCTTATAACTCTTACTCCTAGATGGCCCGTTGCCCAGCATCGTTGTAGGCCAGTAAGGCGGAGACTATCCTTGGGCAGTATCTTAATTTTTAAATCTGACTGCTAGCAATGACTTGTCTTCTGGTAGCTTCTTACTAGTAACCTCATGTCCACTCTCCCCCTCCCTCTCAAAACAGGATCAGAGAGAGAAGATGAGGACCCAGGAGGTAGAAGCTGACAGTAGCTTTTTGATGTCTGTAAAAGATTTTGGCAAGACCCAATTTTATGGTGGGGAGCAGTGTCTGAAAAAGGGAGGGTTCTGTGGTCCTAAACATTTTTTGCTGTGCCAGGAAACAAGAAGACTTTTTCATTATCTGAAATTGATATACTATCCATAATACTTAATTATAAAACAATACAGGTATTGCCTATAATAAAAGTTCTCAAAGATGGTCCAAAGAGTAGATCTAAAATACTGGACTGGAGGAAGGGCTGTGGTAGTAAAACTTGATAGCTGCCCCCCCTCCCCCATCTGATTTTCTATTAACAATTTATGAATAAACAGGGTACCACTATAAGCCTTCTGCTTTTGGAGAGAAAAGTCATTATTTCTTAGTGGGCTGAATTAAGAAGTAAATCCTGAAAGAGATGAGTGCTAAGGTAACTTTTGTAGCAGTCTGTTGGCTATTGAAACGCCTGATCCAGGAGATCATGGGAAATGGCAATAAGAAGCCTTTTAGGTGTCATGTCAAACCCAGACCAAACTCCTCTAGGCCTCAGATCAACTTTTTTGAGACTTTGCTTGAGCAGCAATTCTTGAGAGCTTTTGTCCGCTTAGGATATCATTGCGGGCAGCCAGTCATTGGTGCATAGAGGTTCTGGTGATTGATCCTGCGAGGAATGAGAACTTCTTTCCCACATTTAAATATAGCTCCTTATTTGAATGTTCACATGAGCCTCTTAGGCAAATATCTGCCTGGCTGTCTGTCAAATAGCCTTGGTGTTTGCAATCTTCTTTACAGCTGTAGAAAGTCCAAGGGAGGCACTGGGGTTTGTGTCCTTCCCACCCCCCCCAGTAATTTACAGGGTCCAGTTCCTTAAGACAATAGGCAGAAATGGCATGTTGATTTTTTTTTTTTTTTAATCAAGTTAACATTGCATTTCCTAATATGTTGTAAATTCTGTTACAGTTACTCTCCCTTATGCCACATTTGTCAGGCAGACAGTGAATGTGAAAGTACTTTAATCCTCCCCCTTAGACAGAGGACTTTCCTGCAGGAAATTCTCTCCAGTTTGAGCCCTCTGAGATTTCAGCATTAAAATCTTATGGTGATTTTTAAGTTGCTGAATTTTAGCAAAATGAGCAGCATCGATTTACCATGCAGCATAATTTCTTGTTTTGTCTGTTGGGCCTGACTTGAAAATGGGAGCAGTTTTTATATCATAGTATCTCTGATCAGTGTTACATATAATAAACTTCCATCCATTTCTAAAATTCTGAATTGTTTCCTTATAAAGCAACTTACTTTTATCAGATCACTTTATAAAATGAGATCACTATCATTTTAACCATTTTATTGAACTTTTTTTTTTTTTTATGGGAGCAATTACATCTAGTGTTCTAAATCAAATCTGATCTTGGATGAACTAAGAACTTTAATGCTTAGATTTAACAATTTGTTCTCTTCAATTAAAAACCAGCTTAGCTTTAAATTGATGGCTAGTTTCTGCAAGTGCTGGAGGCAAGCGTGAAAATGCCGCCTAACTCTAGAATGTGAAGTCTTTGTGAAACGGATAGGAGTTGTAATTAAAAATTACTTCTTTCCTTCTCTTTCAGACTGATGTGTGAAACTGTTAGATATGAAAGGCACGAAGCAAATGAAGTTCTGTACTAGTAAGTATCTCTGCTTCCTTCTTTTTTATGATGTTCAAAGAATTAATTCATTTTAAAGTGTGTTAAGGACAGTGTTTAATGCCAACTCCCTCACGCAGCACACTGTCTGTAAACATAAATGAGCTACATCGTTTTCGGCTTCAAATGTTGGAGAAATTTGCTGGTGCCAGGGAGGGAGCTAACAGCGATACTTGCTTGGTGACGTGTGTTGCATTAATTCTTGTAACCAATGAGACTATATAGAATTAGGGGATGTGGGATGTATCTTCATTAGAGTAAATTGTCATTTAGTTTCCCTCCAATTTTGTCAAAGTAGTAGCAACTAGGTTTTCATGCCAGAGGTGCCAAATCGACATATCTAACACGGCTTATAATTAGCCGGGATGTGATCTAATGTCGGCTCAGATTTACAGGAGAGATCTGAGGACTGCAATTGCTTTGTTTATGCAAGAAACTTGCCGAAACAAAAGGTTTATCAGATTTTCACTTAATGCCCCTAAACCAGACTCTGAATGCGTATTTTTCTGGGTTGTCTGGTATTATTTGAACATTTAAGCACTCAAAGAATTCACCTGTATGCCGCCTTTTATACACGTGCAATTTTTCCTGTATTGACCACCAGGAGGAATATGTGATTGAAAACTGTAATGCTAAGCCATTCAGCAAAATTAATTTAATGTCTAATGAAAACCAGTAATCAGTTATGTATGGGAAATGCACAAGGTCACACTGTATAGGTGGATAGATAATTTTAATTATACCAACATAATATTCATTAATTTTACAGACTTGGCCACTTGCTAGTGACTATTGTGCTGGTGATTTGTTCTTTTCTAGGTAGTTGGTTTGTGTCCATTATTTGTACTAGAATTTTTGTTTAGACCCAGTATCTTGGCTCATTCTAACTTTTGGTTTAAATATGAATTATATGCTGAATGAATCAAGGCTGCTAGTTATGTGTGTACGCAAGGCAGGCAAAAGTTACTAGGAAATACGTGCCTGAGAAAAAAAAAGTGCGCAAACAGAACACTCTGAAATCTGGGTTAACTTGAAATGCTTTTTGCAATTCTCTTGCACTGATTTCCTTTGTCACTCCTTTCATGTGACTTCATCTTCCCTTTAGTTGTTTGCCTGTCATTCCTATTTACTTGCTTCTTGACAGTCCCCCCGTCCCCCCCCCGATTTTTTCAGTAGATTTAATGGGCAGTTTGTCAGTTTCTGGATATAGATAAAGCAAAATGTGCTTGCTTTAGAATTTCACATCATCTCTGGTTTAATGCTTAATGGGCTAAACCTGAAAGTTAACATTGAATATTTTTTTTTTATTTAAAACAAAACAGTTAAAATTCAGTATTTTGAAGCCAGGAATGTATGTCCTCTTACTCTGAGTTGTAAATTTACATTTTATTTTACTGAACAATTTGAGAGCTACATGGTAGGAAAAGCCCATGAAACCTGCAGTCTAACTTCAGTATTCTATTGATAATGAACTTGGAGTAATCCTTTTTTTAGTTCACAAATTCAGCATATCTACCTAAGACATACCCTTCTAAAAAACAGGATTCCAATTACACAATGTACACGTGTGGAAATATTCTTTGAGTACTACAGATGATAAGCAATATGATAGGCAGGTTAGAATCAATCCACAGAGTTATAAGCTATAGGAAATGATCACTTTTTATTAAACTGGTCACTTTTTATTGAATATGGCAGAATTTATCTCTTGAAGCTCTTACTTTGGTCACGAAGGTGAATGTTTAAAAAAGCATTAAATTTGAACTCTTAAGTTACAATTCTTATTATTACCACCCCCCAACGCCCCCCCAATTGTGTGACTTGCATTGAAATCTTAAATTGGGTGCTAAGCTTTTGTGTTCGTTAGAAAAATCTATTAAAATAGCTGCAACTGTTGGAGCTGTTAATTGACCTATGTGTGTGAGCTCCCTGAGGCAGAACTTGATGTCTCAGTGCGAATAAGCTAAATCTTTATTCCTATTCCTAAATGCCAATGTGAAAACTAATATGGTTGCTATATTTATCAAAACTTTCTCATTGTCAAAATTTTGTTTATGTATGTGTTGTCAGCTGTACTTGTAAAAAGGTGAATCTCTATTGCATGTTTGTAATGCTGAAAATAACTCTGTATTCTGCAGAAACACAGGAACTATTTTTTATCCACTTTTTTAAAAAAATGTTGTTAATTTTTATAGTATCTCTATAGATACTTTTATGACTACAGGGATAAAATGCAGCACGTTGTTTAAAATTGGCTCATCTCATCTGCATTTACTTTACTATCAGCGGGTGTACATGGTAGTGACAAATTCTCAAACCCTACGGCCATTTCGCTGTTTAAATGGAAACTGGGTTATTAAAACTGGCAGTTCAGCTTGAGTTATTCTTCATTTGCCAGTCATCCTACTACTTTCATTTGATGGGAAGTTAATGATACAGGGGCTTAAAACCTGCAAGGCAAAATTTCAGAACTGAGGTTTACTTGACACATGTACCTGTGGTTTTTTTTTTATTTATTTATTTTCTTCTTATTTTCTACCTGCTACCTTTATTGAAATCTATTTAAAGATCCCATTAAAAAATATATATATATATAAAATATATATATATATTGGTCATTTGATATATATTTTATCTGTAGGACAAAGAAAAAATAGTTCTTTTTTCATATCTGCATAATAGTAATTCTGGCTTACTTAAAACAGTAAGTTTCTAATTAACATTTTCTTTGTAAACCAGAGTTCTAGCAGATTTGTAGAGGGTGTGTATACATATACATATACATACCTCTTGACAAAGTTGAACAGCATTTTTCAAATCAAAATGTAAATGTTTCCTGTGACGACAGAGAGGAATCTTTGGTAATGAATATTTTGCATGTAAGCAGATGAATATATCCCTAATAAAAGAAGCACCCCTTTTTTCCCCTCAGCAGTTATACAGGGGTTGTATGTCGCTTTAAGCCATGCTGTTTGGTATTTCTGATGTACACATCAGAGGTGTTTGGCTTACTCTTTCTGTAAGGAAGTCTTGTATGTCTTTAGGCTTCTGTTATTTTATTCTGTAAAGGTAGTGGATTGGCAGAGAATATTTTAAGTTTTGATGACCTGCTGTCCAAAGTAATTTGATAATAATAAAATCTCATGTGTTTCTGAATTGCCATGCACAATGTGTTTTTGTGACCATATTCACTTTGGTTTCTGAGCAATGGAACCTGAAACTAACTTAGCTGCTGCTTGTAATTTAAAAAACCAACCAACCAACTAAAAAAAAAAGCCAAAACCAAAAAAAACAACAAAGGAAGCCCAACCCATGTTATTGTAAAGTGTGTTTTAGTTTTTTAGAGAACTTTGCATGAAAGCCTGATAGGATATATGCTTGTACTGCCCACATGTCCCTACTGAGGAGACTGCAAAACATGTATTTTGAACTTAAGCTCTCGTCAGTAAGAAATTTCTTAGTCTGTAGCACTTCAGTAGTATGC
This sequence comes from Microhierax caerulescens, assembly GCA_035590215.1. Classification (NCBI taxonomy): domain Eukaryota; kingdom Metazoa; phylum Chordata; class Aves; order Falconiformes; family Falconidae; genus Microhierax; species Microhierax caerulescens. The sequence continues at coordinate 79,794,271 of JAVJGJ010000001.1, forward strand.
TACTGGGTTTGATAGTGTTGATTCTTAAAAAAGGACAAGTGTTTAAAGAATAGTAGTTATCTCATGGACATCTTGAACTGAATTGTAGTGTTAATGTCTATGTTTGGAAAAAGCTCTTGTCTAATGTCAACATGTTTATGTGCTTTTACGTCATTCAGTTATGCAGCCTTCTGGGCTTTAATGAAATTCAGTGCTTTTAGAGGACTGTATTGTGGAAAAAAAAAAAAAGTAGAAAGTCTACATATAAACTGGAGATTGGAGAGAAAAAAATGTTATGTGAAAAACAGAGTTATTACTGCAGAGAATGTCCACAGCTGAAATGAGAATTAGCAGTATTTTTAGTTTCTAAATTACTGGCTATGGTAGGCAGGATGTGTAACAAATAGTTGTATTTGTACAATTACATTTTTTCTTGTTTTTTTCCTCATTCCCTGCTTGTCATACAATGTGGGATGAAAAACATCCACTTGTGTTAAGACTGTAGTGCTCATGTGGGGGAGTGGGGTGGATGAAAGAGAGTAAGGCATGAGAAGTGGAGAAGGCTGAGTTGAAGTGAGAAAAGGATGAAGATGCATAATTTCAACCGGTCTTTTTGGATATTTCCATGTGTAGAACTAAATTCTCAGGTCAGGTAGGTGTAGTATCACAGTCCGGTCTCAGCCAGGTTTTCTGATTTACAGCACCATGGCAAATCCCACGACCCTGGCCCGCTTGTTTTGGGCTAGCCGTGCAGCCTTCCCCAGAGCCTGCCCTGGCCTAGCCGTCAAGGCCTGAAATGAATGAAATGTGGAAAAGAAATAAAGGAGCACCACTTTTTGGTTGTGACTCAAATGCTTATGGCTTTACTAGATGAAAATGGTAGTGCCTTTCCTAAAGTAGAGCAGAATGAAAAATGCTGGAAGCCGTTGGCTTTCTGTAGCTTTGGGACAGGTTATGTTAGGAGGTTGCACAAATGCCCTGGGGTTACGGGCTTGGGGCGGCAGCTGGCAGGGAACTCTCAGAGCCTCCTCAGGAGGATGCTCTTCCCAAGGAGCAATGCTGTCATGTGTCCAGGTATTGTGCATTACATGAAAAGTCAAGCAGGGATTTGGGATGTAGCTATAAAGCATCTGAGTGTGTCTTAGCTAAATGGCTAAGCGGTCATTTTATTTGTAGCTGTAGGTCCATGTAATTAATGCACAGTATTTCTGTGCAAGGACAGGTGAGAAATAGATCTATGAGTATTCTTTAACTCTGGGAATCTGAGAGTCAAACTCTCAGTCCTACAATAAAAGTGTTACTTAACGAATTCATGGTTCTTTCACATTAGTATATTGCCCTGAAGACCCTGAGGAGGATAGAAGCAGTGCATTCAAAACACCAAAAAGTGATGCCAAAGTTGCTGTACATTTCTGTGCAGCCTGACTTAATTGTGCAATGATGTGTGACAAAAATGAGTTAAAAGCTGCTCCTTTAGCTATGGGTGCATGATTTTTAAACAGAACAGCTCTGCTGAGACCACCTCACTGAAGTTTATCTTCTGATGCATACATCTGTGTGGTGGAGTGCTTTTATGTTCTGTACGTGTTCAAGAGGTTTTGTGATGGTGGTATCATAAAAACAACTTTTACAGTATAGATATGATATATGTAATATATAGCTATATGTGTTTGTATCTTATAAATATAAAACTTAAACCCTAAAACACTACAGAAAGGTATTTCTAGAGAATTGTATGAGGGTGAAGCTGATGTTTGCACTAGTCGTATTCCAAGCTATCAGTAAAATTATTCTCTTGTAGTCTTTAATACTTTTAACCAGAATTTCTAGGTTTCGCACCTGTTTGTGGAGGCTTGGGCCAGATTTTTGCATTTACTGTCCTTGTTTACTGAATGTTCTTGACTTTAGAGAGCCCCTATAAAACATTTCTTCCTCTCTCACAGAATATGAGACACTTTGAAAATTATTTAAAATGCTCTGAATACACAGTCAATTTGGAGTATGTCTGTTTGAAGCATTTGGAAATAAAACACAGCAGAGAGGAAAGGGTCTAGGAGGTTCCTGGAGTGTGTGGAAGATAATTTCCTGACACAGCTGGTGGGTGAGCCAGCTAGGGACAGTGCCCCACTGGACCTGCTGTTTGTGAACAGAGAGGGACTTGTGGCTGATGTGATGGTTGGAGGCTGTCTTGGGCACAGTGACCATGAAATGATAAGAGATTTCAGTTCTCAGAGAAGTAGTGAGGGCGATCAGCAGAACTGCTACCTTGGACTTCTGGAGGGCCAACTTTGGCCTGTTTAAGAGTCTGTTTGATGCAATCCCTTGGGAGGCAGTCCTAAAGGGCCAGGGGATCCAGGAAAGCTGGGTATTCTTCAAAAAGGAAATCTTAAAGGCACGGGAGCAGGCTGTCCCCGTGTGCCGAAAGATGAGCCAGTGGGGCAAAAGATCGGCTGAACAGAGAGCTTTGGTTGGAATTCAGGAAAAAAAGGAGCGTTTACCACCTTTGGAAGAAGGGGCAGGCAACTCAGGAGGACTGCAAGGATGTCGGGAGGTTATGAGGGGAGAAAATTAGAATGGCCAAAACCCAGCTACAACTTAATCCGATTACTGTCATAAAAGACAATAAAAAATATTTTGATAAATGCATTAGCAACAAAAGGAGAGCTAAGGAGAATCCACATCCCTGCTTGGATGTGAGGGGGAACAGTGACAAAGGATGAGGAGAAGGCTGAGGTACTCAATGCTTTCTTTGCCTCAGTCCTCAATAAGACAAGTTGTTCTCTGGGTACCCAGCCCCCTGAGCTGGACAACAGGGACAGGGAGCAGCATGAGGCCCCCATAATCCAAGGGGGACATGGGCACCAGCCTACTACACCACTTAGACACACAGAAGTCCACAAGGCCAGATGGGATCCATGGAAGGGTACTGAGGGAGCTGGCAGAAGTGCTGACAAGCTACTTCCCATCATTTATCAGTCCTGGCTGATTGGGGAGGTCCCAGAAGACTGAGGATTAACAAAAGTGATGTCCATCTGCAAGAAAGGCGGAAGGAGGGTCTGGGGAATGGGCCTGTCAGTCTGACCTCGGTGTGGAGAAGGTTGTGGAGCAGGTTGAGTGCCATCATGCAGCATGTGCAGGACAGCCAGGGGATCAGGCCCAGTCAGCCTGGGTTTATGAAAGGCAGATCCCACTTGATGAACCTGATCTCCTTTTAAAACAAGTGACCTGCTCAGAGGATGAGGGGAAGGCTGTGGATGTAGCCATTAGTAAAGCCTTTGACACAGTTTCCCCCAACATTCTCCTGGAGAAACTGGCTGCTCATGGCTTGGATGGGTATACTTTATGCTGGGTAAAAAGCTGTCTGGGTGATAGTAAATGGAGTTACACCCAGCTGGCAGCTGGTCACTAGCGGTGTTCTCCAGGGGCTACCCTGGTGCTGGGGCCAGGCCTGTTCAGTATCTTTACGGACGGCCTGGCTGAGGGGATCGAGCGCACCCTCAGCAGGTTTGCAGATGGCACCAAGCTGGGCAGGAGGGTTGATCTG
>JAVJGJ010000001.1:79798134-79810227 GCA_035590215.1 Microhierax caerulescens
AGAGACGGGCAGCGAAGCTGGGGAGGGGTCTGGAGCACAAGTCCTGTGAGGGGCGGCTGAGGGAACTGGGGCTGTTCCTTAGCCTGAAGGAAAGGAGGCTGGGGCAGACTTTATTCCTCCCTACAGCTCCCTGAAATAGAGTTGTAGCAAGGTGGGTGTCAAGTCTCTTCTTCTAGATAAGAAGTGATAGGACAACAAGAGGAAACAGCCTCAGGTTGTGCCAGGTGAGGTTGAGACTGGATGTTAGGAAAAACTTCTTCACTCTAAGGGTGGTGAAGCATTGGAACAGGCTGCCCAGGAGGTGGTTGAGTCATCATCCCTGGAGGTATTTAAAAGATGCATAGGTGTGGCACTTAGGGATGTCGTTTAGTGGTGGACTTGGGAGTGTTAGGTTAATGGTTGAACTTCAATTTTAAGTTTTTTTTCCAACCTAAACAGTTCTATAATCTATCTGGATCGGTATCCAAATTTTCAGGTAGACCTCTGCAGGTAATTTATATCCATTCTGTTTAAATATCCATAGGTTTCTGTACAGTAGTATATTAAATAATGCAAAGAACTGCTGCAGCAGGGCTGGTCTGTTGGGTTTTTTTTGTGGGTTTTTTTTTGTTGTTTTTTTTTTTCTTTTCTTTTTCTCCTTAAAGTGTTCCTAAAGGTGTCTTGTAATTTCTGGTAGTTGGGCAGTTGCCAAAGTAGTGTTGAAATACTGCCAGTTCTGCACTGCAGTAAATCAGGAACCTGAATTCGTGTGGTGGGATACAATTTCTGTGGGGAGTTTCTTGGGCAATGTGTATCATTAAAACAAAAACATTCAAGGACTTGGCAGCTGGCTCTGTATGAGCAGACACTGAATCAAGACTTCTTAATAGTGTCAATGATCAATGCTACAGTCTGTTGGCTTTGTATAGCCAGTTCCAAATTTCTGTGTTATTGTTTGACCTGATTTTGAGACTTCTTTGAATTAAGTTTTTTAAACCTTTGAAGTAAAGTTTTTTTTTTGAGAGGTTTTAAACTTGCACCTTCTTCACTTTAATGTTTCACTAAAACAATACTATTGTGTTTGTTGTTGTAATTTTGAGAATAATAGCTTTGATTTTGGAGAAATGTGAGAAAGGACTTCACAGCAGAATTGTCAGTCTTGATTGACCTCAGATTTTTTCGGATGCAAGAGCATTTTATTTTACCTGTCATTGTTTTTATGATGAATTAGGAGACTAAAATTTTTTCATTCTGAATTCCTCTTCTGATATCAAGGGCTAACTCATTGTACAAGTTTAATTCCAAGACTTCAATGAGAATAGGTCTATTAGCTTGCATGTATATATTTGCATAACGTATTTATTGGTTGCCTGTTTAATCAACTGTTTTGTACACATTACTGACACTCTGCAATAATCTCTGCTTTGACTGATCTTTCTGGTTTATTTTACTGACTGTTTCAGAAGTGGAAAAGGTTACAAGTTAATACTTTAAAGAAAAAAATGCTTCTGATTATTTGTTTTCATAAATACTGACAAATTGTTTCTTGTGAGTTCATTCTTCTTTACTTCCCACCCTTGCCACCAGGAAGCAAGACACCAGTTTTCATCTTATGTCCATTAAAAAAAGATAATAATAGGTATCAGTTGAAATATTTAATGCATTTTAAGATGCCTGTTTAATAAAAATTATAAGCTCTAAACTCTGAGTTATCAGTTTTATTACTGGATATATTTTAACTTTTTTTTACATTTAGAGTGAAGGTTAGAAGTAAAAATAATGTAACTTTAATGTGTTCATCTTTAAAAAAAAAAGTCTGAAAGTTGCGTGTGGGTGATGCATTAAGTACCCAATATGGTTTACTTCTGTGTTTGGGGTATACCTCTTAAAGTCATCAAAGGCATCTAAAAATGCTCTGGCAGATGTCAGGTAATTGCTTATCTAGCTTATTGAGGATGATTATAGATAGTGCTGACAGTGTGAGTAAGCAGTTTTCTGATTGTTCTGAGTGTTATAACAATACAGTGCTAGTGGGCAGGATCTTCAGACAATGAGATGTCTACCTGAAAGAATCATTAAATGTAGACATGTGTGACATCCCAAGGCACTTCAAGGGCTAATGTCTATTTGTGGCAATGGTTATTCAATTAAAACAATAAACTACCTGTAGCTTTTGGCATACAAAGGATAAACAGAACGAGCAAAAAGAAACAAACAGATTTATCTGCTTCAAACACCTATGGAGCACAAGCTTGCAGAATAATGTTTTGGTTTCTTTTTGTGTAGTGCTTAAATGCCTGAAAGAGGTCCCCTTTCTGAGATGCCAAGTTTTCATTGGTTTTGTTCCTCTCAAGTGGAGATCTGGGAGCATAAGTAGTGTATGTTCCAAATTACTTTGTTTACTTTCTGAAAATTTATTCAACATTCAACAACGTTGAGTATGATTTCATGAAAATGTAATCTGCTATGTACATCTTAGTTTGTAACATAAGTTCTTTTATGAAATCAGTTACAATTCTCATTGCTTGTAGGAAAGGTACTATATCCAGTTTAAATATGAGTCATGAATGAATACTTTAGTGGTTGAGATTTTAATGATTTATGGAGAGAATAATTCTAAGTAGATTTTTCACAACAAAGATGCTGTTCTTACTGAATTCATGTCCTTTTTATGAAGTAGTTTCAAAAATACCTCTGATCTGGAAAGTAATTCTAGATGATTGACTAATGTTAAAGGTCCTTCCAGCACCTGGTGTTGCTTAAGCATTCAGTGCAATGTTGGAGGGAGAATTATACCTCTGTTTAGGTCTCGGGATAGACATGTCCTGCCAAAGGAGTATTAAGCAGTAATTACATGGAAGCCATTTCCATGCTTTGTTTCCACTGAGACCTGCCTACTGCTTAGTTTTTTGGTTTTTTTTCAAGTGCTGTCTTAAAGGAATTGGCTGAAGAAACCAGTGATCAGAAGGTGGTCAGAGCAGCAAAGTCTTCTGTTTAGCATGTACTTTCAAGTCCAGGTGCTGAATTTTGCACTGAACTGATGTCTTATGTGACAGAATTAAAGTGTGTTTGACATCATTCATCGTGAAGGCCTGCAAATTCTTGCCACTGTACATACTCAGGGTGTTCATAATCTTTGTTGCACCAAATGCACACCAGTAAGCATGCACTGAATATGATTAATTATTCCAGGGGTTTTAGTAGTGCTACATCTCATATTGATGGAGAATGAGAATGAAATGGATTGCTCTAGTTAAAATGTAGCTTGTTAGGATAGAAGAAGACACTCGAGATGGTGTAGATATTTAAGATTTCTTGGATCTTTCAGCAAGTTGACTTAAATCTTTATTGTAGGTGAATATTTTGGAAGGTTTTTTAGCATCTTCTGTGCTCAGGAAATCTGAAAGCCAAAATTGGAACAGTTGTGCTACTGTAGATAAATGCCTTAGAGTCAGTACACGTGGGGGTTGTGTATTGAAACGAGTTCTGTTTTTTGTGCATAATTTCTTTAAGCTGTTAACATTGATTTGATTTAGTTACAAATGTGGTGTGCAAGTGCTGCAGATTGCTTAAATAAAACCAACTATAATTAGAAAATAAAACTTCAGATTTAAGTAGTTTATGTAGCTAGTTGGGCATCTGGGAGTAAGAAGGTGTCTGTTCTAGTGGAATAAATAGCTCACAGCATGAAGTTTGATACAAGTGCTGAAGACTTTGAGGAAGCCTGCAAACGTTTTGGATCTTGGCAGATTTATAAACACTTCCTGATTTTTTTTATTTCTTTTTTAACTTTGAGCACCTCTGAGGTCTCAAAGAACAGTTATATCCTAGAAAATGTGAAGACCTAAGTCTGAAAATACTGTGTAACCTTACCAGCAGTGAGAGCCTAGTGATGCTATGATAGGGTATTGCATAATTATGTAACTGAGGTTTCCAAACAGAATAGTTGGAATAACAGCTCTGAAGTTAATTTGCGAAGTTAAATTTTCAAAATGGAGAAGTGTGCTGTCTAGCTGCGGGTTGTAGTTGCCTGAAAGGGCTACATCAAGGAAGCTGGAGAAGGAAATGTGATGGGAAGGCACTGGAATCCATTCTCTGGATTTCCGTTTCTAGCTCCCAAATTCCCATAAGTCAAGCTTTCTTGTATTCCGGGAAATTAAATATAGATTTCCCAGGAAATCCCCTGCTTTCAAAAGTGCTATAGTACAGGAGTCAAGATTTAAAGTAGCTTTATTTAAATTTTGTGCAAGTAACTCGAGTGCAGTGTTTCATATATTTCATCTGCATATTGATGACTGTTTTGGCATTGGCTTTCAGCTCTGGACCACTTCGATGTTGCTGCTAGTACCTGAGTATTATAAAAACTTCATCAGTAGGGAGCTCTGTCATAGCAGTTAAAGAATGTTAAGTCTTGGTATCTGAGTCTTTTTGTTGTCTTCCCAGAATGCAAATCCTATCTTCTGCGAAGGATCTCTTGCTCTTCTTACTCTTTAAGATTTAGGCTCTTCCCTCTGCACTGTAGTCAAATGCTTTGAGTGCGTGTAGACACGCACAAGTTACACAAGTTAGTTGTAGTGCAGCTGGTGTCTTGAATCTGGCCATAGTCCTGTTGGTTCTGAAAGGATAGATGGAAGTTTGTGTCACTGAGGTTTCACTGGGGCTTTTGCTGGCTTTAATATAGCTAGGACAGAAGGACTACAGGTATTGATTTTGTTCTTCTGACTGCTCCTTAATGTGTGACTTCTGGGTTGACTTAGTTCTAATTCTCTGCAGGATAAATTGGCTGTGTCGTCTTACTTCCTTGGTAATAAATCTTGTTTTCTGTAACTTTTGAAGGTGGATAGCTGTGCCTCATTCAGTAGGCAGTGTAACTGCAGTGTAGGCAGAGTAGTCCTGAGTTTCCTCCAGATGAATAACTAGGACACTAGATGAAAACAAACAAACCCCAAACAACCCAAAGAAAGCCCCACCAGTCTTCCATATCTGAAGCAACGTACTCCATCACTTCGGTTCAACAGATGATCTCTTGCCTGCAAAGGTCATCTGTGAATGCCTTCTTGCAAATGCACGTGTGCCAATAACTCTTGATTTCAAGTGTTTTGACTCCTACTGTGCATGCAGCTTTGCGAGGCTGGATGGAGGCAAGAACTCAGACCTGGGTAGAAGCGCTGTGTGCCTGGGTGGGCCAGGCTCTGCTTTCAGCCTGGTATGGATCATCGACTGCGCTTCAGTCTCTGTTGGCTGACAGCTGCTCCTTCAGTGGTGGGCGGTGATGATGGAAAGCAGTGGCACCCTTACACAACTAGTTGTTGGAAAGATCTTACCTAATTAGATATCTTTTCTTTCTATATCGGCTCGACTGATAGGTGCTACTGGATCCTTCCCTCAACTGTCCCTAGGCCAAAAACACCCCCAGTCTCCTTCTAAGGGACTAAAGATCCTCTGTGGGGAGGTCATCAGCATCTATTTTCCTTCAGCTAATTCTGGATGAAATGCTTACATGGAGTTAATACCCTCCTGCAAACCCAGTCAGGGATGTGTCCTATCAGCAGAGGAACCCTTTCAAGCACAACTTGCTGTCATCTCTTTGACAGAATAAATGTCAAATACAGTTTCTAGATACCTCTGTGGGCTGCCAGTGGTAGGCAGTATTCTAGCAGTGAAAGAAAACATCATAATTAGGTTTAGGTATACTCTCTAGACTTTGTTTTTAAACATGACATTCTAAAATGTGATTGCGAAGAAAAGCTTTCGAATGTGAGTGTTCTGCATTGGCTAAAATAGTATTTGCATGAGTCCTCATGTGGCTTGAAGAAGTGCTTTTGTAGTTCGGTATAGGTTTCTTTTATAGTTCCTTCTGTCATTCCTTCGTTACAGGCATGAAAGTCTTAAAGAATACAAATGCATGGTTGATGAACAAATGTCAAGCGTAGTACAGAAAACATGTAAACTTGATTGAAAGCCACCTGATGTTTGAATGGGATTGTGGGAAGCACAGGATCCTTAAAATGAAAGAACTGTATGTGTTTTTGTGACAGCGCACTGTCTAGTAAAAGCTGGCTGCCAAATGGCTTTGAGGCTTAATTCTAAACAACTGGAAGTGTAGCAAGTGTTGAGAAGTACAGGAGTTAAATATATTCTCATATGAAAAGAATAGATCAGTCTTTCATTTGTCTGCGGTTGTTTGTTGTTTGTGTGTGTGTGTGTTTGTGTTTTTTTTTGTTTGGTTGTGTTGGTTTTTTTTTGTTGTTTGTTTTGTTTTGTTTAGGGAAGCCTGTGTGTTCTGGAGGAAGGAATGTATTTGCTATATGTGTGCATTTTTTTCAGATGTTTTGTTCAAGATTACATTAAGACACTAGTTGTAAAAATGAAGAGAATAAAAATCCATCAGCATTCTTTGCTCTTGAAGACTATCTTGGAAATACGTATGATGTTTTGGCTAGCAGTGAAAGTATAAAAGGATACACAGTGTATTTTGGGGAAGATACAGAGATGTTCTGTAGTAACCTTCCACTGTTATGACCTAGCAATATTAAAGATTTTTTTTAAATTTAGATAATTAAGGAGTTGAGTTCAGTAGCTGTGTATGATGCAAGTACCTTAGAGCTTAAAAATTCTCAAACATGACTGTAAAAATAAAATTTTCAAAGTACACAAAGCAAAAGGAAAATAAAACCAATTGGATTGTATTCCTAGTTTGATTTATTATTTTTTTAATCAGCACTTCCAGCTATTAAACAAACATGCTTCTTTTGATTATATATAAAGTAGATACTTGTCATGAACATCATAATCTGAGGAGCAACAACTGCTGAAGAGCTAACTTGCAGAAAAAGTGGATTAACCTGTGAACTGGCAAAAAAAAAAAAAAAAAGAAAAAAAAAAAAAAAAAAGAAAAACCCGAGTTGAAGTATTAAGTTAAAAGTCACACTGTGTGTGACCAAATAAGAAAAAAGTTAAACCATTGCAGTTAAATGTATAATTATTACTGCTGTTCATTAAATGATTCAAAGGTAGATTCAAAAGTAGCATTAAGAATTTTACTGTTGAATGTATTGACTGGTGCTGTGAAAGCCAGTGGCTGCCTTTTCTCTTCACAGGTAAAAGATCTCCCATGAGAAAAGGCAACTAAAGACCCTTACTAATCGGTGATTTGACTGAGGATTTAAAATGGTTCATCAACTCTTAAAGGAGGGAAAGAAAAGCTTGTGTATTAGTAGATTTGTAAAAGTTAAAATATTTTCCATTCATTTAAATATTTATATTTTTCCTTCAATTATTTTATCCTTGGGGAAGGCTTTCTGTAAAAGTATAAACAGATCTTCTAGATTACTTTTGCTTTGGAGTTCTAAAGTGTGTGACCCCAGTTGAGGTTTTCTTCTATCAGACTACACTTTTATACTTAGTCAAGCTGTCAATTTTTTATGAAAAGAGAAGAAAAAAAAGCTCACAGAACTTCTTACATGCTAATATAATGCATGGTAATCCATGTGGAAAAATTATCATTGACATCCTAAGAGTTACATCACAGCAGTTTGGGAAATCACTCACTCTATAGCCGTTGCTGAAAATGTCTGTTTCAAAAACTTTGTACTGTGCTAATTAGTGCACATCATTTGTATTTTGAATGGCATCCTACTAAAAACCAGAAACAACATAAATTTAAACCAACAGACATGCAGTTCAGCAGCAGTATGCCTAACAACTTAGGACTCATTTGAGGGGAAGAGTGTTTAAAAGATGTGTGACTTAACTCAGGTGCATGTTTATGCTTTTGAGAATGGTATTTTCTTTTGAAGTGGTGGCTTTCTTGTGTTTCTTTGCTTTAACCTGGCTTTCTGTAGTTAAGTTCAGTGTTGATTCTTCTGGAATTCTAAGAGTAGTTTGAGGGCAGCACAGGTCCACGTGAGGAGCAAGCATGTGAAACGCACTTCAGAAAAGGTAGCTTGGTGCACTTCAGCCATGTAAATTAAGATAGTTTGTTGTTTTAGCTGTGACACTATATTATCACTTCATTTTCTGTTGTCTATCAGTGTAAAGAAGTATTTCCTGAAGTCTTCGTTTTGAAGACGTTAAGTCTTCTTTGGTGCCTGTGGCTGACCAGTGTGGCTTCACTGGTCAGGTCACAGGATGGTAGAAAAGAAATACGGGCTGCGTTGTCTTAATAAGTTCTTGTGTTCTTGGACATAAATTGTGTCCTCAGTTTCCTCTGTTAATTATCCATGTTTCTGATGTTTGTCCTTTACCTCACGGTTATATTATAACGTGCAAAATGGAAATGGAGCATGTTTTCAGATTGGATGGTTTGCTGTTGTGGTCTCTAATTTCAGGCCAGCTCCTTCCCTCTTTTTTTAACTTCAGCTTTCCCTTGAGAAAGCCTAATACGGAAAGTGCTGAGGAAATAGCACTCCTGTTTTGAGGACCTCTCTGTGTAGGTACTTCTTAAATTGAAGTTCTTCAAATGAAAAACACGCTGCTAACATGTACATGGACTACTTGGATTTAAGGTTAGGTTTTAATACTATGCTGTCATCATCATTAAAAGATGTGGGCTGTTCTTGCTTGGTATTAGAACTAATTGCTGCTAAGGGCTTGAGACATGTAATTGGAAAAAATGAAGGTGCTACAGATTAATTAAGTAATCTGCATCTCTTAGTGTCATAGGGATGTGGTTTTCAGGTAAGAATGTTCGTGCAGTTCATAACAGCATACTTGAATCCAATCAGTGAGTTTCTTTGGAAGAAGCAGAAGTGGTAAAACCTGAAGTAAAGTACAGATATTCTTAGTGTTGGCTGTCAAAATGGCACGATAATGCGGCTGTTTCTAGTAATCTTAAACTATTTTATTTTTCTATCTAAACATTATTTGAATTTATACAAGAAGAGTCTAAGCCTATGAAACGGATTTTTTATTACTCAAGGAGCAAGATCTGAATTTATGGTAGAATGAACTGGGCCTGGATGACAAAGTCCTCATCCAGTTCCCTTATAGGATGAAGAGAGGGGAAAAGAAATATTATCACATTTATTGGGAGTTTATTCTTATGCTAGGAAGAGACATGAAAGGGGAAGTGTGTAGCAGCAGCAGATGAAGTTGGCTAACAAACCTGATGAAGGCTTACCATCTGCAAATGTATCCAGTGCTTTCCTACGTTGTGGGAAGATGGACTCATAACAAAAGGCAGACTTCTGTCTTGAAGAAAGGGTGAGGAAGGAGAAGGCTAGAATCAGGAAGCGAAGCCTTATTTATAGAGAGGAAGATGCCAAAGTCCTCGTCAGCAAGAGGAAAGTCATAGATTTGATCAAATACAAGACAATGTTTATTGTAGCTTAACTTCATTTTAATAATTTTTCAATTAGATTTCATTGGATTTGTGCTGTTACTAAACAAATAGATATGTGCTTTTAAAAAAATGAAGTAAGTGCAATGAAGTGTTCTAATAACGTATATATTTGCAGATGGAAATTAGAATAGTTTGATGGAATTATTTTGTAAATGACTGAACTGTCGCTTTCTTCCATAATTATAAGTATTTTTGCCTCTTTGACGTTCTTCATACTGCAGATTTGGTAGTGCTATGAATAACTTCCACCAAGTGCCTTAAACTGTGTCTTTTTTTTTTTTTTTTTATTCCAGCCCTGATGATGTTGGTACCTGTTGGTATATCCTGCTGTCTGGTTCAGTCTTCATTAAAGAATCTATGTTTCTTCCCAGGAGCAGGTAGGTCAGCTATGAATGTACTGCATTCTGTATTTTAAACATAAATAATGAAATATAGAGAATTTTTAGATTTAAAAGGCAGTTCTTATGCTTAATGAAACACAGGAAAAGTGTGTGCATAAACACACTTTTCCTGCCTTTACTACCCATGGTAACTGTTTTATGCCCTAGCTAGAACTGAAAGTCGTCATTGTGGGCAGAAGGCAAACATCCAAAGTGTGCAAATGCTGTCAATTTAAAAATAAAACCACCCAAAACCTGACAAATGGAATGAAGTACCCAGTAGTCTGTTCCTGTGAGTAAGCAAACTTTAAATCATAGGATGCACTAGGTCTTATGATCTTTCCCTGAGGCTTTACTTACCATTGCACAAGTCTTTGTTGTGTGTTTTAGCATATGCTTAGATCATGTTATTGCCAGTTTTGCTACTTCTGTTTAAGGTTGTGCTTCATGTAAGTGGATTTGCAACCAAGGGTGGTATTTTACATGGGAAAATATGAGTCTGAGTGTGAGACACCCGAAACTTGTATTGCTACAGTGAAAAAATTAATTATTTTGAGCTATGGGAAGAAAATGCAAATGACTGCGAGGATTTTAGACTAAGGTGGCTGAGCTTGATCATTTTAGTGGAAGAAGAGCAAAATAACTTCAAAATGCTGGATATATGCATATTCATTCAGACTACTATAAAAGGCTCCTTTGAAGTAAATGGCATGTAATAAAATTTGTGAAAGGCGGAATGAAAGAATGACCTGTTTCTGTATGGTATGTTGAGAATGAAAGCACTGGAAACTTCCCTAGTTTTAAGCAGTGGGAAACTACTTCAGAGCTAGTGTTGGTTGGCATATGAACAATTAGATGTTCCCATCTGCCTTTCAATGGAAGAGCAATCAGGGTCTTGGGACTTGCATTTGATGATGGTGGCCTGTTCTTGGGGTAAGTGACTTGCATCTGCAAGAGGACAGGCACTGCTGATAAAATGGTATATTTGATGTGCCATCAAACAGTGTATGCTAGAGGTACAAAACTGGTTATCGTAAAAAGTAGCACAACAACAGATTACAGCATCCCTGCTGCTGGCAGATGGAAGAAAATTGTCCCATATGCCATCCATGAATGGGCAATGCCAGAAAAAAAGCTGGCAGAAAGTGCTACCTTTAGGTGCCAGGAGAATTGTATCTGAATTAATGTAGGGTGGTTGTATATAGTCTATGTCAAGAATCTTCTGTTCCTTTGAATTACAGCAGTGTTTGTGCTTCAGACATTTATTGGCACTTGATAGGAGGTGAGCTTTAATAAGAAAAACAATGAACAGAAAATTGCAGGTCCTGTGACTCTAAGCAAAGCATTTAAGGGCTGTTCTCCTGGAGAATTTCAGAAGTGAGATGGAATCATAAGACTGTTTATGTTGGGAAAAGACCTGTAAGATCGTCCAGTCCAACCATTAACCTAGAGTTGCCAAGACCACCACTAAACCGTGCCCCTAAGCACCACATCTACATGTCTTTTTAGATACCTCCAGGGATGGTGACTCCACCACTTCCCTGGGCAGCCTGTTCCAATGCTTAACAAACCTTTCAGTGAAGAAATTTTTCCTAATATCCAACTAAGAGACTGACACCCACCTTGCTACAACCTCTTTTCAGGTAGTTGTAGAGAGCGATAAGGTTTCCCCTCAGCCGCCTCCTCTCCAGGATAAACGACCCCGGTTCCTCAGCCGCTTCCCATAGGACTTGTGCCCTGGACCCTTCACCAGCTTCATTGCACTTCTCTGGACACACACCAGCACTTCTATGTCTGTCTTATAGTGAGGGGTCCAAAAGTGAACACAGTGTTCTGTGTATTCTGGACATGTCTGAGATCTTGGTGAACTGCAAGTGTGGAGTTTGGTATTAGAAAGTTTCATAGCTGTGGATGGTGTCAAGTAGCTGCCAAAGCTGGTATCTTGGGAAGTAAATGTGAAAGAGACAATTTGTTAATTAACAAAGATAACATAAGTCCATGAAAGCAAAATTAAGAAACTTTAATTTCATGAGATAAGATAGAAAGTATTTCTGGAGAGCAAAACCAGAGTCACTCTAGTGAGAGGTTTTGTACTCAGAAGCTATAGTTATTAAAGGGTAGATGAGGGCCTTATTTAAATTTGGGACCAAGCTAATTAGGATTTTTGCTTTGTAAATGAGTAAGCTGCAATATCTGGGCCTTAGGCTCATCCCTGAATAAGAAACTTGGGAAGAGTGAGAGGGCACCCAGGTTCAACTTCTGATTTGGAATACTGGTGGGTAATAAGTGTGGGGTTTTTTTTTTGGGGGGGGGTGGAGAGGGCACGCGCACTCAGGAATCAATGCTAATACCCTAAGAAATTAATCTCTGAAAATTACTTCAATGGAATAT
>JAVJGJ010000001.1:79810327-79834422 GCA_035590215.1 Microhierax caerulescens
GGGGGGCGGGGGTGGTTGTTTTTTTTTCTAATTTATTTTTTTAAAGCAAAGACTTGAGAAGAAAATAGAGTTATTCAACTTTACTTACACTGCTAGTGAATTGCTCACAAGGAAATAGTAGACTGCTCGGATGTACAGACTGGGTAGAGGAGACTGATTAGCAGCAATGCTAAAGTAAAATTTTACAGTGCTTTAGAAAAAAAGGAGCGAGGCTTCCTGAAAAGCATACTGTCCAGGAACTGATGGGGTGGTAGTCTGAGGTGTAAGAGTAGTGGTAAAAGGCCGTTACTAAGTAACTGTTGGCTTAACATGACTATTTACACATAAAGGGAGTAATAATTTAAAGAACGTTTTTGAGTATTATATAATTTGGCCATCTTGATGTTGTATTGCCGTTAAGATGAATTTGCTACACTTTAGCAAATGGAGCATGTCCTGATGCATCATTGACGTCAGGTAATAGGAAGAGACCTAAACATTGCCAGGTTAAGGTCATCTAATTTTGATCTTGTTTGGCCAGAACATTGTCATGTGAGTAAAGTTATTCTAAACTTATATTTAGAATATTTTAGTGGGTTCTCCCCCCCCCAACCCCCCCAATTGAATACATTTAATCTTTGCCATCTAGAAAGCCACCAGGAAATAATTTTGCAGCATGTGAAGCTTGTAAGTAAGAGAGCAGGATGGAGCTGAGAAGCCCACGTAGGAGCAGAAAGCAAGTATGCTCCTGTCTCCAAATCACAGTGACTCAGAAAATTCTTGTTTCCCTAACTTTTCTTTTCCCAGATCTTAGAGTAATCAGTCCCTCCTATCCCCAAACATCTCACCATTCAAAACACATGATTTTTTTTTCCTATCTTTAATTTATTCTCTCTTTTTTGACATCCTGCCCCATGGCCATGCAGTAAATCCCTTTGCACAAGTTCTCTGGCCTTCATCCAGCCTTTGCAGTGGGACCTCTGGAGCTGCCAGTGCTACTCAGATTGCGGGCTTCCCCCTGCCCATCCTCCTGCCTCTGTCGAGCTCAGCTTCATTGAATGATGGCTGGGCAGTAGCTGGCCAAATTTAAAATGAAATATATATTCCTCCCCTGCCCGGAATGTCAAGGGCATTTGCTATTCTTTGTTGGATTTCACTCTTCAAAAATGTTTGTCTGTACAAGCCAGGGTAAAAGTAGTAACTAGTTAAGGTAATTCGGATAGCCATAGTGAATAAATCTGCTATCTTGGAGGGGTTTTCTTGGTCCTGTGCTGAATTCCCTGTTACTCTAATTTCCTGGCTGTTGGCACGTGAGCCTATAAGGAACAGGATATAGTGCTATTATCAGATTAATAGCTGAAACTTGGAAGTGCCTTGGTGCATTTGACTGCATATGCTCAGCGTATTATTTGTATTTAGGACATCTATTACCTAATTTAGTTGCATTAGTTTCAGATATAGATATTAGTTTCAGATTGGTGGGTAACAGTGGAAATGCTCTTTTGTGTCCCGTGTCCATGTGGGCCCCCCCCCCCCCCCCCCCGATCATTTTTCCCCTGTCTTTGATTCCTAGAATTAGACACCCTTTAAAATTCTTTGGGGAGAGGGAGTGATGACTATGTTTGGCAGACAGAATATATAGTCAGGGAAGAAGAATGTCTTAATAAATAAATAAAACCGAGGCTGTCTAAAAGCATAAGAAATGACACACACACACACACACGCTTTCTCACTCAAATCAGAATTAAATAATAGTATAGCAGTCCAAAAATAAGCAACTTTGTAATGTATTAATGTGGTCAAATAGCTGCTGGTTGAAATAGTTTGAAATGAATGGAATAGCTGCCAGTTTTGCCCAAGTTATATAATATACTGGGTGACTTGTAGGACTACTTGTAAGTAGCTACTTGACAAGTCTTTCATTCAGAATTAAACAAAATAATAAATTGTTCAAGATGGAATATTGTAATACATGAAGTCCTAAACTTCCTTTGGAAACTTTTAACATCTAAACCAGGTCTGTTTTGTGGTGAGTATCATTTTATTTCCCTATTTTAACATAGTTTAGCTTGTATTTCTTCAAATGCCAAACCAAGAGCTAGCAAATAGTTTTCCTAAGATAAGGCTGGATTTTATTCAGTTAATGTATTATTTCGGGAAAATTTACAGAGTTTTAAAGAATTTTTACCTAAACAATTAAAGCTGCCATATTTTTGGTGACATAAGTAAAGCTTAGTCTAGTTCTCCTATTTAATTTATGTAAATTGCAACAATGAAATTTTATTCTGATGGATTAATGTGAGGAAGAATTTTTTTTCCCATCTGATATTTTAGTATTACCATTTTTCATACTTAATCTTTTTAACATATCAGGCGCATACTACCGTCAAATGAAACATTCCTTAATTCATCCTCTCCCAGCAGAACCACCAAACTAGCACAAAGTAACACTTGGTCTTCTCTCCTCTTCCACTGAGCATCTGTACCCTGAAGCAGTTCACATGGTAGAATGAGGTTTATGTGTAAGGTCCAGAAAATAAATGAGCAGAAAATACAATGCCCTGAAGGTTGTCCTGGCTCTCCTGTGTTTTCATGTGGTCACTGGCAGCAGTAATGTGACAGTCTCTCAAAATACCTTTTGGAATGGCCTCCAGCATCCCTGGGTTAGCTCTGTGCTCTCATCACATTTGTTCAGCTGTTCAGACTTCCCATGGGGTTTTTGTTCAAGGACTTTGCTTCTAGTGTAAATTTCACCATGGTCTCTCATCTTATTTGAGTGGAGCTGCGCTATATAAATGTCCCCTAGCTCTCCCACAGCTAACCTCATACTTGCCCATGGCTTCCATGATTGGAGGATGCAACTAACTCTTAGCAACAAAATACAGAATTGCTGGGCAGTTTTTCTCAGACCGGTAGGCTCTGGTGCTTGGGATTTTCTGCTTTGCTCCTAGAATTCTTCTGAGGCTGTCTGGATGGTGAGTGCTGTGCTGCTTGGGCATGCTGCGATGCCAGCTTGCCATGTGCAGACCTGGCTTTGCTCTTAACTGCTCACTCATCTCCACACTTTCCTTGCTTTAGCCTCTTCTTTTCCTTCTGTACTGACACACCCAAGCAGTTCTCTCCTCTCCATATGGTGATGGAGGGATGCTCTCTCTTTGGCAAGTCACAGATTTTATATTCAAGAGCAATTATTTAAGCTCTTTCCTCTAACTAAAAGAATAAGTTTTGAAGTTGAGAGAACATCTGGGGTTTTTCCTCTTCAAAATTAAGAGATCTATTTAAATATTAATGCTTTAACCCTGTGGAGTTTCCTATACTAAAACAATGTGAAAATTGGAATGGAATATCAAGTTCTACTGGAGAGCCATTAAAGAAATCATGGATTTGTTATGAATGTGTTTACAGCAATAATAAAACTAAATTTGTGCAGGAATGATTTGTCCTTGTCCAAGAGTGTCCTGATTAACTTAAAGTAAACTATCTCAGAAGAAAAAAGTTAGGGATTTTGGCAGGGTGGGTTTTTTTGTTGTTGTTGGGGTTTTTTTTTGTTGTTTTGGGGTTTTTTTGTTTGTTTTTTGTTGGTTTTTTTTTTTTGACAGGTAACACATGTGAGCAAATAGTGCTGGAGCAAAGCTCTTGGCTATGTACATGCATTTATCCAGCTTTATGCATCCTGAAACATACTTCCAAATTTTTGTGATCCCTGGGGACATGCTGTTTGGTGTGGTTTACGTATATCTGACTGATATGTTTAAATTTTGGAGAGAACTGTCTGTGGTCAATCTTTTCAGTGAATAAAATGATAGATAGCTTTAATTGCAATGATAATATTGTTCCCTCAATATATGACCCTAATATATTTGCAACTTAGTGTTTATTAATAATGGCTGTTGCCGGCTGAAACTTATAACAGACCAAAAGTGGTGTTTAAGTTAGTGACCATTATATACAAATATTTCAACCAGAATAAAATCCCCTAAAAAGGGATTTGTGTGGGTTTTGGTGTGGTGGTTTTTTTTTTTTCTTTTTTTTTACTCTGAGTAGGAAACTTGAGTTTTAGAACAACAGGTTTAAGGAGGCTCAGTGCTTTGCATTTGGAGAGCTGCTGGTTTAGTTGTTTAAGCTGCAGAGGGAGTTGATCAAGAGCTGTGCTAAGCTTATTGAGCTTTTCCCTGTTTGAGTTTTGCTTATGGCTAAGGATTTACAGTGTCATGATGGAAACACAAAGACCATACATTGGCTCTTTGTAAAGAAAAACAACCCCCCAGGCTATGGTTTATAATCAACTTAAAAATTACATGAAAATGTGTGCTTTGAATTTAGCTTGCCCTCAACTCTCACTCTGTAATATAAACCATTCATTTTTTGCTGCTAGTTGCTGCTGCTGGATTTTCTCTTGACCTGTTTGTTATGTCATTATTTCTGTATCTCGCTAGTGCTGTTCTGAAGCCATTCTCATGACTGTCCCTATAGGTTGGTGGGAAGGTATAGCATATGGTGTTCTTGGGGGCTGCCCCCCAGTGCCATCGTGACTTCTCTTTGGTTTGAGTGCCTTGGTTCAGCATTTCAGTCCATCCACTGAAACCGAAACGTGAAGGAGTGTGATCTTATGGTTCAATCTAGGAAAGGCTGAGATCCTAAGCTGAAGAAAGAAGTTGGAGGTAGTGGAGATGTCAAACCATATATGACTGAGTGTATGTCTACCATGCATCTCTCACAATGGATTTTAAATAGACTTTGAGAAATTAGACCTAATTGCTTTGTACCATTTGCATCTACCCAAAAGGACACATGCAGTCTTTTAGATGGAGACGTTTACTGTTACCTGCAAGCACCAAATTAGACTATCACAGTGCATGCGACTGATGACTTTTTGAGGCTCAAACTTGTGGAGAAAATAAAAACTTGCTTACAAGAGGGAACATTTCATGGGGAGTGCCTGATTTGGCCGTGAATCTGTTCATCTCCTGTTGGTATGGTGGCCAGCATTAACAGCGAAGCCCGGAGCGCTCTGGTGTGACGTTGCCATCTTCCTTGCGAGGTGCCAGAAGCGCTGGAGTTGCCCTGGTTCTGTCCCTGAACCCAGCTCCTCACGGGCTGGCTGGCTGGGAGGGTACCCAGCTCCCCAAATCTAGCTTCCTCACTGAGTCCACTCTGGCTGCAGCGGAATTAGCGAGCCATAAGTTAAACGGGGCTTTGTCTTGTCATGTCACCTGCCGTTACAGCGAAGTTCGTGATGCAGAGCACATGCTGCTTGTACCGGTAATGTCATCTGAAACTGTCCTTACTGTTTGCAGAAAGTGGTGTACAGGATTTTTAAAAATATGAATACTTAAGATGATTTTTACAGTTAAATGAATTTGGTATTACATACATTTTGCTTTATCCCCCCCCCGTCTCCTGTTCTGCTGAATAATTTAAGAGTTCATTGAGGTTTGAAATTGGTCATCTTCCAAGTGTGCTGTCAGGATCTGAGGTGTTGGGAAATAGAAGAGGACACGGTTCCTAAATTATGAGATTGGGTGCTGTCTGGCAGTGTTCCTGTCACAACAATTATTTCAGCGCTCCTGGAATTTCGTTCTTGCACAGCTGATAAAATGTTGAGGGACTTAATCTATTACGTTGGCATCTTTTGAAATTAAAAATAGAAATCTAGCATAGTGGGTCTAGTGCTACCAGGCTTTCTTCCAAGTTTGTAATGAGGAGATGAGAAGGTAACAACGAAGCAGAAAGTGTCAAATGACCTGAAAAACTTCTAAGTGAGCCTGAATATTTCTGATTCCCCTTAAGGTGGGGAAGGTTTTCAGGGATGGGAATTCTCATTGTAGGAGAATAGCCACCTTCAGAAGCCCTCGCAAATGGAAGCCTTGTACTAGTTTCTAGGTGTATATCCTAGAGCTACTTCTGTCTTTTGCCATATGAATGACCTGATGATGGACTTGAGATGGTCTGGGTCACCTGCTCTGGTGCATTGGTAGAATGTTTTTGACAACTTCATACAATTTCCATAGGAGAGACACCATTAATTGATGGTGGTAGGTGGCTTGTAGATCTGAATGTGCTTGCTCTGCTCCAGTTTTTCATTGTTTCACACATGGTAATTGTAAGCTAAGTCAAGATGGCATTTCCTGCTACTGTTGCTACATCAACAAGAAAAAATATTGAAGTAGGCTTTTATCAGGTTGTGCTTTATTCAGGTCAGTGGTGTTTATCATCCCCATTGAAACTGCAACTGCGTAAAAATACTAAAAAGTTGAATGTGTACATTTTAATAACAAAATTATGCTTAGGAATTTGTGGTATGGAGCATAGAAACAAAGTATGTAACAGTATAAATCCAAACCACTGCTTTTATGGTGAGTCCCACCTGTGAACCAAATCAAGTTATTTTTGCACTTGCTATATAGAATAAGTATAACCAATTTTTTTTTTAAAGTGTGATATGAGTATGGGATATAGCCAATGCTAAGGAAACCCAAAATCTAAGGTAACATAGATAGATATTTTTTTTTTTATTTTTATTTTGTGCAAGCATGAATGTGTCTTTTTAGCTTAGAGTAACTGAAAAGAAACTGAAGACAAAAATTAAAATTTAGCAGAGGGGTTTAACAGCCTAGATTCATGGGGGGTAATCTTTTAGCAGAAAGCAAGGAGAGGAAAGCCACTAATTCTTGAAGATAGCTGATAGAGAAAATGTAATTTTTGACATCTATGAATGATACCAGCTCTCACATCCCATTTTGTAAAATGTTAGAAAGTTGGGGTTAAAAGTATGGCTATAATATATAACACTATATATAGTGTTTGAAAAATGTGCTGAAATTGTGGGCTGCTTTTTTTGGGGTGGTGGGAATGTTTCAGAATGCTCTCTAGGATGGACAGGAAAAACAGTAATTCCACTGAAAATCTGGTTTTCCTGAAGATGTATTTTCATTGTTGAAAAATGTTGGTGCTGCTTAGCTGATACCTGTTTTCTAAAATGTGCTGCAAGAAAACTGGCCATGGATCAGTAAGGTTTTTTTATTGCTGACTCTAGCTTATTTTGTCGCATTGGTTAGACACACCTTCTTAATCCCAGCATTAGGGTTTCTAATGGAGCATGTCACAATTTGAAGTAATTAACAACATTAATCAATCTCAGAAACATTGTTCATCTTTTCTTTTGCTTTTGTTCTTCTGTACGTTGTAATTATGTGATATTCATTTGATTTCGACAGATCTCTCATATGCTGGTATCTTTCTAAAATTTCAAACTGGATTTTAATATTAAAAAGCTGTTAACTGAAATGATAATTACTTGCATACATATAGGGTTGTGGAAAAAACAGAGTGCTCTTTCTGAGAAGTTAATGAGGGGAAAATTCTCTGTGTAATAAAGTATGTGGTTATTTCAAAGCTAAACGTGAGACCTGTTATACCTGGATACATTCACTGCTGTTTACATTGCTATTTAAAGTTATCTATCAGAAGAAAACTGTTGTTTTTTCACAATTGATATTGCAGCTGGTGAGATGACCTGCTCTGCAATCTGTTCCTTCTGATTTAAGGCGCCTTCTGATTCAATTTATTAGTATATAAAGTTTTGAGTTTTAGTACAAACCTGCAAAACATAAAAAACCCCCTCAGTTCCTTGAAAAAACTGCATTGTGAGACTCCTTCTGAGGGCAAAAGGAAGACTGTGGATGTTTTACGTGCTCTCAGGGTTCATGGGCAAGTTTTATGTGTAATGAACTGAGAAGTTATCTGGTCATTGCTTACCCCAAAATAACAACAAAATGAACTTTGTGCAAAAAATAAAATAAATAAAAATTTAAAAATAATAGCATAAAGAATACCCAGGAGGAGGAAGTATGCCCCTGTGGAGAGGGGAATGGGGTGCACTGCAGAGCAAGGAGGTGGTGATGATACGCTGGAGACAGCGACCGTTTTTGAGCAGGGTGGTGAAGTTTTCCCAGGCTGGGGAGCTAGACAGAGAGGTCCATTTTAAATCCTCAAATTGGAGATGACTTATTACTGCTGAACAATTACGTTTAAAAGACAATTAAAAGAAGAATATACAGAATGGAAGATCATGCTCAGCATACAGAACAGGCAAGAGGTACCTTAAGAGTCCATCCTGTGCATGCAAGTGCAACACTGATGAGTATTCTTTTGTGTGTGTATATATATATATTTATATAGTCTGTCTGTGTTTTTTTCTTTTTTTTTCTTTCTTTTTTTCCCCTTTTCTTTCTTTTTTCTTTTTTTTTTTTTTCCTTTTTTTTTCTTCTTTTTTTTAAACAAAATGTCCAAGAAAACTCTTGTGAGAAGTCCAATGTAAATATATTATGGGATGGCTGTCCCTGCATTTAGGTTTGGGATATTTGGGGAAGAGCCTTTTCTTTGCCTCATGTGGAACTCTGGTAATCTGAACTTCTATAGACAACTTTGGTGAAGGACAATCTTGATAAGGTGAAATAATTACTTTTACTTATGTATTTGCAGGACTACAGAAAAGTGGAAGGAATCAAAAGTATTGTTTTGATTATTAGCATGATTCTGCTACTATAATTCTTCTACGGTGTTTTTAACAAAGTGTTATTCTGTACTGTAGAAGACTTTAACTTGCCTGAGAGTTTTCTGTCAGGTAACACTAACGTTTTTGAATGTTTCTGAAACATAAATCCCGGGACACTAGACATAGCGTAACATGTTAAGTGAGGGATCATTTATTTTCAAATTATTATTTAAATAGCTAAAACAAAATTGCCACTATTACTTCACTGTTTTAGTTTTTATTTACACTGAGAGGGCTCTTATTACAAAGATATCTTGAATACATCTGCATTGTACTAATAAGATTTATGGAAACTAGTTATTGAGGTCACATGTTTAGCCCTCCATGTGAATGGATTTGTTGTATAGAAGTAGTTGGGCGTATAACTGGGGGTGGAAAATGTCAATATGTATGGTTTTATTTTACTATTAAAAACCTAGATGACCTGTGAAGTCACTAAATTTTTTATGTTTTTTAAAAAAAGATGACAATTTCTAATACCTTCATTATGAAAGTCTATAGGGTGACTTAAAAAAACTTACTATATCTTTTTCAAGGTAAAAAACCAAACGGTCTTCATTTAGGAGCTAACATCTAACAGCTTAGTATGAAGTTGGAAAAATACTCCTGTTTTAATGAATTTCATGAAAGTTAATAAGCCAAATTACGTTCAGACAAGGTCTTGCCTCTTAAGTAATGTTTTCCTACTATTTCTCGTTCTTTGAGACTGTTATGGAGATCTTATGATGTCACAGTCATCTCCACGACAACACAGACATCATTAAGATGATAAGATGAAACATAAGCAAAGCTGTCTTTATTCAAACCATTCATTAAAATAATTTTTTTTTTTTTTTGTCTAAAAGAAAAGGAATAATAAAAAAAAAAGTAGGTTAGGAAAAAAGCTTTCATCTTTGAATGTTTTCCAAGATAAGATGAGAACTTGTAACTTAAAAATAAAACAGGGATTTTTTTTATTTTTCCAAATAAAAATCTCTTCTGCCAGCTGTTCTGATGAGGTACCTTCCTTCTGGCTTTCTATCCTAGAGATGCTGCAAATTTGAACTGCTGCAACAAGTTGAATTTTGTTGTTGCCACCACTACTATGTTCCAGTTTTGTTTATATATTTGTGTATATAGTTTATAAATACAGATCTTAATTTTCCAGGAAATTTTCGTAAACACATGTCCCTTGTTTGTTATATACAAAGAAAGAATCACAAAAAACCCTAAGTGGTATTCTAGTCTGAAAAGTATTCAGGATCACCTGCTGTTCTAAAAGCCCTGAGCCTCTTACCTCCATTTGCAGTAAATTTGCAAAACAGTTCATTTTTCTTTATATCACTTTTTCATATTGGGTTTTTAATGTTTTTCAACTTAACTTTAGTTTTAAGGTAACATTATAAAAAGCTGAAGTGAAAAGCAACACACTTGAAACTTTACCAATTTTATTTATTTTTTTTTACATAAACTAGTCAAACTTGCTACCGTAATCAGTCTTCTAACTAGATAAAATTTTAAAATCAACCACATTTTTCAAAACAGTAGTCTGTACTAAAAGAAGAACTGTGAAGTTCACAAGGCATATGTTTCAAGGGCTGACCGAAGGGACTTTCTGTGGAAGCAAACCTCCAGAATCTGGCTAATTTCAAATTATTCACTGTCAGTTTTCAGCAATTTCTTTTGAAGTGCTTTCACTAGTCAGCTATAAATTACCAGATTAATGCAACCTCTGATCTTCGTTGTATTTGCATAAGAAATAACGAAATCCCTATGAGTGTTATGTTGATAAAGTACTATAGTCTGTCATCTGTAAGGATGCTAACTAAACGTGTTCAAAATACCGATGAAGTTTGCTAAAGCTTTCAGCTGGAGTTCAAATTAGCTTGCACACATGTTTAGCCAGAATTATTTAAAGCATTAATACACTATTAAGGTGTTTATCCTATAATTTTGGTGTCCTTCACGTGGACTGGTTAGTCATCTGGCATTCTCTGTCTGGCTTGCTGAGCTCTTCCTGCCTTTACACCCTCTTGATCCAGCACCAGTGTTACTGCCCTTGACCCCGTGATTCTTCTTCCCCCACAGCAGTGGGTAGTTTGGATCCTAGGTCCAGCAAGGAGCTGCAGTGATGTTTGAGGACTCTTTTTCTTTTTTCTCTTGTGAAACACCCCTGCTCCAAAGTATTATTAAGTGGCATGTACTTAGCTCTGATGTTGCAAGTAAGTCCCTTCCCTGACATATGAGCTGTTGTATCTGAGACTGTAAACATCTAAGCTATCATATGACACTGGATAAGTCTAATCATCTTTATCCATGGTATGTAGTGAGCTCGTGTCTCCAGGATTTGCAAACAGTGACAGGTCCACAAATGCCTCTTCAACTCATATTCCAGTTGCCAGCATCGCAGTTTTCCTTTCAACTGAAAACCATTTCTGTGAAGCAGCTCTTTGCTCTTACGTAAAAAAAAATATATCTATATCTATATATATATCTATGCTGGAAATGTAATAACATTGTGAGAATTACATGAGTTAAAAAAGAAAAATGCAAATCTACTGGTTATTTTGATATGCAGATGACTGCCAAATTTTCATTAAGAAATAATATTTAATACAAGTCAAAAACAACTTGGGCTTCACTTGTGCATTTGCTTACTGTTTCTAAAAGACAGGCACTAATTCCAATCAGAATCAGAGAAGTCAGCCTATATTATATAGAAGATCAAATTATCTGATAAAGAGCCTCTGTCTTTTAGTTGACAAATCCTTGTTTTCATGGTTTCCATTGTGCAGCTTTAAGCGTGGGGAAACCCGCTGCTGCCTTCCCTCCTTGCATCATCCCCAGCAGAAGGCTGTTCCCAATGGAACTGCTCTGCATGCATGAAGGGCTCTGTCTTTTTTTTTTCTGAGGGGTCAGAAAATGGCCATGCCAAATTCAGTTTTCGTCAGAACACTTAAGCCTTCCCCTAGGGATGGCTTGTGCATGTGTACACACTTCTAAATTGTAACTTCCTTTTTATTTCATCCCTGGCAAGGGTGAGTTGGTGGGAGGAACAGTCTGGCTTCCACAGCACGTTCACTGAAAGCCAGCTAGAAACCTAGCTTGGTTAGACTAAGCTGTTAAGAGGGACTGATGTTTTTCATTCTAATGGACATAGCAAAATGAAATGTGATGTGTTTTAATAGAAAAAGACACAGGAGGAGGAACTTGACTGAATCCTTCACTCTGTATCCCAAACAGAGTGAAGGATTTGAAGAATCTATATTCCCAGATAGAAAATAGTCCCCATTTTTTTCCCTCTTTAGACATCTACTGAATACTGCTCAATAATATTTAATTCAGGAATTCAGTGTGACTGGTTTGCTATAGAACTACATCTAATGCGTTTTGGCATTGTTGCGAGTTAAGTGTTGATTGCTGCATCAAGATTTGACTTCAGGGGTTGTCGGAGACCAGACATTCTGCTCGTGTTTGCTTCTGTATCGTCAGCGAGTAATTGACGCAGTGATGGAAAGCAGCTGCTGGTCGTGGCTGAGGTCACGGCGCTGGTATGAGGAACCAGCACCATGCAGCACATGCAGGCGGGACGTGTGGCAAATGGTCCATGCAGAGGAACGGTGGCTCTGAGCTCCGAGTTTGAGAAGCTGGAGGGTAGAGGGAAGGTGGAAAACAAACCAGAGAGCACTTGAACATCAATAGTGATGGCAGTAACAGCGTTTGCAGGGTGGGTGCTGTCTAACAGCGGGTGAAGGCTCTGTCTTACACAACTTGAAATTCTAAATGTGCGTAACACAATCCCTCTGTTTTTCATTTTGGAAGTTTTTGGTGATCCTCCTAAATATAGATGTCAACTGAAGCAATGTCATTTTCACAAAATGAGTTGGGAAGTATTGGGTTTATGTAGCTTAAGATCTGTTTTTATCTTGAATATATTTAAAAACTCAAGAAACTGAACTCAACTGTGCATAGCCTTATGCTCGAAGATTTATTCAAGTACAGTCTTGAAGAGAAAAGGACTGGTTTCATGGAAGGTGGAAGAGGGAAAATGTTTACTTTGATGTCCACATGTATTTGGAAGTCCTGCATTGGCAGATACTGCACGGCATTATCTTGTGCCCATTGTACATCCCATTTGAAAATTTCAGGACAAAGAAAGTTTTTGAATATCTGATTTCAAGAGTTTCACCATAAATCGTAGCAATACTCATGCATTATGTTTCTATTTCTAATATGTTGTAGATTGGTTTTTTTAAAGCAAAATTTATATTGAATTTATTTCCTTCCATATATATATACACCATAGAAAATTCTAAGAACTTGAGAAACAAGAAAATATTTCACTTGTATTTTTCCTTGCATTAGAACATGTCTAAATGGAATATGCTTTTTGACTTAGAGGAAATGCCAATTAAATACTTTCTTCTAAACTAGCAGCTTTGTTCCAAATAGTGCATTCACAAATGCGTAAAACTATAACAGTATTTTGCACTTAATGTGCTGAAGAATGTGCACTATGTAAGTGATCATACTTTGTGGAGCTTTCTTTGTGACACTTAGATATAGTTTTACTAAGAGTTGCAATTCGTACGTTGATTAATTATTACTTTAAGCTAATGCAAGGTGGTGAATATCAAAAGAAAGAAAGGTTTAGACACATTAGAGGGGAAAACCTAGATTTTTATATGCCCTTTTGAAAAATAGTTGTTACTAGTGTAATCGGGTTTTCTGTCAGTGATCCTTGATCTTTAAGAGGGAGGAAGAAAAGGGCTTCTCAGTGAAAAACTTTCTTGGTGTTTGTTGTCAGTGAAGTTTTATTCAGATTCTGCACCGCTTTTGATGAATGCGTTTACATTCCAGTGCTGAGAAATAACTTTCCATTTGGGAGCTGGGCTGACGTGAAAACAGGAATGTGGAGGCCCAGGGCGAGGGGACAGGGCTGAATGCTGATAGGGAAATGTTCCCTCCTCAGTAGCTGCCGCCTCGCCTGCGAGCTTTGAAAAGAGTGTCTGTGTGCATGTACCAGTATGTCTGGGGACCTGGGGCGATGGATGGGTCACGTCTGGAGAAAGCTGCGTTGCTCTCCAGCGTCACGATGATAATAGAAAGGACAGAAGGAGTCACCCTCAATACCTGGAAGCTTTTGGCTGTCTCTGTGTGTAAGCACTTATAAAATTTCATGTGTTGCTTGTCGCTCTAGGTGTTTCATTTAATTGAGATACTTTATTTTGGTTTATGTTTAAATATTTATTAATATTTATATTATATATTTATAAATGTTTATTTATAAATATATAAAATATTTATATATTGTTTTGTTTTATTAGTACGTGTAATAAACTTGGAGGGGAATAAATGCAGTCAGTGGTTAGCTGCTGACATATTTGCGCTAATTGTAGTTTTATAATTGTAAAGGTGTTTTTAATGAAAACTGAAAGTGAAGTGTAATCTTTGGAAACATGGAAACCCTTAGCTTTCCCTTAAAACTCATCTGCTATTAATTAGTGTGTTGTAAACTGTAATACATCTGTTCTTTAACCGACTGTGTATGTTTTGAGTATAATGAGTTCCAAGATGAGATACATCTATAGTAAGGTACGCTTACGGAGAAGGGCACTGTCATCTGCAGTCAGTGTAAACTCCATTTTAGAATGCATTAGAATGGAAATGAAGTTATAAATTCTATGGATTTAAACACCTGTTTTTAATACAGTGAGCAAAAGGTTTTGTTTAGTACTAACAAATTTATTTGGAAATAATGCTTTTATTATTATTATATTGTAATAATTATTTATAATGCATATATCTTATTATAAATAGTCAAATGGGAAATTGGACTTTTGTCAGTTGCTTCAGGGAATGAGTATAGTTAGGGAGCGGTTGCTTGGGGACAATATCTAGCCTTCTGAGATATAATTATTTTTTTTTAATCAGCCACTTTCAAAATTGCTACTGTGAAGTAGATTCCTGCAAATAAAATTGTTTTATAAATCTTTAAGGTTATTTTTTTAAGGGTGATTTACATTCATATCATGCACTCAGTAGCTTTATGGGGAATAAAAGTAACTGTGATAGAAAAGGACTCCAGAAGTGAAATTGCCTCTAGGACAGCTAGTAAGGAGAACATCTGTGAAGTTTAATACTCAAGGAACCTCAAGTCAGTGCTTATGTGGTAGCAGGGAGAAAAAGTGTTGGAAAAGCTGCTGCAAAACAAGATCTTTGGGGAATTTAGGTGAGGCAGCAATATCCTAACCAGACAGCCTTCTGGCTATCCAAATTACTGTTATAACCTTTACATCCCTTCTCAGGTGATTCGCTGAATGTTGTGTGGTTCTCTCAGGTATATCACTAACTTAATAGTCAAAAATGAGATATTTTTAGAAGTTGAAATTAATAAGGCTTAGGTAGGGAGAGATTTTATCTTTATGTATTAAGACAACTCTAATGTTATTAAGGAATGATATGGTACAACCAAATGTGAAATGTCTATTAGGTACAATTCTCTACCACATGTTAAAAATAAAAGTGTGATTTAATTGTAACCTCCATAGTGAAGTCATATATCCATAGGCTTATTTCACACTACAGTAAGGGGAGGAATACGTGTGTCAAAGCCCTGTCCATTGAAACCCGCTAATAAAGGCTCTCTCTGTTTTATTTTAGCTAGCCAGTGCTCATGTAGACTGTGTATGTTGTGATAAATCTGGGCAGTCAAACTGACCTTCTCCGGGAAGCGTGGCATCAACATTTGGAAAGAGCAGTGTCTAGCAAGAGTTACTGAAACAGAGCTGGTATTACAGAGAGAGTACGTCAGCCCTTCACTGAAACCGCTGCTGCTGCTGTTTCTGTGTGTTACCTGGCATCCCTCGAGCTAGCTTGGGTGCCAGCTTGTGGTCCCTTGTATGAAGTTCCCCTCTCTGTGTATGATGATTTATATTATTATATGTAACATATAAAGTATTTTATAAAAAGCTTTACAGCTTGGGCTTTTTGATCGGCTCAGTAAACAGACTGTACTATGTGTTGCTTCTTTTTACTGCTTACTAATGCTTTCAATAACTTGTTTTCCATGAAATCAAGTTTGGTGGCTTTCCTGTACCTCGTGGCTGGTTACTGCAGCTAGGGATTTCAGCTAGAGGAGGGTGTCACTGAAGTCCTCCTTTGTTGGACTTTGCTTTTTGCGCTTGTGGGAAGCTCTGACAAAGAAATGAATTCTGGTGGAACTGACTTTGCTATCAGTCTTCTGAACTGAACAGCGGGATTGGCAATGCCCAAAGACCCCTGTTGTTTTTCAGTTGCATGTCAACAGCTGTTTGTGTGACAGTGTGTAGGTATCGAAGTGGGTTCTGCAACAGATAGTATGCAAAACTGTGATGGATGTTCTACTAAAGTCAGAGTTGGACACTTCTGAAATGTCCAGATGTAGTGGACAGTCACAGGAGACATTCCTAATTTTCCCTGGTTACCTGAATTCCTCACTGATGATGAATTTCCAGCAGCAGATTGGAAGTCAGGAGGTTTAGCTGGTGTGGCATATCTGAGAACTGCAACACTTGAAGGGTCAGTTAACTTTCTGCCTCGATTTACTTGTCCGGCCTACAATACTTCACAAAGATTACGGAGTTTGTTTGCCGCCTGAAATGCCTCGTGATCTTTGGTCAAAGATACTATGTATGTGTGATGCACTGTCTGCTCTGATGAATTTTGTGCTGCCATAGGAATCTGAGCAGTACAGCGATGACGTTATTTGCTGCAAGAATCAGTGTGATACTGAGAACAGAAGTCGAGAATTTTCTTTATAGTAGTTCAGCGCATGGCTGCTGTCTTAATATGTTGACTACTGTTCCCTTGTGCTGAAGTGTAAAATCCAAACAAGTTATTCAAGAGCACAAAAGCACATCCAAAACAAGCTGCTGCTTTTTACTGAGTTTGCTAAAGCTTGAAACTTTTGGCTGTCAAAAGTGATTAGCAATGGACAGAAGTTTAAAGCTGATACTCACAGGCAGCGATAGAGGAAGAAGAAATGGTGGACTGGAAAAGCGTACGTGCATTTTCTGTTGAAACTGGTGTTTGCTGTGAGGCCAGAAAGTGAGCTGGCAAAAAAAGTGTAGCAATGGTGTATTCCAGACCAAAACCAACGGTTACAAAAAGGGGGACAAGGATCTGCAAGAGAAAAGGGAATATTTCTGTGTTTGTTTTCAGTTAGAATATCAATTAAGGTGACTTTCTAATCACCATTTTTGCACTGTTGTTTTTCAGTCAGTGAGGTCGTTTACTTGTTCCTTTCTCTCCCTTTCCTTTTCTTTTTTTTTAAGGAAAAACCGTGTATATGGATCAGGTTAATGACCAAGAAAATAAGTTTGTCACTTCTGCAACAGTCTAGTGAATCAAGATAATGGCTTCATTTTCTGGTATCTTTAAGAGTAGTTGAAATGGTATAAAATTCAAGATGGCATTGTAAAGCAAAGCACCCTGTGTTTTGTTGCTGGACTATAGGAGGAAGCATGTGTTTGCCCCTAGGAAAATAACATTTTGTTGAGCGTCTTCTTTATTGAATGTTTCTTTTCAAGGGGCTTAGTATTCTGGAAAATTTTTTCTATTGTAGAAGTCCCATGTACCATTAAATGCGATTATTATTTTGATGAATAAGCACAGCTGGCACTTCTTTTCAATATCTGACTGCCTTCTTTTTGAGCTATAAACGTGCTGTTGTCAAGAGATTAGCCTTTGTGGTAGCAAGTTAAATTGTTCATTTCTACTAATCAGTAGGCAGGATAGCAGGATAGATATAAACTGGCTAGCGACACTGTACTGAATGGTGCATGAAGTTCTTCAGTTTGCTTGCTATGAAATAAAGCTTAAAAAGTTACTTTTCACAAAGTTGTAGCTTAAGCATGTCACCATGGCT
The DNA here is from genome assembly GCA_035590215.1 of Microhierax caerulescens. NCBI lineage: Eukaryota > Metazoa > Chordata > Aves > Falconiformes > Falconidae > Microhierax > Microhierax caerulescens. The sequence goes on from JAVJGJ010000001.1 coordinate 79,827,751, forward strand.
GTGCATTACAGGCTTGGGTAAAGGTTAGATTTTACAATTTTATTGAGACTGCTTTGTTTTTCATAAACTTACGTAACAGCTGTTGTCCTGTGAGCTTCAGATCGGAAGGGTTTCCATGCCTGTTGCACAGTGCCAGTTCAAGAAAGGGAATGGCTAAATAGTTCCTTGGCTCATGGCAAATTTTAGGGCACAGGTGTTACAGCAAGCTGCAAGAGGGGTCCTGGAGGTCCCACCGCTTTGACTTCTATCCTGTCTTCCTCTCTGCAACGGGAAAGATCTGGCGTTGACCTGGCAGGCTGAAATACGACCTACCTGGTGGTGGAAGCACACACCCCAGAAACGAACTTTAGCTGGTTGTCTTTTCTTCTGATGGCATATGATTAAGGATCTACCCATAAAGGCTTTGTGTTTCACTGAATTATGTACTGGTTCTCTGCATTTTGAGGATTCTTTGCAGTTAAGCCTGCACGCACATACATATTCATTTAATACAGGCAGAGCACTTCAGAAACCAAAATTAAAATAGCTTTCTATTTTATCCTACAGGAAGCAAAATAGTATTATGGTTAATTATTGCACTAAGGTGAGAATGTGTCAGGAAAAGCAGAACAACCTTATGTCCTCGTCTTCAATTTGGGAATACCCTCACTTTCAGCATACTTCTTTTGTTAATTTATTTTAAGTAAAAAAGAGCTAATTGAAGTTGATCAGGCTTTTCATTCTTTCCTTAGTATGCTAGTTAGCTTTCTTTATAGAAATGCAGATAGCTTAGGTAACTTAATACTGTAATGCCAGGAGATACTAGATCAAGCTCTGTGATGTAGTTCAGAATCACCCATGCGTCTTCCGTAGACGCCACTTGATTGACACTTGTTTTAGTGTTAATAGAATTACTTAGCAAATACTCTTGGCAAACTATAGAAATACAAAATACACAGCTGGTGGTGTCCTTGGGTGTTAGTTACTTGTCAAAGGACGTATGCATGAAACTTGTTTCATGCAGAGGTAAGTACATTTTTTTTCTGTGCTTTACAGTATCTGGAGAAGATGCAAATATGCTTGTGGATTGTGTTGTAACTCTGACTTCTGTTCTGACTGAACTATTTCTGTTCTTCAGTTTTGGCAAGCGTTCTGCAGGAAGCTTCAGGCGTGGCTGTGAATGCATTGTTTTAGAGCCATCTGAAATGATTGTGGTAAGAATATTTTCATTCCGTTTCTTTTAGATTTAACAGGCCAGCTTTGGTAACACTTCAACTTCCAATAAAACTTGAAGAGTTTTCTGTTTTGCACATGATCTTTTTATAAATCTAAGATGTCATACATAATTTTCTTGGAATTCTGTGCACACATACTTGCATTGTTTGAGTGATGAAGGCATCTTTTTATTGTTGTTAAATTTACTTTTGCAGATTTCTTGTAAAACTAAAGTTTTCTTCTGCTAGCAGAATAGCAGAACAGTTTGTGGGGTTTTTTTGTATGGCTTTTGGTTTATTTAAGCTGCTTTATTATTATAGGTAGGCAAAGATGCTTTAAAGTATTAATCTCGTATTAGCTAAAGTAATAAATAGTTGATTGAATGAAATATTTCTTCTTAGCTGTCCGAGGTTTTAAGAAGCAGTTTGAACATTTTAAAATTCTACCAAATTTTCTGGGTGAAGGTTATTTCATTGGCAGTATCTGCTGTGGTCCAGTGGCAGAACAGCATTGTCTCTGAGGGTTCACAGGCTCACACCCTCAGGGTGCATCATCATGGGCTAAATGTTTTTCTCTGTCACTGAGAAGCGATCGATTACTAATACAGGCAAGGGGGTTATCTAAGCCATAGGTAGATGATCAGATTTTGGCTGTGACACTGAACATTCTTTTCCAAAAGTTTCTGTAAAAGTTGTGGAAGCTCAGGAAATCGTGGTATAGCTTTAGGCTTGTAGAAGAGATTAGGTTACTCGGTTGAAATTGATTGTTAAAAAAAGTAGCTTTTTAGCTAATCTTCATGCAAATGCAGGCATGCTTTTGTGGGTTTTTAAGCTCTTTGTGATTTCTCTGTAAACAGATAAAGCTGATTGTGTAATGGGAGCTTTTTCTATCAAATTTTGATGATGTATCTCCCTCTTCCAATTCTAATTAAGAAAATTGTCTTATGGAGCTATGGAAACATAGAAAGCATACATGAGAATGCCAGTTGCTTTTTTGCTATCCCTAAATAAAGCTCTCTGTAACTTTACTTTGTAAAGGAGCAGCTCCTCAGCAGCAGCCCTTTATGCCTCCCCACCAGCCCCTTGACTTGTCTGACCAGTTTGTGTTACTCTCACCGCTAGAAGGATACTTTAGTTGGGGGTAGCACTGTGGATGTCTGTCTTGTGCATTCCTCGATAAGTTACGAAGAAGAGATATTTAAGGATGGGCATGGGGAAAGGAGATGACTAAATAACAAGAATCCACAAGAAGAAATCTTTTCATCTTTTAGACTAATGGGTAGTGTTGGGCTGGGGCAGGTACTCCCACATGTGTCATATTAGTCCAAAAAACCCCAAAACCCCAAACCAACAACTAGAGTTTTGGGAAAATTGAAATGAAACACTTGACTTCAGTCCTTTCAAAGGAATAGTTGTACCTTGAATAGAAAGAATCCCATCCCCAGAGTTTGTCAGGCATGGTATCGTTCAGTCTCGGGGCTGGATGGAGTTGCTTTGCGGGGAGGAGAAGAGGGAGAGGTGTTGGGTGTGAGTGGGACTCTGTCAGATGTGAAACAGATACTCAGTGGTGGGGGGGTAAACTCTTCCTGGTGAATCAGGAGCTGTGCTCATCCCCTTGTATTAGTATGCTGAAAGTTTCATTTAGTGACTTGAGCTGACTAATATGTGATACTTCTGACAGACACACTGCAAAATCTGAATCATCTTTTGTCTAAATCTCTTCTCCATGCTGAAAAATATGGAGGAACCTCATATTTTGTAAGCTCCTATCAGCACCTTCAGAAATACTGTTTATTATCCCTGGGGGGTGGAAGCGAATAGGAGGATTTAACTGAGTCCCTATAGATAGGCAATGCTGAAAGTTGTGGTTGTTCTCCCTTTCACCCCCATTTCCCTGTTAGTTTTGAGTAAGGTTTCTATTAGTTGGGTCAACACAGAAGAGATGTTGATTTTCAGCCAAATTACAGTAAAAAGGTTGTTCTTTTTCAGGAAAACCAGAATTCCTAGTTCAAATATTTTCATTGCAGTATCCTGTTGTGTGTAATTTAGGACTATTACTTTGAAGAGTCTGAAACTGAGACAGCTGATATATATTAGGATATACCTAATAGGTATTTTTTATTCTCCCTGTTGCTGTTTTGAAGTGATTTCGTTTTTATGTAAGTTCAGTCTATTAGAAGTCCTTCTTTAATGCCTTCAAAATATTTGCAGTAAACAATAAAACCAGTACTGCCTGTAGAGGAGCAAAGCCTTTGCCATAGGTTGGTTAGGGAAGATACCAAGTGACAAACAGAGGTCAGTAGGAAAACTACGAAATGCTCTCTCATACCAGTTTTCTTTTTGTAACGTATTGGGTAGTGAAATGTTTGTATTTGTGCAAGAGTAAGAAGTGGGGGAGGAAGGGAGAGGATTTTTCTTCTGTCAGTTTTGAAAACTGGCCATATTCAGTGATACTGTTCATAGCAGTGTCTATTTATTTGTTTATTTATTTAAAAGTAGTGGTTTCACTATTAGTGCTGAAAATTGAAATTTTTCAAAATTGAAAGCAGGAAATTGAAAGCTAACTGCCGTTGTTTGAGAATAGGATTTGTTGTTTTTCTAACAAGAAACATTTTTATTTCTTGTGGGAAATGACACTCTCTTGCATCTCTTGTAGGTTGATTACATGGATGAAAATGAGGAGTATTTTCAACGTCAAGCTTCTCACAGGCAATCTCGAAGAAGATTTAGGAAAATCAACCAAAAAGGGGAGCGACAAACAATTATTGATACTGTTGACCCTTATCCTGTGGGGAAGCCACCTCTACCTAGAGGCTACCATACGGTAAGCTGCCTGTATTTATGGTTCACAGAAATGTAAACAGAAAAATTACTGAAAATAAGCCAATCAAAATGGCTAAGCTTGCTGGCATCTTTAAACAAGTATGCTTTGGTAGGGAGGTTTCCCCTTAAAATACTGTGACTTTGACTCCATCAGGACGTGAACGTGTGTGCAGCTTGCATCTTAGTTCAGAGATGAAAGCACATTTCCTATGACCATGCATGTCCATTCATTGTTTGGACTTACTATTCATATATGTGAAATTGTGAAAGAAATAATGTTCTCGTTTCCTTTTGATATTGTTACCGTACAAACAGTTTAGCGTACAATGTTAAAAGGTCAGTTGTGAAACAGCCATTCACATATATGGTAACGGTTGTTGCCCGAGAAGGACTGTGCTGCATTGCAGTAGGCCAGATTCTTGGATTAAATCTGTCATTTCGTTTTGGTATCCAGAATTTAAATGTCAGATTAACCTTTACTGGTCTCTGCCTCAAGAGCCCTTTATTCTTGGGTTTCAGTGAGCTACGTAGTCTGCCCATCATCAGGGAGATCATTTAGTCGTTTTACTCAATTTCTGTTTACTTTATTGGGGTAATCTTACATGTGGAAAGCTTCCAGGCTTTCTCTTGAGACGAAAATAAAAAATATTTTTATATGGCTTTTAAATTGAGAAAACCTCTATTAGATTAGTGTGTGTGTTTGGCATTGATTTCAACTGTAAGCAAAATACTGGAAAAGCTGTTTGTCTTTGGCTCGCATTTATTTGTTTAAGACCCCAAATCTACTAGAACCGTAAAGGCATTGACATAAATAACTTTGTGCATATCTAATCTCATTGAGTTCATTGGGCTAAATTTTGCACAGTATAAGCTACATGCATATAAATTTGCAGGGTTAGAGCTTTAGTGTTTTTAAAATACTGTCTTTGATCCAATGCAGGTTTTTTTTGTTGTTTTTTTTTTCCGTTTTTCCTTCTTTATCTTTATTCCTTCCCTTGTTTGCCAGTTCCCTGTATATTCAATGTGCATCTGTAAGTGTGTAGATGTTTGATTACATCTGTTAATTATACAGGCTTTTCCTCATGAGTTGAATAATTACATTTTATGCCAACAATTTGTTTTTGTTTATACAACAGCTTTTAATGGTTTAATTTTCAGTGCAGTTTTAATTGCCTCTAAATTTAATACGTATTGAGCCAGTTCACTTGGTTTGAAGATGAAATGTTTTACTAGTCTGTTTTTGGAAAAATACGTGCGTAGTATTGGACTTTGTAGGAACTACAGGAAAAATTGCTTTTGTTTGTAGTATTTAGATGTGTATGTTGTGCTTAGCAAACAGTTCTAGTGTGATTTTTATCTAACTCTAGAAGGGCAATATTTAGATTACACACAGTGCCATTTGCATTTGTAGGTCCTTGCCTGTTGTATAAATTTCACTTTAGGTATGCCTAATGAGTTTTCTTAAGCTTAACTGGTACTAAGAGCAAAAGCCCATTGTGTGCCATTCTGTTGTGCGAGTTCATAATGATTTTGTGTATGTGTTGGGAAATTCATTGCAAGCGAGATTTCATATTGAGTTGGAAGAGATTGCCAAATAAACTGTAAAATTTGCAATAATTACAGTCAAATGTTGCTGTAAAAAGTATAATATGAGGCATATGACTGACTTACCCCCACACCCCACCCCTTACCCAAAGCAAATGAGTCGATCTCAAATGAGTCGATCTCAAATGAGTTTTACGATGTAGTCAAGACTCTTCATGCTGGCCCATTCCCTCCTATTTTACAGTATTTGGTGATCTTGTATGCATTGTTCTCTCATTTACTTCTGCTAGCAGTATTATTTCTATCGCTTTAACCATACATGTTAAAAGCTGCATTGTCTTTTCACCCTTCCTATTTTATGTCCCTTGACCTCATTTTTTGTCTTAATTTCTTGAAAAAATTTACTGAAGAAAGCAGAGATTTTTGAAACACGGGAATTCAAAACATAACACATATCTTGTGGGCTTGTTGCCCATCTATTCTTTAGTCAGCATCTGTCAGGGTCTCCTCTTTGGTTCTTCTTAGTTTTGGATAAATAAAGCAGCATGAAAAAAAAGCAGATGTTCAGATATTGCAGTAAATAATGTGTTAAAATCAAGTTGAAAAGGATTAATATGATGCATTTGTTTTAAGTCCTTGTGGGTATATTCTGGTTTAGGTTTTTAGGTACATGAGTTTCAAATGAATAAAGCTGCTTTGATAGTACCCTCAAAATCTTCACACAATATGTAATTTTCTTAGGTTTAGGTTTACCCTAAATGTGTAGTTACTATGTCGACTTATATTCCCCCCCCCCCCCCAGGTAAATTATTAATGCTTTATTTGCAGTAGTCTCTGAATGCTTTTCTTCAGAAACTTCAAACAGCATTTTCTGAAGAAGGTGTTCTATATCTTTCTGAAAACTTAGAGCTTTAAAGATGCTAGGTCATGCTTTCCAAGAATTAAAAATTAAATGCAGTACTCTCAGTTGTGGCATGGCTTTATGCAATAGAGTCAGCTTGTAGGGAATGGTGGACCCTCATTAACATAAATTTAACATTATCTTCATAGTGGTGGAATGTACTATGGCATGTCTGATAATGTTCATCTTTTCCTTTCCTCCTATATGGCA
>JAVJGJ010000001.1:79858618-79870681 GCA_035590215.1 Microhierax caerulescens
CTGCTACTTAGTCCCTAATACATGTGAGATATGGGGTGGATATGAGCTATCACCTGCTTTTTGAATATATATATTTATTTATTTTTTTTTACTTTTTGGTTTTGCTTGGAAAAGATGAAGGATTGCGACCAGTTGCATTTGGTGAAATCATTAGAAGATAGGATGAAATTTTGTGTAGGTGTTTATTGTAGTTTACAGTTGTGATGCTGGACTTGGTTATTAGACTAGTGCTGTATGGTAACACACAGGAATGTGGGTCCAGCCTTTGGCCAAAAGGCTTCATCTGTCTTTTTGGGTTGTTCCCAGTGCAGATGTGAAGCTTGCTACCATGAACCAAGTTCACAGTATTTAGTTAATCTGGCATTCTCTACTTGGCCTAAACCTTGAACTCGTCAAAAACCTAAAAGTAAGGGCATCAGTCTTTCTGTGATCCATGGTCTCAATTGCAAATGTTGGAGCACAAAATCCCAGCACATTTAGTTCCCTTTACATGAAAAGTGAAAGGCTGTTTTCCTAAATGGGGAAAATATTACAGCTTGGACTGGCTAGTTTTCTAGCCTTTCCTGAGTCCTGTGTTATTGTCAGTCAAGTTGATGTCTCCTGTAATACGCCATTCCTATCAATGTCTAGAGTGCCTTAAAAAGGCATCAAATAATTTATCTGCTACAAATTCCAATAGTTCCTGTGTTTTGTGGTCCCTGTGCTGGGTAGCGGGTGGGAGTGTGAGTGCCTCTCCTTTAATTCAGAAGGGCTTTCTGATTTTCACTTACTTATCTTCTGAGTTCCAGTGAAGACTGACTACTGTAAATGCTAACAGAAATCTCTGAACCATTCGGCAATATGTGAAGATTTTTGCCTTGAATATGAAGATGGTTGTGACTCTGCTCAGATATATGCATACCTCCATGGCATTTGCAGCTTATAATGGAGATGATGCTTCTTTGGACTGGGAATATGAAAACTGGTTTAAACTTCTCTTTCAGTCCTCATTTCTTGACTTGGATCAAGAGCCAATTGCTTTTCAAAACAGAGGAAAAGCAGGCTTGTGAGTTAGGGTGCAAAGTAGTGTGAAGTATTATATTATAGCTGCATTTGGTATCTGTTAATAAGCTAAAAAATGCTACAGCAATTATAAAAGGTGTCTGCATGTAGCACTTCTAACTTTCTACCTGTAGATAACTTATTTCAGTTTTCCCAGGGCTGGCTGGTGACAAATGCCGATGTTTGGTGGCAGTGATGCATCCTCCTAGTAACTGCAGTTACCTGATCTTCCGAGGTATATGGACAGCCAGGAACCACACTGTAAACCCAGACAATAACACAGTGGTCACATTTCCCAACTTGTGATTTCTTTCACTCAGTCTATAAATATAGCCTAATTTTTTCTGACTGCAGCCTGTCAGTGTGCTTGCTTAAGAGCGTAGGTGCTGTGCACTGGGTCATTTGGACACACTGACTGGGTAGGATTGATTAGTTCATAGCTTGACTCCAAACTGTGACTTTGCAAGTAAGAAAAAGGGATTAAAGCTCCCCCCCGCCCCCGAAGAATGATTTCATAAAAATGATGTCATGCTATTTTGTAGGTCTGCTCCCTTTGTATGTTTAGTCATGTTGGCTTGCTTTATAGTTAAAAATAGGCTTTTACTGTTTTGTGCTGCTGTTATTCCTGCAGAGCCAGGAGAGTGGGAGCTGGGTTGCGCTTTTAGGACTCCACACATAGCATTGTTTCCTAAATGCCTCTCTGCTGCTGCGTGCCTGCCAACCTACCGAATGCCGTAGGAGATACATCAGTGTCAGGAAGGTCTAACGTGGGATGATTTGAAAGGGCATGGCAATACCTGATAAAGAGAATATGATTGCAAATTGGACCATAAATTTAATATTGGCAGTAGTGGGATCAGTGGCTTGAAAATGGGGTGATAAAGGACATTCTACCTGAAAACTGAATGTATTTGGTTGTGGTTGAAAACAAAAATCATTTGAGATTTTGGAAATCTATACTGAATTGTGGGAATTATTTCTTAGTTAGCTTGCTGAACCGTCAGTCCTGTTCTCACTTTAACCCAACTACAATTTTTGTGCTTTTGATGTGTATTTTTTTCTTACATGTAAGCAGCTAAAGGTTCTTAAAAACTTCCATTGGACACACTCTGCCTCTGCTGTTTCAGTGATCAAGGTACAGCTTGACCTCTAAATCTTAATGTTGATAACAGGCTAGGAAAAGAAAAAAATCTTTCAAATACTTGGCAGGCAGTAGCTCCTTACTATTCTGGATTGATCACGAAAGAGCCAGATGTCAGACTTGGATGCGTCTCCCTGGCGTGCTTGCCTTTTCAGTTTCGAGCCACAGCACTAGTGGATTTTTAGCTAGGTTTTTTGGCTTTTGAATAAGAAGCTGACTATACAGGGATTTTGTTTGAAGTATCCATAAATAATGTAGAAGTATCTTTTCTCTGTTGTCCTTGCTTTTAAGGAACTGTGAGGAAAAGGAAAATGCATGAAATTATGGATTTTGGAGCTTTTGTAAAGTGTGTCTTAATTATTTAAGTAACTTGGCATCTGCAAATGGTGGTCCACTGGATTTTTTTTTTAAGGTTAAAAGAGAAGATTTGTACCAATTCTATTAAAAGTGAAGCTGCTTACAGCTGTAGGAGCAGAATGAAAAGCAAACTAAAATGAAAACCCTGTTGGTTTCTGTTAATAACTAGCAGTCTGTATGCTAGGCGTACCTCTCCTTGCCTGCTGGTGGATGACTTCTGCAAACATTTTCTGTGCTCTCACTCCTGGAGTTTCTGTCCTGTTCAGTCTTGCTCGTTTTCAAAATGGTAGATTCTTTTACTTGGATCTTATGGGGATTTTTTCAGTTTTGTGAGAAAATGAGAGATTTCTTGCATTTCAGGGAAGAGGATTTCAGGTATTTTCATTTAGCAGAGAGTTTCCTGGGTGCCTGAATACAGCTGCTATTCCTAAATAAATGGATACTAAAGTGTAGTTTCAAACCAGTGGCATGAACATCAGCATAGTATACAGAAAATCTAGTTATCTACCTCTTTCCTGTTGAAGGAAGAGGTTGTTTAGACAGTTAAATGCCACTCCTACACCTGCCACTTCCATTAGTATTGTACATTACTATTCTTTCTGTGGTAATGGTACCTAGGGAAAACTAAATTTAGGAATTCCTGAGTTACAGTAATATGATTTTATTTTTTTTTTTAATCTTTTAAGTGGAGGCTTAGTGTTTCAGCTGGGGTTTTATTCAGTTAAGCATGCAGAGATAACATGTTTAATGTAGGAAGTGACTAAAATTTTGTGAAAGTAAGTAACCTTCTTAAGCTCTTGCACCATGGGGTGCTATAGAAAAGACCATTCTAGCGCTATCATAAATCAGTTAGGATTTGACTGTCAGATTTTCTGGTTGTTGCAAAGTGACCTGATGCAGTAGGTGATGTACATGCACACACCCTGGGTCTCTATAGGTTATCTTGCAGTAGGTGGGAGAAAAAAAAGATGAACTTCACTAACTGTAGTTGTTGAACAGGCTTCAGTAACTGTCCTAGTATTTTGAGCTGATTTCTGTGCTGGTCGTTTTTCTCCACTTGGCAATCTCTGATGTAAAATCTCTTCCTAAATAAACATCATTGAAATACATTGTGGTGTCAGGAGAATGTAAAAATTGCTACGTGGATTGTGTTTTTTAATATCCTGTTGACCCAAGGCTGGAATAAAAGGGATGATTGAAACTCTGTGTGCACACCTGCACAGACACAAATAGATACATTTCTGGAAGACATGTCTGAATGCCAGCATTTTTAGCAAAATGACATGGTGCTTCGGTTGGCGATGTCTCCTTGTCCCAAAGCAGGCTCCGTATGGGGCCGCCTTGGTTTGCTTATCTTGTGAATGTTGTGGACATTTTTAGAAGTTAGATGATTTTTTTAAAAAAGGGAGCAGGAGCGTGACTAATTGAACTTAGCATTTGATATTACAGTTGTAAATAACTGCCACAGACTACAAAGAAAGGGTCTGCTGGTTTCAAAATTCAACGGAGATATTAATATAAAAGATGCTTCTGTGTTGATCTGTGCAAATTATTTTAAACGGCTTTGCACAGTTGTTGCTGCACTGTGCTCCAGAATTTAGGGAACATCTTTGTACTGGCTATAGACTTTTCAATGAAAAGAAGAAAAATGGTCCTTTACTTTTTCCCTTCCTATGATTACAGTGAGCACACACAAGTAATTCTTTTGCCAAAACTAGTAAATATTTGTAGTAGTTCAGAGAAGTTGGAATCTTGTTCTGTGTGACAGAATAGAAACTCTGGAGGCTATTGGGAATGCATGGTACCACATACAGTTATAAAGCCTAATGTCAGTGTGAAAATTTTGCACTAATTTTCTTTGGCTACCAGGTGGGGGAAAATGTAAAGTAATATAGCAGGCAAATCTGGGGGCGTTACAGCAACATTCACTGCTGTTATATTGCCATGGCTTGAGTACGGTTGCAATTTCAGAGCTTGTAACATGAGGAATAAAGCTGTTTGACTAGTAGTCATGTTAGTATAGCATTAGATAAAACATAGATAAAATAAAATCATAGTAATGTTGGAAAATGGTAAAATAGTCTTGTATAAAGGGAAATACTTGTAATTTACAAATATTTTGAGTTGTCTCACTGCTGTGCTATTTTTATGTTATCCCGAAAAACAGTGAGACGTTACCTGTATTGCTATGTAATGCAAATATGAAACCTTTGTACTCTCTGCACTGGTCTCAGAAGTATTACCTATAAATTTTATGATGTTTTTAGGTAACCTTTCTCTTAAAGGTTTATGCTTTATAATAAGGAATGCTACGATTGGAATATTCTTAAAAACAAGGTTTAGCAAGTGCTTTGATGTCCACTTGTGTGTTGAGATACCCATCTTGTAATACTGCAGTTCCTCAGTTTTTTTGTTTGAGATGAAGCAAAAGTGTGCAGCTTTCACTGTCAGAGAAGGAAAACAGAGGCAACTTTCATTAGCAAGCACACAGAAAACAAGCAGTCGTGGTGCATGATTTCTTCTTTGGAACCAATCATTAGCAGAAGAATTATGCATTTTTCTCTCTTATCACTTAAGTTACTGAAAATCAAAGTAATTGTATTAACAAAAAAACACCCACTTTTCTCATGAACTATTCCTTGATACTTTAAAGAAAAGATAATCCTTTTGTTGAAACTCCAAGGGTGACATTGACATGGCTGCAGCCATCAGACTTCAAAAAAAGTATCTGTTTAATTGCTTGTGAATAGTCATGTCTCTGTTTAAATTTTCATCAACTTTCAATTAATCTTTTTTTTTTATAGAGTAAGACTCGATGTACAAATGGAAATCTGCAGGTTTTGCATCTGTGCACAGCAGCTCCCTACGTATCTATGTCTTTTAAAAATATTTTCCTTGGACATGTACAAAATACTTAGATCTTTACTAAGAAACTACCAATAAGAAAATGTTATTATGTTAATAATGTTGACTTTTGTCTTTTTTCCTCTTTTGGTTAGTCTGCTTCTGAATGATAAGTATGTAAAAAAAAAAAAAAAAAGTCCAACAAACCAAAACCCAGGCTCGCTTCAGATTTTTCTACTTGGAGGACTGACATGGGTCTGGAAGGGATTTTCTGCGTCACTGCCATTACACACTGTTGTACAGCACGTTCATACCTTTCGCTTTGATTTGAAAGCCTTCCCTACCACAGCTCCTGTGGAGTATGGTTTTGAGAATCTCTGGTTCATAGATACCAGCCTCCTTTCAGCTTCCTGCTCATTGGGCTTTACACCTGCATTGCTTTCTACTGGAAAGATTTCTTTTTCCTCCTTCCTGTTCTAGTGATCATACCCTCACTCAGCTCAGGCTGAATAAGCCGTGCTCCTCTTGCAAATACTAGTTTTTCTTCTGGTAATCCTGATAGTTCTCCTCTGACTCTGTGTATGGCTTTAAGTCCATCTTTGTTGAAAACATCCAGCTGGGAATGGGCACCACATTTCCACATAAGGTCTTTGCTGGGGCCATGGTTAAGAGCCCAGAACTTCTGTATTTCTGAAAAATGTGATCTCACAGGGGTCTCCTTCTGCTGCATCACCTTAACAGTTTGGTCAGCTTCTAATTAGCTGATACACTGAAACTCTTCACGGTCATTTCTGATGATGAGTTTCCAGGTTCTTGAGTTTTGTCTCAAAGTGCGTGATCTCACCTCTTCTCGTGCTGCATTGTATTTCTTTTAGTCCAGGTAGAAGTCATCATATGCTCACAGAACAGTGTCCTGCTCATCTGTTGTACCAACAGTGTCTCTTTGCACTGTGATACCAGCAGGTTTTACCATGATGTTTGTTTTCCCCCCACACTTGTAAAGAAGGGAATCCTACAATCTTTCCTATACCTATTATTTTTCATATCTCATCTTTAAAAAATAAAGATTACTTGGGTAGCCCTTAGTTTATTTTTTTAATTATTCTAGAATCAATTCATGTTGATTTCTTTTACTACTGCTAGTTCGAGTGCAGTAAAATTCAGTGCTGTAGTTCGTAGTTCAGATTAAACAGCTGCAGTTCAAAGCTGAGATGTCCCCTCATGAGTGTTTGAAAAACTTAACCAAGCTTAGTTAGATTGGATAGACTGCCGTAATCATGGGATGAAATATTTTGTGATTAGGTGTCAACAACATGTGGTGTAAGAATGCCCTACTTATGGAAGAAGCTTCAGCACTCGGAATTGTGTACATGTCATAAGTCTTTGCTTTAACTGTTTAAAATGTACCCAGGAAGATGTTTTCACCTTCGGGCTACAGTCTCTAGTTGTCTGTAGTGGTTTTCAATCCTGAGTGGCACTTTAAAGCTGAAAATAAAATCTGGCTGGAGGTGCTATCGGTTTTACCCCTGCTGGTGTAATTGCTCTTTAGCATCCTTCATGTCCACTGGTTAGACTGCTGCATAAGAAACCCAAAATGAGTCTGTATGTGAGTTGTACTCGAGCATTCCCTTATTTATTTAAAATTTCCTGCAGAATTTAAAATACGTTGCTTGAAAATGTTTGAATTAACATTTCCTGTAAACATACGTGCCCACATAAAGTGTTCTTGAACTTTTTTTTTTTGCTTTTACATCCTTAGGCATAAATCTTTTGTCTGGCTTCCTGTGGAAGCAAAGTTTGTGACCAGGTTCTCTGTTCCTTCCTCTCCCACAGCTACTTGTAACAGGCCAAAGAGTTCAAAATTTAACCTCGTAAGCCTCCAAAAATCCTGAAAGTAGGCTGTTCAGTTTCTAGCCCAGCATTAGTTCTCAGCATATTAAGCACCCAAACAGCCACAAGAGAAAGTATTTAGGAATATCTAACTGTGGGAAAAACATCAACTGGAACATGCATTATGTTAGTATGAAAATCAGTTGTCCCCAAGAGAGAGATCTCTGCAAAGCCAAGCTTTATTAATTTTTTTGTCCTCCACGTCTATTGCTTTTAAATAATGGAGAGCTTTTACTGAAGTTCAGTGGTTGAGCTCATTTTCTACGCTCCCACCCTAGAGATATTTCAGAAGTCAATTGAAATGCCTCAGAACGGTCTTTCCTTCAGCTTAAACTGCAATCATCAAGTCCCTGTCCCTAGCTGTCAGTTTTCATTATGTAGATTTCCACAATGTGAATTTGCTTCCCAGTTTTATTCAGTGGGTTTTGGGAAGCTGTTAGCTGGTGTGCGGGCATGGGCTGTGCAGGCCCCGTTATGCTCTAAATGCAAGGGAGCACGGGGGGGGGGGGGGCACCCGCAGCCATACGGTACGGCCTGCTGGGTGTGTGGGCATGGTACGCTGGAGTAGAGAATTTGCTGCTCACAGTAGTTCAAAGTGACTAAGGAATGGGATCTGATCTAAATCTGAGCTGCTCACTTCATGAAACAAACCTGATAAATAAATATACCAGATACTTAATGAAAAAAGACGAAGTCCTGACTGTCCTGCGTACGCTCTTCTGCAAGGTGTCAGTCCTGCTGCACTGTTTGGGAAAAATTTTACCCAGACCATGTTTCTCCATGTGGTTGAGGTTGTCAGAGAGTTGTTGGTACTTAAATGGATATCCGAAGTCAAAGCAGTTGTAGAACAATCTTTTTAGTTTGATCCCTGGAGCAGAATTGCTCTGGTTTTAAAACCACCACAGATTCTGTGTTTTAGAAGTACTAAATTATCCTTTGTTGCCCGATGAAGAAGTTGCACATTTACCACATATTTTCTGAGGCAGACTTCTGAGCAAAGTTCTACATAAAAATAGTCTGATCTTGCAGATTTCTTCTGTTCGTTGTAAATACGTTATAATGGTTTGAGTTCAGAATGTCAAAAACCTGGAGAGAAGAGCTTTGGAAAATTGTTTAGCATGATTTAGTTCACTTTAGTATTATTTAGTTCAAATCCATTCTGCTTTTTTTCTTTTTCTTTTTTTTTTTTCCCCTCTTCTTTTGTATTCTTGGTTCACAGGCACTGTAAATGTATGATACAGTTTTTCCTTTTTTTTTACCATCATTTGAGCTGTTGTCAATAAACTGACACTCATGTTTGCTGAAGTAATGATGTTTATGCCATATTTCCTGAAGGAGACACTTTTGAATATAGTTAAATCTGTGACATGAACCCTGTCAAAAGAAAAAGCAAATACTAACAGGTCTGGTCCTAAAACAGAGAAGGCAGTTAAATAAGAATGGGGGTGTGTCAGTGATGAATTTCTTACTTTTCCTTTGCAAAGAGTTGTCCCTGAGAGCTTTTCCCCATTCCCCAGATACCCATTTACATTTCACCACCTCTGTCCCTCTGCAGAAGTCAATAATCCTTCAAGCAAAGGATAATTACGTTCAATGCGTTAAATGCTCATAGGATTAGCTGCTGAGAGCTACAGGATATACAGTAAGTGGCAGTTACTGTGTGTTTTTGTAAGGGAAACAAAATGAAGTTCCTTTGCACTCGCTCTGTCTCTCTCTCCCCCTGAGACCAGCAGGTCACGTTGCATTAGCTTAAACCTCTGACTAGTTTTATGGGGGGGCTACCTATATCAAAGGATCAGTGGAGGAACATATGAAGAGCTTGCCAGAAAAAATTCTTATAATGCTTTTTTAATTAGAGGTCTTCTGCTATGAATTCTGTCTATGGACAACTGCTTAATGGAGCAGTTGTACCCAAATGTAATATTCTCAGAACATGAGTTGTGTCTTGTGTTGTAGTCGAGATGAAGAACATTTTTAAGCGTAGGTCTTCATGAAGTTTGAGCCACAGTTTCACATAAAGATGAGTATTTGAGGAAAACCTGGAGATTCAAAATACATGGGATAGTATTGTATTAAGTGAATGATACACAGAAGACGTAATTGAAGTCAGAAGGTTTTTATTTAGCCTTTGCTGAAGTTTTCAGAGAAAATATATGGAAACCTCTTCATGTTTTTTGTCCCACCCCTTAGTGCAAGGAAATCCTGCTTCCATAGGACTTGCATCCTAATTTGAACTGTATATAGTTCAAACTTTTATTTTAAATTTAACTCTGCACTGTACATGTCAGCCTGCATCATCACATCTGTTGACAGAGTCAATGGAAATTACTTTATTATTCTGTAATTACTTATATTGACTGCTGTGCTGTAAATCACTGAACCATGAGAATGTTTTCCTTGATGTCTCTCTTGGTTAATGAAAGAATTATGTTGAACTAGCATGTTGATAAATACCCACCATTATTAGAAGTATTTCTTCCTTCAGTCATTAAATATCGTTAAGTCTGGGTGTATCCTTAAAACACATACAACAGACTTATAAACATTTAATATAAAAATGAACATGTACATAAAATAGTGAAATAGAATGCTACTGAATTGATGGTATACTGAAGAATACTGTGTTTGTGATGTACACGCTTCTAGTGCAATAAAAATTTTAAAATTTCTATCTTTGTGGGGAAAAATGGGAAAGACTAAGGCATAATATTTATTTTATTTGGCTGCTGTTGTTCTTCCTTTACAAAACGATACAGAATACCAAGATAACTTTGTTGCAATTATTTGTTTAGATTTATGGGACTAAGTAGAAGAAATAAACAGCATTTTTCTTTTTCATTATGGTGGGTTTTATTATTGTATTAGTGAAGACGTACTACAGAATAAGCACTTAGATGCATGTGTTTAGAAGCTGAAGAATCGGTGTTTGCTTGTGCTTCTTTAATTTCAGAAGGTGGAAATAAAGGCTATAAAGGTGATATTTCACATTTTCTTATGTCTACTGTACTTGCTTGGTCTGTCTCAGGGGCACTGAATTGCCTATAGGATTGTTCATTGGGATTTGCATAACAGAATGTCATACTTTTTGCCCTCTTTAGTTCCATCTTTGTGCAGACGTATTTCAGTCACTTTGCAGGCTTTATAAATCTTTTATAAAATGCTGGCCAGCCTTCAGTAGAAGACCCTGTTTATAAAATGCTTACTGATATGTTTGCTTTAAAATGAGTGGTATATTGGAGCTCTGCAACCAGAATTCTTTTTGTATTTTAAAATTACATTCTTCTGGCTGTCCTGCTGTTGCATTTATACTTTTTTCACATCTAATTGCATTTAAAAAACAAACCAAAGAAACCCTCACAGCCAAAAAACTACAGAGCAATACTACTTAAATGAAGAAAAGGGGTGCTTTTTTGGTATAATTTCACTCATTTTTTGCTGTTTTCATAACTGTTTATGCTGTATCTGAAGATTTAAATTTCTTGTCCAGTAAATATTCTGAAAATATATTTTAAAATACTGTATTAGTAGAATAAGCCCAATGATTTCTTGAGTAGAAGTTGCAATAGAAGTTGCCTTTTGTTATACCAAAAGGCATGCTGTAGGGTGAGAGAAAATCATGATGTTCTTAAAATAGGAGGAACATACTCAAAGCAAAGTAATTGTTAGCTTTGCATGCATAAAGTGGTGACTCACTTTGAGGGTGGAAGTAATAAAATGCTGTTTTTGAGATAGGAAGATGTGATAGGGTTTAAAGTATTGTGCAGTTCAAAATGGAGATATGTCTTTATCCTTAAGATAGTTTCACATAATTGTTTAAGTTTTCTTTTGTGTTTTTTTAGGGTTTTCAAGAAGTAAAAATTTGGAGTTCCCAGATAGGCTGGTTTTCCTCTGGTTTCTATCCTTGTGTGTAAACTCTTTAAATGTGTGTATGTGCACACGCATGCTCACTTATTAAGAGCTACAGTATAAAATACTGATTTGATCTCTGTCAAATTAGGATTAGGGCTTTGGAGTTACTTATGTAGTTGGTTCATGTTTTGTATTAAAAACTTTTCTCCCTCTATTTATACTTCATTAGACCTATGTATATGCAGCCTTATTGTTTTTCACTTACAAAGTTTGTCCTGAAAATAGGTTATCAGGACAGTTATCTGACCTTTTTGATTACTATTAATTATTTAATGTAGTTTACGTATAATGTATTTTGAAACTATATTTCCTTAAGAACAAATTCTGCATTATTTTTGTAAATTACCCTGCTATATTTTCACTCTGTCCATTAGGTCTTTCTTATGCTGTGACTCTAAGTGTTCAGTAATAAAACCTAAGAAATATTGTAGTTGTTGGCTTCAGCAAAGCTGTAGCTTAGTGTTGTTGCCGAAAAATGAGATAAAATATAAATATATTAGATCTAAACCATACAAATATAAAATAAGATAAAATATGCAAGTTGCTTTTGATCCTTATTACTTCGAAAGGCTCCTTAAAACTAGCCATTATTTAATGAAAATGGAAACCAAGGTAAAAATGACTCCAGTTCTGATGCTGTTTGTGGTGTCTTCAGTCTGTGACAGGTGACGTTACTGAGGCGAAGGCTGCGTCCTTTGGCCGTCTCATATTGTGGCATGGTCTGGAGGATAAAGTGTGTGCCAGATCTGGCCTGTGTGCATTGCAAAGACTTTACTCACAAGTGAAGTGAAGCCCAGAAGAAAGGGGGGGTGGAAGGCAGGTGGTGTTAATGTCTGATTTGGTCTCTCATTTCCCCGCTCCGGTGCGGTGGGTAATAACTC
>JAVJGJ010000001.1:79879171-79900946 GCA_035590215.1 Microhierax caerulescens
CCCCCCCCAAGATGTGAGATGAAGCAGAGAGGGAGAGTTACTTGGTTGTGTGAAGGTACAGATCTGGTGGGTGAGCCAGTACCCCCATTGACCTCTTCTGATCTTTTTCTCAACAGGTACACAAAAATTGTTTGGAGAAAGAAATGAGGCAGTAAAGGAGGTTCCCTTCTTTTGCTGTTTGTATAGTTCGTCAATGCTCTCGTTATCATGGAAAGGGTTGGGTTGGGAGGGACCTTAAAGATCACTTAGTTCCACCCCCCCTGCCATGGGCACTGGACCCCCTTGCTCAAAGCCCCATCCAGCCTGGCCTTCAGCACTTCCAGGGATGGGACTTTTGAAGTCTGTCCCCTAATGTCAGCGTTCATGATGCCTCCAAAAAAATGCAAGACCACTAAAGCTAGGCTTAATCAGCTTCCTCCCATACCAGTTTGAAGGGACCTTCCATTTCCTCAGTGGGCCCAGCTTAACCAAAGGGGAACAAATTATAGAGCTGAGGTTTTTGGGTTTTGGTTTTTTGGGTTTTTTTTTTTTTTTTTTTTTTTTAAAAAAACCACAAATTGATCAATCAAGGAGCCAAAGGCTAACTGAGAACTTATGCAAGGCTCTTTTACTTTACGTGTTTTCTTAGTTATTTCACAGTATTTGTTTAATTAGCCGTTATCACTCAAATCTAGAAGTGATTTTGGACTTGGAGATCCTCAGCAGCTGGAGCAACCATTTTTTTTTTGTTGGTACAATATTAACTTTTATAGACACTGTTTAAAATGGGAAAGGTTCTTTTCAGGTACCAAATGTGAAATAACTTCTCCTCAGGCTTGCAAATGTCTGTCTCAGTCTCCTGACTTTCTTGTTGGTGATGTGACAAATAAAATATTAGGCTGTCACCTTTATGTGATTCCTTTGAAGCTTCAGCAAATTTCTTATGCCATCTTTCCAACAGTGAAGACAATTTCTGTTGCAGCTGGTATTCAGACTTTGGAGGGACATTGTTTTGTACATTTTTCTTAGATAAGTGAAGCTGATTTCTCTTATTACCCAAGAAACAAAGGACAGCATGCACCTATGAAAGCACTGATTTCTGGGTTGTATTTTATACTCGATTACGTGTCCTGAGAAGCTCTAAGCCTCGTGGCTGATTGTGGTATGAATTCTGTCAGGTATTGAGCTTGTGTTCTGGATTTTCTCCTGCTGAGGTTTCTAAGGAAGCCCCTATGCTCAGAGGAGCTAACTGAGGTTTTCCCTTCAGTCTTACACAAATACAGCGCTGTCAGTTCAGAACTAAAGGTGCCTGTGTGGACACGCTTGACTTTTCTAACACACAAGGGAGTACAAAAGTACGCAAAGTAGGTGGGTTGTGAAATTTAATGTGTCAGCAAGAGGACCTTGAATTCTTAATGTTATACTTGATGCTACTAAGGCTAAAGAAGCTCTTTGCAATGGTTTTGTAGATAAATTGCTGCTTGCTTTTACCATGAAGACAGATCCAATTATTCTTAATAATGTAACAGAACTTTTTGCATGTATAAACAGGAGTCCTTGTAGCATTGAGTTGTTTGAATCTTTACTGGTGTGAATGCATATTGCCTATGTGGAAAGGCTGCACTTGTGTTCCTTTGCTACCTTTCATGTGATCATCATGTTTTCATAAAGTTGCTTGAAAAAATGTGTTGTTTTTTTTCCTCAAAAGATAAGTTTTATTTTTAAAGGTATACACAGTTAAATAAATACATTTTCCTACTACTCTGTAGATTGTTGCATTCAATTCTAAGCTGCTTTGTTGCAGTGGTTTGTATTTTTTGATAACTAGCAAGCTGGAAATAATTGCTTTATCATTCAGGTTTCTACAGTAATCTCAATTGTAAAAAAAAATAACTCTAAAAAAGTGATAATCTTCATGAAATGCTTGTAGACTTAGTAGTATTTTGAAAATATTTTCTGAATACAAAGTTGCATTTCATTTCCATGTGAGATTTTTTTTTAAATAGCGTTGACTTTTCCTGATAATAGAGCTTCACTTTCTGTCCAGTTTTGTTTTATCATTTTAAGACAGTCAAATAACTTGTCTTTTAATAATCAGATTTTGTACAACATGAGGAATGTTCTCATGTGTGTTAGCACTGTGTGACTAAATTTAATTCTGCATTAATTTTACTAACGTGCTTTTGAGAGAGCTTAACCTAGGCAGGTAGGGAGGGGTGCTTGTTAGTAATGGGAAGGTTTGCAAAATTGACTGTGAATTAGTCCCCCTGCCACTGGAATTGTCACTGTTGGAGACTTCTGATTCTGACAGATTGGTGTCATAAGCTGTGTGTCTACTGACTCATCGTCACTAATTTTTCCACCAGTTGCTTTTGATGAAGGCTATTTTAAAAGAGTAATTACAGCAGCTGTTTTAAATTATATCATAGGGAACGTGCATGTTAAACACAGTCAGATTTCCGATGACGATACTGCTATCATGCTATCGTTTGTGTGATTTGTTTGTATGCCAGTAACATCTTCCTTTATCCTACTTTTTTTTTTTCCTTTAAAAAACCCCAAACCACTAAAAAGTGAGAATAATTTGAAGATTGTGTAGGTGCTATTGCAATGCTTTTTATATTAATAAGACCCTGTTACAAAGCTTGTGTCGTGCTGTAGGGCAGAAGCATTTAAGAATGCCACTAGCTGCCCTGCTCAATCTCCAGCCATATGCTACTGTTCATAAGGTGACTGTGATAATGGCATTAAAGTAACAGATGTCAGCCACAGCTAGTGAGGCAGGAGTAGAGAAGATGATTCTATGAAAATACCAATGTAATTTATCTTACCTTCTCTGTGTTTCGAGGGTGACCTAGTTTTGGGTGTTTTGGTGGTTGGTTTTTTGTTTTGGTTTTTTTTTTTTTTACCAGTGTGAGACAGATCGATAAAACAGGCTTTAGTAGCTGTGTTTTAATGTAGAGTGAATGCATTGTGTGCTTCCAGTCTCAGAAACAAACCGGCCCTGTAAGGTCTGTGAAACTTGATTTCTCAAGCCATGGCTTAAAACTTGCTCATTAGAAGCTTGCATTTCCTTAAAATTGTCATAGCTGAGCCGTGGCAGCTGCCGTGGTATTAAGCCAGGTTCTTAGAAAAAGCAGTTTTAATAGCCATGACAGACAAATGTTTGTGGGATTTATTAAGTGCTTGGTCTTAAAACTGCATCATTAAAATCTGTGTACCTTTAGGTGCTATACTAATGACCTCAGGCTATTTATGGACTATGTTTTCCTTCATTTTAATACAAATTTGAGTTAGGAGGTTAAGTTTGGCAGATATTCTGTGTAGTCCATCTGTGGTATTTAAACAGTGACTTTGCATTTTTTCTGCATCTGTAAGTTCTTATACAGTTTATTAACAAATGAAAGCCATATTTAACTGTGTTCAGCTGGAACTGTAAAAGAAAAATAGTCCTGGTTACTGGGAGATAGCAAAATTCCTGTAGGGTTTTGAGGCTGGACTTATTGCCTAAAACTGTCTACTTAAAATTACATTGCATTCCCAATTTGTCTGAAAATGTAAAGTTGGGGTGGGAAAAGAAATTGTTTGAAATGAACTCTTTATTGTAAAACATTACATTCAGCTAATATTCCAAGATAGTGTTCCTTGAAATGTAACTGCCTTCAATTCCCAGAAGACCTGCTGATCAAATAATGTCTGTTGGATCCTGTTTACGTGTGGCTGACTGAAACAAGTCTTAAAAGCCCTGTATCAACAGTGGGTTTGTGTTGATTAGCTGTTAGTTCCTTTAAAAAGATATGTAAAGGAAAAAGCAATATCAAAAATATCGAGTGAATCTGAGTGATGTTGGGTGATAGAATTAATTTCTGTACATTTAAATAGAAAACTGAGCAGTGAAGAACACGTTTGAATGTTTGGTTTTTTGAAATTGTTTATACATTCATTTAGGCTACAGAAAGTGAGGCTGGTGATATGGATCTCAGTGGGCTGCCAGAGACAGCAGTGGATTCTGAGGATGATGATGATGAAGAAGACATTGAAAGGGCATCAGATCCTTTGATGAGTCGGGATATTGTTAGAGACTGCTTGGAGAAAGACCCAATAGACAGGACAGATGATGACATTGGTAAGTATTGCAGTGCAGTAAAATACTGACAGACTTGTTCTCCTTCACAAAAAAAAAAACCAAACTAACAAGCCCCAAACCTCAAACTTTGAATGTGAGAATTTATTTTAATCATTGGCTTTTGTAGGTTTAGTGTTTGTTCTGTAAGGTGATTCATAAATGCCATAAATTCAGCCAGTGAATTACTACAGCCAAAGAGGAGGAAAACACACATAGTGTAGGTGAAAACTATTAGCTGCTGGCCCTTTTGATCTCAAGCTTCAATTTCTAATTGATATCAGAACTGGTTTATGAAGTTACATCATTATGTGCAGAAAACAGACAGAACCTTGGCAAAGTCAACATTAATGTCAACACTGGATGCTTATCACATTAAATTTTTAATTGTAGGTTATGACGTTGTGTCTGTTTTTAACTAAAGATAACATTTGTGTTAAATATTGGAGCCATTTAAGACCTTTATGTAAATGTGCTTCTAATCAAACTAATTTGCAATGTTAACGTCCAGGTTAATACATTGAAAGCAAAGCAGAACTAGAATTCAAATTCTTACAGTTTCTAATCTAATCTGTTTCACTGGCTGAATTTTAATTTTTTTCTTTTGTCAGAGCATGACTAAGTGATGATTAAGGTTGATTATCATATGACTAAGGGAGCATCTCTTATATGGGGAAAGTCTGAGAGAGCTGGGACTGTTCAGCCCGGAGAAGAGAAGGCTCAGGAGGGCTCAGGGGGATCTCATCAATGTGTGCAAATACCTGGAGGGAGGGTGTAAAGACGACAGAGCCAGGCTCTTCTCAGTGGTGCCCAGTGAGAGAAGCAGAGGCAGTGGGCACAAACTGAGACACAGGAGGCTCTGTGTGACCACCAGGAAACACTTTTCTGTGACCGAGCCTGGCACAGCTTGCCCAGAGGTGGTAGAGAGGTCTCCCTCCTTGGAGACACTCGGAAACCATCTGGACCCGGTCTGTAGATGGCCCTGCCTGAGCTGGTGGGTTTGACCAGATGACCTCCAGAGGTTCCAACTTCAATCATTCAGTGATTCTGAGTAAATAAAAATTTAGGAAAAAGGTGGGATCCTATTGACTACTTTCAGTAGGTTTTTTAGAGCAATGGAAAAATGTCTGACATTTAGGCCGTGTGATCCCTCAGCAAAACTACTAAGACAAATTGAGTTCTGTAGTTATGAACAATGTAAAAAAGGAAAATATGGGAGAAGTTCGCTGTTGAGTACAAGTGCAACTCCAGTGCTTGCAGAAGACAGAGCAGCAGTAGTCACCTTTAAGACAGTAATCCTGTCTGGGCCATCTGAGGGGTACTTTATAAATCTGTCAGATGATAATCAGGAACAATTTACTGTTAAGTCTAGCCTACGAAGGGATAGCTTTGCCAATGAACTTGCTCGGTTTTGTGAAATTTCTCTTCTTAATGTCTTGCTGTGTTTTATATAGTCCTGTCATAGTCTTAAGGGAGCTATTGCCCTGGCTGGAGTATTACAAACATCATTGGTTGTATTCAGAGCTCTGGGTTACATTACAATTCTTCCATTATGCTGACTTTTACGTTGCAGGGCCTCTATTGATGATATGACCAGCCAGTCTGTGTCTGCGAAATACCCAGTAATTACAACAGGCCACTGTACATGATTTATTAGTATACAGAAACGATTGTGCAGCATTTTAGCTTAAGTAGCCTCAGGCATCTTGCTGAAGAACTGTCTTTACTGTGCTTTGTTGTTTTGACATGCATGACTCAGTGGGCTTTTTCTCCTTCAGAACAACTACTGGAATTCATGCATCAGTTGCCTGCTTTTGCCAACATGACAATGTCAGTGAGGAGAGAGCTCTGTGCTGTAATGGTGTTTGCAGTTGTGGAGAGAGCAGGAACTATTGTACTAAATGATGGGGAAGAGGTCAGTAGAAGTTGCTTTTGACTGTCCTAATACACCAAACATCCCAGATTCCATAGGGTTAAGTTTCCCTTTTGTTGTTTAAAAATAAAAATAATTAAAAAAAAAAAAGGAAAAAGTAACATTGAGCAGGTAAATTAACCCTCTTTCTGTTCTGGATTAGTTTGCAAGCTTTTGTTTAAGTGCTCCTCCAATATTTCTTATACAATAAAAGCATAAGAAAATGTTCTTCATAATGACCAAAGGCTTCCTGCTTGTTGGAGCTCATTTTAGGAGTTTATGTCAGTGTTTAAGTGGTATTTTAAAGCTTTCTTTCTTTATTTATGTCCTTTAATATTTTTTTACAATCTTGCATAAGCTCTTAAAATTAAAGATAAATTTAAGATCCCAGTTTTCTTGAGCTGGAAATAGCTGTACTTTTAAGGTAAATGAACTTATAAATGTTTTTAATAGGTGCTAAAAAATAACTTTTCCTTTGGAAAAATGGTGAGGTTTGTGTCTATACAGTATGATATTACAGCGTTAAATGATTCCATCTTCATGTATCCTGCGACATTTGCTTTGTAGCTGGATTCCTGGTCGGTCATTTTGAATGGCTCTGTGGAGGTGACGTACCCCGATGGAAGAACAGAGATACTCTGCATGGGGAACAGTTTTGGTGTTTCCCCTACTATGGAAAAGGAATACATGAAAGGAGTGATGAGAACCAAAGTGGATGACTGCCAGGTAGAGTGTCGGACTGTAATACATACAGACTCACATACATATAGGCGTAATGCATCTCAATAGCCCGACATGGTTCTATTTAAAACTGAATGTATGTAAAATCTCCAGTTTGTAAGCCTGTACAATAGTTGGGAAATGAGACTCCTGCATACCCGCAATCTGGGAAATTGAGTTCCCTTCATCTGGATAGGGATCATTTTGGATGAAAAGGTTTGTCTACATGCTTTCTCCAGAACTGGAGACCTCGCAGCCTGTTGCATACACCCATTGCTTCAAGCTTTCCCGTAGTAGGATCTCAAGGTCCATTAGCCGTAATAGGCTCTTCTACAGGTAATAGCCATTTTTCCTTACTGGACTCAGCTACTGAATCTGAAAGTAATACAAGCTCTCCCATGGTTTGAGTGGAAAATCTTCTAGTTCTTAGCTACTCTGGCCTTTCAAGGAAAATGCCTTGATGTCTGCTGTAACACAAGTGGTCAGATGTAAGGAATGCTTCTCATAGCATAAAACTACTAGCCTAATCTGGATATGTGGGTCCTCTTTGCTTATTCCCATTCAGAAAATAAAAGCCAAGCCCTGGGTGTATTAAGTATTTTGCTTGGTCCCAATGGCTAATTAGCTTCCAGTAGATGCCCTTTGAAATGGGTGTAAATATGTGTTAGTGGAGCCACCTGGTTTAGTTTACCCATCTAACTTCCAAAAAATGCATAAATGGTATCTTGTTAGGATAATCTTTTGGAATAAATCCAGACTGTGGGTCTTCCATTTCAGCTACTACTAGCTGCTGGAAATAGAAAAGGTATGTAAATGAATTATGGAGAGTGCAAGAGAAAATACTCTCATGCCTGTGTCCTAAGAACTTATGTGACGATTTAAGAACTTTCCAATCAGTAGGAACAATGTTATTTCCTTTCAGTTAAAAAAACAAGACAGTTTAATCTGGCCCCCAAAAAGAGACCATTTGTAGAAGACAATTCATAGTGTGCACAATATTTTCATTTTCTAAATTGTAGTGGATGGTCTTAATTATTTTTGCATAGTGTAGGTGTTAGGAATATTCTTCAGATCATTATTTTTGCACTTACTTGTGGATGGACAGATGATTATATAAAATATTTTTCCTGCTGTATGCTTTAATCCAGAAGTAGCTTGTTTCTGTGTGCCTGCACTCAGTGTAATTGAACAAGTGTTAATTTTTTTAATGATTGACTTGTTATTAATAATAGCTACGAAAAATGAAAATGATTTACAATAGCAGTAGGCACAAAAAATAAAGGCTAGGTTTTCTTTTCATTCTCTTAACCCTTCTAAATGCCACACAAAAGCTTGCATGGGAGAAAAAATACCAGCAAAGTTACTGAGCTTCATCTCCAGCAGAGGGGATGTCAAAACAGCTAAACAAAAATGGGTGATAATGCTCAATCATTTTGCTCTGATTAATCTTGTTCTCCTCTAATTGCAAGATTGTGGTGCAAGTACTGTGCTTGTGTATTCATCTGCTTACTACTGCTGAACTGCTGGAAAGACAAATTTGGCTCGCTGCAGGCTGAGAAACTGTCTTTTCTATTAATAGAGTACTTGCATCTTAAGTCTAAATACTTTTCTGAAGATTTTACCTTTTAATACTGGTGCGCGATGATTCTTTCCAGTTTGTTTGTATAGCCCAGCAAGATTATTGCCGCATCCTCAATCAAGTGGAAAAGAACATGCAGAAGGTAGAAGAGGAAGGGGAGATTGTGATGGTGAAGGAGCACAGGGAGCTTGATCGCACTGGAACAAGAAAAGGTCACATTGTCATCAAGGTAAAAGCAAAAGAGGGTGTGTCTTGCAAATGTCTTGTGTTCTATAAACTTCTTCTCTTGGCAAGTTAGGTCCAGGATTAGTTGAGAGATATATTATAAAAAATATACGTTTGGAAATGGACTGGTTATATTTCTGGATTTTCTCTTTATGATCACGCACATTGTTAACTAGGCGATTTCTATAGAAATCAATTAAATAAATTATTTACATTTCTTATCACAATGGTTAAGCTGTTGTTTGCTTAGCTTATCAGTCAATAGGTGCCAGCATTCTTTCTAGTGTAATCCGTTGTCAGTATGTTACAAGAAAACAAATTTGCATTTGTTGAAAATCTGTTTTAATAACTAAGGTTTTATTTTATTTGTATAGGGAACAGCTGAAAGGTTGACAATGCATTTGGTGGAAGAGCACTCTGTGGTAGACCCAACATTTATAGAAGACTTTCTGTTGACGTATCGGACCTTTCTTTCCAGCCCAATGGAAGTGGGCAAGAAGTTGTTGGAGTGGTTCAATGACCCCAGCCTCAGGGATAAGGTTAAATCCGCTGAATTACATACCTGTTACCATTTGCTTTGAAATATATGCTATTAAGAATGAAATATGTTCTAGAGAGAAGGACGAAACTGCATAAGACACAGATAGCTGGTGATGTGTTTTAATGGCAGAATATATGGATAAACCTAAGAAAATATTTTCTCCTTGTCTTACTGTATTTTATTTAAGTTTTAATGTGCTCAGGCAAGGTAAATTAGCCATTTTTTACCTTGCTGTGTTTTTACAGCTTGACTTGGTTGCTAGCAACTGTAGGGAAAACTTTTTTCCAATAGTCAATATTTTTATTTAATATAATTCCATAGAATTCTGTTATGTCTTAAAATTTGAGCCTATAACTAATTTCTGTGTTTTCCGTACATAATACCACTTAACACAACTTGGCAAATGTTTTGTGATACTTTATATAAAGACACTAGAAAATATAGCCATTGTTAAGAATGTGTTGAGCCTTACACAGGATTAAAAAAAGAAAAGAAAAAGCAACCCAAACACAAGAAGGCAATCAAACATCCACTTCCCTAAACAAAACTGCCACGATGGAAGAATAAGGCACTGTATATCCACTTTTGGCACACTGTCTGTTGAGGCTCCGTACTGTGCTTCACACTGTAATGCTTTATTTTCACTTGTGTACAACTTTCTCGTAGGTAAAAAAAAAAAATAGTAACAATTTCCAGATTTCTTTGCAAATTTTAAACAGAGGGAATTGTATCAATAAAGGTAAAGAGAAATTTGGTTTTCAACTTTTATTTAAATCTGGGCATTTCTTCTAGAAATGCTACTACCTCTGTGCATTGGAGGAAGGATCTTACATTTGGCAGAGAGGATAGGCTTTGCAGCTAATAGCGTTTAGCACAGGCTTGTTACAGCTTCAGAGCTAGAATATTGAAGTTCATCTTTCCACTTATTTTTCTTGTCCTCCAATGGATAATCCCCTCAGCCTCTGTAACAGTGTGAGGCGGCACAGTTGCTGGTATCAGGTCTGAAAACAGAGCAGCTCTTTGTTCTGCCATCTCGATAACCGACCTTCCTGACATCCAGTGGCACTGACGGAACGGCAAGAGTCAGAGAACAGCTTGGGACAAGTGGAGATAAGCAAGTGGGGAACAAGGAATCTGGAAAATTTGAGCTGTTATGTTTTAGGTAGGCAGTGAGGAGAGGGAAAAGGGTGAGTGAAACATCCTGAGGATGATCTGTAATCAGACTGGGGCATTTGAGATCCAGCCTTACCGATGATTTTGCCCAGCAGCAGGGTACTTGACTTTACAGCTTTAATCCTCTTTTAATGCTGTTCCTGGTTGTGACACAAGTAATGGCATTCCTCTGCAGTCCCCATTCGAGCCCTTCCAGCACAGTGCCGTTTGGGTGTGCGTTATAACCCCCAGCTCTGAAAGCAGCATTGATGCTGAAGCTATCGCTGCAGTGATTTCAAATACATTACATGGTATGGCTTGCAACGTCCTAGCCTATTTTAAAAATCTGCAGTTAGCCTAAATCTAACCAGACGTTGTCTGGATCTTCTAGTGTCCTCCACATTAATGACAAACACCACAGATGTTTAACAGAAAGGAAGTTTGAAATTTTCAATTTCAAAGTTGGCAAAATCTCCGGTGTGTCAGAAATGCTACCCCCTTGCCTCTGTCCCTGCGGCTGGGAGCTGCAGCACGCAGCGCTGCGCGGTTGCCTCCTGTTAGAAATCCGAACTCACGGGAGTTCTGAGGGTCTTGATTAGTTTGGTCATCAATTTTGGCAATTCTGAATACACTTGCTTTTCTGGGGTAAAAGGCAAGCTACTTGGAAACTCTGAGGATGGCAGGGCTTGGGTTTGGATGTCTGGTGTCAGACCTTCAGCGTAAGAGGCTGAGGAGGTCTAGATTTTGTGCCAGATGCAGAGAACGGACAGGGGTTAGCTTCAGATTTTGCTCTTAAGCTCTAGTTTTTGAAATGTTTAGAGGTTTTCCCCTACTACTTTACTCTCCCAGCATAACTGAAGAAATGCAGCTGTATTTTCAGAGATAACTTCGAGTGGCACAAGCATTTTGGATTCAGGAGCTTTTTAAAAATAGCTTGAATAGATATTAATTCAACACATCAAAACTCTTTTTATTTTGTCAGGACAAGTGCTGCTGATGTTCCAGGTCAAATTGCATACTAAGATAAAATGTTACAGTGTAAGTGTATAGTTTTAAAAAAATGCAGCTCTTATTGAAGGTAAAGCCACAAAAATAAAATTAATTAGTAGTATTCCTTTAGAGGTTTTTTCCTAACAAACTGTAAAATACCAGCTAAGGTCCTTCAGAACCTGATAGTCATAGTTGCTTGGGGGGAGTAGGGGTAGGCAGAAAAGATGGGTAGTGAACTGAAAGTTTGGCTTGAAGGAGGAGAATTGCCTGTATTCACTGTTAAAACCTCTTTGCTGCTGCTGACAATAGCTCCTTTTTCCTGCCTCTCTGAACATTCAATAGCTCTTTTACCCAGGTGAACGCCTAATGAAGTTAATGGTGGCTTATCTAAAGATTTGTGAGATTCAAGAACTAATATAAGGCAGTATCAGAAGAAGCTTTGTGATCATGTGCTTGAAGAATTAAGCAGCTTTGGAAATGTACATGAACAGGAAATTGTTATAAGTCAGAAATGGACCCAGCTCGTTGCCTTGTACCTGTGTGCTCTGTTCCCTACGTAATGACATTTGATATAGTCAGCGTTAATTTCTAAGTATGCATAGTATTCTTTATGAAATACAACATACAATTGCTTATACAAGTGAAAGCAATTATAATACTTAATTCAGTTTATCCTCCTGGTAGACAATTGCATATTAGTAAATTTAGGTTTGGGTGTATATGCACAGTATTCAAGATTCAATGGAAATTCACAGGGGCTTTGAGCAGTGTCTTTAAAGGGCTTAGCACTGGTGCTGTTCTGGAACTCTTGGAAAATCTTTGTGTTATTGATTAATTTTCAGGTAACACGGGTAGTATTGTTGTGGGTGAACAATCACTTCAATGATTTTGAAGGAGATCCTGCTATGACTCGATTTCTGGAAGAATTTGAGAATAATTTGGAGAGGGAGGTAAGATGGAGGTGTTTTCTGACAGTTTGGGAAGGGAGTAGCCAGGCTGTTGTTATGTGTAACTCATTATGCTTTTTTTTCTCTTACAGAAAATGGGTGGACATTTGAGGCTGTTAAATATTGCTTGTGCTGCTAAAGCTAAACGAAGATTGATAACCTTAACGAAGCCATCTCGAGAAGCCCCTTTGCCTTTTATCTTGCTGGGGGGGTCAGAAAAGGGGTTTGGAATCTTTGTTGACAGCATAGATTTTGGTAGCAAAGCTACAGAAGCAGGCTTGAAACGTGGAGACCAGGTATGTAATTGTAAAATGTGTGTCGTCCCCCATGTCTCTTCCCCCCAGCCTGGCTTTTTTGTTTCCTTTCTCTACACTAAAGAAAAATAACACTATATTTTTAGATACTGGAAGTGAATGGTCAAAACTTTGAAAACATTCAGCTGTCAAAAGCCATGGAAATCCTTAGAAATAACACTCATCTGTCTATCACTGTGAAAACCAATTTATTTGGTAAGTTTGTGTGTACTTTTTATTCTAATTTCTGCCCTAATTTAGATGGAGTCTTAAGTTATTTTTTTAAATACTTTAAAATAGCTTTGTTGGAAATGCTTTTGTACTGGGGAGAATAGAAAAAAGAAGCTTGCAGGTCCTAAAATACCTTAATTCATAATTGCAGAATAAAAATTATTAATAGGGTCTCACATGAAGTGACTTGACTCTCACAAGTGCACTTTTCTGGATTAAGAGCAACTATTGCAACCATTCAGCTCGAATTTATAACATGGGTTTGTACGTGTAACGTTTAGTCCTTTCTCAAGTAAGAAGCCTCCTTTAGAATTTCAGTTGGTCTGCTGAATTTGCTTGTAGTTTTTCAGCCCATACCTAGAATGAGTGTGACAAGGTTGTTAAAAACTTTCTTGCCAGCTAGGTGGGAACAACCTTGCTACCCTCCAAATCCATTTTCTTCATTTTTCCCTCTAACAAGTACTGAAACAGTCATGAAGGAGTCTTTAGGCAGCTCAGGACCTCAGTTTGCATCATAAGTGATTACGTGGGTTTGATTTTTACTATGTATGTATACCTGGATTACTTATATAATTTGGAGATCTCTAAGTATCTCTTTCAGGATCAGGTTCTTCATCACAAATAAGCAGGGCAGAATATTACCACAGGATGTCACTGCGCTGATTATTCAGTAAGCTTAGGTTAACTCCAAAAGTCATTTGTCAAATCTGTTCCCTGGGGATTTTTTTTTTTTTTTTCTTTGCAGTCAAGATTCTGTATGTATCAATTGTTTCTAATACTAATTTTAAAATTTATCTGTACATGCTTGTGTAGCAGTATGAACTTGTTTCTCTATTTAAAGTTCTGTGTAACCATCCTTCACGCAGTAGGTTTTTGGATCTTAGGTGTTGCTTTAGTATGTTTAAGTTTAAACTAAATTTCTTCATTTCTTCAGAAGTTGTGGGTTTTCCAAGTTTTTAATCTTGTTGCTGTACTGCAGATACTGAAATCACATCACAGTGGTCTCGAAACATTCACTTCCCATGTTTTGCATGCAGTATTCCTTATCAACAAATCCCAAAAGGAGAGTTTCCTCTTTTTTTTTTTCTTTTTTTTTTTTTTTTAAAATCATCTTCTTTCCTTTATCTAATTTGTCTCTCTACCCCCCAGCTCCTGTTTGCCAGCGGCTCAGATTACTCTCCTCCACTTCTTTTTGTGTGTCTTATTTGAAGCTTTTGAAGTGTCTTGGTAATTTGTTGTGTACCTCTGGAGATAAGGATGAATATTAAGGATAAAATCAATACATAATAATAAAACCTAGCCCCTAATATTCATCTTAGCTGGTTCCCTTGTTTCCGCTTTTCTACGATTCCTTGGTTTTAATTATCAGTTTTCACTTATTATTACAAATCAACTCATCAGATGATTTTTGCATTTATATATGGAGACTTCCTCTCACACTCAAAATAGGTGACTTGATCTCCGGATCAGTTTTGTTTGATTTTGTTTAAAGAGATCAACGCTTTTGGGAAGCCGGAGGTTGCAGCAGAAGTACTAATTGCTGCCTGAGAGATTGCTCTTTGCTAGGGAGCTGAGGGAGCCCGAGAGGGGTTTTTTGTGTATCTGGCAGATGGATGCAACAGCCTTGTCAAACAACATCCAAAGTGCCTCAGTAGTCTCATACTTTCTTACGACTTTCTTATGACTTCGTTGCAGTTTCCCCTTGGATTTCCGATTTTTTGATCCTGTTGCTACTTATTTCGTATCCATCTGGGACCTTTGTTGCTGGCTGGCTGTTTATAACTTTCCTTCTCAGTTCGTTTTCCGATCTCGTTTTTGTCCAGTGTGCTCTTTCTGTGCGTGCTACTGTTGTGCAGGAGCTTGTGTCCGTAGGTAGAAAAGGCAAAGTCTAACCATGTGGTCATCTAGTTCTGAGTTTCATCATTTCTGTTCTGAGCTGGGCCATTTTTGCTGATTTTCTGATTTATGCTACAGAAAATGAATGTCCTTTTTAAAAGTGTTTTTAAAGTCTCATATTTAAATTAATTTAATACTTGAATTCACAGAATATCCTAATCAATTTTTTTGAATGATTAATATTAAACTGGTCTGGTGCACAGAGCTGTATTTTACATTTCTTTTCTTTTTCTTTCCTCCCTTTTTCTGTCTTCTGCAGTTTTTAAAGAACTCTTAACACGGTTGTCAGAGGAAAAAAGAAATGGTGCTCCCCACCTACCTAAAATTGGTGATATTAAAAAGGCGAGCCGTTATTCCATCCCAGACCTTGCTGTTGATGTGGAGCAGGTAATAGGATTAGAAAAAGTAAATAAGAAAAGTAAAGCCAACACAGTTGGGGGAAGAAATAAATTAAAGAAGATACTTGACAAGACTCGAATCAGCATTCTGCCTCAGAAACCATATAAGTGAGTTTTTTATTTACTCTTAAATAATTGCTTTCTGTTAAATTTTAACAATTTCTCATGATACTTATAATTTGTCATGATACTTTTTATTAATGCAGGCCATGTTTATAGCTGAAAAAATATACTAGAAAATACTAGTCTGAATATTTGAATGATCATGGACTACTTACTAACAATGCACCTTCTGACATCAATGTGGACATATTTTCCTTCTTATAGATGAAGTGATGGAACAAATACTTTTTTTTTGTGTCAGTTACCGTTTTCTTTTAAGAGGACTCTAACTGAAAGCATCCCAGGCAATTAACATCGGGATAACTCTGCAAGCAGGTTTGCTTGCAAGTCATTGACAGGAGCAATGATTGCAAATTAACCACATTGCAGTGGCCTAAAAATTTCTGCATATTGCCATAAGGGAGACTGAGGTTAAAATTTTAACTTGGGTTTGTTGATAGAATTGAGTATTTTTAATGAAAGCTAAACATGGTATTTGATATCTTTTATTCTATGAACACATTTTAGAAATAGAGTTCTGATAAGTACTGCTGGAAACAATGCAAGTATGACTTTTGTATGATTTTATGGGAATCTGGTTCTCAGCCAAGGCAGATGGCATCAATGAGAAAAATGAATTGTAAAGGGTAGTTGATGTGTACTCAGTGTTTTCTCTTGCATTTTTCTTTTCTGTGTCCCACTGAGGAAGAAATCTATTCTGCGTAAATTCATGAAAAAGGCACTTGTGCTGAAAATCTCAGATTTTTTCCTGCTATCACTTTAAAGAATAGGAGTTTGCTTAACTAATGTTAGGTATTCCCTACTAAATTAATACTCTTCTGAAACATTATAGGTAGAATTTTAGTAATGTAAAGGTTAATTGAATATAAATTATATCCAAAGAGTGGGCATTTCTTAAACTGACGCAGATACATTTCAGTAGAGGACAGTCTGTAAATCCTCTTTTTATGTTGTTTGTCTTTAGAATGTTTTCTTTATTTTACCAGTCTTGTATGTTTGTTCCTCTGATGAGCTGTGCATCCTCATAAGTGTGATTTTTATTTTTTTTTTTTTTACATTGTTCGCTATTGTTCACAACTTTTGCATATAATTTTCTTGTTGGTTTTCTTGTTTTTCTTTTGATTCCTTTCATTTTTGCACTTTTTCTGTGCAGGGACCTCTTCGGGTAAGACTTAGAAAAACAGCGCACGACCTATTTTCTTTTCCTTTTCCTAGCTTGACTTCATGTGTTATATATAGCGATTTGTTTGCAAAGCCTGTTGACATTCACTTGTTTGTGTCTGCAGTTTCTGCATAGAGATGTTTAGCTGTAGAATTCTCTGTTTGTGCTCCCCCTCCTCGCCCCCCTATTGTATAGAAACTTCTGTCTTATTCTTCCTGATTGTTAATGGTTTTGCATATATTAAGGACTTATATACCTATTCTCACATGTTTTTAAATACCAAAAATCAAGAGGGATGAAAAAGCAGATTTACTCATTAAGTAAAGTAGGTATTTAAAGACTTTGGGTCAGCTAGCATATGAGGTAAAAGTGTCCACCTTTTTTTGAATGTAAGTACTGCAGAGGTCTCCAGTACCTCCAGAATGTATCCAGATAAACCCAATCTTTAAACTAGAATGAGGTCACTCTTAGAGGGAGCTTGTCTGCTCCATGAGACATTAAATCAGTATTAAAGATGAATCAGTCTGAGCAGGAGATAATGCTTTCCTTCAGCTCTGCTTTTTAGTCCAGTAACACCAAGTAACTTCCCAAGCTGAGCAAACAGCCCCATTTCTTCTGTACCTCCTCGGAAATCTCCTTCTCTCCAGCAGCTATGAGGCATCTTTGGAATTGTGCTTCTGGCTACAGCCTCCGCTTGAGCTCTTTGCTTTCTTTACTCTTCTAATCCAGAGTGGCGTTGTGGTCTGTAGGCTGAGCTGCTCCGAATAAGGATTAAATAGAACCCCCAGCTCCATCTCTAGCACAGTTCTGCCTGCTCCGTAGTGCAGCATCCCAGCCAAGGAAGCAGCCCCCGCTCTCTCCTCTGTTTACAGCCCTGCGGTGGGATGCAGTGTCCTGTCACTCCGTTATCCCTTCTACCCTCTTGTTCGGCAGGGAAGTTATTTCTTGGTGCTCTCTTCCTGCGTGGTGAATGCATGCAGAAAGCAGTAGGAACACCTTTCCTCTAAAATCACCATCTCCTTTCACCGGCGTAACGAAGTATTTTACCTGACAGCAGGGACAGTTTGTCTTCATGGGAGTTGGAGTTTTCTAGTGCTGCTATTTGTACCTGAAACTTCTGGGGTTCATTTCTTGTTCACATACATTAGAAGATGCTCAGATTGTGATTTAAGTTCTAAAAATAAAGTAAACTGAGTGTAAGGTAAATACTTTCCAATTTAGTATATGAATACTTAGAAATGTGAAGAATTTTAGAAACATTACCTTAAAAAAAAAGAAAAGAAAAACTGCCTAGCATTTGCTTGTTGATCCACTTTACTGAAGCTGCTTCAGTCATGATGCACAGGGTAGGTATAAGATTATGTAAAACTGATGAACCACAAAAGGAATACATAATGCAAGTGAAGCTAATAATACAAGGCGGAGGGTCACATTGTTTTCATTTGATTTGAATTTAGAGAAAATACTGCTGTTGGCATACTTATGAAATATACTGTATAGTGGTTTAGAACCACTAGAAACCACGTTGAGGTTTGGGGGCTTTGGGTTTTTTTGGGTGGGTTGGTTTTTTTTTGTGTTTGGGGTTTATTTTTGGTTATTTTTTTTAGTGTGTGTGGAGTGGTTCCTACTTGAAAGACAAGATGTTGATTGCTGGGAACACTTTTAGTTGTAGTGAAAGACTTGCTTGTGGCTTAGCATAGAAGTGCTGTGAGCTGAGTTGATCATCACTGGTTGTCACAGTACTTTGTGCTTTACGTGGAAGTGCAAAAATACAGATGTTCAGATTCAGCTTAACTTCTCAGAAAGAGAGAACCCATGAATTTTTTTCAGTGACTTCAGTGTTTCTGTTAGTCTTATGGCTCGGGGTTTACACTTCATAAAGTCTTTTGATAATAAGGAGTTCTCTTGTTTTCTAAAAGTAAACCAATGAGAAAGTCCAAACACGTCAATTAGAGAGATACCCCTCCAACCTTTTCCGAGTTGTGTTGCCTTCTAAAAAGCAGTTGCTGTGTCCAAAATTGTCTTAAATGCCCAGAGATCCTGTCCTAGCTTCCCAGAGTACCGTTCATTTCACAGCACTTAAAGAAGTGGTACAAGAGTGTACTGGGTAAAGTAATTCAGGGATAAGTATAAAAGTACTGTTTGTACTGAACAGTTCTACAGGGATAATTATCAGGCCATTAATTACTTTTGTTTAGGTTTTCTGAGGATGGATAAAACACTAGACAGAAGTTTAAGTGCCCAAAATTAGGGTGTAAATGGTCATTTGGTTTGCATCATTTAATTCTGTAGTTTGACTTTCTAGATTTGCAGCCGTTTGCAGTGAAATCTAAGTTCTGGTTTATGCTTTATTTACATGTGTAGATACAGATTTAGATGTGCTTGGCTTTTTAAAAGGCTTTGCCTATAGTAGCTAAATTTTTAATTATTTTCACTTTCTATAAAGCTGCTATTCAGCATTTTACACCCTGAGAGTATTTTATTAAGGATTTGCATCTATATTTTTACAGAAAAGTTCCATGGCTAGCTCCAGCTCTACATCCTGTAGCAGTTGTTCTGCTTCAGTTGCCGATTATGAACTCAAAACCAAAAAGCAAATTAGTGCTTGCTAGAATATGATGATAGCTCTGTCTCTGATCTGTCTAGCACTGTTGACCTCCTTTGGGACCTTGTCTTTCACAATTTAATAGACAAAAGCCTTTACTTTTATCACAGAATGCTTTATTTACAGCTGTCAGGTACTTTGGAGGGGATTCCCATAGCACCCAGGTGTGGATGCTTACCTTAGCGTTCCAAGTTAGCTGGCATCACTCCGGTCACATTCAGTGAAGAGAAACTCGGAGAAGGTGATACAGGGTGGGGAAATGGATGATCTCGACAATCCTCTCTTCCCTGTCTGTTGAAAGATCTTGGGCTGTATGGCTACAATACATCCCAAAGTACAGTTGCAAATCCTATCTGCGATGGGGTGAAAGAGCTGTGAAATTCAGGTCTTATAAAACAGCACCGAGGGGACAGCAGAGTCGGGTGATGGGTGGTGCAGGAGTGATGGGGTACGTTCCACCTTTTGAATAAAGTGCTTGACCACTGTGAGAAATCATCAAAAAATAATGAGCCTAGCAGCTCCTCAGAGCTTAGCGTTGAACATGAGGATCTTCTGGCGGGCAAATCTGATCACAGAGTGGACATCTGGGTGCTGTTGACAAAACCAGACAGCAAGCACTGTTGTCTGGGGAATTTTAACTTCTAAATAGTGATTACTGTACTAACAGAGTGTGAAAATGTAGCAATAGAGATAACCCCTGGATCCCTCTAGTATAGCTCGAGCTCTGAATGTCTCTAAGTCCTGATTTTATTTCTTTCTGGATGCAGTGACATTGGAATTGGCCAGTCTCAGGACGACAGCATTGTGGGACTGAGGCAAACGAAGCACATTCCTCCTGCTTTGCCTGTCAGCGGAACGCTGTCATCCAGCAATCCCGATCTACTGCAGTCTCATCACCGCATCTTAGACTTCAATACTACTCCAGGTAAGGATCGATCTTTGTTGTTCTTCTTGACCTTATAATTTCCTTTCAATGATTTTTTTTTTTTCTTTTTCCCCTGGACTTCCAGAGTCTGAAGATGCATGTAAGTTTTTAGGCTGTCACCTACAGATTAGCCACATATTAGTGCATTAGGATTCATTACATTTGATCCAATATACTTTACCTAAATGTATTAGATGTCCATTTTTCAGGTATGTTGTATACAGAGTGCCTCTTGTTGATGGAATATACTTGGCCAGTGAAAACTTACTTTGCTTGGTATTATATAATTTGCCCTGATACTGCAGTCTTGTAAAGTGAATAGGCATCGGGCTGTGACACAGGATGTGTTTCGGTCCTTTTCTGAACAGGCTTATATAATCTGTACTACATCTGTAAGGGACAGAGTTTCAAAGTTCCTTGTTAGTTACCTTGCCCTAAAGTCTTTTATATGAAGTGATTTAAAATCCTATTCTGAAACAGGTCACAAAATGAACACATCTAGCAGAAAGGAACAAAGCATGGGGGCGAGTGAAGGAGTAAAAGAGGAAGAATGTGAGAAACTTGAGAGCCTTATCTTGGGAGAAGGGTTTAGCCAGAGCTCCTGGCGGGGCTGGGATTTGTGCTCTTATCTGGCTGCAGGAAGGTTCTTGGCAAGAGACCTTCTCCGAGTTAGGTATCCAAATCTTTGCTATTGAAAGGTAGCTGCTGGAGGAGGATGTGTTGATGGTAACTGTGCAGACACTCGGTTATTTTAATCTAATCTTTTAGAGTATTTCTCAAAAGTGGAACCGAAAATTCAGTGCTCTCCTAAGCCTGAGGGATTTCAAACTTTACCTAAAGGAACAAGCACTTAAACATCAGCCTACGTGCTGGCACAGTCATCACACCTGAAACTGTGATACTGAGCACCCCTCGTCACAGGTTTTAGGGGTAGAGATGTCTGTGGTTTTGTCCCGGTGTCTAAGATTGCTCCTGAGAGAGTGGGAAGATTGGTATTTTTTTAGTATTATTTTATCTGATGACTAGCGTCCAACGCTTTAAAGATACTCTTTTTCGATAAGAGCTTAACTTCTCATCAGCACTTGATCTATAAGTGGGTGAAGATTCCATTCTCCAGCTTGACCTCGACCAGGCGACCGCAGGTAATCGCGGTGCCCCTAACGCCGAGCATAGCGACTGGCTGACTTCCAGAGCCTGGGCATTGCTGGCTCGCACCGCGCAAACTCCGTTAATTGAGCAGGAATACCATGACAGGTCTGAAAATTCTTCAGTCACAGATGGAGTTTGGAGAAGTTCAATAAACTAATAATGTTCTGCTGTTTGTCTTTTGTTTTGAGGAAAGGAGATAAATAATGATGTAATGCCATTGCTTCAGCATTGTAGCAGCTTTTCCATTAACTTTATAGAAAATACATTAAGTAAGCAGTGTTTTCTCATTTAAAAAAAAAAACACTTTTTTTTTTCTTTGCTTAAAAAGTGCCCAAATGTCTACACAATGAATATTTTTTTGAATATTTTTAAAGTAATTCGCAGGTACAATTTCATCCCTGTGTGGGAAGGAGGGGAAAGGAGGACTGAAATAAAAAAAACATGTACCTTTAGGGCTTTAGGGATGGTTGCATTGTAGATAAAGAGTTGAATTATACCTCTATATACTTTTAAAACTTGGAAAAAAAATTAAAGCTTGCAAAAATTTTAATTTGTTTTATTAACTTGGACTAAATTAAAGATAGAGATGGAGGCAGCTTGCAAGAAATTGAATGTGCTGGAGAAGAAAGAGAAAAGTAGTAGAACAGCCATCCTTTGAGGAATAT
Organism: Microhierax caerulescens; assembly: GCA_035590215.1. Classification (NCBI taxonomy): domain Eukaryota; kingdom Metazoa; phylum Chordata; class Aves; order Falconiformes; family Falconidae; genus Microhierax; species Microhierax caerulescens. The sequence goes on from JAVJGJ010000001.1 coordinate 79,900,787, forward strand.
CCCTCAGGATAGAAAATACAACATCTTGCTGTTTTGGAAGGGTAGTCTTTGAGGAGATCATGAGAACAGTTCGAAATCTGCAAGGAGTCGTTTCAGTTTCTCTTCTGATTTATTCAGGCTTTTTCAAATACACTTTTTAAGGTTTATTTTTAAATGTAGA
>JAVJGJ010000001.1:79901046-79915263 GCA_035590215.1 Microhierax caerulescens
ATACACTTTTTAAGGTTTATTTTTAAATGTTCTAATAGTCAATAGCACTTTGATTTTTCTCTTTTGCTGTCTTTTGCTATTCGATTGGAAGTCAAACTAATATAGTAATGATGAGCTGCCAGGCACCGGTACTTCCCCCCGCAGCTTTCTAAGGGACTAGATTCCTAGCGTACACCATGGCATTCTTCAGCCTGCCACTCCAGTTTCCTTTTTTCAAAAGAAGTGAAGGGGGGTGATTACAGTTCTCTTCAAGTACTGTTTTATTTTAAAACTATTGTGCTGAATTACTTGCTACCAGTGCTCTAGCTGTAGGCGTTTCGATTGCTGGCAGACTTCTCTGCATTCTGCGTAGTGCTTTTGCTACCAGCTCTGATAGGTGTGCAGCCTGAGAAATTGGGTGGTAAAATACAGCGCAAAGATCATACTTTTCTCTTTGCTGTTCTCCTTGTTTCTTCATATTGACTTCAGTGATCCAGCAGAGCAGGCTGTTATCTGCTTGTGCACGAAGCGTTTGTTTCCTGGGAGCATAAACAAGTTCCCACCTTGGTATTGTTCACAGTAGCATCCCACCTTCACAGCACACAGCATTTTGTTGAGTGGCGAGGATTTCTGTAACAGCAAGAGGCAGCAAGATCTAGAGAGCAGTCTGGTTTGTAATAACCTCTCTTAAAAGCTGTGTTTTGGCATCTGCCTTCCTCAAGATGTCAAAAAATGTAGAAGTTATTTCAGGCACTGCTTTGTATCCCTCTTCAACTAATTACTGAAGGATGATGGGTCAGTACAGAGTTGATGATAAAAGGCAGAATTGGCTTGCTGTAGTTATAAGGTATTTGTACATTTGACTCAAGTACTCAGGGCTAAATCTCACCCGTACCAATACCAGTTATGTGTAGCTGATGATGTAATCACTCAATTCTAATGTGTTTCACTCTTTGTGCTTCACAAGCTGCAGAAATACTACTATGAGCTTAAAAGTTATGGGCTTAGTTGCACAAAATTTGTAAGCTAATATAATTAAGCCTAAACAGCCTTTGTGGCATGTAGTCAACTCATATCAGAGAGATTTATCTTAATATTCTTTCCAAATCATTTTGGAGATGTGCAGCAGTAGTGGGAAGATGTTAATTTTTGTTCTTTTGTCACAAGATTTCTGTTGTAGTAACTTCAATACCTTACACACATTCAGGTCTTGTCAAAAAAGACTGGTTGTATCAAAGTGAATGTTTTCATCTGGCAGCTGGTTTTTTCAGTATTTTTTTTAATAGTTGGTTTTTGGCTGTAGATTCAGAAGATTTTCTATTATCTCTTTCCTTGTTCATGTGACCTTTATGATCTTAAAAAAAAAATATTTTTTTTAAAAAACATCCATGTTTTTAAATAATGACCAGATGTCATGCCACACAAAACTAGAAAGGTTTATTTGTAACAGAGGGAATAAATTAAATGAATTGAAAATACCTGTCCATTAAAAAAAAAAAAAAAGATGGTGGATACCCATACTGGTGGATACCAGTTTTGTACTCTTTCTTAATTAGTTTATTTTTATTATACAACAGTAACAAGCTTCAGTTGACTAATGGGTGTAGATTTCAATACATTAATTGAAATCTGGAAACATACGTGGATTTGGTATTTCCAAAGTTTGGACTTGCAGTTAGGCTGGTAATTTTCCAGATTTCCTAAAAGCAGCTGCCTTGTAGAAGGTGTTCACTGTAAATTTTCTGTTATCAGTCACTTGTGCAAGTTTTCAGTCTGTTACTTACACATTATTATTTCAATGTATCAAGGATAGATATTTAATCTGATAATTAAGTATGTGGATGCATTAATACTACTGCACTTTGTGTATACATGCATGCTGGCCGTGATACGTGCATCTTCCTAACTACTTACATGTACACGTCTCCCCTTTGTGTGTGGTGCTATAGTTGAGTGTCCGTTAGGTAAATGAGTCTATTTTCTTAAAAGCATCCTTAGGAAGATTGACACTCCTGTCACCCGATTTGCTTAAACTTCTTATACAGCAGTGTGTAGGGTAGTGTTGTTGAGTGCCCTTGATTTTTTTCAGACTTTAAATGGAATTTACCAGGGCTTAACACCTGTGAAAACCAGGCTGCTCATTACCTCATCTGTCCAAAGTTTGGAAATGTTAATAAAGTTTTGTGGCTTGGTCCATAGATAGCCTAACTTCTTTTCCTCGTTGTTAATAGAACTGTCTTTCATTAAATAAATAAATAAACAAACCAACAAAACCCCTCAGCTGTTCTATAAGGAGAGAGGCGGAATGATGAAGTAAAAACTAATAGCATTAGTAATTAGACTCAATGTAACTGATATTATTGCTTGTTCTTATTTTTTTTTTTTATGTGTGTGTGTGCTTTACTTCATTGTATACCCTGCATGTAACTTTTTTTCCCCAGATTTACCAGATCAAGTTCTGAGGGTTTTCAAGGCAGATCAGCAAAGTCGCTACATCATGATCAGTAAGGACACAACAGCAAAGGAAGTGGTCGTCCAGGCTATCAGGGAGTTTGCTCTCACTGCAACCCCTGATGCATATTCGTTATGTGAAGTCTCAGTCACGCCTGAGGGTGTAATCAAGCAAAGGAGGCTTCCCGATCAGTTATCCAAGCTTGCTGACAGGATACAGCTGAGTGGCAGGTGAGATCAGAGGCTGTGAGCTAAAGCTGACAATGCCAGTTTATTAAATCAAAATCCTATCAATTGGAGCATTATTTAATTACTAATGTTCTTTTTCTTTACAAGAAATTGCTCCTTCTGCTACTTCTAATTAACTTCTAATTTAGGCCTGGTGACATTCAATTTATTCTGTGTTTCCAACTGGATCGTTACTGTAACTTTTACTAGTATTTGAGGATATTGTATCTATTGCCTTTTTTATTTTTGATTTTATAGGTATTACCTGAAGAACAACATGGAAACAGAAACTCTTTGTTCAGATGAAGATGCCCAAGAGTTACTAAGGGAAAGTCAAATTTCCCTACTACAGCTCAGTACTGTTGAGGTGGCTACCCAACTCTCCATGAGAAACTTTGAGCTGTTCCGCAATATTGAACCCACGGAATACATAGATGACTTGTTTAAACTCAAATCCAAAACATGTTGCGCTAATCTAAAAAAGTTTGAAGAGGTGATAAATCAAGAAACATTCTGGGTGGCTTCTGAGATTCTAAGAGAAACCAACCAGCTGAAAAGGATGAAGATTATTAAACATTTTATTAAGATAGCACTACACTGCAGAGAATGCAAGAACTTCAACTCAATGTTTGCCATCATTAGGTATTGCCTCTTCATGTTTTTACTTATAAGTAAAAAGCACAGTCTTGTGTCAGTCTAAAAGAAGTTAACAGAGTTAACATTAATACTGCTAACAGCGACACTTGGCACACCAGTAAGGGGGATATTTTCCACTAATCTGAACTTGACAGCGAAATGTTTGCTGAGATATTATTTGGAATGCTGCTATTACCTACTTACTGCTTGAGACAGTGAGGCAAGAGTCATTGGTGAACAAGGCACTAGAGAAACTACAGCACTTATTTAAAAACATAGACTAAAAGAAACAGCAGCTATATGAAGAAAAAATGTAATGTTGTTGTAAATGAATGGTTTAATTTCCCGAAGAGAGCTCATCATTTTGTACATAGTTCCCAGTGTCTTGAATTCATTAAGCCATGATAAGAAAGCCTTTGGTTTTCCTTGTATCGGCAGTTTCTTGGATGGAATTCTGGTAATAGTCAATAGCAGACTACAGTGCTATATAATAAGCTGTCCATAAAGATTTTTAATAAGAAAAAAAAAAAGTACTGAAGATCTCAGAAAACCTTTCTTTGTTTTGCAATTAAAAGGAGGAGAGGAAACTCTAATACATGTGTTTATACACATTTTTTTAAAACATTTGCATTTCCTTTAGAGCCTCCCAAGTTAGGCAGAAAGAACAAAAAAACAATCTTAAATGCTGTCTTTTATGAAAAAGCGTGAATAAGGTGCATTAAAATGACAATTTTATCAGTGTCTCTTGCAAAAGCCAATCTGTTGACTGAAAGGGAAACTTTTTCTGAAGATCACTGGTTTTGAATACCATTCAATTAAATATGGAAAGTTTCAAAGTGAAGGATCGATGCATAAAAATCTCAAGATTTAGCTCAGCTATTTCAGTTGACTTCAATGGGAAAAAAAAGCAGTCTGCCTGCTTGGAAAACCAAGAAAAGATTCCAGATACCAAACTTTCCTATAAGTAGAGACGAACAGCAAGACAGGCAATGCCATTCAGGGAAAAGACACTGGGTTTTGTACCAACTGCAGCTTCAGAATAACTTCAGGCATTTAGAATCTGTTATAACAATTTGATCTAGACACAGCAAAGTTGGATGGATTATTGCAGCAAGAAGGTGGGTCACTGGGCTGTCACCACCTAAATGTTACATAGGTGGAAGATGTTTTTTCCTTCCGTCTGGTAATCTGGAAATAAGTGGTGATCAAGAGGTACTGCTAGATTAAGATACTGTTAACAAAATCAGACACTGTTAAGTACATAATCTCCATAAGGTTTAATTACTGGCCCGAGTGTAACTTTTCTGTTTACTTTTACGTCATGCAGGTATCTCCATTTTTATAGTTTTTATAAAAAATGATCTTCTTCAGTAATTCATGCTGGCAAAAGGAAGTTTTCACTTTCTGTTACTTTGACATTGTTATGCTACGCTATTCTGGCTATATGGTGTGTCTCCCATACGATATTTAACATGGCCTTTCTAGGATTTTTTTTCTTTCTATTATTTTTGAACTTTTTTGCACTTTTTTTGTTTGTTTCAAGTGGCCTGAATTTGGCACCGGTTGCAAGGCTCCGAACTACTTGGGAAAAGCTTCCAAGCAAGTATGAAAAACTCTTTCAAGATCTACAGGACTTGTTTGATCCATCTAGGAATATGGCAAAATATCGTAATGTCCTTAACAGCCAAAACCTACAGCCCCCCATCATTCCCCTGTTTCCTGTTATCAAAAAAGACCTTACATTCCTCCACGAAGGTAAAAACAGAAGTTTGTCATCTTTTACCAGCGAAGGAAAAGTACCTTTACTACCTAATAACTGATGTTGGTCATTGTTGGTTGTAGGAAATGATTCAAAAGTGGAGGGCTTGGTCAATTTTGAGAAGCTGAGAATGATTGCAAAGGAGATCCGCCACGTTGGTCGCATGGCGTCTGTGAACATGGATCCTGCTTTAATGTTTAGGACGAGGTAAGTGTGCTGTAGTAGGCAGAGCTTTCCCCAGCTGAGGGGCGGCTAGGTGCCAGCAAGAGGTGCTGTTCAAGTGCCCCTTGTACTGGAGCAGTGTGAAGGGTTTTTGTTTGCTGTTAACAATTTACCAAAATTATGTGGCGGTCTAAAGCTGGGGAAGTAATTACATTTTGGGTTATATGATCTTTTATATTAATCCTTAGCTGCCAGTTACTTCATAAAAATTAGTTTCTATCGGTGGGAGGGAGAGGGAGGTACCATCTCAGACACATGCGTATTAGTCTGTTTGAAACGTTGATGTGTGCCAGCCTGATTTTGATTTAATGGAAGTGGGGATGTATCTGAAGCAGTGTCAGCTGGTAGTGCTAGAAAACGTAGTGTGAGTGCTCTTTGGCTTGATGTCAGACCAGGTTATTGTGTGCTCTTTTTCTCACTTTGAGTTAGAAGAGTTTGTAATATCTGACTGTATGCCCGAGGCAAGGCTCCTTTTAATGTTTGTGGCCTTCCAGAACTACTTGTCCTGAGGTCTGGTCTTTTTCTTTCTGAGCTTGTGATCTTTCTCTATCTCTTCTTAAACCCATGCTTTACTCTTCCTGGCTCTCACTTGCAGGAAGAAGAAATGGAGGAGTTTGGGGTAAGTGGTTGGAGACAACGCTCAAAGACATTAATTCTTCCCTTACCATTTGCATTGTTTCCCATTGCTATCTTTAATTTTCCGGTGCTTTGACATTTTTTTTCTTTTGTTAACCCTTTTATACTGACAATACATTTTAATCCAGGAGTGTGTTTGCTTTTGAAATTAAAACACAAAAGTTGTAAATTATTTGTAAGTGGTTGTAGATAGGAGTGGGGTGTTCTTCTCCCCCACCTCCAATTTAAATTGCCAAAGGAAGGGACTTTCAGTGAAAGAGACATCATAAAATGGCAAGGCTGCAACAGCTGAAAATTGCTGTTAACTTTTTTATGCTTAATAAGCAATTATCACAATCAAATACAAAAGTTTAAACTTACAGTACCCCCTAAACTAACTGATTTTCATATTACAATTCAGCGATCATTTTTACTTTTAACAAATCAGGAAGAACGCATAGCTTTCCTATAGGCCTACATACACTGACATTTGCATGGCATTTATTTCATCATACACTAGCTGATCATTTTATTTAGCAAAAAGCTGTATTCAGCCTGGCCAGTTACAGGGAAGTTCTGCTCTGCAAAGCTGAGTTGCAAGTTTCGTATACAGTCTGATTTGAAAAAGTAGTTAGAGAGCTTTCAAACTCCCTTCTGTATATGTATTTAAATTTGAAACTCGGCTTTAGCCTTCTGTCAGCGTTGCCTTACTGCATGAGCTTTTCCTAATGCTCCAGTCTTGTCAGTAGCTGGCTTACGTGAGAGAGAATGCTTTTCTGGATGTGTGAAGTGTTATTGCCTAGTTGGAGCAGATTAGGTTAAAATATTTGTGTAATTAAAATAGTGCCTGTAACCAAGTAAAAAGATTTCCTGACCCTCATCTTTCTATCTGTTATAGCTGTTTGACTTAATGGAATGAGGCATGTAAGCTTTGACCGTAGACTGACATTCATGCAATCTTTTGCACGTTTCATGTTTATCAAGCGATACTGTGTTGAACTAAGTGATGCTTTTCCCCTCTTTCCCCTACCTCCTGCCCTCTTTTCACTCCAGGTCTCTCAGCCAGGGCAGCACTAATGCAGCTGTGCTGGATGTTGCACAAACAGGGGGTCATAAAAAGCGGGTCCGTCGCAGCTCCTTCCTTAATGCTAAAAAACTGTATGAAGATGCTCAGATGGCACGGAAAGTAAAGCAGTATCTCTCAAACTTGGATCTGGAAATGGATGAAGAGAGCCTCCAGACATTGTCTCTACAGTGTGAGCCAGCCACCAACACATGTGAGCACTGTAATTTGTTATGGATTTCAAGGAAGCTGTTAAATGACCTGTTTCTTCTCCAAGGAGGTAATGGGGAACGGTAACTAGACAATGAGATGGAAAACGGTGCGTCTACTCGTTTCCAAGTATGGAATATCTATGGATCTTAAGGAAATCATCTTGCAAATTAACAATACAGAGACAGACGGTTTATATAGGAGGTCAGGCTTTCAGATGATGCCATACTGAAGCGCACAAGCGTTCTTTAGATTTGCCCATACAAAGGATACGGAGGACTCCAAAGTTTCTCTGCAGTTCCGATGTACTCAGGCTGTTGGTGTGAGTAGGGTTGGTCATCCTGCACATCTTGGCCTGGTGAGGGAAGAGGGGATTTCCTGATGGCCAGGTGTTCCAGAGACACCTGGAGGGCTCTACCTGGCAGCAGCAGGGGGGGACATTATGCTGGACACTGGTTTCATTTTGATCTGAGGAGATGCTGTTATCTTACACCCCTCTGTTCTTTCAGGGTAGCAAAAAATAGTAATGATAACAATTCTAAACCTGTATAACTTCTGGTCATGTTTTTGATAACTCTTAACAATAGGCAGTTATGAGACTTTTATTTTGAGAAAGAGAGTAGGTGTTCTTTGATAGGGTGCATATATTAAATGGATTTAAGTCTCCCCCTCTTTTCATCTTTTCTCTCTAAAGATACCCTGCTATTAATTCTACAAGTGTTTGAGCACCTTTTAATTATTAATTGGAGGGCTTTGCACCGCTCACATTAAAAGTCCTATGGTATTTCTAGCTAGTAGTCATTCTGTGCCTTCTCCCATTTCTTGCAAAGTGCCGAAAAATGCAGGAGACAAGCGATCTGGAAAATCGGAAACGTCACCAGTGGCTCCCCGGGCAGGCATCCAGCAGAAAGTGCAGCACCAGCAGCAGCAACATAAAGTAAACCAAGCGCTGCAGGTCCCTGCCGTATCTCTTTATCCCTCTCGCAAGAAAGTGCCAGTCAAAGACCTCCCACCATTTGGTAAGTGGAACAATGACGTGTTCGCTTTAATACTCTGAAGTTTGTTTGTTTATGTCAGGGAGACGTTTTCAATTAAATAAGATTCAGGCATTTATTTCTGGTAGTGTTATGTGCAGGTTGTGTCGGTTCATGCAGCGTGTGTGTGTAATGCCCTTCTCAAGAAATGAAAAGAGAAATCTAGGAAAGCAGCCTGCCAGTTTAATCAGTCTAAGTACTTTTGCTAGCAGCTGGAAGGAATGACTGTTTCTGACCGTCTGCCCTGAGAGCCTGGCTTAACTTTTCCAAAGGGATTAGTGACTTCGAGTTTTTGAGTGACCCATCTGAGATGCCTCAGAAGTTTTTTCAGAAGTTGAACCTTTGGTGTGAAATTCAAGCCTGCTGAAACTGGCAGTCTTGTTAGAAATGTTGGCCTGAAGGTTCACGGTGAGAATTGCCCATTTGGCTTCTGCTCCCTGGTGCTTTTTTTTTTTATTGTTCTTGTTCACTCATTGTTACCTGCATGTCTCTCAGATGCTGGACTATAGGAATTTCTTCTAATCTGATTTCCAAATCTGTGCCCCAGCATGTGTACGTAATGTACATGCATTATTAAAGAGCTTCTTATGTATCACTTACAGTACGGTAATATTCCTAATGAATTTATGTAGCATAACTGGCTCTTCCTGATGCATGATGGCAATTTCACAAGAGCTTGACCTTGATGTTACTTTTCATCACTTTTACTTGTGCACTGCTTAAGCTGCTAGTGAAAAATCAGAAGCAGCAAAACGACCAAGAGACAATTCCTGTAGTTCTTGTTGATTTTTCCCATTAAATTTTAATCTTAAAAGGACTTTTGAAGCACCACAGACTGTGTGGTTTTGCTCATGGTGGGCAAGTTTCTGAAAACTGACTAGGTTATGTTGATGAAGCAGCTGTAAACTATTGATAGCAAGATTGTGATTCAACAGATCAAAGATACATTCTGTAGAATGCTTGTAAATAACCTCTGTCATTAACATTGGCAAAACTGTCAGAGAAGCTCCGTCTTCACTTTTGAGACTGTCCCAGGGTGGATTTTTGAGGGGAGGGGAAGAGAAAGATGAATACATCTTGCCTGAGAAAAGCAATTCTTGGTGCCCTAGTTCTTTACATCATACATCATCTTCAGGATGTTTTTACTCCTTAGTTTCCCAAAATAAGCTGGTGCAGAGAGTTCTCAAAACTGAAAGGGAGAAAGGCAGCTGCAGGATGGCCTTCTTTTGCAAGCCTAATCTTATTAATCTTCTTTCCACCTTTCTTTAACCTTCTAGGCTACTCAGAATAGAAAAAAAACAGGCAAACAGTTTCAATTCTTACTATATAAACCTCCGCTAACCAGTGAGATTTTTGTGTGTTGGTATCAACATAATTTCAGTTCAAGTTTCTCAGATTACTATGTATATCCTTGATTTATATCTTGTACACTAGTATTCTGCGACAGCAAATCCGCGTTATGTTTTCTGTGACAAAGGATTTATTTTAGGTGGCCGGCATGAAAGACTGGCTGCACTAATACACAGAAATAAAGCGCTGTATTTTAAACAGGAGTAGGTTTAAACACTTTGCTTCATTTAAGCTGGTGTCAAAACCTCAAAAATATATAGAAAAAATATTTTTTTTTTTTTGCTGTATGGTGTCTGCTCTATACATGCGTTATGAAACATAAAGATGTATTTATACTGGACTTTGTCTACATTAATTCTTATTTAAAGGCATTAACTCCCCACAAGCTTTAAAGAAAATTCTTTCATTATCTGAAGAAGGAAGTTTGGATCGTCACAAGAAACCATCTGAAGACACAGTCTCAAGCGCATCTTCACAGCTCTCTTCTCCTCCTACTTCACCACAGAGCTCTCCAAGGAAAGGTATTAGACGTGCAATATTTCTCATCCTGTTTCCTGAAGCTCATAGATTATTTTTTTTAAAAAAACTTCTGAGAGAGAATTTGGGCACTCAGGATAAACTACTGCTGCTCCTATTTTTGTCACCTATGGTCAGCAGGAAGCGTAGCACAGGGGAGGATACATAAAAGGACACTTGGGAACCTGATTTCAGGGATGCCTGAAAGCCTTAGCAAATGCCAGGAGAGGCAGCCTGATCTGGTACCGGATTTGATGCAGCAGGGTACTCTCACTGCAGCCACTTCTGACAAAAATATTCCCATTATCAGTGTTTCCAACCAGTGGAAGGATGTATGGGTCGGAACATAAAATCTTTCTACAGCACTGGGCGTACTGGCCTGTTAGAGGAATTACTTGCTGTGTCATCCATCTGGATGGGATGTGACCTGTCTGTGATAGCCAAACTTAAGATATTTGGGATTCAGAGCACTATTATGTGATGTTTTACTAGCAGCCTGATTATTTAAACAGTGTATGTGGATATTTGAGGAACAGTATTACACATTGAAGCTTTCCTGGCTGAGTTCTTTTTAAGTGACTTCATAGAGTTTTGGGTTTTGTTGTTTTGTTTTTTTTTTTTAAAGTGAATTCAGGACTTTAAAGGGATTATTTTATTTTTTTTTTAAGTCTGTTTTTTCATTGTACTTGTTCTGGTTATGAACTGACAAAAAAGAGGATAGAGGCTGTAGTTTAAACAAAAATCAGAAAAAAAGCCCCTTTGGCAGTATGATAGCCTAGTTGTATTGCAGGTAACTTTTAAGTTATTCTCTTCTCAGAATATCACAAAAGTTCAGTGTAATAGTCACATAATATGTTATGGTAAAATATGTATGTATTGGGGTTGAGTCCCTCTAATCGAGGTTCTGGATGCTAAAGAGATGAGTGTGTTGGAGGCTTCCCTGTAGCAATAACTGTCCCTAAACTGCGCAGGGATGGCAAGGATTTGAAACTCACGTGAGTATCGCTTTTTCTACTTTCTTACCAAATGGACAGCTAAGCCCTTTTCTTAACGTGGTGAGGTGCAGTCCTACAGCTCCAGGCTAACAGACCTAACCAGTTCCTTCTCTCCCCTGGGAAGCGAGAAGGGTAACAAGAATAGCAATCCACCAAGGACCTCTGGGGTGAGTGGGACTTACGGAAGCAAAAGGGGAAATAATAAGCAGATAATCAGAGATCTGAAAAGGGGAGATCAATACGGCAAGGAAGTACAAATGCCTGTCCAAAATCTCTCCCTAAGTCACATTTGCTAAGGTCAGATGGAGGAGGATGTTATATAGATTATCACCTCGAGTCCTTGTAAGCTAACATCATGATTTCTCTGAAATACTACATTAGCAAAGAGTGAATTTCTATAAATATGGTCAGGCCTGTGCATGTCTTCAAAAAGGAATTGGGATTCTGTACTTGGCTCATAGTGGGGAAAAGTACTTTCTTTGTGCAAAAAGAGCAAATCATAAACATGATTATAAATTCTAAAAAATCCCTGGTTTGGTGACATGATGTTATGGTATGTTCTTTCAGACAAAGATGGCAGCATTAATTCCATGTTCTCAGCAAGAGAATTGGGATAGATTAGTTGAAGTCATCTTGACACTTAAATGTAGACTGAAAGCAAAAAATGAAAACTGCAGTTACTTGTGGGTTTATGTTGTTTAATGATCGTTAACTTAGCTGGCAAGAGCATTCAGCACAACTTTGACACTAAAAAGCTGAGTTTGCTGAATTTGCCTCTGTGACGTGGTTTGCAGATTTTATCTCAGCCTCATGGTGTCAATACTACCTCCAAATTACAGTATAATTCTGGTAATGTTTGCTATTTGGAAGGTAATTAGCTGGCCAGGTATCACAAAGAAAGCTTGAAAATCCATCCCTCTCTCAGCTGAGATACACAGTGAGCGGTCAGCCCAGACATCTGGGCTTCGTGTTGGGTCTGCTGTTCCTCTCTGAAGTGTACCTGTGCAGAACAGAACTGTGCGAGGGGCTCTCTTGGATTACTTTAAGCAGTAATCTTGTCCATGGCATCACTCTCCCTTTCCAATCTTGGAGGCAGTGTTTATGTACAAGCAGTTTTTTTCAGAAGTGAGATTCCATAACGTGGGGATACAAGTATGATGATGCGTTGCAAAATAATCTGGGGGAAGAGGGCAGAGGAGAAGGAAGGTGAGCAGCTGGGTTTCTAAATGAGCAGCGCCTGTTCCCATGATCTTAAACCTCTTATTAAGCGACAGAATACACGATGTTACACAGTTCTGCTATCTTCTGCAGCGCTGCTTCTGTGTAAAGGTATTCATAGTTTTGCTCTGCTGTGGCAGCAGTATTGCCCCTGCCTGGCAACGACTGAGCAGGTTTCTCGGAGAGTCTGATTAACGTGACGTTCTCTTTGCAGGCTACACGTTGGCTCCTAGCAGCACAGTGGATAACTTTTCAGATTCTGGACACAGCGAAATTTCTTCCAGATCTAGTATTGTCAGCAATTCCTCTTTTGACTCTATGCCAGTCTCCCTGCATGATGAGAGGAGACAGAGGCATTCTGTCAGCATCGTGGAGACAAATCTTGGTGTGGGAAGGATTGATAGAAGAATCATGATCGAACCTGATCAATACAGCTTAGGGTAGGAATTTTATTTGTGCTTACTTGCATTATGCTTTCATATAGTGAGTACGTGGCATGTATATATATATATATATGTCATGTATGTATATATTTGTTCATGTAACTTTCCCTGTATTTCTCTCAAATACTTTGGATTTTTTTCTCCCCTGCTCTTAAAAACCACTATTTCGCAGCTGCCTTTTGTGATAATGCTCCGTTTTCTGACCAGAAAAGGTTTTGTGCTCCTGAGTGTGTGGTGAGGTCTAGAGCAGCAGGACTTTATCTCAGTAGAACTTATCATCTGAGCATTTAGTAGTACTGTAGATTATCCTCTTTATGGCAGACTAGTATCCTAGCCTGTTTTCTAGATGGAGAATTATTCATTCTGTTCTATTCTAGATGAGAAATTATTCATGCAATTATTCAGTGATCAAGCTGAGAACGTAAATAACTAGTAATTTTCCAGTCTGTTTCATGGAAAAGTGCATATTTATCTAACTCAAAAATATTTTACCCCAAATATCTCTTCTAGTCAACAATAATTGGGAGGTAAAATTCACATCAGGCTGCTCCTTTTCTAGGTAATTAAATACTGTAATGGTGGGGAAGCTAGTGCTGAGGAGTCCTCTGAATCTCTGGCAGTGAGCCTTGGTATGAAAATAATTGGAGCTCTGGCTCCTATTTAGTCTCCACTTACTTTTCTGAGCCGTTATTTGGATGCTTCAGGTCTCTGAATGGTTTCAGAGGTTTTAATCCTGTGGGATCTGTGGATGGCAGGCCTGTTCCAAAACTGATGTACGTCAGGTTTGGGAATCCCAGGTTATGTAAACTCTTTAATCAGATGGCTTAGAAATTTGGAAGAGCAGGGTTCCAGCCTGCATAGTGAGCAGCCCTGGCAGGACAAATCCCAGGAGCCTGGATAGCTGCTAAGCAAAAGTGACACTCTGTCGGTTTTCTCTGCTGCTGAGTAAGTGATAGTGTCAGGCTGGCTTAATCGCTGAAAGGCTGTGGAGAACATACTTGCTCTATAAAGTAGCATCTATTTCCAATGTTAAGATTAAAATATGTTTCTGTTGCAAGAAACAAAAAAAAAAAAGTTGAAAAAAGTTTGAGAGTTTCCTAAGCAGATCGTTTGCTTTGCATGGCTGCAAAAGCAGTAGGAACCCTGTCTATGGGTCTTCATATACGTCCCCTTTATATATGTCAACGCAGTTTGCATGTGTTAAAGGGCTGCTGCAAAGTTAAGATTTTTATCTTTGGGAATGGCTCCACTGAAGTGTTAAGTTTTGTCAGGATATCTATCCGGTAATTACATTTTATTTTTTGTTAATTTGTTCTATTGAGGATGAACGTGAAAGGGAATTGTTTGATTCACAAAACTGAATTAGTCATTAATGCAAATAATACTTCACATAAATTGCATCAAAACCTTCAATCGTAGAGTGGTTGGGGTTGGAAGGGACCTTTTAAAGGTCATCTAGTCCGGGGGGGGGGGGGGGGGGGGGGGGGGGGGGGGGGGG
>JAVJGJ010000001.1:79915375-79936644 GCA_035590215.1 Microhierax caerulescens
ATCTAGCTCATATGCACCGCTGTCGGAGACCAGAGGCCTGTATGCTGGAGCAACTGTGCTTTCTTCTCCTAGTACAGAAGAACTGTCGCAGGATCAGGGGGACAGAGCTTCGCTCGATGCAGCTGACAGCGGCCGCGGTAGCTGGACTTCTTGTTCGAGCGGCTCTCACGACAACATACAGACGATACAGCACCAGAGGAGCTGGGAGACTCTGCCTTTTGGACACACTCATTTCGATAGTTCGGGCGATGGGGCAGGACTGTGGGCCTCGGGCAGCCCTATGGACCAGCTGATGTTCCCCGATCACGGCACCAAGTACGGCAGGCAAAGTCACGGGAGGGAGGGCCTTGATCAAGCACAGTCCAGAGCAAGCTGGGCATCCTCAACGGGATACTGGGGAGAGGACTCGGAAGGTGATACAGGTACCATAAAGCGGAGGGGTGGGAAGGATGTTTCGATTGAAGCTGAAACCAGTAGCGTAACATCTGTACCAGCGGAGGAGTCCAAGCCAGCTCCCACGCCCACTCATATAGCAGCAGCATCCAGTAGTACGAAGGGGCTTATTGGTAAGTTAAGTTTTCTATACCATGAAGTATTTTAATTCATTTGCTTATTGTTCTAAAACTGCATTTCCTTTGTCTGTTTGGTTTTTTTTAATATTTTTTTTTAAAAGCAAAACCGAACGTTTTGCAGTCTCTGTCTCAAATTCTCCCCTTTAACTGTGCATTTATTGCTGGGGAAAATATCACTTACTGTTGATTCACAGTTCTGGCAGCGCCTTTGTGTTTCAAGAGAGCCTGCCATACATCAGAAAACTAGCTCAGCTGCTGGACAGTGTTTTGACAGGTTGATGTATTTAGATGTCTGTTCTGAAATGTGAATTTCTCTTCACGGTAAGGCTCCATGTTCTATATTTAGAAATCTTAATAAATGTGGCCTGATTTTTTTAGAAGTGTTGTACTTTACACATCTGTATGACTTGTCTGATAATTGTGAATATTCCTTGCTTCTGAAAAAAGGGATCACTTTGTGCTTAAATACCAACTGAGATGTTTCTTTGGACTGCTGAAACTGAAGAAGTTCTTAGGAAGGTAGAGATGAAATACATTTGTAGTCATTCAACAGAAGAAAGATCAGATAATGTATAAATTAATGTGAAGGTGTCTTTGGCAGAGCTTAACGCTTTTCTCATACTGTTCCTTCTACACACCCGTCCTTGGGCCATGCAAGACCTCTGCGGTTTTGCCACTTTCCCTCCTTTCTTGTCCCTTCACTTTCCTTTTCTTCAAGTTAATGTGAAGAACTATATAAAAGCAGTTTTGCGCTGACACAGCTGAAAAAGTCTGCCAGAGTGAGGTCACGCTGAGACCACTGTGATAAACTACTTTTCCGTTTTCTGCCCAAATATATTGCTTAGCAGTGGCCCGCTGCCTCAAAGCTGGGGTGCGAATCTGAATCCCTGAACCGTGAAGAGGAGGAAGCTGTTCAGTTCAGGACTCCAGGTTCAGATTTGTGCCTCTCTTAATTTTACTCTTTGATCCCCTCGGTTTCCACCAGCACGTGGAACGAGCACGCTTCCAGGCTTGCCTCTCAAGGCAGTGCGTGCCACTACCTTTTTAGAGACTGGAAAGAATGAGGAGACCTGACAATTCAAACCACACTTCCACGCACTTCAGTACTACTCACTAATTATCCTTCAAGTGTAACTCTGCATATCACCGTCCAACAGAAGCCACTATTTTTACGTGGTTCTTCTGCACTGGATGGACATTGAGCTCTTGCTGTGTTCCAGTAGGGTTTTCCTGCAGAACTTCTTCTGCATTGAAGTTACTTTTCAGAAATCTTTGAATAAAATATCTCAGAAAACTTCTTCATGCTGCTTTGCTCAGTTAAAACAATTTGTCCAAGAAAAATACTTTGATTCTATTCAAAATACTTGGGTTTGCTATAATACCAAGACTTTATTTTCCTCCTGTGAAAACTTGCATCCAAGTAGCACCGGTCCATTTTAAGCTTGTACTGCCCTTTCAGTCGATTCCATGGTGCCTAATGCAGGGTGATGTTGTCATCACCACTTGTGCAAATATGTACAGTGTATGACAAGCTGTGGAGAGTAAATTGTCTGTGTCAGTGTTTTTTCCTGCTATGTTTGCCTTCATACTGTAAATTAAGTGGTCATATGTTGAACGGCTAGACCCAGAAAAAGCGTCCCGTATCGGAGTCCCATCTGACGTCTTTCAGGCACGTCTCTATTCTGAGTTATGTACTATCTGCTGTGGGTGTCCCTGCAAATGCTTAAAATTCTTGATCGTTGTTTCTTCCCTTAAAGTTTTCTGCAAGAGAGAACTTCTAAGTATGTCCAGAGTTAAGGCCTGTTCAGGTAAACAGCTATGCCTCAATAAATCCACAAACTAGGTGGTGGATTTCCTTTCAATTTCCTATATAAAATCAGTCTTTGTTCTTACAGATTGTGATTTTGCTGAGAGTATAACTATAGGAGCCGCAGGCGGTAGTGCATACAGACCGTATGAAAATGAAGCCTGCTTCTCTTCCTTTTTGGAATTGTAGCTTATAGCGCACTGAGTAGTAAGATTTGTAGGAAGAAATAATGTATCAGGTGCCAGCCCCCTCCCCAGCCCCCAAGATGCAAAAAACAAAAGAGGTGACCTCTTAGGTACAAAGCCCATCTCCAGGATTAAGATAGTCGTGCATCTGGGGAGATGCCAGTATTCCCGCTGTTTGCCATTCTGTGGACGCCTGAGTCTTCCACGTTACTTTGATCGGTGTACATTTTATTCTATACAATTGATGGAACAGCCTCAGTTGCTAAGTTTAAATAAATTCCCCATCTAATTTGGTGAAATTTATTAGACTAATGCTTCGCTACTGGAAGAATAGTTCTATCTTGTGTGTGTTGTACATTCCATACTTTCTTGCGTGGTTGATTTTTTAAGACCTCATTGTCTACCTTATGGTAGTTAACATTTGTCCTTCAGATTTCTTCCTCCTGGCTGGTTGAGTGGGTTGATGCTTATTTTTACTTTCACTGTTTATTTGCCTTTGAGCAGTTTTCCTCTTACTATCTCCTATAATAATCTGTCATTTTTCCTGCAGCACGAAAAGAGGGTCGATACCGGGAGCCCCCTCCAACCCCTCCTGGTTATGTCGGAATACCTATTGCCGAGTTTGCCGAAGGGGGTTCCCATCCAACCAGGAAACCTCCAGATTACAACATAGCACTTCAGAGGTCTAGAATGGTGGCACGGACGTGTGAGGCTCATGGAACATCAGCTCCGCAGCAGCAGCAGCAGCCGCACGGCCATGCGACGAGCAGGCCTGTGAACAAACCTCAGTGGCATAAACCAAACGAGTCAGATCCGCGTCTCGCTCACTATCAGTCTCAAGGGTTTTCCACAGAGGAAGATGGTAAATTTCTAATTGTTAGATTTTGATTATGCTGCATGCAAAAATATTCAATGCTTTCACAGACACAAAGCAAATTACACAAATATGTTCTGCCATAGAAATTCTTGCCATAATTTGAGCTCTCTTCCATCTTTCAAAACTTGCTATTTTATAACTTTTTGGAAGGGGAGGAATTCAGGTCATCCTAAATATAATTTAAAATTTGGAATGTAGATCTACCTGAATCTTGGACAACCAAGCAGTTGGCTTAGGCAACTTCTCTGGAGGTGCCTGTGTTCACCAGGTACAGCCCTGCCTGCCCCGAGAGCTTCCAACATACCTAATGTTTGGAAGTACCCACGTATTTGATGGTCAAAAAAGTATCCTGGTCTATAGAATACCTGCCCAGCTGCCCCACAGAGCGTCATTGATCAGATTTATCTGGGTAGTCAGTCACTCCCATCCTACCTGAAACGCTTACATTGTGGACTGGGTTTTCCATACCATCTGCTTCACGTAACAAGCCCACTACTCTCTCGCTGCCTCGCTTGCCCAAGTATGTCTGCATCTTTATGCTTTAGCTCAACTATAACGCTAGAAAGACTATGCAGCTGTAGTCTTTTTGTTTTGCTGTGTAGTGCAGGCGTAGCTGGATTGCATTTTCAGGGCTAGATGCTCAACATTTAGGCAGGGCAGTGACCAAAGGTTTGAATGCTTTGTTTTGCGTCATGATAGAACGGCTAACATTCCCCTTCCCCTCCCCCGTTTAGTTACTAAGGTTTTACATGCAGGGTGAATACTGCAGTTGAACATGATGGAAAAAAAATGAAGTCTACCTTAATCAAATTGCCTCAAACTTTGAGAATTACTGTGACAGAGAATTTTAATGGTTTCTACCAACGATGACTGAAACTGCGCTCAATTTTAAGCAGTCTTAATTTATCTAAATCACTACCTTAATTTATCTAAATTTATCTTAATTTATCTAAATCAATAATAAATAAAAATCACAGATAAACTGAGGGAAAAATGTAAGATGAAGCTGTTGGATATCCCGGAGTAGCCGTTGTGCTCCTCAGGCTGAGGAACCGCACCAGCTCAGTTGTAGCAATCGTCTTGTTTTTGTTCAAGAACAGAATTACAAAAGGAATACTTATCACGAGACCTGAAATGTACAGATGTTTAGATTGTCTTAAAATATATACCTAATGCAGTGAAAAGGAGAACACAGAGCACAGTACAGGCTGTTTCATTCAGTACCAGTCTTGTTCTATATGAACTAAATTCTATTTTCCCCCCTATCCTATTGTGTTTGCAGAAGATGAACAAGTCTCTGCTGTGTAAGACTTGGGCTTTTCTGGATCCAGAGTGAGCCACCTTAAAGGAGAGCACAAGAAGACATCCCTAGAATAGGAGCCTTGGAACTATAGTTAAAGGATGGTGGACCTGTTTGCCTCCTTCCCTGCCTTAAAGCAGCATGGGGCTTCTTCCTCCGCCCCTCCCCCTTCTGTCCCTTCTCCCCTTGCATGTGAAATACTGTGAAGAAATCGCCCTGGCACTTTTCAAACTGTGTTGCTTGAAATGCACAGTGCAGCAATCTCCAAGCTACCACTGTCGCTGTCTGCCACATCACACAGTATCATTCCAAATTCCAAGATCATCACATCAGGATGATTAACTCTGGCTGCACTTCCCAATGCCTGGAAGGGTTTTTTTTTGGTTGTTTTTTTTTTTGTTTTGTTTTGTTTTCTTAAATGTTCCTTTTAGATTTTAATCACAATTCTAGCACTTAGTCTCATTGGGATAATGAGATAAGCTAGTTGTCAAATTACATTTGGCCTTTAAGCTACAAAGAGAAAAATGCATTGAAATCCTTCGAGGAGGCAGTGCTTGACTTGCTTGTTTACAAAGCCTTTGTTACCATCGTGTACCTTTGTGTTTCCGAGATCACTACTGCATCTGCCTAGTAACTACAGTATTATTTCGTACCTGTAAGTAGGGTTGCCAGCTGAGCTCCTGGGAAGGACGTTGCTGTCACATGGCTGAGCAGGGCAGAAGGGAAGGCAGAGGTTATGGGATGCAGCCTTTCCTTGACCTCGCTTGGCTCTTAGCGTGCCCTGCCTCGGAATCTTCAAAAGTTTGTAGGTGTTGGCGTTAAGGCATCCTCAGCCGGGTCTGTGTGAACGCAGAAACACGCGCTTGCAGCTGGCGGGTGGTGGAAGAGGAGCCCGTGTGTCTCACACCTGCGCTTTGCGGAGCACGGGGGGGCATACGAAAAAAGTGTCCCATTCGAACGAGGCAGACGGCAACCCCACCTCTAAGTTATATATTATTTTTATTTTTTTTAAATTTTTTTTTTTTTTTACTCTATAGTAGTTATATTAAAAGAAAAATTAACTGGATAACATTGCAGTGAAGGCAAGTTGGGATGTCACAGCTCGTGTCAGCTGTTAACACTGATTAATAACCTCCATCTATTGACTTTGACGTTAGGGGATAAAGGAACCTTTAAGTAATGAAAATAACACGTTTAGATTTGCCAGCCTTTGCAATGCAGAAATAGTCACAACTGTTAATGGCTTCATGGAACACTGCATGTGTAGAGAAGGCCAATGTGTAGCAACCACCTGCTCACAGCTGCTATTAACCTTATAATGACTGAAATGACCCTCCCCTCTATTTTTGTGTTGTTTTTGCACAGACTCCGGAGAAGTGAAGGCTGCCAATCTGAGTAGTACTCAAATGTGAGGAACTGCTGGTCTTGGATATTTTTTTTTTTTTCCATTGAACTCAGCTGATCATATTGATCAGTAGATAAGCGTAAATAGCTTCAACTTTTAAAGATCAAATTGCAGTGTTTTTTCACTGTATCAAACAAATGTCAGTGCTTTATTTAATTCTCTCTCCTGTAATCATAGCTTTTGTCTATTTGCTTATATATCACGTTGTCAATTATGCATTTGTAATTTTACATGTAATATGCATTATTTGCCAGTTTTATTCTCAAGGCTATGGACCTCATGTGCATATAGAAATACGAAATCCTAACTCTATCACAAGTTGCACAGATGTTATATAAGCATTAAGTAATTGTAGACCATAGGACTGCTAATCTCAGTTCGCTCTGTGATGTCAAGTGCAGAATGTACAATTAACTGGTGATTTCCTCATACTTTTGATACTACTTGTACCTGTATGTCTTTTAGAAAGACATTGGTGGAGTCTGTATCCCTTTTGTATTTTTAATACAATAATTGTACATATTGGTTATATTTTTGTTGAAAATGGTAGAAATGTACTATGTTTATGCTTCTACATCCAGTTTGTATGAAGCTGGAAAATAAATAAATATAACATTAATGAAGTCCATATTGATTCTTATGCATTTTACATGTTCCACATACTTGAACAAATTTATGAAAAAATTTTACTTCTCTGTGTATTAATATTAAAGGGACATTGCCAAGTGATGTGGGCAAACCATCAGTGTGGAGTTTTTTTTAATATACGGTTGTGCTGTTCGTAATTCCTGAAAAGTTTGGTGTGTGTGCTGCTGAATGAGAATGACCTGTTTGTTGTGTGTGCCCCGCAGGAACACTTGAGATGCCAAAAAGGGAGTATAGCTGTGGTGTTAGGGATCTATAGAATGCAAACAGTTTTAAAGGAAAGACTGTGTGGATTTTATATTCTGAACGGTGTAAAAGTAAGGAATAGATGTTTTAACATTTGAGTAGGAAGTATGGAAAGTGATCCAGTTGAGTTTTTACCAAAGAAAGTATTTCAAGTAATAAAGATCACACGATAGCATCCCCAGTAATAAAAGTTGATGTTAATTCAATGAAAAATCTATAGAATTATTTTTTCTTCCAGAGGTTAGGTTCATTATTTTCAGTAGTATGCCGAAGACTGGGTTAAAATGCCACTGCTAAAGCCATTACCAGCTGTATCCCATTTCGCTTTAAAATGCTTGACAGGTCATTGCGAAGAGAAGGAACAAAATGCTTTGTCTAGATTTAAGTCTTCCTAACAACTCTACAAGTGTTCCACACCTAAAAATGCAATCACGGGAAAGTGAAAAATCATTGAAGATGCAGAACTTGTAAGCATACTCTTTGTATCACTGGGATCTCTAGCACTGTAGGGAAAGAAATTATGGAGACTATTAGATTTGTAGGGGGGTGGGGGTGGGTGGAACTACCCGCCGGGAGTCCATGGCTGATACCTGTTGGGTACATCTCAACAAGCTGGAGGACGACCGTTCATTCTGACAGTAGTAGGACGAACATACATTTTTACGTATCTTACCGAGAAGTTTGTCCTTCGGTAATACTAAAGGTACTTTCCTAGGGAAACAATTCCTCTTATCAACTTGAGGTGTGTGAACTTGTCAGTCCTTTTCAATAGGCTTGACACGGTGTTGGATTAGGCAGCATTCCCTAGCCTCCCGTTTATGCCTCCCTTCTGTAATTAATATTTGTAGAACACATGTAGAGACATCCTCAGCACTCATCGCCCAATACACACAGCTCAGTTCAGTGTGGCCTGGGAGGTGAAGAACACTTCACAGCATTCAGCGGAGGTAGAGGCCTTGCTGTGGTGTGACTGGGATGAAACAGGTTTGATAGTTGTTCTGGTACGTGTAATACGGATTTTGTGCTTGCTGCGTGCATGTAGCAAGTAAACTACCTGTCGCTGGGATTTGGTTGTGCGTTCACCAAAATCACACGGAACACTGAAATCTAAGGAATTTTTTTTTTTTGTCTGAAGAAATATCATTCAATTATCTGTACTCTTTTATAACCTTTTTTAAATTCTTTATTATCGAAACTCGTTGAGGCAGAGGCTACTTCTTTATGCACTATATTATGCATTGGTCTTCTGGAGAAGCATGTCTTGTTTTACCTCTGTAAATGTGAGACTAAAATATTTGGTCCATCTAAAGTGGGGAAAAGTGTTGCTATTTTAAAACAAAACAAAATAACCCAAAAGCTGTCTATTTCCTTCAAGACTAGTAGGAAATGTAATAAAGTTCCAGGCTTCCTGTCTCATACGGGTTGTAGAATAGTTGAGACAAAACCAACTCTGGAGAATGCAAGTAATGATTTAATTGCAAGTATTAATACTTATGTATTACTTGATACGTGACAAAGCATTAAAAATACTTTTTGTGGACAAAGCTTATGTAGCAGCAACAGCCTAACATTTGTTAAATAACAGATCTACTGAGGAAAAGATGAACATTGTTTGAATTACTCTGAAAACTGACGCCCTCAGGAGAAAGCAACCATCTGAGATGATCAGCATAATTTGGTCACCTATCCCTAGATTGTCCTTTAATTAAGCTTTACAGTCTTGTGTCTAAAAGTGGCATGTTTTGAGAGTGGCTGGGAGTGAAAGTAGGTGTATTACTGATGTAAGACAGAATCAGTGTATTTCTCTTTTCCATTGAAAATGTGATAAAAGAAAACTCTTTAAGAAAACTTGTAGTTTTTAATAGAATATGAAAATCTTTAAACCTCTGACTCGCTTATATGCAGTGACTGTTTAGGAATGAGTACATACACCCCAGGTACCAGAATATTAACTGTTTTTCAGATTCATAAATTGGCATAATTGTATCACAGGAAAAAACAAAGAAGCTTGATATTATTTATATACCTTGACGGTATTCAACAACTAGCCACCATCAGGTCCATAATCTTGAACATCATCTTGAACTATTCTCATTTGGTTTTTCTGGGATTAAATTTATACAGTGACACTCCCATGCGTGGATGCACTCCTGTGGAGAAATGGATCCTGGTTCTCTGCGTCAAGACTCAAGTTTGTGTTAAATGAAGTGCTGACTTCTGGAGTGTAGGCTTAGTCTGTGTCAGCCTTCTGTTTGGTGGCACCCTCCTGCCTCCACCTGCTCAGTCTTCTCTTCCACATTGGAGAACGTTTCGAATTTTATTTATTTATTTATTTATTTTTAATCCCTAAATGGGTGGTTTTGTCCTAGGTAGTCGAACCTCTGAAAGTAGGACCATCTTCTTTGCGGACCTGTTGCCTTCCTGGGGAAACTCTGTGCGTATATAAAACGTTACGTGTAAGTGTATATATACAAACAGCGTGTGTGTGTAGATATATATATTTTTTTAAAAAATATATACTTATATTTTTATAAGTTTATTTTTTTATATATATTTTACTTATATTTTTATAAGTATGTATATTATATATACATACTGATGCAGCATCTACGTTTTTATCTAAGTTATCTGCCCTGGAAGATACTGATGCAGCATTATTTAATAATCTAAATTATTATTTAAATCATTATTTAACAATTATTAAGTTATTAATTATTTATTTATAATAAAAAAATTATTAATTATTTGTCAATTTTTTTTTCAGTGAAACTTACACCAGAGTAGTGATGTTTAAAATGCCTTCTCAGTCGCAGTCACAGTAGTTTGACACGCAGTTGTTATCTTCTGAAACAGCTCCAGAAAAAAATTGCTGCCTGCCCCCAGGGTCAGTAGCTGTGGCAGAGATAAATTGCCGAGGTGATGTGTTCTATCTTGTCTGAGGCTTTTCTCATCACTAGAGTAATACGAAGGTTTTAAAACCAGTTTCCATTGAGTTTTGTGTAACAAATAAGGTCATCTGAGCTGTGGCTTTCTAACAGGGTGTCGTCCATGTGGCCCAGGGTGGCTTTGCTTCCCTGGTGCTGTGGTCAGAGTCCAAATAAAACACAGGGAATTGCACGGATCAAAAGCAACCTTCCAGAGCCAGGCCTCGCTTCTCAGCAGCGGTGTGGAGCTGGAAGGGTGGTTGTGATGGGACAGCTCAGGGAACCCTCGTGTAACCCCGATACACGTTTCGTTCTTTAAAAGAGATCGTCTTTATTGCTGCATTTCTTAACTGGAAGGTTGGTCCACAAGCCCAGTAGCCAAAAGGTGATGAACCTCCATGTCCTGGCTTATCTGTCTCTGTGACTGTTGCATTCAACATTTCTCTAAGGCGAGTAGCTGACTTTCTCTTTTCTTGTACCTGTGTCCTACAGTGGCTCTGTGTTCCTCCTGCATCTTTTGTCAGAAGAAGCCAGACGTCAGCAGGACAGGTGGAAGAGTGGAAACTCGTGTAGCCACTGCATCTTGTGCAGTTTGAATTTTATTTTTTTAACGTAGGTGTCCAAAACTACTGCTTGAAATGAAGTGTGATTTGCACCTTGATCTGAATTTTATCCTGTTCCTGTCACTGTATCCTGTGTCCTCCCCATACAATTCCGATCTATCTGTTGTCAGTCTCTTCCAACGCTGTATTGTCAGCCAACTGTATTTGTGCTATGATCTTTATTATTAATTAAATTTAGTCCCAACCTGATCATTGAGAATTCCAGCAGCAGTCCCTCTCCGAACTGGTACTCCCTTTTCTTACAACACAGGTAAGCCACAGTTTATTACCACCTCCCATGCAAGTAGGTAGCTTCTTTTGCCTGATACAATCTACACCTTGCATTTTATTCCTTTCCGTGTTTAGTCCAGGTTCTATAAACAATTTTCTGCTTTGAGACTTGTTCTCAAGGTGTTATTAGGTCAGGCTGGTGGCTTGTTTCCCCCCCTGCTTTTCTCATGTTTGTTATTCTTCACTCGCCTGGTATAGTATGCGGTAGCTTCGTCAAGTCCTTTTACTCAGTCTCTGATGTCTGGTACTGGTTCTCTCAAAACTCCAGGCTGGATACTATCACCGCTTTCGTTAGTCTCTGTATTTAATGACATTTTCCGTGTTGAAGGTGAATGTTTCTCAGTGTTGAGTAGCTAAAGATGGATTTATTCCTGAGCTCAAAGACTTCGCTGAAATTCGTGTTCGTGAGACTCATGTATTTATTGCTCTTGAACGTGATTCAACAAATAATTCATGTTGTAAGTGCTTTGTTGACTAAGAAAGGGTGTAACTGAGCTGCTTCTCCTCTTCCCAGCACATACAGCTTTTCCTCCTCATACCTCCGTGGTTGTGGTTGTTCTTTAGCTGCACCGTTCTCCCTCCCAATTAACCTCTTCCTGTTGCTTCCGTTAGCTGCTTTCTCACACAGCTTCTCTTCGCTCCTTTGTAGAACGTGGTACCACCCGTTTCCTTCCTCGCAGGGTGGGTTTGTGTGCAGGCTTCAGAAACAATGGAAGGAGTCAGCACCTCAGCGTTCAAAAATCTTCAAAGGAGTGTACCCAGGCAGGGCAAATTCAGATTTCAGCTCTTTGTCTGCATATGCAGAGCCCTTTTCTCAATTGTTTCCTGAAAGCTGGTTCGTTCAGGTTTCGGTGTGGTACCCTATACACAGCCGTAGCATAACGCTTACTTTGTCGTACTCGCGATAGTTACGATCTGATGAATACAGAACTTTCTTTTTGTTTAATTTGCTGAAGTCTTTGTCAGATACAAATCAAGTGTGGCTTGGGGTCGGCAGAGGGAGTTGGGGAGGAGGGGAAGCAGGGGAGGGGGGGGTGGTCCTGGCCACGCTTCTCAAATCCAAACAGTAATCTTACAAGGTCGAGGGGTCTGTGGCGTGATTAGAGGGGTCTAGTCTATCTGACTATTTTTTTAATCACATTTCTGCTGCTTTTAATCATGTTTGACCAATATATGTGCCCTATAAAAACATACTTCCAAAATAACAGTGGAGATCTGTTGCTAACGACCTGCACAGCCCTGAACTACCTCCACGCCGTGCATGACAACATTTGGTGGGTTGGTGTCTCTGCGTTCTGGCACTTGCTCTTCACGAGCCTGGCTTTCCAGGGTGCCATGCATAAGCAGTCATCTGGGTGTAGCTTCGTGTTTGGATCTTTTCCATTCTCTTTATGGGAACTGGCGTGTCCCAGGTTTAATTAATGCTTTTGTCATCTCCTGGATCTTCTGTAACTCGCTGAAGATTGTTTCCAGTTCCTGGCTGCAGAGCCACCTGCGTTAGGGACTCAATTGGATACGTCCTACTTCTTTTCTTGTGACTTGTAAGCGGGATCAAATGTTGCTATTCCAGTTAGTATGGAGCAGTTTACAAATTCTGGTAGTTTCTGAATAGCTGAAAAAATGTCTTTAGGCAGGCAGTATCACCCTTTTCCTTTAGAGGGTTGTGCTAAGGCTTGCAGAGGTCAGCAAGTGCCCGGTAGGTACTATCACAACCAATTTTAATTTCCCTTTCCCAGGTGGTTTCTGTCAGGCGTTTGAAGGTTGTGGCTATAGCTTCCTTCGTGTTATGTTTGCATTAGGGACATACCAATGTCATCACTTGTGGGCAAAGCTCCCTTAAAGGCTTATTTGTGCACCAGGTGGATGGATACGCTGCGCATAAATATTATTTTCAAAACGTTGGTTCAAAAAGTCACTTGCAGTGAGTGAGTTACTCCATTCAGTCAAGTGATACTGTCTGTCACTACTAGGATGAGCTGGTTTAGTGTTTAAATTGCTTGGATCTGATGCAGACATTGTTTTGGTGTCTTTATAACTAGTGGTCTGGGCTTTCAGCATCTAATTTCAGCAATTTTGCCTTTGTTTTCCAGGATTTGTTTTTTCTTTGTGTGCAATGAGCTCTTCCTGAGGTAGGTGTTGCACACTGTGTCTTTTTTAATCTTTGCAGACCTCTAATCTGCTGGGATGTCACACTACATTGTTTGCTTTTAATACTTTTGAAAAGTAAAAAAAAAAAAAACAACAAACCAACCAACCCCTTTAATTTATTTGATTTTATTCACCTAACTATTGTTTTAATTTTTTGTTTCAGGTTTAGGGTCATTGGCGTTTCTGAATTTGCACGTTTAAAGTGAAATCAGGAGTATGTGGCTGTTCTGTAGCATCTGCAGTGTCGGCCTTTAGTCCTTTCTTAGTTCTACACTTGTCCTCGGTTGTAGTGCTGTCCTGATGGTTGTGTCCTCCTAGTTTTAATAACTTTGGCTGAAATTGCACTTTCTTCTTCTGCATACTGCTAAAGAAATCATCGCAGCTGAATGCATTTGCTGCCTGCTGATGCGCTGATATTCTGTTCCTCTTTGCATCTGGTGCTAGTCCAAGTGTCACAAACAATTTCTTTTTCTTGTTTTGAAGAGCACTAATGCTGTGTGCACAAGATACACTTGACGCTTAAGTTGGGCTTTTCTTGAGCATACTTTCATTTGCAGCAGTTAGTGTCTTTGGCTAACAAGCAGGACACTTTCTCCTGAGGATGCATCTCAGCATGCAGACAGATGGCCGCGAAAGAAAATGTTGATTTTCTATCCCTTGAAGTCCTAGCTTGTACTGTTAGAATTCTTAATTATTCATGCAATTCACAGGTGCCTGAAGAACTTATGGTTTCTTACGGCAACCTGTACTGTAATGTCTTGTTTGCTGATAATTTTCTTAAAACAGTCTTCCTTACTGTGCTGTGATTCTGATTGTCCTGACAAGATGTTCCTAAAGCAATGATTCTTGTGGTTTGGAATCTTGAGTAGCACAGATTTGCAACTCCTGCTGCTGCAGGTAGCTGCCACGGCTTCCTTTGTCCTTACTTCCAGCCTTGGCCAAACGGAGACGTGCGTAACTACCTACGTATGTAGTTGACATTCCCAACACTTTACACTGTGGAGTGAAGAAACATGCTTATTTCTAATCAGTGGAAACCCAGTAATACTGTTTGATAACAAGATTTCCATAAGCAGAAGTTATGCTCCTTTCTATTAGATAACGTACCTTTAACGTTCCCCTCCTGCTCCCTGATATTACAGCTGTATTACGCAGTGTTTCAGTTCCAACACTGTTTCATTAAGATGTAGCCCTGGACCATATTTTAATCTAGTGAGGCGTCCCCATAGCTGCGTGATCTGCAGTTTAGGTCACCCTGGAGCGATCCGTCCCCTGTCCCAGCGGGCACTTAGGAAGGTTGTCGGTTGGCGTGGGTCTCTGCAAAACAGCAGCGGGGTTGAAGCATGAACTTCGGCAGATTTCTGATGCTGGATGATTTCTGATGCTGGAAATAAAAGGCAGGCATCCATTAATAAACGGGGAAGGACGCAAATCGCTGGCCTGCTGAAAGTGGTCATGGCCCTCCTTCATCCCTGACAGCAGTTCAGGGTCCTGTGGCATGCTGGGCTGAAGGCTGCCTTGTGGGCGCTCCACTTCCAGTGCCTTGTGAATCCCTGCCTGCCTCGTGTCCTTGTGGAGACAAGGGCATAAAGCTGTCTTAGCTGAGCTATCAGTGGTCTTCTGATTATTCACCTAAGATTGCCAAATCAATTGCTGATGCTGCTGTTTGGGGTTTTTAGGTTAATGTTTTATACATTATTTGACTGCTTTCCTTCTCCCTTCAGCTGTATATCATGCAGTCTTTGTGAATTTAGCCTGTACCGATATTTGTTTCGCATAGGAGCTTTCACTGCATTGTAACAGCACCGGCTGCCCTTCATTCCAGTCCCTCCCCACTGTTTACTGTCACTACATCAAATTTGGATGCTTAATTTAGACAGGAGAGCCTCTGAGAAAGGCGGTATGCATGTATAAAATAATATCAGTGGATAACTCTTGTTTCCCTAATATTTTTTTTTTCTTAAAGCATGCTCTGCATTGCCAAGGTTAAAAAAAAAAAAAAAAAAAAAAGGGCCTACTTCTCTGCAGGTTTCTTAAATTATAGATGCACACTTAAATAGTTTAAGAAACACTGCTTGCTCAGCTGAAGGTCACCTTCTTTCATCTGAAATATTATTTTATAAATGAAATGTGCTGGGATTTTAGAAACATGGAATTGGCCAGATGTACCCAATCGATACCTTTCACAAATCTGCTAAAAATATGTACTTAAAGAATACTGCATGCTGATGACATAGCATTTATTCTTGTTACAATAAATTGTGTTTTTCAAAGGTAAGAGTTCAGTTAAATTTATTGGCCTCTTCATCCGTACTTAAGGAAGAAAAATAGTGATGGAATGACTAAGATGGCTATTGTTATAATGGTCTGCGGAGGGTGAAAAAATGTAACGCTTATTTCAGTCTTCACCTTCTACCTGTCACAAACAATGACCTTAGCGCTTCCAACTTCCCGTTACAAAACGTTTCATTCCAAGGAGAAAAATGTTGAAGGAAGGGTTCAAACCACAGAATGGACCTCACACTGATCTGACCTTTTCTCAGTAATCTTTTAGGTGTACTCACTTTCTGGCCAAGCCGCAAGCATGCAAAGCGTGGGTAATATGCACAGAAAAAAGTCTTGAATCCACTTAGTTTCGCAAGACAGAGTGGAAGCCATTCTTTCACTGGCCATTAGTGCTGGAGATGTCAGTCAGATGAGATTAATCTCTTTGGATTACTTTTATCACTCATTTCTGAACTGAGGTCTGTAAACTAAACCACTACGAAGAACAAAGCACAATTCAGAGAACAGGGTATAAAAATAATACAAGAAAACTGCTACCTAAAAATCTGTCATGGAAACTAATACCTGAAAAAAGCGTGTTCTGAAACGTTGCGCTTTAAAATCAAATTACCTGTGTTCATAAAGGTGACGTGTTTATAAGTTGCCAGGCTGATTCTGCTGCTGATCGTTACTTCGAGCTCCTTTCAGGTCTCCCTTTAAGAGGCAGTAATTAATAAATCGTCTGTGCCTCCGGCGTATTTACAGCCGAGTGGAGTGCCGGGCAGGCGAGGCTCAAGGCCAGCTCAGTACGCCTGGCACGTTTGTTGCCTTCTTGGACCTGGCCTGCACGCTGCACCGTGACCAGCTCCGCAAGGAGGAGGACAGGTTATAGTTGTAGGCGATTCCTTCCCGAGGGGAACTGAGGGTCCGATATGCCGGACAGGCCCTCCTTTTGGGGAAGGCTGCTGCCTCCCCGGCTCCTGGGTCAAGGACATCAGCAGGAAGCTTCCCAGCCTGGTGTGGCCCTCAGGCTGTTGCCCGTTATTGCTTTTCCATGGGGGTGGTGGTGAAGTTGCAAATACATAGACCACGGGTGAGCAAAAGAGACTTCAGGGCCTTGGGATGGTTGGTAAGGGGATCTGGAGCACAGGTTATTTTTTCTTCCAGTTGTGGGCAGCGACACTGGAAGAAACAGATGCACCCAGTCTAGTAACGCATGGCCCCACGGCTGGTGTCGCTGCCAGTTTGGGGGTTTCCATGATGGGATGGCCTACATGGCACCAGGGCTGTTGGTGTCAGATGGGCTTCACTTTCCTCAAACCCAGGAGGGGGTCTTGGCTCATGAGCTCGTGGAGGTCACTGACAGAGCGTTGAACTAGACTTGAAGAGGGAGGGGGATAATGCCAGGCTTGCCTGTGACAGGCTGTGGGCTGGCACACCAAGGTTAGAGGGATGGGGTGCGAGTGAGGGCCCTCAGCCCGTTGCCCCAAGATGTGCTGGTTACACTGGAGCACACTTGGAGTCTCACGGAGATGAGCCAGGAGCTCCTGAGGTGATAGGAGCCAACAGGGAAACAGCAGTGGAATACCTCAGAGGAATTAGGGGATGTTCCTCTAAGAAGGTGACGTGTCTGACAGCCCAGCTGAAGTGCCCCTACACCAATGCTCAGACAGCAAACAGCAGGAGTTGGAGCCCACCGTGCTGCTAGAAAGCTGTGACCCCTAGTTGCCTTCACAGAACCTTGGTGGGACGAATCCCATGCCTGGAGCGCGGCTCTCGATGGCTGCAAGCTCTTCGGAAGGGCCAGGTAAGGAAGGAGGGGCAGAGGGGTCACCCTCTACTACAAGAAATGGTTAGAGTGTGAAGAGCTGTCTGAAAAATAGCCAGGGGCAGGATGAAAGCTTCTGGGTAAGAATTAGACCGAGGCAACAAAGGGAACCTTGTAGTTGGTGTCGGCTACAGGCCACCTGGTCAAGGGGAATCTATTGATGAAGGCTTCGTACCCCCGCCCCGGGAAGCATTGTGCTCGCACGCTTCTGGCCTGCTGGAGGACCCCAGCCACCCCAACATCTGCTGGAAACGTATTGTGGCAACCTGTAGGCAATCCAGGAGACTGCTGGGAGGCACTGAGGATAACTTCTTAAGCCAGGTAATAGACAGCCCTGTCAGAGGGGATGCGATACGGGGCCTGCTAGTCACCAACGTGAGTGAGTTCATCAGTCATGTCAAGATTGGAGGCAGCGTGGGCTGCAGGGATCACATGTTGGTGGAGTGAGCGAGCGGTCCTGAGGGATATGGGTCAGGCAAAGAATGAAGCCAGGACCCTGAATTTTTGGAAAGCAAACTTCCAGCTGTTCAATGAGTCAATAGGACCCCCTGGGAAACTGCTCTTAGCGGCAAGGGAGCAGAACAGAGCTGACAGATCTTTAAGGACATTTTCCACAGAGCACAAGAACTCTTGATCCCCAGGTGTAAGAAATCAGGCAAGGAAGGCAAGAGACTGGCACGGATGAGCTGAGACCTGCTGGTCAAACTAAAGGGCAAGAAGGAAATGCACAAGCAGTGGAAGCAGGGACAGGTGTCCCGGGAAGAGCACAGGGGCACTGCCTGGTTGTGTAGGTATGGGCTCAGGAAGGCCAACTGAACTTGGCAAAGGATGCAGAGAATAATAAGGGCTTCTACAGTCCTTATGTCAGCCAGAAAAGGAAGGTCAAAGAAAGTGTGCTCCCCCGATGAGCGAGACTGGCACTCTGGTGACAATGGATAACTAGAAGGATGAGGCACTCAACAGGGGTATTGACTCAGTTTTCACTGGCAGCCTCTCTTCCCACACCTCTGAAATGGATGGGCTGCAAGGTGGGGGCTGGGGTAGCAAAGGCCCTGCCACTGCAAGAGGTCAGGATCACGACCACCTGAGCAACCTGGATGCACACAAGTCCATGGGGCTGATGAGATGCATCCAGAGTCCTGAGGGACGTGGCCGATGTAGTTGACAAGCCACGCTCCGTATTTGAAAAGTCCTGGCGGTCAGGTGAAGTCCCTGGTGACTGGAAAAAGGGAAGCGCTGCACCCATTTGTAAAAAGGGTAGGAAGGATGCTAATGTCATGTTATAAATAGTCAATATAGCTGCATACAGTTAGAGTAGAAATAAGTAAGGGAAAAGCAGGATGAGGAGGAAGGCAGCTGAGAGACTGTGAGCAATGAGAGCGTGACTGCTCAGATGTCTCCGCGTGCCTGCAGCTGAAGTGCAGCAACACTGCCCACGTGGGTTTTTTTTTTCTTGATTACTATTATTAAAAAGTCAGCTGTCCATTTCTTTTCTGCAAAACGTGCAGCTTTAGGACTTGGCACCTTGCTTACGTGGGCCTAGCTGTTTTGGGGAGAGGTCCCAGCTTTCAAAACTAACGTGCAAAAAGCTGTTCCCGGCAAGCTGTGTACGGGGAGGCTGCGGGCTGAGTCGCTGCGTGAGCTGGAGACCTCGTGCGCTGGCGGTGCGGTACTGCGCTGCTGCTGCGGGGGCTCCGAAGCTCACGCTGCTTTCTTTGCAAATGTGTTGCACGTCTCTGCCTAAAAAATCATTTCTTAGCACTACCCGCACCCACGGGTGCTGGATGCTGCTCCAAAATCCTTCAGTTTTAAAGTAATAATAGCCCTGTATTTTGAAATCTCTTCCTAAGGTAGGAACAAGACCAGAAGAACAACTGGATTTCAGAAAATGCTATCCACACGTGGTAACCACTTGTATATTGAAGAGGTGCCATTTACTGCAGAGTAGATTTTAGAGATGCTGGAATTGCAGGGGATTTTTCGGTTTGCTTTTTACTTTGTTCTTTGGGTTATTTTTTTTACAAGTATGCGGTAATCATGAGCCAGCAATGGTCAGCATGTGCAAGGAGGATGGAAGAGTCGAGAATGTGATGCTCCAAACTGTGTAATCCTACTTAAGCTGTTATAAAAGAATCCAACTTCAACATCTTTATTATCCCATTGGAGCAGTCTGCCTTCAAGCCCAGGTTCTGGCATTTCGGTTCCCATTTGGAGGTTGTTCCCCTGAAGACAAAGCCTGTGACCTGAGATGAGTGGCTGCAACTGCTCTTTGCAAGGGTTTACAGGAACATCCTGTAAACTAAACCTTACTGCATCAAAAATTTGCTCCTATCACAGAAAAAACATAGTCAGTAGCTAATAGGTAATCTCTACAACTGAGCTCTCTTTACTGGAATGATATATTGGTCCCTCCAAACTTGTTTCAGCTGCATTGACTTCCCATTATAAATGCAGAAATATTGATGTGTAGGCTGTATGCAGTCTGAACTTTTTGGTCGCGATAGGGTTCTACGTCAGGTGCTGTTACTGTATCTGTATCAAAAGCCAACCTAAAAATGGGACAGCAACTAAAGAGTGGGAAAAAAAATATTTTTTTTTTAAATGCTTGCATCCTGCATGGATTATCTGACATGTGAAGCCAGATAACCTTTTTCCTACAATTTCCTACACATCAGAAGAACATGAATTACACATCCCAGAGATGCTGTCACATTTTAAAGAGATGGGAGCTGTATGTGAGTACAATATAATGTAGAAAAATTTGGTTATTCAGGAATGTAGAGTAGTGTCTTAAACACATCATTAAGGCTATCAAATGTATGGATTTTCTTCAGTAATTAAATGCTTGGGGGAGTGGTTGCCTTCTGCAAAACATACTGTTAAGAAGCATGTTTAAAACTGCTTTATTATACCAGAACTGGGAAGCAAAAATCTGGGCACTGAGGCTTTTTGGAAAAAACATGCACCAAATGCTGTGAGCCTTGTTTAGAAAAATAGAATCATAACAAGCTGACAGCAGGTGGGTGTTTTCAACTTGATCTCTCAGCAACAAGTGTGTCACTGAACGTTTCTTGGCGGTCAGCAGGCCACCTTTGGCAAACAGGCCAGTGTTCCCACTAGCTTTGCTCCCAAGCTGGTGTTCCACTTGACTACTTGGTCATAGTCTCTAGAAGAAAAAAAAAACCTTAATTTGCAAATACTTCTCAGCAGTGGGAGACACATAGGAACAGTTAAGTATTGCCAACAGCAAGACAAAACCTACTTTGCTCTGGAAAGTACCAACAGCTATGGCTAAACAGACCAAAATCTATCAAAAAAGCCTAGAATAGCTGTAAAGATCTCAAAATCAAGTATAAATGCTGCTCGGCAGAATGGCTCTTGGAGAGCCTAGAGAGGAAACCAAATTCAGTTCGTGAGGGATTTAAACAAAAACTTTCCTTGTCAAATTATTTAAAGTGTTTGTGTTTGTGCTCATTGCTGAACGTGATCTGCCTCTAAGCTACTTGACATTTGGAACGGTTTTCTGCAGCTCTGCTTGCCAACTTCTTGTGCATGATGTTTATCTTAGCTTTGCCTGTGTGCATGCTCTAGCCTGCTAGAAGTATGTAGCATTTGCGAGATGTAGCTTGTCTCAGTTTTCACAGAATTGCAGAATGGTTGAGGTTGGAAGGGACCTCTTGAGGTCACCTGGTCAACCAGGCAGGGTCATCTACAGACGGGTCCAGATGGCTTCTGAGTGTCTCCAAGGAGGGAGACCTCTCTACCACCTCTCTGGCCAACATGTGCCAGTGCTCAGTCACTCTTAGAGTAAAAGAGCATTTCCTCGTGTTCAGATGGAGCCTCTTGTGTTTCAGTTTGTGCCCATCGCCTCTGGTACTGTCACCAATCACCACTGAGAAGAGCCTGGCTCTGAAATCTGTACACCCTCCCCCCAGGTATTCGTACACATGAGTAAGATCCACCTTGAGCCTTCTCTTCCCCAAGCTGAAAGTAGAATCATAGGAAAAACAGCCGCAGCTCTCTTCAGCCCTTCCTCATAGGACAGGGCTCATTTTAGTGGCCCTTCAATGGACTTTCTCCAGTATGTCTGTGTCTCTTTTGTACTGGGGAGCCCAGAACTGGACACAAAACCCCAGGTGTGGCCTCACCAGTGCTAAGCAGAGGAGAAGAACAC
>JAVJGJ010000001.1:79937436-79950986 GCA_035590215.1 Microhierax caerulescens
AGCCGTGCTGACTACTGTTCACTTCCCTGTCCTTCATATGCCTAGAAATGCTTTTCAGGATTAACTGGTCCATCAGCTTTCCAGGGACTGAGGTGAGGATGACTGGTCTGTAGACCCTGGGTCCTCCTTATTGAAGACAGGGGGGACTTTTGCTTTCCTCCAGTCTTTGTGGACTTCTCCCAGTTGCCATGATCATTCTCAGATTATTAGAAGTGGCCTCGTAATGACATCTGCCTGCTCCCTCAGCGCTGGTGTGTGCATCCCAGCAGGGCCCATGGACTTGTGTAAATCCAGTTTGCCTAAGTATTCCCTGACCTGGTCCTCTTTTACCAAGGGTACGTTTTCCTTGCTCTAGATTTTCCCCTTGGTCTCTGGGACCTGGGGTTCCTGAAGGCTGGACTTGCTAGAAAAGGCTGAGGTGAGGAACACATTTGGTACCTCAGCCTTTTCCATGTCCTGTGTCACCAGGGGCCCTGCTTCATTCAGCAGTGGGCCCACATTTCCCCATATATGTGTGTGCAATCAAGATCCTGCAAATGTTCATAGGCAATGCTCATAGAGAATTTACCTTTGAAATAATTTACTATATTAACATAAGGGTCTCGCTACAAGCATTTTGTATGAGCAAGACTCTCTTCTGCTGCTGTATTAACATAAGGGCCTTATTACAAGTGAAACCATCTCTTCTGTTTCACAATCTGTTACATTATAATTATGCTCTACATGCTGTTATTGCTGTTGGGGATAGATCCAGCTGGTACTTATTATCTCAACAGATTCATTGTATAATAGGAACCTTCATGTACTTGAATCAGTTGCCTATAACCTCCTTTAAGAACAGAAAAGTGTAATCTATTTTAGTGGGATAACTATCCACTAAAATAAAAGAATAAACAACATTTTGAGAAATAAAAGTTTGGGGTTTGGGTTTGTTTTGTATTTAATCTGGGTTTTTCTCCTCATGGATGTTCCTAGAATTTATTCAGGAATTTCATTATCATACATTTTCTTTGAATTGTGAACTGATAATTGTTTAGACGTATATCCAAGGAACAGATTTGTGGAATAACATCAGTCGGATTTCGAGTGTCTTCAGTCCATGATATATGTCTCTTTGTGTGCACAGCTTGTGATGCATACATGGAAGCTGAGAATGTATGCAGCTGCAAAACTGTCACATGCAGGCTTAAGAAAAGCTGTAGTTCTGTTTCAGAGCAATGTGTATTGCCAGACTCATTTGCAAGCCTGAGAAATCTTCTGCCTTCAAACAACATCCTTCTTATAGTCATCACCTTAATGTTGGATAGTGTAATAATACAGTTTCAATCCTCAAATATGAGGTTATTAAGTAATTGAAGAATATTTAGTCTATTTTAAGAAAGGGCTTCTCAGATGACAAGTTTCACATAGCCAAAATAGGGCTTAAAGCGGTTCACTCTTTCTGCAGAGTTATTAGACATTTTACATGAAAAACTAATGAGTCTGGATTTCTTTTTCATTAGCAAAATTATCTTTCTCTGCTTGTTTCTCTCTGTATCCCCCTTCCCACCCCCCAGTGTGCAGCTTCACAGTGTTATTTAAGCCAAGCCAAGCATCAGCTGCCTCTGAAACGGGCAGCCCCTTCTTTGGCAAGCTGTTCCCACTTCATGTTAGCACAGACATTTGATATGCCAGCTAGAGAATCTGATATGCCTGGAAACAACTTCAGGGGAGAAAAAAAAATAGCTGGATCAGTTTCCTATATCAAGTGGTGACACAGAGGAAGAAAAAGCAACATGTGGCCAGGAAGGGGAGCAGCGCAGAGCAGAACGATTCCATTTTGACAACTGCAGCCTTCACTTGTCCTGTAATTCCTCGTCATCCCAGCTTCTGTTACCTTAGTATGGTGCTGGCTGATTCCTTGATGTATGGAAACATGCAACACTTCACTGGTCCTGCCACCTTGTGCCGTTTTCTGCCCTGACCCCAGGCCCAGGCAGTCAGTGCAGCCAGGTTTGCAGGGGAATGTAGGGTTTCTGTCTGTATTACAGAGTCTGCTTGCTTGTAAGTCTTTTAAAATGCTGCTTTAGATGGTGCCACACTTGCATTGCAGCTAAACCGTTTATTACAATAGCTTTTTCTATAATTGATGTGACACTGCAAGTGGATCTTCAAAGAAGAGAGGGAGAGGATAGTTTGCTGCTGGAGGCTTCGGGTTAAATGTGGTGTTTACTTTCTCCATTTAGACGTTACATGCAAATTCAGGTGATGTATAACAACATCAGTTTAGCTGCTTTCCTTGTATTTTAGCTGTGCTTCTTTCCTTGGATTTTACTTACGCTGTCTGCGTGCGCATGTGACAACATATTTGTACTCTGTGCATGTGTTTAGCAAGAAAGCCTCCGTGAGTTTGTGATTCCATCTATGGTGTTTGTTCTAGGCGTAAACTGAAGTTACGTTGTTGATACAATGGTGAGCGGCTCAGCTTCCTCTCAGCAGAGAGGAATTTCTGATAAAGCTTACCTAAGAGTCTGAAGAGGGTGAGCAAATGGATCGTGAAAGTGGCTTGCAACTCATTAAAATAAGATATAATCCCATCACAGACTGTGTGACGAAAATAATGGTAAATTTAATTAAAACTCTTCCTCCAAAAATAGCCCCCAAAATCAACAACCTAAAACTCCAGTGATTTCCTGGTCTGTCACAAAAAAGAAAAAAATATTAAAAAGTCTAAGTAAGTTTCTAAATAAATTGATGTGATCGGTGTATTAATATGATCAGGTTCATTTTTAACAGAGGAAATATGTTCTCCTCTTTCCCTCCCTGATTTAGAGATACTAAAGCGTGCTGACTGGAGAGTTTAAGTGATTCAAAGAAATCTTTACAACATAAATCTGTTCTTAGTTTCAGGTAGCTGGTTTCATAATGGTTAACTTCACTTTAGTTTCTCTGAAGTTAAGAGCTCAACCCCCGTTTCCAAGGAGGTAGAAGAATGGAGTCAATCATAAAATTTCATATAGTGTCAAACCCCCAAGGTTTTGTTAGTGAAGTGTTACAAGGAAACACAAAGAAATAAAATGTAGTCTAAGGAAATGGGGGTCTGTGAAGAACATGCAGGCTGTCTTTTGCAAAACCCCTCAAATATGAAAGGGGACATTGGCGTTCAAACCCGTTCACTGCTCTGTATCAGACTTTCTGAACTTGATACTGCAAGAAGTTAATTGTAGTGAAACAACATTTATTGCCAAACTGGGCTTATTAACCTAATATGTCTGTTCTATTTATCTTTACAGAGCAGTACGGAGGGACCACCTAGGGTCTGTACGACAGCCGTGCCGCTCGCCTTTTCTCCCTGACTGAGCAGAGCCGCGGCTGGGCAGCGTTAGCAGGTGATGTTCTGTAGCCTGGCAATGGGGTCAGTGGGGTCTGGGCAGCGCCTGTCTGACCGTGAGCATTTCTTGGGATAATTGCAAAGGCAAGTTCATACCTCCTGAGATCACGGGGAGGGGTGTGGGGGGGTGTGTTACAGAGGGTATTAGACGCCTCTGCAAGCAGATGGAATACAAGTGCAGTAGTCCTCAGTGCCCGTGTAACCCTGCACAGAAGCTGCAGGGGCAACAGCCATCTATGTGCCTTAAGTCCAAGGTGGAGGATCCGTTCCCCTTTGTTGTACCCAAGGAGCTTCAGCTGGAGGATGTTGTTGCAGTTATGTTAGAGAGAGCCAGGTGGTTACTAGGTTTAGTAACTTGGAGAGGTGCTATGGTGAGAACAGGCTACTTTTCTAACACTTAACATAGTGGTTGTCTGAACTGGGAAAGGTGAAGAAGAATTTAACACTTCTGAGCTAGGTTTGGGTACAGTTGAAATTTATTCTCCTTCATAGGGCCTTTGTCTTTTCAAAAGGTGAAGCAGCAATTGCTTTTTTGTGTCTCTGTTTGTGTACACATGTATAAATGCACACAGCCATATATGTGTTTCAAGTCTGATCTTAACTAACACGTCTCCTTTAATGTTACAGGTAATTCCATGCAGCCCTAAGATGCTTGGAGTTTTCATCTTTACACAAATATATATACTTGTAGGCAGACTTTTTTTTTACTACAACACAAATGAACCATAACATGCAAGCTCGCTGTTAAGGCCCGTTAATATAGTGTTAACAGTTCTTCTTGGAATA
This sequence comes from Microhierax caerulescens, assembly GCA_035590215.1. Classification (NCBI taxonomy): domain Eukaryota; kingdom Metazoa; phylum Chordata; class Aves; order Falconiformes; family Falconidae; genus Microhierax; species Microhierax caerulescens. The sequence goes on from JAVJGJ010000001.1 coordinate 79,941,593, forward strand.
TGAAGCTTAGTAATGTTTGTACTATAAACATAGAGCTAGAATTCAAGTCTGAAAATAATTTTATTTGGAAACAGCTCTGGCCCATTGTTTTCTATTGGTTTTGACTATTCCCAGAGGGGGAGGTGGCTTTTTGCTTTCAGAATTTGAAGCATAATGACATGTTATAGGAATGTGATGATGATTTAGAAAGCTGGTTTATTTTCGTGCCAGTTTCTCTAAGTCTTTAGTAATTCTCTTTTCTCTAGCTGCTCTTACCATTAACCAGCTGCTTTGTCTTGAGCATACTGGTGGTTACCAGCCTCCCCGGAGCCGTGGCTTGCAGTAACTGCAGGTGAGCTGCTGACTGAGGAATCAGGCACACGTGAGAAACTCACAAGCAGAGAACATGACAATCCAAGTATAATTTAAAGATGCATATTCAAGGAGTGCACTTTTATAGATGACTAATTATGCAGTCTAAACGTTACCACTTTCTGTAAGCCTTCAAATGCACAATTCATATAGATAAATCTCGTATTAAAAAGCTCACACCTGTAAATGGCTCTAGATACCATGGAGCACATGGTACAGTGTCTAGTACCATCCCTAGCTCCTTTTGCATTTAGTTCAAAACAAATCTCATACAGTTTTGTATTATTTGTGATCAATATTGTCCAATGGGGCAATAATATTACAGGATCACAGGCTCACATCCTGCACAGAGATGGTTTCCATGTATTATGCAATTGTACTACAAAATAATGATACAGCTAAACTCTAAATAGTTAGCCAGGGAGATTAGGTTATTCAGTATTAAACTTATTGTTTACTGAGTAGTTGCATGGGTCTGCTCTCCATTTGGACAGTTGATCTTAGCCCCTGTTCTCTGTGATGTAAGCTTGGATGATTGGCTTTTCGATAGCTACAGTCTGGATCTCCGCCTGGAAGAGCTCTTGCTCTAGGAGCTCAGTTCAGCTGTGCATGCACCACTATTTATTTGAGATGCCATAGGGTATCTCATCTGGTCTCCAAAAGCACGGATCTATGACAGGTATCTGGCAGTGCAGTGGGCACATGTAGACTATCCTTGGACACAAGGTAGGGACAACTAAACTGGGTTCTAAAAATGTTTCCATCCAAAATAGCTACCTCAAATATTAGTTGTTCAGTAACATGAGCTTTTTTTCCTTTTTCTATTTTTTTTCCTGAAATTCATTCCTACCAGCCAAGAAACCTCTCCTGACTGATTTTTTATGTCTGTTCTGATACTCTAAATCGAGTTTTGATTTTAGAATACTGAATGCTACATTAGCTGAACTTTGTTGTTATGATATCATAACACTACAAGTTCCATTTTTTCTGCAGGCTTTAGTCATTAAACACGTCCAAGGTAAGCTAGAAGCCTCTGGTAACTGAATTAACTAACTATCTGAACAGTTCAGGCCCCGCTGCATTGGAAGGAATGAATGACTGTCGGGATTTAGTGTTTGTGTAGACAGAGGCTGAGTTGACTGCATATGCAGACTATTAATATAGGGATACGTTTTCCTGAGTTATGCAAGCATAATTTCCCATTGGAAAATGTATTTACAATGGAAAATGGCACATGTATCCTTACGCTGTCATGATACAACATCGACTGGTAGTGATTTAGTTTAGATTTCCCTTTTGAAAAAGGATCTCTAGCATGAAACTGCCAAATACTTATTATTTAGTATTTATTGCATGGTAGCATCCAGAAGATCCAGTTTAGAACAGACTTCTTTGTAGTTTGTATTGTTATAAAAATATATACATAAAAAGACAATGCCTGACTGAAAGGGAATCTAATACTGAAGTTGTAGATTTAAAAGTTAGTGGGCAGAAACATAAATACATCTGAGTAGGAGGGAGTTCAGTGTTTAAGGGTTCAGCTGATGTTAGTGTGTTAGTGCACATCTGGGCGTGCTGTTTAAGTCAGTCTGCTGGCTATCCCCACCTGCTGTGCTTTGGGTTGCACCCTGGAGCAGTCTTAAAGTTCGTGAACTGGGTTCCTCTTGGGTGAAAGCCCGGCAGCAGTGCTGCAGCAGTCACCTAATGTTCACCGGCCACAGAAGGGCTTTCTGTTCATGCGGGAAAGATGAGAGCTAGTCCAAAGTGAATGAACAGACAAATCCTAACTACATCGTGTGTGTATGTCAGGATCAAGTAGCTTTAATTACAAAACTGCTGCTGTTTTTCACAGTGCCTCCTGGTAGCTTACAACGTCATGCTGCCACATGCTGTCATGCTCCGTGGGACCACGTGCTGTCATGCTCCACTGGTAGGGTGCGACTCCACAAAACCTTATCATGGCTGAGAGAGAATTACAGCGATGCTTGGTAAGACATGAACTCACCAGAAACTAGCTTTGGGTAAGCAGCCTGAAGCTTGAAGTTGGAGGGCAAGGCAGGGAGGTACAGTGAGTGGCAGCGGGGACCCTTTTCAGATACTCTTCTAATTCAGCGCTGCCTCCCTGTCCCAAATGAAAGCAGTGTCGTGGGTTCAAAGTAGCGTATAGAAGTTGGGCAGAACCCTTCCCTCAGGAGCTCGTGTCAGCTAAATGTTTATAAATAACTGAAATAGAGCCTACAAGAAAAAAGGAACTCTTCCTCCTGAGCTAGAGAAATACGTTTTCAGGAAACAACTGCCTGTAGTTAATCAGCCTCTGGTCTTTCCACAAGCAAATTACACATTGATTTTTTGGGGGAAAGGTCTTATATACATTCAACATTAAATTAGTGATGTTCCAATCTTAAATGTATTTTTACTGGATTCAAGCAAATTGGTTTGCATGTGACTGATGTTCTGTGATGCAATTACAATGTATTAATAGTGTCTTCTGTATTACTTGCAAGAATATCATTAGCGTAATAGCAAATTGTAATTATGACTAAAGACATAAACCCACTATGGGTTTAGTTGTCATATTAAAAATGAATATCTCAGAGATATGTTACACTTCTTTTATTAAAGTTTAATTTTGTATCAAAAATAACAGTAATATTACAAGAGACTTCATGGTCTTGCAATGCAAATTTTCTGTTCACAAGACAATTATTAAAAGGAAGGTGCTTCTTGTTGATTAATAGTCATTAATGACATAAAATGACAACGGGCACAACAAAAACCAAAAGGGCACGTGCCTCCACAGTATGATAACATCTTCTGTAGTGTTTCAGCATGGTGTATAATATTTATTTTCAAAGATGCCTAAAATGAAGGACCAACATGCTGCAATTCTAGAAAAATGAGAATGAAAGCTTACAAGAGTGGTGGCTGCCAAATTCTGATATAATAGTGACAATGGGATCAAATGTTAGATATTTACATTTTTTGTGAAATCCAGCTCTCAGACCTTCAAGAGATGACACAGAGCAGCAGTACTTTGTCGGTATGTGGGTAGGCATGTCGACAATTATTCATCATACGTAAATGCTGCTACTATTCTGTGGTGCCCGGACCTACCTGGAATACACCCAGAGCCATTCTCAACCTTTCAGAGCTTGCAAAGTAGGTAGACACCAGCCATACCCATCTGGGTTCTCCCACATAACATGAAAATACAGCAGTGGCAGGGACTGTTCCCTGTATGTGCCACTGATGAGGCTGGCGGTGTAGAGCACCTGTACTTTACAGACGTGTCCATGAGGAATTCTTTTAAGTATCCAGTAGCATCACCTTAAGCATCTTTAGTCTGTGATTCATGTTCCACCATTAAGCTACATAACCCACCTCCTCTTCAGTACCTGTCCTTACAGCTGAAGGACTTCTCCCCACTACCAGCTGTTGACAGCTGAATTAACCAGCTAGTAACACTGTTCTATCTGCCTTCGCTGAGGAGGAAAAAGCTAATTTGGTGGGTGATTTATGGTGTCTCACTTAAATGCTCTGAATTGCACAAAGAAAGATTTCTTTCTCTTGACTACAGGAAGGTTTTAGATCAGCTAAATTAAGTGTTTAGTTTAGGTAATATGAACTATTTTCTGTGCTGATAATACTGCATTCAAATTAATTATTTCACCTATCTACTAATTATTTTCGTGTAGTTATTTTTTTTTTCCTCTTTATTTCCAATAGCTCCTCCCTCTACATGGAAAGATTGTTTCTCTAACATCATCAGAGAATGCCGATTTCCACTGAGCAACACTGGAACATGCAGAGAAAACCCAAGGAAAGTCAAAGGATGGGAAATCGGGGCAGCATGTTGTTGAGATTCACCAGAATCTGGTGGGGGACAACAGGAGGAAGGAGTTGAAAGTAGCTGTAGCTACCAAAAAAAGAATATTGTTGCATAGCTTTATTTTAACAACAGCTGATTTTAAGCCATTTAGTCTTTCCAACTGTTAACAATCAAATTTAGTTAGAACCTGCTGTAAATTACAAAGGCTTCAAAGACCTGCTTGTTATGTAAACAGGAAGAAATAAGAAATATTTTGAAGCGTGAGTGACCTTTCCCTCTCCCAAAGTAGAGAAATTAATTTTTCCAGTTGCAGGACATGATTTATAAGGGGGACACAAGCCTTAGAGAAAATAGGTGTTTGCAAGAAGTTAACAAAAGGGCACCGGAACAAGGTTCAGCACTAGATGAGGTACCTATGAATTTGACAAAATAAACCTCCAAAACCAACCCCAATCCAAAACCACACAAGGTGACTTGTGATTAAGGCGATACCTGAGGAGTTACATGAAATGCTTAGAGAAACACAAAATAAGGTGTGCGTTTATAAGTGTGATGGAAGGAACTGTGTTTTTAGCATCAAACAATGCTGAATGTAAGTGTCCCTGCTTCTCATGTTTGGCAGGTGGCAGCCATGGATCTATACAGACCACCTGCCCCTGCCAACGTCTGCGTGGTGAATGGTGCAGAAAGGTTACTTGGGGATTGCAAAATCTAATTGAAAGGCCAGAATTACATAGGTCAAGTTAATTATGGCATTGCAAAAATTCTTGAGGCTTTCACAAAAGCCAAAAGTGAAGACTGAATCAAACAATATACTTCATGTTTGGTGCCACAGGAAAAAAAAAAATTGCCAGCAATAAGGTAAGTAGAAACATTTTTTTTTGCACTGAAGGGAAAAAAGACCACAAATAACTTGTTTGCTGTGATATTGTGTTTATTTGCTTGAGATAAACTCACCAGAAAATGTTACAACTAAACAAGTGATCATGCTTAGTAAATCTTTTTTTTTTATAGTCACATTACCTATTCTTCAGATGCAACAGTCTTTGACAATGGAGCAGTTTGCTCAGACTGAATGTAGTAAATTGGTGGAAGAGTAGAGGTTTAAACGTAAAGTTGCTAGAGCCAATTATCTGCAGTATAACACGGTGTTGGGAAACAGTATCAGAATAATTAAGGTCATGCTAGAAAAGACAAGAGAATCACTCTGATCCACATTTAACATTGTTAAACTGGAGAGTAATGTTAATGAAGCAGAAGTTGTTATGTGCTAATAATTTGGTTGCTACTTAGAAGGATGTCTGTTGGGTTTGCAGGCATATGAAGACTCAGATAAGGAAAAAATCCCATAAGCCCCTTACCTTGTAAACCTAACAAAGCTTGGCATGATTTAGTGAGCACAGAATTCTTCCTATTTCATGAAAATAATGATGTGGATGAATCTACACTGTGCAATGAAGTGTTGTGCAATTGCCAGGGCAGCTGTAGAGAGACAACCTGCCATAATCATGAAAGTTTGCATCCCCAGGTTAGAAATATTTAGTGTTTTTACTGACCCTTCCAGAGAGAGGTAAGAATAAAAGGTTATGAGTCTTCTAATTATCTGAGAAAGGAGCAGTTACTGCAGAGGCTATGCCTGTACCCCCATCCTCTCTGCAGCCAGACTCAATTTGGGAAGACTTAAACTAGCTGAGTGTACTGGTGTCTACCTGACTATGCAATGATGCTCACTTGATTTCTGGAAGCATTGTACCGTGTTATGGTGGCTATTCCTGTGCTACTTAACCAGCACGACAAAGCTAGTTAGTCTAGGAGCATGCTGTGAGAAGGTTGCTGCATTGCTTTTGATGCTGGGGCTGGTTCAGGGATGCTCTTTAGCTGATTGACTGGATACCAAGCAAAAATGAACTCCAAATCAATTCTAAGAATAAATGCAGTTTATTATGTTGCAATATAATAAAGGAAAATAACATGTAATGATAAAAGAAAGCAGTAGTTGTTATTATGCACAATATGATAAAAAAGCAATAGGAGCGAAGCATCAAATCGTTACTGCAAAGCGTTACAGAGACTAAGAAAAGGCTACATCACTAATTACCACCTTAACACCACCCAGGCCCACACTTTGGCTGGGAAACCCCAGTGCAGCCAGTGCCAGGAGTCTCTCTATAACTGGGAAAATTCCTATGTGGCGCATCTACCCGTAAGGTGAGGCTTCTTAAGCTTCATAAGCTCAGAACTTGCCCACCTTCATGTTCAGTGAAAAACAAAACCAGTTTACACCCTAGTGTATGCAAACTTTTAGATTCAGGCCAAGTGCAGGTGTGCAGTATCCCATGATCCGTACGGTTCACACGTGCCAGGGACGCTGGCCAGACGCCCGAGCGTGGTGCAGTTGCCATCATGACCCAGCTGCACACAGCATTGTTGCCTGGATGGTCGGTCCTGCCCTCACCTTGCTTGTTCAGGGGGCTCAGGACAAACACCACCTGCTCATTAAAGTTGTCCTTGAGTTCCCCGAGCTCACTGTCCAAGTTAAACAATTCCTAATTAAAGAGAAAGACTTTTTCATAAGTAGCGATCCATTTAATAAATTTTCACCACAGATGCGTGCACTGCTCTATTTTGTGCTGCGTAGACTTGCCTTGTGTGTAACTGCTGGGAAAGGAAGGTCAGGGCTGTCACAAGAAATAATCTTCAGTCATATGACTTTGGCATCCCAAACAGCTACATGCTTTGGGAAAATAAGCAAAGCCTATTGAACTTGAGATGGGAGGGAGGGAAGTGGGTCAGACTTGGGCATTTTGTCTGAAAGGGCACCACCTTTGTCCTGGCAGTGTTGACAGGGAGAGATTAGAGATGGTTCAGGTACTGAAGCAGAGAATGCTTCAGCCAAGGTCAGGGGGAGACCCCCCTGCTGGGACAGCCTAGCCTGCTGTACATTTGTATTTCAAGCTGATACATAAAACCCACTCAATCTCTCTTGGCTAATTCAAAAACTCCTGTGTAAGGACTGCTGAATGAAGGGTCACATTCTGCAACCATTAATTTAACCTGAAGCAATGCTATAGCTATGATGTAGTTTTGGACCAGCGAGGTTTGTTGGCAATGCTACTTTTTAGATTTGCAGATGTGTTTAGCCTCACAGTTAGTTATCTTTCTTCTAATACCATCTTTGGAATAGCTGCATATATCCATCCATTTGTACTTTCATCTGCATATGGACATGCAATTATCTCAAGCCTATTAATATATTTACTCTGGTTTTCTGGGCCATATATTTATAGAAGTGGTACTGAGATGTGAGATAGCATCGTAAAGAGAAAACCCCAGAGTATTACCTGCGATAGATTTGTGTGTGGTATGAAATAACTTTCTCTACAGTTGGAAAAGATTACTGTACCTACAGTTTTGGGGAAAAACCACAGCTGTAATTTGAAGGTATTTTATTTTCAGCTGAGTGTCACACTTTCTAGAAATGTATTAGAGAAAGGTCAGTGAAGCCACTGTGCAATTTCAAAGAGGTTCTTTTTACAATGCATTTCTGAGGAGACACTGAAATAAATAATTGCAATCCAACTTTGTAATTCTAAGCACCGCTGTATCACTTATCAAAATGCTCAGTTGTGTAAGGCCTCTGTAAGAGCATGTGTTAATGTAAGGCAGTTTATAGAGCAAACAATAGGTAGTGTCAATGAACAGTACTGCACACTAAATCAATGAGGGGTGCTCTTGACTTCAGGTTTGCACAGGTTCACAAAAGAATTTGTTCACTTCAGTCTCAGCAGTCGGCTGTGAGATGTGTTAGTTTTCCAGTGAATGCATTCTCATTTCTTTGTTCTAGGACCTGTAGGTGCCTTACTGGCAGAGAATGCTATTGATTAAAATAACTGCATGGTTGTTTTTTTCTTCTTCTTTTCAACCATTTTAGGGGTAAATTACTGATCTGGTGACCCCACTGAAAACCTTCAAAAAATTCCAGTGTGCTTTATGGGGAAATACAGTTGGTTCAACATATTACACCCTGTTCCTTTATCAAATGTTTTGTTGTAATGAGAGAGGACACTATTGCTGATGACAATCTTTGTTTGGTACTGAAATCTTGTAGGACTTTTAGCAGGATGCAGTTCAACTCAGGTTATCTTGGGCAATACGGAATTTGGTACTGATCTTCCAAGAAGTCCCAGCTTCCTGTTAAAAACTAATAGTGCAAAATGTGGGAAATAAACCCTTGCAAGCTATACGATAAGAAGTATTTAGATAGCAAAACTCCAAACATTTTGCCTTAGAAGTGCATGAAGAAAATATTCCTAATCCCATCTCTTGCCTGCGAGCTCATACGCAAAGATGACCACAAATTTAGCTTGATGGGCCGTTTAAACCATGCCTCTACTGCTGAGCTCCTGCTTGTTCCACCAGCCCCCTTTCCCAGCAGGGCTGTGCTTTGCACCGTGGCAGCTGTCCCTGCTGCAGGCAGGAGGGCTGCGGCCCCCCAGGCCCCCTCGCCACTGCCGGGCACCAGGTGGGTGCTGCTCTGAAGCCATGTCCCTGATGCCGCTCGCTCGCTGCAGGGAGCGACTGGCACTGGTGTACGGGGAGGTGAGGAGCAGGTTGATGTGTGAGGGACGTACGCCACGAGGAGCAGGTTGACGTGTGAGGGACGTACGCACGAGGAGCAGGTTGATGTGTGAGGGACGTACGCCACGAGGAGCAGGTTGATGTGTGAGGGACGTACGCCACGAGGAGCAGGTTGACGTGTGAGGGACGTACAGCACGAGGAGCAGGTTGACGTGTGAGGGACGTACAGCACGAGGAGCAGGTTGACGTGTGAGGGACGTACGCACGAGGAGCAGGTTGACGTGTGAGGGACGTACGCCACGAGGAGCAGGTTGACGTGTGAGGGACGTACAGCACGAGGAGCAGGTTGATGTGTGAGGGACGTACAGCACGAGGAGCAGGTTGATGTGTGAGGGACGTACGCACGAGGAGCAGGTTGACGTGTGAGGGACGTACGCACGAGGAGCAGGTTGACGTGTGAGGGACGTACGCCACGAGGAGCAGGTTGACGTGTGAGGGACGTACAGCACGAGGAGCAGGTTGATGTGTGAGGGACGTACAGCACGAGGAGCAGGTTGATGTGTGAGGGACGTACGCACGAGGAGCAGGTTGACGTGTGAGGGACGTACGCACGAGGAGCAGGTTGACGTGTGAGGG
>JAVJGJ010000001.1:79961224-79985906 GCA_035590215.1 Microhierax caerulescens
TGGTCAACAGATTTAACTATGTTTATGATTGGGTTTACTTCAAGATTTGTGTATGTAAGGCAATAACAGCATACCAGATGTCAGTTGAAGAAGCTGGAAGAAATTATTACATCTGAAAAAGACCATTTAAAAACTACCTGTTTGGCCTGACTGCTGCTGTCATGGCAAATCCTCTGTTGCTTCAGTGAACTCCACTTGGATGGCTGTGTGCACTCATGTTGAAATACCCATTAAAATCAAGGGGGAATCTGCAGAGGCTCAGGAGTTTGCAAGTGTAGAAATAACTGCTGCATTATTGACTGAACTACCCCTCTAAGGCAGGTATGGCTGAGAAGTAGGTTGGTCTCTGAAGGCACCAGATGCAAAAGGTCTCAATTCATGCTTTCACCTTACTAAGTAAGGAATGTAATCCAAGCTGAGAAACAGCAGAAAAAATGGAGTCATGATGGAATGTTAGAATGTTGTGTCATACTTCCTATTAGTGTGACTTAGCTCTTTTTAGAACTTCAGGTTTACTCTTAATTTCAGATGCAGCCTTTTTCTGCATGAAACAAGAAGAGATGACAAATCTTTGGTTGACATTGGGATGAAAATGATTGATGATCCTTTATATGGGCAGGATTATTGAAAGGATGAATGTTAATGCTGTAAAAATAACACCAAAGGGTTCGCTCTTCTGACAGGTGAGATGATGATTTCACTCAGCAACACAAAGAGGGTGAACAAATGGTTAATGTTAATGGGGTGGGAAAGCTATGCATCTAAGTAGAGGTCTGTACAAAATGGCTGCCTGCAGCCTTAACTGTTAATTAGCTCCAACACTGGTTCAGCAACCGCAGCCGTGTTTTGTGTGACCTCATTGGTGTGGCATCTGGGCAATTATCTTTGGGATAATGAGCCCCTTCATCCATAGCAGAACAACAACATCTCACTTGGCTTGTGAAAGATCAAAGCCAATCTGCTGCTCATCAGGGTGCCTGCCATCCCCTTTGTATCACACCTTATTTCAAACCTAACCTTTCACATCCTACATTAATTGTTTTTAGATTAAAAATTAATGAATCCATTTTAACAGCATTGGGAGGGGGGATAATAAGCACAAAGTATCATCCAAGTGGTAATTTGGATCTTAAATATTCCTGTCTGAGTTTTGAAAAGAAAGAGAAACAACATTCCAGATCACTGGTTACAAATGATCATAGTCTTTTTCATCTATGAAGAACTGTAATTAACAGAAATTATAGTCCTTCTTCCTCAACAGTAGAGTTTTAATGAAAATAATTCTTACTAACTATTCACATAATACAAGAATTGTAGAAATAGCCACCAAAAGACTTTTTCTTTTTTCTTGTCTTTTTGTATTCCACACATGGTGTAGAGCCAAGCTTTTAAAACATTTGACCCTTCACAGAGGTTTTTCCCAAATTTCCATTCATTCTTAAAGGGTAATGTGAAGACTTGTTTGATTCCACTGAAATAATAGAATATGTCGTGGATAAATTTCTGTTAAGACTACTCTTTCATCTTTATTGATAAGCTGTGAAGCTTTTCCCCTTGCTTTGAAGAGTGCTTATAAAGATATGTTGCAATTTCACAAGGTGTGGCTATCAGTGCAGGAGCATGATATGAATTGCTAATGGTTTTAATTGCTTTGTTTTAACCAGGTATAAATAGGAAATAATTACAGAAGCTCAAATTCTGTCTCCATTCCCTAGATTTTGCAGTGTGTAGGTGTTTTGACTTTTTCTCCCCCACTTGTACAGTAGTTAGGCTTCTTCTACAGACTTTGATTAAACTGAAAGAGAGTTATGGTTTAATTTTCCTTAGAAGGCAAGGGCGCTTCATCTAGCTAAGAGTAGCTATTGAGTTTCCTTGAAATGGCAGCTAGAAAGTTACCCGTTGCCTAATATAAAGCAGCAATATCAACATTGGTTTTGTTGCTCTTCTTTCCTTTTTATAGGCTAACACTAATAAACCATCATGTTGTGAGACCTACAGAACATATCTTTGATGGCTCTGAAAATATCTTCCTTGTTTTTATTTGCACGGGTATCTCATATTTGCTTTTATGTTCATTCAACATGTCTTTGAACTGTTAGTTTCATAATTCTGGTTTTTCTTTCCTTTGGGTCAAGCTAATAAAATCTAACTAATTAATTTACACTGTAACCTTCAGACTTTTAATTACCATGCTGGGAAGGTAAGAAACTAAGAGGTTAACATGTATGGCATGTTTTCTTATGAAAGTCAGAAGGAGATTTTTATGTTTTTATATATAAAATATATAAAATTCTAAGTAGCCCTGATCTTCTGCATGGCTTAAAAATTACTTTGAATTTTAGCTGTTCAACTATCATGAATGCAGTAAGCTCAAAAGCCTGTTATGGAGTTTTAATTACACAGGTAATTTAAAGGCAAGGTATTTACCTCTGTTTTGAGTCATTCCACAACTCAACTTTCTGAGTGGTGTGCATGGTGTGTTATAAGGGATGACAGCAATGTTTTGGGAACAGCATATGTCACATGACGCCCTGCGCCTCAGCTAGCACTGATGCCATCTGATGGCTCTTTCAGAACCCATCTCCTTTTATTTTAGATACCTAGTGAATGCAGCTTCTGTTGCTGTGCTTAAACAGCCATTTCCCTTCATTAATTATCATCTGTGTAGTTTCTCTATTGATCCATTCCCATGTTCTATTTGCCCTTTCAAGTGCTGCCACAGCTTTGATGAGGGAAAAATAAAAAGAAATCTATTGTTACCTACAAACACTCTTCCTTTTCAGTGGATAGGCTATTTAGTACATAGGCTCTTTTACCATTAAAATCCCCTTTATGAATCTTTATGAGACATCACACAAATGTACGGAGTGCAAATATGGAGCACCGTTCAATCAGCAAAGGTTAATGAAGACAGCCTATTAGTATCCTGCTGGGTTTGTTGCTGAATGTATTGTAGTAATGCTTAAGAGGTTTTGCTCTCAAGAGAGCCCCAGTACAGTAAGGCAGGACATGCACCATATGTGGGCAGAGAGATAGAGAACGCTTGTAAGTTCACAGACAAGGCTGACTAAAGACCTGGAATTGAGATGGCTGATTTAAAAATAAAATCTAAGCATCATGCAAGGACCGTTCACAAGGGTCCCTCTCTCCTTACTTTTCTAGGGTGGCTATTGAAATGTATAAGTTACTAAGTACATGGCTTGAAAAGGGAGGCAGAGGAAATTCTGTGGTTCAGTGAAAATGGGGTCCAAAAGAATGCCTCAGACTCTTTTTAATAGTGGTGAGGTACTTCACACTGTTACTGTCCCAGTCATTCCATACATAGCTTTATTCTGTCTTTACAAAGGGAGATATCTAACATAGTATTATTACAATTTTACCGAGGGAGACTAAAGATAGATGAAATTTCCTCTTGTGAAAGTGAATGGGAGTGACTGGCTAAAGCTTATGCTCAAGGAGAGCAGCAGAAGATGAATTCCTGAGTTGCAGAATGAATTCCCATCTCCTGCATCACACTTCTATGTCAAAGGTGTCATCATTCCTTGCATTCTGTGTTATTATAAATCCAAGCACAGTGCTTCACATGAAACAGGAGAATCTTCAGCACAGTTGTTTAGCAGTTTTACACTTTTCCTGTATTTTCAAGGCATTACCCATCTGTAATCAAACTCTTTCTTCTGTAAATTCCAGCTAGCTCTTGTGGATTCAGGATTTAAGCCAAATCTTTCAAGGCAGTGACTTGCTGGGGAATGCCCTTCCCCCTCCATGCCCCTGGCCTGCCCCATTTCCCTTTCAGTTTTGCTGGGAAAGTGTTTTGTGGCATCAGTGTTCTTTGCTCCTATTATAACCAGTATATTATTGTGTGCATTTTCCACATTGAATAGAAATGTACTTAGCAATTGTTATCTTTATTCTTCCCTTTATTTGCTAGTTCTTAATCTGTAAAACTTAATTTGCTCTTTTTTTTTTAAATCTAGTTAGATTACATTACATGCATGGATATAAATTGTAAAAGGCATCTATTAGCCTAGAGCTTCCTATTGGTCTCTCGCTTTAAACAATCTTGTGCTCCTATGGTATCACAGCAGAAATGATAGCTAATGCTAACAGGGAGACTTGCAGAATGCTGATGCCAGAAATGTGTTCCTAGCTCTGCTGCTTGATTGTTCCAAGACCTCTGTGATGTACTGTCATGCTTCACTGAAGTTTTCCAACCTAGATGCTAAAAATTACTCTTTCTAGTCACCTATGGATGACATGCCAGTGCTGATTTTCAGAGCTGCTGAATACATGCAGTTTCCTCACACTTTAAATAATTGCAGGCCTGCACTGCCTCCAGAAAATCGGGTTGTCTCCTCTAATGCCAAGCTATGGATACAGATGCCTCATGTTGTATATACATTTGACTTTGTACGCCATTTAAGCTGTCTCACTCTGATGTGGTTTTTGCCTCTATTTCTTTTTTTCCCCAGAGGTCATGTTTTTGCCTCAGGTCACTTACATTATTATTAATGGTACATCATAGATTGTTAGGGGAAAAAAAAGGATGGTTTAGATGAGTCAGGCTGAAGTACTCCCCTCCTCCTTCTGTAATTATCAGGGGGAGTTGCTCTTTTTTAGTGCCAGGCCAAATTCAAGAGTTTGGGGTAGGTCAAGTTGTCTGAAGGTCATTAAGACCCAGGGTCTAGCTGCTTGATGTACCAGTCTGGTAAGGGATGCTAGAGAACACAGCATGGAAGCCAAAGCTGCTCAAAGTATTCCAGTCATTGCAGATGGGCACATTTGTAGATAAAAATCTGCTTTTGATTCTAGAGGTTGTTTGTGACCTGGAAGAGGAAGGCTGCTTTGGTACTGAAGTTATTTCTGAGGGGGGAGCTAGAAAGTAAGCTGCTTGCTGATAGGAAATGCCATTCATATTGTTTGTTGGAGGCTTTCCAGATTCCCTGTCCTGGTTTTGAATGCCAGGGGCAGGTCTGCCCTTTCTCTTTTTGGAGCTGACTGGCAAGTGGTGCTATTTTAAAGAAGTCCTTTGTTTCTCTGAGTGTTGACATATGCAGGGTGAAGTATTAGCATTTTATGACGTTGCCAACTCAGGAGCTCCAACCTCACAAGTCAAACACCCACATTATGAAGTGTAACTATTAAGTTTGTTAAATTTGCATTGATATTGAAACTTGAAGAGTTCTAGTTTCCAGGTCTCTGTGTTATGACAAGAAGGGCTAGAAAACACACTGCTGGAAACCCCAAAAGGAAATCAGAGGTTCTTCAGTAGCTGGTGTCCTTCAGCTGGAGTGAGAGTAATGAAAATGCCAAATATAGCATGGTCTGTTGACTCTGAAGATATCTTGCTGCAGGAGAGAGCTGTTTGAAGGAAATCTTGTTTTATTATGGTGCCAATATTTTGGAGTCTGAAGAGATCCTTTTCATGTTACAGTTGTCTTCTGCCAAGCTGTGTGAAATGGACCGTTTGTGCCGCATGGTTTATATGTGGGGCATTACCAAATGCTGTTGCAGAACAGTTGATAAGAAAAAATGCCTCTTCCCTCTTGAGACATTCCTTGAAGCAATAGCAGAGCTAAGAGGAACAGTTTGAGAAATGTGTTTAATCTAGCAAAAAGTCCTGTAATTTGCCATATCTCTTTCCATGACATAGGATGACAACAATGATCTTAAATGCTGTAGCTGTGCATGCTTTAACATGAGATTAGTGTTACTTTCTTGTTATGTGTTCTAGTTATATCAGGATGTGCTTAAAAAGCATGTTAAAAACAATATAAACCATTTATGTAAATATTTCTCTTTCCTGTGAATGACTTTAAGCATAGAAAGTTCTGACATTAGAGAGGTAACAAACACATTTATAAAGAAACTACTCAAGTCAATGGTGTGTGAAGGGTGTTAACATAAGTTAATGCCATCTGGAAACCAATGATTAGATGAAGATGGAGAAAATAAAAATTGGTGTTGCATAACTTTGTTAGATACTATTTGTTCATGACTAGAAGTCTAAGCTGTATCTTGAGTTTACTCAAAAGTCACCTTTATTTAAATTTCAAGTAAGTGAAGATTTACTGAATATTGAAAATTCAGTAAAGCATTTTCTGCTTAAGAAGTCACATGCAGTTTCATGAGCTTAGCAGGCTTGAAAGTTGCTCTCTTTTGAGGCAGATTGAACAGTAAATGCAATGATGGCTATAGTTTTTCAGATTCATTCCTTCTGTATCCTTTTTTTTTGATCCACAGTGTCAAAAAGGTTGAATAGCTTTTTCGCTACTACCTCCCCTGGCAGTGGAGATCTGCAGTTCTTTAGTTTTTATGGCATACCAACATGTAGAAGTTTTTTCCTACACGGACTACTGAAAACTCCTGTCCAGCTGATACACTTCAAACAACAGGATTTTTTTTTTTGACTGTGTGGGGTGCTGATCCTTGCTGAATATTATGCTAGTTAGGTTTGATAGCATCTACAGTGTAGTCAAGCTCCAGCAAAGGACCACCAGATTTTACATATAATTTCTTTGTTTGCACAGGCCAGACAGACTCAGGCTTGTGGCTGTGTAATGCACTGCTGGATGTTTCTTGTATGACCTCACGTTCTATAATCAAGAATTTCAAATTAATACTTTAAAAACCTCTAAAATATCCACGTGGTTCTTATAAATTTATCAGGGTGTAATACAGAATAATGCATGTATGCAAAAGCATGAGTTATGATGCCTATGGGAACCATAACTTTGCATTTCCTCACTTTTGAGTGTTAAAGTGGGTTTTACATTCCTAGTCATACTAGCATTAATACAGTTTAGTGCAGCAAATTCCTGGCGCTTGTCCATTTTTATTCCAGTCCCCAACATCAGTTTCACTGGTTTTCTTTTGGGAAATAAAATAAACCCTCTTAGTATATACTTAGGATCAGGTGATTCTTGCTCTACCTGAGTTAACAGATCCAGGTCATACTTCAGATAAAGTAACCTCAGTATTTTGCTTAGTTTGCACAGCAGGAATAAAGGAGGTGTAGATGCTTGTTAAACAGCTGTAGGTGCTGTTAAACAGTGGGGAACGTAGAAACTTCTAAATAAAACAAATCATGCTTGCAGGCAGAAAACTTGAAAAAAACTTAGTTTAACTAGAGCATTACTGCTTCAATTTAGCACAGAGAGTATTTCACAGTGCTGTAACAGCAATCGAAATGTTAATGCAGACCTTAAAATGAGAGGTTGTTTCAAACTTAACATGTTTCCTCTCTGTGAATATATTGGTGGCAATTCAGAACATTAATACTGTTGACAGTGAGGAAGCTGTGTTATTCTCAAAGGCTCTATTTGAAATATATTAAAAATTAAGACATTTTTTGAGAAGATGGTGGTCCTGGACTAGACTACTGCTTCTAGAAGAGTCTGGAGTTTTGATCTTGGTACTGATGAACGTGTTTCCTTGTTTACTTCCTTGAGTTACAATGAAAAAAATTGATGTTTGAAACCATGGTGATGGGAAGCCATATCTCCTGCCTTCACAAAGCCCTTAACAGTCTCTAAACCATTAGATTAGGGATATAAAAGGGAGACTTAAAGAATGAGCTGTTACTGCCTGACCCATTTCCTTTCTGAAATACAGGCAGAGGCAGCTGTAGAGTTCCCCATTGAAATTATCATCCTGGCACTACATCAAAAGAGCATAAAAATATTCAGCATTCTTAATAATTCTAATGGCATTCAAATTTCTGGTTGATTTTTTTTTTCTTCCATTTTGTGCATCATTCTACACATTTCAAGGTAGAATTTTTTTTTTTTTTTTTGTCCTGTAAATATTTATATTTGGTCATCTTACAGGTGGTCACAGTGTTTAGGGGCATAAACTGTAGCCTGAAGTTAGGTATTATGTCCTTAGTTTAAAATGTTTTCTAATAGGAAGAGAGAATTGTAGCTACAGAAAGATAATGCAATGCAGAGTACTTTGTGCTAGTATTTTGTATGTTGAATAATAGGTTCAGTGATTCTGCTAACTGTTTATTCTAAGTCCATTTAATTTTATTATATCTTCCTAGTTTTGCTGCTCCTAGCACTTGTGCTTACTAGACTGGTGTAGAATTGACAAAATGCCTATCATTCAGGTAGCTGATAATCACATTTGTTGGGACTCATGATCATATATCACAGACACACAATTACACAGGAGATAATATGTTCATTCTATGTACTTTCATTTTATTATGGAGTTACCTTTGCTGCTCCACTAGTTAACATTAAGCCCCATTTTTCACTTTAATTCTATTAGTTTTGTGCAACTAAAGCAGCATGTCTTACCTAGGTTCACAGCACTTCTCATTGTGTATAGATTAAATACTTTCGATAATGTAAGTTCAACACTTAGCTTTACTTAAACTTGAGAAATTCAGCAATCTCTGCAACTAGTTCTATTTTCTTTGCTGTATGATGCTTCAGAGTTTTGTATTGTTTCCTGCAGTTTCATTGATGAAAACCTGAATGCACAGGTGTTGGCCTTGTTTCTGAAGGAAGGAGGCTTATGCGCTGTGCAGTTGTCAAGTTTATAACTAGTATTTTTTTAACCCATTGCCTGGCTTCGGCCACATTGACAGAGGGTAGAGATCACAGAGGTATGGAAGGTCTACAAGGTTGTCTACATTGGTGGCTGGATAGAAGGTGGCGATCCAAATCAGTGTCAGTTACGCGGTGCCAGCAGTGCAGCCCGCTGAGGGATGTGTGCCTGGCAGGCCGTGCTCGGAGATGGCCATGGCACCCCGTGCCTGTGGGAGAGGCAGGAGACTGAGGCAGTGAAGGAGGAGAAGGAGGGGTCCGAGGGTGGCACTGCATACAGATCTTGATCTTGATCTTGATCTTGAAGATGGGTGTCTTCAGTTCTGTGGCCTGTTGAACAGCCTGTTACGGAGATTATGTGCTAGCGTAGGTAAAATACAAAGGATTGCTATACATACTTGAGTAATTACTTTGCTTATATTAGGTCAGTCACTGCAGTTATTTTCAAATAAATCCATAGTGACAGCAAAGGTGGTTTGGTCAGCCACCACCTTGAGTGTCTCTGTTAGTAGAAATAGGCAAGGAGAATGAGCACTAGTTGGTCATGCTGACAGATTACTTGGGCTCATACCTTCCTCTTTAAAGGTTCCCATTTGGCTGCATGATGGCTTCATATAGTAGTGGAACTATTGCTTTAGCAAAATCAAATTTGTAATTTGATTCATGACACCAGAGGCTATCACTGAAGGGTTTGAGCAGGTGTGTCACTTGCCATTCCTTTTACCTAAATTTTGCTATATTCACCACTTTGTATATCTTTTGTAAGTTTTCTTTTCTTTTTGTCTAGGAAAACTGATGATTTATCAAAGCCCAGGTTGTTGTGATATTGCTGCTGTTATGTATTGTAACTATTTACAGTAAGAAAATAGCAGAAATAATGTGGATTGCTTTGGATTCCAAATGTGCTTTACAGGAAAAATCTTCAGCTAGTATAATTTTAAGTTATTTGAGCTGTAAAACTGTGTAGCTACTAAGATCATCTATGATTGTTGCTGACGAAGTTTATTATGCTCTGTTTTTGATGGTACAATATGCTATTAGATTTTCCCTTCATGTATATTCCTCTGCCTTTATAGTATGCCAAAGAATGCATTGTAGATTATTTTACAACCTGAGGAACTTTGGGGATGAAGCTTGGTAGTAGTAGTTTTGAATTACACTGCATGGAGTTTTTCGCATAATTCTTAAGTGTGCTAATATATTGTCTACGCTGAATTTGAAGTCTCTTTGATTTTTGTATAGGAACTAAAGGATTAGAGAGCTTATTATGTACTAGTGGGTAGCTCTGTGCTCCAGCAGAAACATTAGGGGTATGGCACGCTGTGATGTGTAAACTGTTCTGAGGGCTGAACAGTGACTGTTCCTTCTGTTGGGATGGACCTGATTAATTTTTGGAATAGCTGCTGTTATAAAAAGGTTGATGCACTGTGCGGCCTTATGTCCTCTTCTACTTTGACAAGAGGTGCAGTCTCGCAGCATAAGCTGGTTGCCCATTATCCAGATTGCTCTGTATCCTGCTAATGGGATTTTCACCTTGCTAGACTAGGGAAATAGTTATGGTAAATAGTATCAGGCCTTAAGTTTCTGAAATTAGAAATACCCTGGGGGAAAAAAAAAAAAAAAAAAGAAATCCCAGGCTATTGCTAGTATACTTTTTGCAGTTTGGGAACACTCACCAATACATTTTCATCTTTCTGCAGAGTGCAGATGGTGCTATGCAGATGGTCCACTCCTGACCATGGCTTTTTTAAAGCGGTTTGCTTGCCAGCAGAAACGGGAAATGGAAATGTATGCAGGGTCATCGCTTGAAGAAATGGTGTTTCCTGTGCACTGTGGTTCATGTGGAAGTAGGAGAGAATGTATGCCAGCACGTGTTCACCCTCAATTAGGAGACATATTCATATTGCATATTTCATTGCTGAAAAAGCTGATTCAGTCAAGGTAGTTGATTTGCTTACTTGTGTCTTATTTTGGGTCTGTGAGAAAAACAAAGATTGATAGATAAGAATTTTGTAACAAATAGGCTATGGTCTCCACTGCAATGAGAACATCAAGATATGACAAGGCACATTTATGTACACCTTTGCTGAACTTTTTACACTGCAGCAGTGATTTGATTCAGCTGCCTAGAGGAGGTTGTGATTTAAACTTAGCATTAAAATCAAATTGATCAAGGTTCTGACTACAGTCACATTTATAAAACACCATTCTGAAGTGAGGAATTCTTACTTTATACTTTGTTATGTGACTTCAAATTTATGTCCTTCCTTGGATTTGTGAGCTTAAATAATGTTAAAAATTGCAAAACGTCCTTTTTTTTTCCAGTAGTAAAAAATGATTTCAATATTTTTGCTACAGATGTCCTTGCCCTAGAACCAAATTCTGTAGCAAATATGATTCTCTACAGAGAGCAAGGTCAAGGAAGGATTCACTAGGAAACAAGTAGTACTTCCCTGGGGCATCTAACACCTGCTAATATTTTGATCACACAGAAGAAAGCTGAGCTTGATTATAGTCTTAAAGAAATGTAATCTAGTTGTTCGGAAATGTTTACTTGTAAGTTTTTTAAGTTAATTGACTTTTTAAACTGTTTATAAAAGCTTGTCACAGGTATAATACTTCTGGTCATCACAGAAACTTAAAAAAAACCCCAAAAGACATTTAAAAACTGTTTTCAGTTGCACTTTAATGTCCTTTTTCATAGACTCTTTAAATTATTTAATATTATTCTGTCTTAAGTTAGGCTTATTTAAAGGGCATTATAGCATTACACATGGTTTGTAGTCTCATGAAAGCTGATCTTTGGACTCAGCCAAAATCCTCCAGCTCCCCACCTCCAGTGGATGGTGACCTGGGTGAGTGACTACAGCAGCAAAATTATTTGAGAGATGAATCTGAATTTAAATAAGCTTATTATTGAAATAGGTGAGAAGTAATAAACCAGAATTTCCACTATGAAAATATGTGTAGGAAGTTAATACAGATATGAGAAACTAATAATATCATAATATTATTGTCAATTTCTATATAACAAGGTTTTTCCTTTATTTCTGATACTCATAATTTTAAACTTAGTGTTCTCAGAACAGCTGCAGCACGAGTATTCTGTTAAAATTAATTTTGAGATACAAAATACTTAATTCCTTTAAAAAAGTTACATGGCTTTTCATGTGTTACGATTTTTAGTTTATAAAGTAATCTCTGAATTCTCCATTTTTTAAAAAAGTGTGTGTTTTAATGCAGGTGAATGACAGCAGTGAGCTGTGTGTTCTAAGAGAACATGGCTTTCACACAGCTGTGGGTTCTGGACTAAATGAAATTTTAAATTTGATAGTCAGAATCATAGTAAATGCTCCTTGACAGTTGTGGAGATGGCGTGTACCTTAAATCTAATTGCTTGCAGGCATTTTTTGTTTACTAAAAATAGCATTTGCAAAGTAATAGAAATTACTTGCAAATTTGGAGGGGATTTGGACAGCAGTTTTTTCAAGGAAAAAAAAATCATTAGAGATTTAGAGAAATCGAAATCTTTCATTTTGGCATTCTTCTAAGTAAGAGTTCTTCCTTTTTTATCAATATGCAGCTATTCAGAAAAATGTAGGAAATAATAATAAAAATACAGACTTGTGGAAAAAATAACCTTTTATCTCAGTCCTTCCCCTTTTAATAAATTATCAGAATGTAGCTATCTTCTAAAGGTAAAGCAAATAAATTGTTACTCAATTCACATAGCTAAGAAAAAATAAATACACTAAATCCTTTACTCATCTGGTTCTAATGCGATCACTGTTATTCCATGTTCTGCTTAAATCTGCGTTAATATTCCCCATATATTCTCCCCCTCATGGCCAGTTTCAGTCAATCACATCAGCAGGTGGTGACATTCTGTGGGGAGAGAGAGGGAGATGAAAGCTGAGTATAACTTGGGGTGATTAAAATGATGTCTCAGAGCATGTGCTTTCTTTTACTGTGTGGCACACAGCTCTCTTTCCTTGTTGCTGGTGATAGTATTACTTACTGGTGAAGTGAGCATGTTTTTAAAATTTAGAAGACTGTGCTTAAAAACTCCAAAGCACTAGGGAAAGATCTGGACTGTAACCCAGGGAAGTATGTCACACAGGTTTGTTTGTGTACTCTGATTTTACCTCCTCCTGAGTGTATCTGTAATAACTGTCCTTTGTGAAGATCCCCCAAAAGTCACAATGAAAGGGGAAGGAGATAGGATAATTTAGCTGACTACTGTCATAAAGAGTTTTACTGCAAATTATGGTATGTTCAGTCAGATTTAGAAAACAACAGGCATATTCCTCAGTGAATCATCCACTGCCAAGTTATAAATAAAACCATAAATCAAATGTATTTGTTTAGTAGTTACTGTTCCCATCAGAATACGACCAGAATCCCTTACTGAGACTGACATTTGTTTACAGCTGTTGGTATTCTGAATTCTATTTTTTTGCTATCAGAAACTGCTCATTCATGAAGTGAAATTAGTTTATGAAAATACGGGTTACAGCAGTTAAATGCAACATGATAAAATTATGAACTGGTATTAACAGAAGAATGATAAATAAATACTTCACTACATTGATCTAATAGTCTTAATATATTTTAACATTATGAATGAAGGAGTTTAAAATAACCCTGGTTTTATACAATTTTTTCTAAACAACCTAAAATGGAGGAGTGTTGATTTCCATGAGCTCTTACTGAAAGATGCACCCTTAAGCTTCATACAGGTGAATATCAAATCTTTAGTCACTGCATGTGATGATTTTCAAACTAAATCAACCAATACTTCAAAATAATTGAATTTTCTTGTGTTTCTTCCCAAAAGGTGTATCAAGGATGGTCTGAATTAAGCAACACAGTGAATCTGCAATGTTTGTACAACCATGCCAAGCATGTATCTATATTTACTTACATTAAATTTTTGCTCAGCAGCCTTACCACATTTTAATTTTTTTCTTCACCTTAGCATGCTGCTTTTACTTTGTGTCTTATCTAGCTTAATGTGTGGGATCCAGAGAGTTGGAGACTGAGGCAAAAATACTTAGATCTTGAACTTTACAGCTTATCAGAAGTAGTAGTACAGCAATAGGAGAGGGCATAGCTAGAAGGGAAAGTATTTAGGCCATAGGAAATAGTCCGGAGAAGGGAAAAATGGAGAAAAGAATTAACACTTGACCTCTGTGGGTCATGTCATATATAAGAACAGCGGGAAGCTACTTTTCAAAAGGAAAAAACCCCAACCAACCTAGCCCTAGTGAACAGACTAAAACTTTCCTGGAGTTTGTAGTAGCACGTTGGCAAACTAGTACTAGAGCTCAGAGGTAATTTCAGAGCATTTAATTCAGGCATCAGAGTTTATTCACTGAAAATTCCCTGAAAAATTGAGAAGTAAATATGTTACTTGTTTATGATGAAAAATTCTGCTGAAATAAATATTTGCTATTTCTTATTAAGAAATATTAAATTCAGAAGATAAAAGGTAACAGATTAAGAAGTTATAATAGGAGATAACCACATCAATAACAAAAGTTTTAGTTCAACACTCAAACTTTTGAGTTGTTTTATAACTATATTTAGCTCTAAATTTGAATATGAAATTTGTCTATGTCCTATTGGGACAGTACCTCTTCACTGAAGTGGATGAAGCCAGATGTCCCTCAGAACTTGGAAAGTTTTCCTGAATGCCTATAGGACTGGACACCTACCCCACAGGGAAATGAATTTTAACTTTTGAAAATGGCCACTATCACTTTAGGTATGTGAATTAAAACCATCCATTTGAAGTTTCTTAAATTTAGACATCCTGGTAATCAGTTTTTTTCAACTAGACTCTTCCTGGTTAAGTCATCTTTTATGATCACTTGGTAAAATTAATTACACAGGCAAAACTAAAAAAAACAACAAACAACAACCAGGATAAAGTTGAATACTCTCTTTACCCTAAATATGCCTGTCTGCTTTGCAGTTTCTTAATGTTAATATTAAATGCACAAAGGAAACGGCAGAAAAGGCTCTGTTGCAGTCTTCATCTGTAGTGACATGAAATGCTACTGTATGTTCAATGAAAGATTTTAAAGAAAGATCAGTCCTGCATTTGCAAGGTCATTGTCCTAGCTGTGTATTTGCATAAAATTTGGAATTCTGTATATCCAACAGCTAGACAAATTTAGAATTCAGATCAAAGCTCCTTCTTGTCTAAATTAGAGAAACTGCACCTGTCATCATTTATACAATTGTCTTGTAAGGATGCAAGAAAAATGGAAATATTTCAAAGCATGTTTGGAAATTTATTTAGTAGAAATAGGTGGAGATGAAAGTAAGGTGGAGTAATTGTGTCTCTCCCTGATACGTACTTTAGAAGAGGATTTACTGAATATTTACAGTAACTGCAAGAAGGTTGAAAAACAATAGAAAAGAGTGAAATAATGAGCAATTCTGAAAAACATTGCCTTTTGAGGTAATGCCACGTGAAAGTTGCAGGTTCTTCATACAGAGGGAGAACAAAATAAATAATTATTTGATATGTACTGGAATAGAGAGGAGATGATCCTGGGCCTTTGGGAATCTGTTGGATTTGCTAACATAGGGGGGGAGAATCTGCAGAATTCCAGGTTGAGGGAGAGGCTGACCTCTTGATGAAGGCTTGTAGTGAAGAAGAAAGGAGAACTGGGGCAGCAAAGGATGAAAGATATTGACCAAAATATGTGGAATGTCACTTTAGCTGACGCTAAAGTAATATCTTAATCTATGCAAAAGGCAACTAATATTTTTAAGATAATTGGACCATTAAAGCCAGAGTCTAGTTTGATTCAACATTGGGTTTTGCATTAATACCAGTGGGGTGCAGGGAGGTGAAGGTAAGGAAGGCAAGTTTCACATGATGACTCAATAGCATTGTTATTTGGTTGTCTTATTCAATGACTTGAGAATGGAAAATATACTGTTGAGACAGTTTCTGTGTAATTTTTCATTTTCTTTTCGTGTCTTTCAGCTTTATGTTTCTCTTATATTTTTGGTTTTGTTTTTTGTTTTGGTTTTTTTTTGTCTACATTCATATATTTCAAAGCAACTCCTCCTTCTCATGCCATAGAATCATGAATGAACATAGATAATATCATCATTAGGTTTGGTGTTAACTCAAGTACTAGAGGAACAGAAAGGGAGGCATGTAATTTACCTGGATGTTTTTAGACTGCAGGGTTATTTGTAAGTGTAAATAATATCAAGTAAAGACATAACTCTGATACATGTTCTACTGGCTTATATCTACCTTATGTTTATAGTACAGCATTTGTCCAGGAATGAGTTTCATATTCTTTAAAAGAAAAAAACAACCCACAAACCAACATACAGCACAGAATCAGATTAAGTCCCACAGGTCTGATAAAGTAATTAGATTAGGTGAATGCTCAGTAATGCTCTTCAAATGTTTATCCTCTTTCAGGAATATTTGCAAAAGTAGATGTGAAAACTGTTATCTATGTGAGAGTACTGCGGGTCAAGGATCAGTGAAGAGCTATAGAAAGTGGACTTGAAGAACTGAAGAAATAGTATAATACAATACAAAGGGAACATCCACCAAAAAAGCCCCTCTCTGACTGTGAGTGAGGTATGTTATCATTTAAACTTAACTTCGGGTGACTGTCATTTCAGAACAAGGTCAGGCACTCTGAAGAGTACAAAACCAGAGGCATGAAAGTAATGGACTACACAAGAACTAATATACCAGGGATAGGAAAAATACATATTGCTGCAAAGACAATATTATTCAGTGTTAGAAAGAAGCCCATACCTCTTGAATGTCCCCAGAGTGTAGAACGGTGGTAGCACAGAGCTGAAATCAGTGGTTTAAGCTCAGTGTTAAGCATTACCCTATGGTAATGAATGAAGAAGTTGTCAGAACTGTGGCGTGCATTTTTCTAGCTTCAAACCTTTTTGTGAATCATACCGGGATTTGTTTTATTGCTGTGGCTGCTTACTTAGTGATCAAAGAAGCAGAGTACATCTCTACAAGAGTAATAATCTGGTGCAGATTTGGTGTGGTTTATGTATACGTTAATCATTAGTTATTCTACGGCCAGTGGAATACCATGTGTGTAACGTTAGGACTTGGAAAGGACAGTCCGGGTAACTACTTGCTCCTTGGGACATACTAGAAGTTGACTATCTTTTCAAGTTATCCTGAACATTGATGAGCAACTAAATGGGTACATTTTTATTCGCTGGGAGCCAAAATAACTTCGATCTACAAATACACTTAAGCTCCAGAGACTTTTAACAGGGCTATAAAAAGAGAATTTTTCAAATTTTCAGTCAGAAAGAAGACACGGACTCCTCAAAAATATTAAATTGTTTAAGAACTAGGTGTCTCTTCAGTGTTTTCATAATTTGATCTAGCAGAAATATAGTCTACTCTTCAGTAATCACAGGTGAAAACTAGGCCTTATGGGAGTCAGTAACTAATTCTGCCATCAGCATCAAGGGAGCCAGGATTTGCATATTAATTTCTGGATATGTGTGCATTATATTCATGAGTAGCTAGAGTGGAACATTCTGGCTACATCTGTAAATCTGCATTTCCCACTTCCACATACTAACTAGGTATAAAATTGTGTATAGTATACTCTGGGGCCTATAGCCTTGGATATGAAAAAATTGAGTCCTAAATATGTCTATTGACAAATACGCAGATTCCCTGAGAAAATCATTAGATGCAGAAATTTACTGCTGGTTATATACAGTATGTGTGCATATCTATTGCAATGACACAATAAAGAATGTTATAAATTTTTGGAGGAGTAGTGTGATACCAACCTTAAAAGGTGCTTGAGGAATATAAACTACCAATGAAACCTGTAGGGAAGAAAAAGTAAACTCTGTATGGCTTAGAAGAATGGTGTTAAGAGCATTAAACCTGATGGAGGTTTAAAATTGCTGCATTAATGTATACACATTACAATGTATATAATACAGCACTATTTTTAGGAACAATGAAGAGCCCACTGAAAATTTCTGAAGTTGTCCTGTAAGGGCATGAATTCAGAGAGAACATGGATCACTAATTTTTTTTTTTTTTTTTGGTATGCAGCAGTGGATGACCAGTCATATTTTTAAATTATATAATTTTTCTGTGTGTTCCCTTTTTGTTCACTTTCCATGTACATTTATGTGATTGAGTTTTATTGGCATGGCAGTTTGCAAAAGAATGAGTTTCAAAGTTGTGTGCATGATGATGAAAGGAAAATGGATTTTAAATTTACATGCATAGAGTAATCTTAGCAGCAGTGTTTGCACATTCGTCTATTAGGAAACAGATTTAATGGTGATGTTCATTTGTGTCTACTCACAGTGAATGAAGGGCACAATAACTTGTGAGCTCTTTAAAATTCCCCTGAGAACTAAGGCATTTCTCAGAAGTTTTTAACAGTTGTGTTGCTCTGTTAGGTTGAGTGATTGCCAAGATCTTTTCATTTGGTACAAAATCATTGGAAGGCTCCAGTAACTAGATAAGCTAGAGAACATTTTGTTGTAACTTTAATGTAGATTTTATTTTCACCGACCTTTAAAAATACTTCTGTTATTCTGTGTTACTTTTCCTCAGCTGCCTTCTCCCAGCTTCCCCCTACAACCCATCCCAAACTCACTTGGTACTATCTAAAAGAATACAACTTCTGCCTAAGGGTATAAAAATTAAAAAGCATTCGAGGTTCCTCTGAATAACCTATATTTTATAGGAGTTATTTTCAAAGACTAAAATTGTACTGCAGTTCTACAAAGCCTTTGGAACCTGTATATAGTAAAGTTGATTTGCAGTATTCATATACCTTTCATGTGAATCTGATGAAAGGAATTTAATTCCAATATCTATTTAAAGGCCTTGATCAGTTCGGGTTGAGTTGTTTTATTTTATCAGGACCAGACAGAGGGAAGTTCTTATTTTGGATAATTTTGTCTATTCCTCTTTCAGTGGAACTTCGTTCCTTCTTAAGTTGTGCTTTCTGGAGCTTTATTCGGGCTGGGTTTTAAATGATTGAGTGATGAGACTTCCAGTGGGAACCTATAAGATCTTTTACAAAACCCCTCTACCACTACTGATATATGGGGAAATGGGAAATGAATTAATGTGTGTCTATAATTGGAAGATTTACATGCCAGACAGTAATGAACAGCCTGCAGCCACAAAAGTTATGTTTTCCTTATTTAATTACTCTAAAAATTAAATTTTAATAGTTTTTTTCTAGGTTTCTCTGTTATTCAGTGAAAACCATAAAATATATACCGGTTCCACTGGGCAAATACACAAAGAAATTTCACTTTCTGTTTTTAATACTACATTTATGTTATTTTCCTATATTTCTGTGTTACTTTTTCCATTTTATCTGTGTAGAAAGTAAATGCTGTAGCACAGATTCATGTTGCAGAGAAAAGTCTTTACTATTGAAGGTGGATTATTTCTTTTCTCTTTGCCAGAGTTTTATTTCTCTAATGAAAAAGTTGGTTGTTGAATTATGGAGTTAGAGCATGTAATTTCAAACTTTTTCTTTTATAGTCTATTAACCTAGCTTCTGTTTCTCCACATTTTTCATTTTCACTTTCACCTATGGATCCATTATGTTGGCACTAATTGAAAACACAGTCTTAGAATAAAACATTCCGCGTTTCTTTGTTTCTTTGGCTTACAAATTAGCTTTTTTTTTTTTTTTTTTTTTTTTGTCTCTGTCAAACTAGGCATCAAAATTGTGGAAAACTTGTAGTCTGAAGGATCCTAGTAACACACAACTATGCTCAGCTTGAGCATGGTTGACAGCACAACTACACAGTGCCTATGTCAGTTTAGAAGATAGTGGTTCCCAGGAGAAATCCCTTTGTCCTTCAACAGGATGAGCCCATTGATCAAAGGTTTCTATGCACCTGAAATGTAATTGAACTTTACACATACACTGGCAGAAAAGGCAGCGCGTGGACCTCACTTGCTATTCATTCTGCTGTCATGCTGTATTTTGTCTTCTGCTGACACAAGTACTTCTGAGTGTGTATTTCAAGCCAAGTTATGGAAATGGTAGAGGTCTCAGACTCCTTCAGGGTGTTTTCCCCTAATTAAAGATATTTTAGAACATATAGCTCTAATACTTCATCTGATTTTTGGTGTACTGAGGAGAACCCTGCCTTATATTGTAGGCAGAAAGAGGTATAGTAGATAGCCCCCAGCTTACAAGGTCAGGAGAACCTGTATGAAGCCCTTCTCAGCCAAAGGCTTGCGAAATACATGTAGACATTTTTGCATCATTTTGAAATTAAAAGTAGTAAAACAGTGTTTTCTGTAATGATTACACTTCCTTTGCGTGTGTCTTCAGAAAGCTATAACCCATGTGGTGATACTTACCCTCTGTCTGATGGTGGGAGAGGTTGAAGTTGCAGGGAGGGAGAATCTTATTTACATCAAATTTGGTTTCCTACAGTGACTTGCAAAGCAGCTTGTGAGATGTGTGCAATGCCAAAATTATAGCCACATCCATAGCCTGGGCCCTCATAATGTTTCTTTGGGGTTGATAAACCTGCTTTTTTATAGTGTGGTATAGCCAAACATCAGTATTAAGCACTTCAATTCAGTCTGATGAACAGAACTAATTTGACTTTAATTAAGTCCAAAGTGGCTTCATGAAAAACATTACTGCCAGATGAAAACCATGTAAGCAAACTGTGATCTTTTCTTCCTTCATTCAGACAGTTTTCGTTCTCCTTCAGTAGTTATTTTCTGTGATGTATTGAAAAGAAACATTTCTGGTATCCATATAATTTCTCTTTAGTAGTTTTTTTAAAAAAGTAAATTCAAGCTGTTCATGCATACAGGTGAAATTTCACTGTATTCTTTTTTAGGGGTATCAGTATTTACCAACACTATTTATGTAGGATTTTTTTTCTTTACTGGTGAGTTACAAATAGGTCAGACAAAAAAAAAATAATCCCCAGGTAGTTAAAAATAAAAGCTAGGATAAGAAGGATTTTCTATTACAAGATTTCTCAAGCATGATTACCTATCTCCAAATATATAATACTGCTTTTTGCAACACCCCATACCCAGGTTTTTGTGAAATTCAACCCTTCGATAAAGCTTATGATTTCTTCAGAAAGTCACATTTTTCCAGAGCAAGTGTTTGACTCAGAATTGAAATAAAAAGCAGTATGATAAAGAAGAGAAAAATCAAAAGGCAACTCATGCAGTGGTATACAGTAAGTCCCAAATATCTGATTTCATATATTTAAGATGAGTTATATGTATAGATAAAAAAGTAGTTATCAGTGCTTTTTTTATGATTGCCCTGAATATAAAGCATTGTATTATAAACATCCTATCTAAAAGTAATAATTCTAACGTCAAGAATGTTTGATTAAAAGGTGTTAATCTGCTAAAAAGTAGGTAAGTTACTATTTAGTCACTGAAAAAATGAGAAGTTCTCAGAATTGCTTTTTCTTGCATGTCTTTTTGTAATCTTGGTTACAAATGCAGGGCCTAGGATAATATTTAATGAAGCAAGGTCTTAATCATCAAACCACATACATCACTTTTGTTAAGGCACACAATTCTGTACAGAAACAAGAAAACAAATGCAAAAAAAATAATAGTTTATGAATCTTGGTAGCTTCAGTTAAAAACAATCAAACAAAATATCCTGGCTTTCACTGTACATTCTGGTTTGCTGGTTTCTACACTGGGAACCAGACTTCATCACAAGCTAGTGTCGTTCTCTGAATATTTTATTGATTGGCCGATTTAGTATTCCTCATTAGACAAGAAGATGAACTGAGAGACACCCTTTGGTGCAAGCAAAGGTGACCACCCTCAGTGGCAGTCACCACCAGCAGCGTACATTGCTTTCAAAATTAGGGAGGTCAAAACCAGCTCAGGTAAATTGCACTGCTTACTTCAGACTAAAGGAGGCCAAATAAGATGAAGAGTTCATACAAATATACAAATATATTCTTTTTCACATTTTAGTAATTATTTAGTAAGCTGATATCAAACAGTGTCCTTCCAGTAAGCTATATGATGAACATCAGGGGTACCTGCTTGCCATTACTTGTTCAGTGATGTCTTCCTGCAAGTCACACAACGTATTTGTTCATCCTGGAGAAGAGCAGGCAAAGGACATGATCTAATTTCTGTCTTCAGATGCCTAAAGGGGGGTTATAGTGAAGAGAAAACCAGACTATTCTCTGAGGTGAGCAGTGAAATATTGAGAACTAAAGGACGAAGGTTTCAGCACAAAAGGTTTGTGTAAGGAAATGAAAGTGGTCAAACACTGGAACAGGTTGTCCTGAGAAGTGGTGGGATCTCCATCCCTGGCGAGATTCTGAATTCAGCTGGACAAGGTCCTGAGTAACCTAATCTGACTTTGGAGTTGGCCCCGCTTTGTGTGTGTCTGTTTGTAGGTTGGGTTACATGACCTCCAAAGATCCCTTCCAGCTTAAATTATTCTATAATTATATGATATAGCTGAAGTGGGAGATTTGTTGCACAATGGTACTGCCAGATGATTTTAAATTTAGATTGCAACAATGAGTATCCATACAGAGTCACCTGAATGCCAGATGTCCTATAGGATTCCAGTGGGAGAGTTTGCAAAGCAACAGTCATCACATTTTGAATAAGCTTTGCAAAAAGAATGGATATTTACTTTGGATTCTTTCCAGTGGGAGCAGAAAAAGTAAAATTTTATTTCAGAAATCAGGAGGCTAGTATAAAGCTTCATTTTTGTGTAACCATGTGCATGTAACCTGAGCTTGGCCAAACAAAAATAACATTTTCAAGCTGATACATATTTATGAGGTCTGGAAGTAAATAAATCCATTCTAAAATGATGTGAAGTCTGTGTAAGTGCCCTTCTGATAAGCAATCCAATTTTACAAACACCAGTTATCTCTGCTGTGGGGACAATCCATGGAAGAGGAAAAATCTTGGATGTAAAAGTGAGTCTGAAAGCTTCTTAAAAATCTTTGATTCTTCTTGGAGCTCAAACTGAGGATACACCTCTGCTAGCTCTATTGGAAGTGTAGGGGATTAAAAGAACTCTAAATGATTGAATGGTGTATATTACCAGACAGAAGACTAGTAATACTTTTTTCTGTTCACTGTACATCTTTCCCTCATCGTTTCTTCCTTTCAACCACAGATTAATTCCTCTTCCTTATCCATTCCACCAGGCTTTTTCTGTCAGCCAGATATAAATTCTGATTCTCATTGTGGAATTATGATCCCCCTTTTTGGTTACAGCAACCATACCTTTCACCAGAAATGGGAATTATTTATCCCTTTTCACCTCACTCAACATTATGGCGCTCTGACAGAGTTTTATGTAGCCACATCATTGTAACAAGCTTTTATTCAGCAAGTTTCTTAAAGGATATTTTGCAAAAGTTGCTACCAGATTCTATTTTGTAGAGGTATTTGAGAATTTTACATTATTATTATGGGAGCAAGAAGCTGAAAACCTAAGGAAATCCAAGTGTTATCCTACATTATCTTTCCAATCATTGCGTGTTTGGTTACATATCAAATCAAGAAGGCAGAAAAAGCTTTATAAGCATGTATGTTCAGCAGAGTGATGGAAATAGTGAAGCTAAACAAAATAAGCTAAAAATGTAAAAAGTAAAACAAAAGAGTAAAAGTAAAAGTAAAAAGCTAAGCCAGATCCTTTAGCTGATCAATGCTTATTTGCAGCCTTTGAAAGCAGAGGAGATGGTATAAAAAGCAGTTTTAGAATAAGAATGATTATAGTGTTCAGTTTAGCCAAAGGACAGGAGGGCAAGTGAACTAGTTTGCCAACCTCTATATAAGGGAATCTATGAAAAAAAACCCTAAATTTGCAGACAATACCAATGTCTTGGAGTTGTTCTTAGTTGTAGTGTTAATATGGTTGGCACAGATAAGAATGGAACTCCCCCCCCCCCTTTTTTTAAAAAAAACAAAATCAAAAGAATCAGATTAAATATTAATGACAAAACTCCCATTGACTTCTGGGGTGATCTCTCAGCTGGGATTTTGCATACCTTTTCTTCTACAAAGATGTCCTAGAAAAAGCATGAATGAGGAAGCATTCTGAGAATTCAGTGAGTTTTTTGTTTTTGGTGTGAATGAACGTGTTATTAAAATAAGGTAAGCTAGCAGACTATATATTAAAAAAAAAAGTGTAGTTAATTCATATTCATTTGCTTGCTTACAACTTAGGTATGAAACACAATCTGAGAATAAATTGATATTTCATTTTTGCTTAATAAAATTGAATTGAAAAAAGTGATACTCCAGCCAAGTTCTGCATTGTATGTTGATTTTTCCAGTTCTGGAGGAAATTAGTGATCCAAGTTTGCTTTGAAAAAAACTGCTGTCTAATCTATGAAGCTGAGTCACTTGTTCAATTCACCACTAAGATAAGTCATTCTTTAAAACACCTCATTAGAGATCTGAAGTGTAAATATTTATTCCAGTTCTCTGGAGGAAGATGCATCTAGTTTAGGCATTGATTCAGCCCTGAAAATTATTTGACTGTACTTATAAAAGAGATTCTAAAAAAAAAAAAGGGAAAGAAGGAAGGAGGATAATCTGACAGGGACTTATCAGCATCAATATAGTGAGAAACAAGTTGGAAGAGTTAACAAACGAGAACTTGTCCTGAGGGAAATGAAGCTTTGACATGAAAAGTCTTTTGCTAATGTCCTAAACAACGTAGCCTTCAAGAACCATGCAGGATGATGGTGCATGTCAACAAATCAGCAAACATCACCAAGCTACCCATCATCTAACTGTGCTACACAGAAGTTGTGCTAGTGGTAGCACCTTTTACCTGCCTTAGACAGGGGATGGAAAAGGCAGTTTTACCAATATTTAGGATTTTTATTTCTACTATGGGAATGGGTCTTGCCCAGAATTTCAGATATTAAAAATAAGTTTTCTGGAAAAAGCAGTGGACAGAGAACTGGTGACTTACTGAACCATCACGGAACGCTTGTTTAGTGAAAACACCAGTTCAGTTCAGCACACAAACCCTTTGATCAGTGCAGCTGTACGCAGGAACACCGAGTTCATTTGCCTGAAGCCACAGCAGCAGTAAACACCACTC
>JAVJGJ010000001.1:79990956-80012420 GCA_035590215.1 Microhierax caerulescens
TCTTTTTACATTAGAGATATTTACAGTCTTTGTTCTTTGTCGATGATTGTGAGGCAAAATGAGAGATTTTCGGACTGCCTCTTACAATAACACACCAGTGTTTTGGGTGCTGCCGAGCAGCGCTCACACAGCATCGGGGCTGTCTCTCCAACCCTCCCCCTCCCTCCCCAGTAGGCTGGGGCTGGGCAAGATCTTGGGTGGGGGACACAGCCAGGACAAGGAGTAACTGCAGCATGCATTCAGTTAAATTATATTGATGTAAAACTTCTATGAAAAGAAGATTGGCCTTGTGGTTGGGTAGATCTCATTCTGAGAGAGTTTGTGGTAAAATTTATCCCTGAATTTGTGTGAGCTGTGACATTCTTATGCTTTCATTATTTAGAAAGTACAAGATAATGTAAAAATTATATAGCAGATGAAGAGCATTCTATCATTTTCCTGATTGCACCATGCCTACGTATAAAATTGACCATGTTGCCCAAACCAATGAATAGGACAATGAATTAAGGACGATGGAAGAATAAAGAAAAAAAGCTTCTATTAAGACACTTTTCTTCTTCTGTTGTTAGCTCTCCATCGGCTCTGGTAAAACCTGGACTAGCAAAACTACTAAGGTAGTACCTGTATTTGGGTAATAACACAGCAGAGACTGTTGAAAAGTGCTGGTGAGTCATGTTTTTCTGTCATAGACCGCAGCTTAAGAGCCTGCCTCATAATGAAGGGAATTAGCAGCAGAAAAAGTTGTATTACTTATTCTAAGCATTCAGTATGCACGTGCATGCACGTTCATTCCTATGGAACAGTAGGTCAAGACGAAGTCTCAAATGAAACAATTCATACCTTAGATGGGGAAAATACATGAGCAAGAGGCACACAAAGACTTTGTACACTTTGACCTTCGAGCTGCCCACAGGGCTGAAATGCCAGTTGACACAAGAAGTACATCAGTACATCAGTCCTGGTTTCCTTTGTACTTCCTACCTGTACAGATGATAGAATCAGAAGTGTTTGCCTACTCAAGCTGTTCTGGTAGAGTTTTCTTTCTCACATCGGTATCATATACTTTGATTAATCGGTTGTAGCATAAATTTTGTCACCAGCCTTCTTCGCTCCTGTTATGGAGCGCTTATTAAAACTTAGACATTGTGGCATTTTTGCCCTTCGGCATATGAAATTCATTAAATTGACATTTAATCACTTCAAGATTTCCACCCCGATTTTTCTAATACTAGTAGACTGACATCAGAGCAAAGGTACACTCTGCAATTTGGCTTACAAATGAAGTACTGGAGAGTCTGATGAATCAGAGTCCTTAAGCACAGACTTAATTTGAGCTGATGCCCTCTTGACTTCAGGAGGAGTACACCTTTTTCTTAAATGTTTGATCAGGTCAATAAAAAACATCAAATGCTGGCCTTTTATGCACTGCTTTCTCATTAGAGCTTTGGAAGACAGATGACGGATATGTGATTACAGAGTAACCTTCATGTCATTTTAAAAGGAGCTCCACTACTCCCACTTATGCTTAGAATTGGAAATCTTTAAAGATCACATAAACTATTACAGACAGAGCATGAACATGCTGGAGGAACCGAAGGTACAAAGTCAGGATCTAATCTGTGTGAGGTGTGGGGAAAATAATCTTTTGCTGATAGGGACCTTAATGGGATGCTGAGAGAGGGAGAGAGAAAAGGACAGATTTAAGTGTCTGCAAAAAGCATCTGGAAAAGAAAGGCAGAGAACTATAGAAAATGAGATTTCCAAATACAGTATTTCAGCTTTCCAGTATAGCTGAGAAGTTGCTGTATGGATAATTATTGAAGAATAATATTGCAGCTTACAAATATAGTTGTTACTTACAAATCTGGGAGAAACTGGATGCCTAGAAGTTCCCTAGAACAAAATAAAAAGTGGTCTGGTGCACTTCAGAAATTCGTCCGGATCTGTTTGACAAGAAGGAATAGTTGGTGGAAATACCTGAACCAGATTAATATTTAAGAGTGTATTAAGTAATGCACATGGGAGTCCACTGTAAAGGAATTTTGTATTCTCTGGAATCTTTCCTCACTTCATTGTCAGTTATTCTGCAGTTTATAGAACACCCAATATAATTATCTCTCAGTAAATATTTAATTTTTAACAATTAGGTTTCCTACTCAACAGGTATCATGTTCTTACCTGTAAAGGAAAAAATCCCCATAATTAATTTTTAAGGGGTTTTCATGCTTTCCACACACAGAAATGTTAGGGCAATTTTGCCATATGCTTTGTTTTCTTCTATCCATAATTAATTAATTTGAATTAATGGAATATCAAAATCACTGATGATGTCCACTAAGCTTTTGGAGTAAAGGGTGTTGCTTCTTTTCATAGCAGTGTATTAAATCCCTGCTGTGTTAAATCCTTACTCTGTTAATCCTTGTGTTAAAAGTGAGTTCTTTCTGTAATGTATTCTAAGAATGAAGAAAAAGTTTCAGTATTTGCAGGATTTTTCTCACTGAACTACTAACTTTTTTAATTTAACTTCTAGTGGGGACTTAGAGTACTTGCACTCCTTTTGCTGTAAGGCTTGACATCTACCAAATTCCTTTTCTCTTTCACCTTATTTGAAAGAGAGCTGAATAAACTTTATACAATACAATGTAAACGTGCTTGCTAGGCTTTTACTGAAAGAAGTGTTTTTATTGTAAGGAGGCAATTTGAAATTGTAACTAAAAGATTCTAATGGTCTTATGATTCACCATCTTCAGTGGCTCTGTTCTCTAGTGTATGGGTGGAGATCTGGACTATTTTTTAATCAGAGGTAAGCATGCAGGCATGCATCACCTTCAACAAATAAATTACCTGTTCAATTCCTCTAAGAAAAAATTGTTCTCTTTTTCTTCTCCCAAGTTATCCTGTTTTTTTGTAGTGATTATTACTGACTAATGAGCAGTGTCCTGCCAAATAACCACAATATGCTTAATCAAATGTAGACAGTAAAAGTTAAAACTCTTCACTTAATAAATGAGCATTTCAGCATTGTAGTTCAGAAGTGCTTGAACCTTTTTTTTTTTTGACATTTACTTTCCTTAGTATATTTGACTTTAACCTCTATGCTTAGACCGGACTGTACCCTGCACAGCTGACTATGAAGTGTATGTCAGTGCAGGAACTGTGTGACAAAAGTAAAGAATTTTATACCACAAAAATGCATAGACACAACATGAGTGTTCCTGCACAGCAAAGCATCCTCTCTGATGGTTAGGAACTCCATCAGAAAGTCTAAACTGTCGCCTGAGTGGTTAGGAGAAGTTATGTGGAAAGCAGAAGGAAGCCTTTTCTGGCAGAAAAGGAAGACAATGAGTCACATCTTCTTACTGCCCCAAAATATCCTCAATGTAAAGCATGAAGTTAAAGGACTCCAATGAGTTCAAGCAAAATGATAGGTGAGCACCTGGAAAACAGTCACTCTGGTAGAGTTATAAATGACAGGGTAAGTATATGCCACAGGTGAGATTAAACCAGTTTGAACTGATGGATGTATCAGTGGTTCTTCATTGTGAAAGACAGAGTAAGAGGAAGTTGTTTATTTGAAGATGTAATTTCCAAATCTGAGCAGCGGCCTACTCAAGGCAACTTGGTCCTTCAAACATTTGAACTGAAGGGTTTTTTTGAAATTGGTTGTCTGTATGAGACAGAGGGGTGGAAAACAGGGGAAGCGGGGAGAAGAAACATTTCCAAGAGTTACAGCAGAACCTTTAGAAAAAGTCTGGAGGTGAAGGGATATGGTTAAGAGATTTCCAATAGGTAGTTACATATGTTTCACTGAGTTCAAAGAAATACTCGAGCCAGCTGAAACAAAGCATTGGGCAAAGAAAATGATGTGTTAGGGGAGGGGATCTGCTTTAACAGGGTGTTCCCAAAGTGGTGAAGCAGGAGACAGGTAGGGGAGCGGTGCTGCCCGATGGGCGTTATCTCACCTTCTCTATACAGAGACACGGCGCTCTGGGTCTAGGGAAGGCTCGGGGGCACCTGCTGCAGTCTGGCCTCTGCTCTGAAGACTGAACTAGCACAGCGTCTCCCCACTTTGTTATTGCAAGGGGACGGTGGCATTCGCTAGATGCAGAGAGGTGCCAGCAGCGCAGTGGAATTCTGCACTTTGCTCTGCAGGGACGGACGGTATCGCTCCCAAGCGGCTCGTGCTCTGTGCCGGCATCCCTTGGCTTTGCTGCGCAGTGAGGGCGCTGATCGCTGAGCTGATGGGATCACTTGCTGAGGGGCTTGGAGGCAGGAGATGGAGAGCATACACTGCTGTTGGACTGAGGAATTGAACAGGAAAGGGGTTAGAGAGGGCTGTGGGATGGCTGGAGAGCATAAAGAATGTTGATCATGAAATCTGCCTAAGAGGGCATCAGAAATAAATAATAATAAACTGTGTAAACCCCACAAATGGCAACTTAAAATGGCAGAAGATCCAGTTTATGTCATTCACCATCTTTTTTCCTCTGTTGCCTTTCCTAAAGGCAATAATAGGAATTAGGGCAGCTTTTATCTGTTCATTGTCAGACAAATTTCATTAATTCAAATATCAAAAGTGTTGCTCATTTTGTTCTCAAATTACAGATATTTTTTCTTCCTCTGCCAGTTCCCTTCCTTTGCCCTAAATTGTTGTGGAATATATATGCATATATATATGAATTGCTTCAGCTTGTATCTAGACATGAAATCCAGTGTGATCTGGACACTCGTTGTCAGCTGTGTGCAACCGTGCAGACAGGCAGTTCAGTGACATTTGAAAATATCTGCTCACATGCTATTGTGTGCCACTTATAATGAAATGTTTCCCATTACCATATGACATTAAGGTTTGTAGTTATAAATGCATAATATATATATGTAGTTATAAATGTAGTTATATATATATGTAGTTATAAATGCATAAATGCGAGGGCACAAATGTAATGAGTCTCAGAAAGACAATGCCAATGCTCACCAGTGTCCCATCGCCGGCACAAACGTATTAGTGAAATGAAACTTCGATCTGAATTCAGTCTATGCTGCATGCAGTGGTGGTGAACGTGAAAAGCCAACCCCAAAACCTGAACAGTGAATGCTGCAGGTCCACCATAAGGAACTAATTCCTTTCTGACAGCCTGGTGATGATTACCATCCTCTTGGATGCACGGTTTGGGTAAGTCCCACGTGTGTATGAAACTTCTTAGACATATGTAGTAGCCATGTAGGAAAGCTTGTAAGAGGAGTAAGAATTCTTATGACAAGCAACCCTTTTATCTACTTACACAATTTCATATATAAATGTATTAGTCCTCATCTTGAAATAATAGAATTTCCTTGCTGCTTTCGTTACTCTATCTGGAAGCTTTGTCCTGAACTTGTTGTAAAGATGTATTCATAGCTGATTTATTACCATTTGATCTTCTGCTGATAATATTGCTCCATTTAGTTCTCTTTAATAATTCTAATCGTCTTTCTTAGCAGTTATTAGAATTAATCTTCACTGAAACTGGTTGACCAGAACTGTACAAACTATTTTAATTAGGCCTTTTGTTTCCTCTCACAACAAATGTATTTCCTCATGCATTTGTGATTTCATTAGCCCTTTCACAGCTTCAGCAGTCATTGTTCATAGGCATCTTCTAATGGACTACTTCCAGTATACTACATCTTCCAATATACTTAATTTTTTTTTTTTTTCCCAATCTATATGATCACCCATAATTAATGAGCCAGGAGTTCTTAACGGGTGTTCCCAAGTGCATGACTCTGCTCTTTCTACTATTAAATTATACCTCATTCTATCAGTCAAATCAGTACAGTAATTTAATACTTTTATAAGATGGTCTGGTCTTTGTAATAATGACAATACTGCACAACTTTACATTGTTTGCTAATTTCATGTGTAGGTTTATTTAGAAATCTTTAAATAACTTATTAAACTGAACTGGACTAGTAAGACCCTTAGTAAACTCTTATCATTCCATGGCTACCTAGTCAGGATAAGCTGCTGTTGATCCCTCTAGCCACATCCTTAGCTGCTTTAAATACCTTGTATTAACACCTGTCTTCTCTACCTTTAGCAGACCTTTTCTGGAGTGATATTGCATCAAATGCCTGATTTAAATCTCTGATAAATAATATTCTTCTGTCTAATAGCACAGATAACTTTTGAACAGAAATATTAGCTTGATTTGAGATGATCTGCTGTCGATAAAGCCACATTATCATTTATACTGCTTTCCATTTATCTCTCTTCCCTTAGTTCTTCCTTCAAATGCTATTCTAGGTATTTATTTATTTATTTATTTATCTATATATTTATTTATTTTTATTAAGTCCGTTTAGTAAGTCTGGCAGTTCCAGAACTGGTCTTTATTCCCATACTTTTCAATATAGTTTCTACGTTTACTGTTGTACAGTCATAAAATACTGCATCCAAAATGCAGCTGGACTTGCAATTTCATTTGACAGCTTCATATTTCTGTATTTCAACATGGAGGTTATCCAGCTCATCTTATTTTTGCTTTATGAGGTATTAAAGAATGTTAACACTTATTTCTCTCTCAGGTGCCATAATTTCTGACGTTTTACCTTCATTTTTACTCCTTACTCTAATGTTCTCATCATTAACTTTATTGAAAATGGAGGCAAAATATGCATTAAAGACGTGGATCAGACCTAGATTAATGTTAATTCAATTAAATAAAATCTCTACCAAATAATAAATTCTGTATTTATAGCACTCTAGCTATTTTTGTTGCTCGTGCTTCTTTATTTTTTGTGAAGAATTTTTGTGGATTGTTTCAATGGAAAGTGTAAAGTCTACTTCAGGAAATCTCAGCGATTTTCCTTCTCTCTACATCCCCTGGCTTCTGAGGAGCAGTGCACTCTCTTTGCTTTTGGCAGATTTGCATGTGTACAAAAGCAGCTGATGCACTGATGGAAGCCCATAAGCTTTTTCTATTCGCTTTTTTCCCCCTTGCTTGCAATGCGAACTCTGAACAGTTGTCTGCCCTTTGATTTGAATTAATTCCTTACTTTCCATGTTTTAAGAGCTCTGCATTCCTGAATTCACTCTGTATGGTTTATTTAGTTCCTTTCTAAAATCTCAGACATCAGTCACAGGCAGACCTGTTGTCTGTCTTGCAGTTTGATGAAGACTGATTCAGCCCACGGTCACTCGATCCAAGATTATTTTCTATGAAAGGCTGTTCTGTAAGACCTTGTTTCTTGCTAAACCTACGTCCAAAGCAGCATTAATTTTCATTGCTTCAGTGGGTATTTATTAAAGAAATCTGTCTTAGAGCAAGTTCAAGACTACCTAAGCTGTCAGCTCTTAGTGATGGTGTTTATATAGCATCCAAGTTTGGGAGGTTAGTCTCCCACGTTCACACAATCACTACTTTTTATTTCTTATAATCCTACAGAGATTTCTCTTCATATTCTCTCCCAAGCTTAGTGATTCTGTAACAGTGCTCCAAAGCTCTCCTGGGGCTTTGCAACTTTTATCCTAAAGAGACTGTTTTTTCACTACAGGATTAGTTTTCAACCTATGGTCCACCGGCCCAGGGAATTCCAGTGCCCACTTCTTTAGGGTGAGTAGGAGATCGGTAAGAAAGGCAAGTTTAGCGTCAACAGCCTAAATACCTGTATTCTCTCTAGATAGCTTCGTGCCTCCCCTACTAATTACCATACATTTCTATAACATGCAGAGCTGCCCAATCACCTCCAGTGTTATTTCTGTCATTCTTGAACGTTTTAGCAATTTTACTAAAATTGCAAATAATTTTTCTGCCTGTTTCCATTCCTGCCGTAAACGGTTATATTTTATGGTTGATGTTAGGCTTGCTAGAACTAGGTGAACATGTTTTACTCAAAAAGTAACTCAGTGGAGACTGGACACTATTTTTTTATTTTTTTTTTTTTAAATCAGATTAGGAAATATTTGGGGTTTTTTGTAAGTTTCCAGCATTTTGTCCAACTCCTCAAAATACAGGTCGGAACAAACATAACATAATAATAATATAAAACTAAAACTTGAGTGTTTTCTAATTTTCGGGGTTGTTGTTGTTTTTTTCTTCAGAAGCATAAAAAATTCTATTTAAAATGAAAGTCTTTCTATTGAAATTGTTTTTGTGTTAGGCAATACATTTCTGAACCAGCTTCTGACCAAACTCTCCTTCGGAAGTTGTGCTTTGCTTCATTACCTGAACACTAACTAGTAAACCAACATTAAATGCTTCTGACGTTAATGTAAAGCAGTCCTTTCTGAGAAGAAACTAAGCAGAAATACAAAAGACTGCAAAGCATCAAAGTCTTCTCTGTAACACTTGCGCTTTTAAAGTTTAGGAAACAATAGCAGAACTAAATGAAGTTAGAAAATTGCAATAATTAAGAGAAAATAAAAAAGAAGCAACAATCCTTCAAGCAGCCAGAACTAATTAGTGAAGACATTTAAAAATCCTGTTATTAAAGAGGCTGATTTCAAATAAATATCACTTCCTTTCCCTACAAGAAGAGAGAAATTGTCACCTGCTGTACTTTATTCGGGTTTTCAGGAGCATATTGCCTTCAGGCAGCACGGCAGTAGCTCTCAGTAGCTGGTCAGCAATTATGCCAGCACCCAGGTATGAAAAGCTGAGTAGAGAGAACTGCCTGTTTCACGGAATATTTTTTTTCCATATGATCTGCTACCCCAGGTGCTACAAAGCGCCTTGTTCTCAGACTTTCCCGTGGTGTTCCAAAGACACCTTGTGGCTCTCCCCGAGGACAGTTTCACCCCCAAATAAACCAATGAATGGAACTGGGTGGAAAAGGCAGTTTTCTACTGTCTGATACAATCTACAAGTAGATTCCTAGATAAAAAATGATCAATAGGATTCTCAGGAAATAGGAGATTTTTTAGAAGTCAATGTTCATAATAATATTTTAGTATTATGATGTTAATTTTTACAAATATTCCTATTGAGCAACTGACTTCACAAGTGTTTTTTTAAAGCTAATATTAAATACACTAGAATATTTTAGAAACATGGATTAACTACTTGTGATCTAGCACTTGCTTTCTGTTGTACGATCCAGATGTTTCACTATCAGATTTTCTTGACTGATAATAACTCTCTATATTTGTTGTTTTTCTGTCTGCAACCATAATCGACTTACGTGTACTTTGCGAGTGATTTGTCAAGGAGTGAAAGATGAATGGCCATGAGCCCAAGTGAGTCATTCCACCTTTTTTTTCCCTTAAGATTTTAATCTTGATATAAACAATAACTTGAATATTAGTCTCAGGCACCCGATCAGCAGAAATACTAATGCGCAGAGATAATACTTCAGCTTTATGAGTTCTTTCTAGTCTGGAGAGCCAAAGTTTGAAATATATCTTTTTATTTAGTCTTTTTTAAAACTGAAAATAGCATTCCTTGTTTACAGGTGGGAAAATGATGTGCCAAAATTTGTAGATTGCCAAACAATATATTTGAGTCCTACCTAAAAGTACAATGTCCTATCATGCTTTTAGGACATTGTAAAATATAGAACAAGAGACAATATTTCCTTATTTGTCCTGTCTAGCAGTTTTGGGGTGCCATTTTTATAAAAGCTAGTATAAGAGCTGTAAAAGGTATATGTTCTTTGCACAAGGAATTTGTGAATTGATATCAGTGTGAAATAGAATAATATAAAAAAAGCTATACAGGACCATATGTAAAAGATTTCTTTAAAAACAAAAGTGAATATCTGACTTCAAAGCAATATTTACAGTATCTGGGTGAAATTTTTAAAAATGCAATATGATTGTTCACATTGGAAATAACATTAGCTATTTGCTGTTGCTATTAGCTACCAGATGTTCATCCATCCTGAAACTGATCACCTGTTTTATTGGATCTCATCTGTTGTGATTTGCCAGTTGAATTGCTCTGCAATTTTCAAAACAAAATGGAGCCAAAGACTGAAAGCTGAGATGGTTCACAGTAGAAATAGATTATGAGAAAATAGTTGCAGATTTTGAGGTGAGAGGAAGTTTGGCATCTTGACATTATGACAGATGAAATAATTTTACATGGCTATCTGGTTGGCAGAAAAATTTCTGAGTTCATTGATATCAGTTGGTTTAATCAAGAGCAGCAGGAGACCTCTTGCTAATAACTTCACTGCTTGTAGGTGCTTATCCTTGGATTTTTTTTTTTCATATCCAAGATTATGTGCTGATCTGCACGGCTTATTGCTGTAGCAACTTTAGTATGAGAAACACAGTTCAGTAACTCATCTTCTAAAGAAAACATCTTTTAAGAACTGGCATTCAGATAAGGTTTCAGTTCAAGTCTCAAAAGTGGTCAGAAATAGAACCATCACTCCAGATGCTAATAACTATCTTAGCACAGTGTCAGGAGGGGTATTGCATATACGTGGGATTTTATAGGCGCTTAAATGAGACTGAAATATGTTAATGAGAAAGCTTTTGTTTTTCTTCAATTTGTTTTTGGGAGGAGGAGCGAATGAGGCTTTTCCAGCATTTTGTTTATATTCTAGTCTTTCTTTTAGCAACTGCCCTCTCTCCCTGCATATCCCATCATAAGAGCTTTATGCCCATGTTAAAAGACATTAAATATCTCCAGCACAGTTATGGGCAAATTATGTCCTTCAGAGTCATTTATAATTAA
Source organism: Microhierax caerulescens (assembly GCA_035590215.1). NCBI lineage: Eukaryota > Metazoa > Chordata > Aves > Falconiformes > Falconidae > Microhierax > Microhierax caerulescens. The sequence goes on from JAVJGJ010000001.1 coordinate 80,001,621, forward strand.
GGCTGGGGTAAATAGCGTGATGTGTTTTGAACTGTTAAATGATTTTTTTTTAAACAAGCTTTCTCCTTTTCACCTCTCCTTGCTTTCTAGATAGTCTGACAATCCCAAACGTCCACAGAATGGAAACCTCAAGGTTTCATGCACTGTGGGAAAGAGCTGCGTTTTAATTCCAGTTGCACAACAGTCGTTCAATATACCTGTAAACTCCTCCAGCTGGGAGAGTACCCAAACATCCTGCAACATAGCTGAGCAACTGCAGCTGAACGCAGCTCAGATTTTGACTGTTTCAGTTGAACAAGATCAATATTTCATTAGAAATGAATCAAATCTGAGTATCACATTCAAACAAATGTGGTTTTTTTGCTGGCAGTTTACCCTAAGCACCCACTCTGTCAGTACCACTGAATAAACTCTTCTGTGAGAGTTACACAGCGAGCTCTTTGCAAAGTACAGGAATGTTCAAAGCTTTCCTGCTCTTGGCTGCTAGAAGGCAGCCTGGATTTCTGGCTTCATGTGATACTGCTCCACAGTTAGTGTGATGCAGATGATGGCAGACACCAGACATACATAGTTCTGTAGTTATTGTATGCTCATATTTTCAACACGTATTTTTGAGGCTTCAGACCAAAGAAGAAATTGTTAAAATTTTGAAGCAGTATTTTTTTCTAATTTACCATTGGATCCTACTGGGGTATGATAATTTTTTTTCTGATTTTGTGATTTGAGGTGACAGCCTCAAAATAACTTTTGCAGTGCCAAGAACTGCTTGGTTTTTGGTTCAGCTGGAGATTCTCCAGAACGTCTACTACCTGTGGCAGCTGGGAAGTACACTTGGAAAATCTTCAGCAAACTGCAGATTGTTGTTGTTTCTTCTGCCAAAAAAAAAATCAAGATCTGTTGAAGCCCCGGCAGTTGTACCTTGTCATGGAGAAAATACTCTGAAGAAAAAAAAAAAGACCATTAGTCTTGATAGTACATTACTGTCTAATGACTAGTTACATTTTATATATCAGTTCTTAACTGTCTAGATATTGCTATCATAGTTTCCCTGAGCACCCACCACAAGTGCATTTCTCTTTGCAAATCAGTCTTGAAGTTCATATCTTGTCTTTTACTTTTAGTCCAAAATTACCATTGGATGTTATAGGAATCTAAGAGGAATTTGTCTGAATAAGAACAACATCATGAGAATAATTCTGAAAATAATATTGGTCCTGAAATAACTAGGAAATGATTGATAGCAAATGGCTGATTGACTGCGATGAAAAGGACCTTGCAATGTGTAGCAATTGTATTTCAATATCACTGTTAGCTTTCACACATTCATTTTGTGACTGAGAGCAAATAATTTCATTAACATTTGGAATTAATATTACTAAATACTGCTCTTTTATAGAAAAGTTTATTGGGAAATTTTCCTTCGATATAATAGCTTCATAGCATGTGTGTTAGCTTGATTGGTTTTTATGCAGCTATGGAAATTGAAGCGATTTCATGACACATTGATAACAAACTGAATTCGTGCTATCTTCCTGCTTCTCTGAAGCACACTGAAATACTGGCATATCTTTTGAGTGAATGCCAGAAATATGAGCAAAAGCTTTCTTGCCAAGTAACTGTATTTGGTTGTCAGATATGCAAGGATGAGGTAAGTGGACATTACTGCCATTCCTTCAGGATTAGGAAAAGCTGTTGTAGGAAAAGGGTCATGTGAGCCCTATAGATCTAGGGTTTAGATCTAGCAAAGCTCAACCTTGTCTTATTTGAAAGTTAATTTTCCATTGTCCTGCTTTGATCCTGCCTTCTTTTTTTCCACTTATTCTTGGCTCTGCAATTCTGCCCTTCCCTTATGCCAGCTTTGGTGCCTGTCAGATATTTATGGGAGCCAACTGAGTTCCATAAACCAGCAGAAAGCACCCAGTCCTTCTCCTTTTTCTTTGGACCTAGTTTTCTGCTACATTCATTCTTTGAATTTTCTTAGATGGGAAAGCCCAAGAAGTGCCAGGGCTTATTCAAGGCTAAGTACAGTGCAGCTGGGGTGGTGCAGAGAGAGGAAGCGGTGGCATCAGTGCCAGGTGGAGACTGAGCTGCTGGGTACCAGTGCCACCCAGTTCTGTGGGTTTATTTAGGAATCAGGTGAGAAACAGTCTCCTTAAGTGCTTCCAGTAGCCCAGGAACAGCTAAACGTCTCTAATGGTTGGCAGCGGCTCTATTCCTCCAAAGTCAGGGAGTAAGTATAAATACTTTAAAACAGGATTTTTGGCTTGTTCTCACTCCTTAGCTCTAGAGGCACTGAACTATTGCCAATTCAGGATGCCATTCAATGAAGCTGAGAAATGCCCTTATAAAATAGAATAACTTTTCCAGTGACTGTTTAAGTAGCTGATACTGCAGCTGAAACAGTTCTAGTTGAGTTCAGTCCTTAAAATAATGTATAATATGGTGTTGTGCAATTAGGTCTGCTAACTTTGTTGTAGAAGGTAAGCCCCAGGAGGGAAAGTCGATGATAATGCCTAGTCTGAAGATACATTGCTAAGCAGATAAACCTGCAATTGAAATTCCTCTTCATGATACCCATGCTGTCTATGTCAGAGAATATAATGACCTCACACTTTTGACCCAAATGGTCAATTTTAGGGAGACTTGTGAGTTCTTCCCAAGAGGGGAATAAACTGATAATGGAATCATATTTCTTTCACATAATCCTGATTATTTCAAAGAAAGAAAACTCTGTTGCCCTGAGCACAGCGTGAACCAAACAGTGAAAAATTATTTCCTTTATCACAGTTCAGAGCATCTTTCCAGCTGGTATTTTACCCATTTTTTTTTTTTTTAGCTGTTTGGTATTTGAATGTTATGGCTTTTGTTGTTGCTTTTTTTCTTTGTTGGTATCTGATCTGCCTTCTGTGACTCATGTTTTAAGAGGTCCCAGAGAGTACTCCTTTGTTTTCTAGACTGCTCATTCAGAAAGTTATGGTCAGCTGAATTGTCTTCTGCAGACAGAAAGTGAAACTGGCAAGAAACCTTCAGCTCGGTCACTGAAAAAGCATGTGGTAAGTGCAGTCACAGTTTGCTTTTGGGGTGGTAAGGAGGTGAGCAAAGCCTTGATCTCAGTCTTATTGGTAGCTTAGGCACCTATGAATTGGAAGTATCTGGTAAGGAAAGCAGAGGTTCAAAGTCCTCAGCAGCCTGCCTGAGGACACTAAGTGTATGTGAATGTAGATCTGACAGCAGCGATCTGCCTGTCATTTCAAGTTCCCAGTGGAAAACCGTCACTTTCTCAGGTATTTTTAATGCTGTGAAAAACACACATTTCATGAGGAGGATATTTTTTATCAGAATATCATGCAGATTGGGTATTCCAAGAGAGCAATAAAGTTGGATAACATTCAAGAATACTGTCACAAAGTGGCTGCAGTTCAATCACACCCATCATTCCTGCCTTGTGCTTAGTCTCCTTGTGGAGGCTTTCCCCCCACCCCGTTCAGTCTGCTTTGTATTTCTTCTTCTCCCTAGGACAGAATTTGAGCAGAGTTACATCCATGTCTTCCGTTTCTCATGGGTGCCAAAAAGGGATGAACTGTGTGGCTAATTAAATAAGCTGAATCTTACATGCAGAATGGATCTGGCTGCTGTGTAATAACAGCACTGAGCTCTCTTGTACCTGTCCCAGTATAATGATTGTCATTGAAAAAAACAAGTTGGTCTCTGAAAATTGCTGCAAGTTCTTGCCGGTTCCCAAGGATGAAAATGGTAAAGGGAACTCTGTTGGTTGGCTTGAGACTTTATAAGCAGGGAAAAGAGGCTGGGGATGAATGGCGTAGCTGAGACATTTCAGAACGGCCTCCCTAGAAATTCTACTCTTGATTGGTTTCCAGTATCCTCTGAGTAACCTCTGTGACAGTTCTAGGGAAAATCTTGCATAAATTGGTTGAAGCATGCCTAATGAGAATGGTGTATCAATGCAGTCCTTTGTCTTTTTGGTTTGTAGGAGCTTTGAGGATCACACTTGTTCTAGACAGACTCTTTAGAGAACTTAAATACTAAACTCTGAAAATCTCTGCTGGATACGTGCAAGTGACAGGCTTTTTCATGGCTGTAGAACATGGCCAAAGAACACAAGTCTTTCAAGAGGCAGACAGTGGTGAAAGGTGACTCCCTAGCAAATTTGAAGCTCCACCTTGAAGTTTAAGAAGCACTAGAATTTTCTTGTGCAATAGCCAAAATAATACTTTCTTAGGTAAACTTCCCTCCCCATCCCTCAAGTGCTCTCAAGTGTTTATGAAGCAATTTGTTTAGCTAAATCTAAACAGTATTGTTGAATATTAAAAACAAAACTCCCCCAAATCCACCAGACTGTGCAGACACCCAGCATCTAAAATTTCAGCATGTAAAAATTTCAGCCAAAATGATAATACCAATGAAAGTTATGAAAATAAATGAAGATAGGGAATTTTACTGTCCTAATGACTCCTGTGCCACCTGTGAAGAGCTTCATGTTGCAGGAAGCAGTACAAATTGGAACTGATGCATACAGATGGTGGAAGGAGCTGCTTTCAGTCTGGTCCCTTCCACTGTCACAGCTCTCAGCAAGCTTTGTTATCCTTATACTGCCAAGTAATTTCTTTTGATACACACACCAAAAAAAAGGAGCTAAAACTCAAGCAGTCTAGAGCCTGAATATTGTTCTTTCCAAATGTGTGCAACTTTTGGATAATACAGTATTTATTCCAGGGATTTTGTATACCAGATGGAAGAGAACTGAGGGAAGATTTTAATCCAAATATTCCTTCCTGTTAAAATAATTGTCTTCTCTCCATTACCTCTGGCTGTCATTAAATAAACCTGATTAAAAGATCCATCTCTCTAACCCAGGAGATCCCAAGCTCTGCCTGTTTGCTCAAGCACCAAAAGATGTGGCAGCAGCATCTGTGGGGATTTTGACAGCATTGGCAGTTCTGTACCAGGCCAAGGGTATGAGACTACTAGATTCCCCTCCTTTTCTTCCTTCCCTAGGTCTAAAAGCAGGTTTTTAAACCTTCCTTCTCTCTGATTACCAGCTACACACTAGCCTCAAACTGAAAACCTCAAGCTCATATCCTTTGTGCCATAAAGCCTGCCATCCCTACTGCCACCCCTTTAACCCTTCTGTCTATTCTGCTTGTAACCCTGCTCACAGGGGGCTCCAGATGTGCAGAGGCATCACCTATGGGTGAATCACCTCACCGGGACATGGGGCACTGCAGCCATGAAGCACATGGAAGGGCTTTGCATTAGTGGCACGCATATACAACCTGGGAATCCGTACTGTAAGTAGAACTCTCAATGGCAATTATTTTACTCTGATGTAAACCAAATTCAACTTAGCCCATGTAAAATTTCATAGGCAAAGATAGGAAATATTTGTTGCATGAAGAATGAATGATAATAACAAGAATAAATATTAAATATGTCTAGAGTTGCTTCATAGTTTGTGTGTTTTGATTGTTTTCTCAATGCAACATTTCAACACTTAGAAAGCTAGCAAGCATCTTATCAGAGCAATAGTAGAAAAAAAAATGTTCTGGAGACCTAGTTGAAATGTTTTGTGTTCCCACTTTAATGACTAAAACCAAAGATGAGAGCTGTGGTTTTGTACTGTCCAACTGTACATTGTAGGTGTAGTTTTACTTTCACTTTACTTGATGCTTTCTTATCAAGTTTTTTACACTTCTGTACTAAAATATAAGTACTTATATTTACCACAGGGTTGTGGGTTGGTTTTTTTTTTTTTGCCTTTGAAAGTGATCTCTGTATTGCAGGAAGTCACAGCCTTTGGGCTTACTTACCATGTTCTCAGTAGTACAAGGACCTGGATATTTAACTGTCAAGTCATATCCATTTTCCAAAAAGTGTTGATTTACTTCGTTATCTCCTTAACATACTTGAGATTAATTTACTTTTCAAAAAGCTCAATGCGGGGTATCTGCATTTTGAGCAGGTGAACTGGAAAGGTTTCATACCAGGTTAAGAAAGGGAACGTGTGAATCGTCCCTAGGTGGCCGTGAGTCACCACGCCTTGACATCCGCTGTGGCTGTTTTCGGTGTCCCTGCAGAGAGGCTTTCTTAGCTGCAGTCTGAGATTTATTCAGTTTTCAAACCATTTTGGATATCACCTTGAAATCCTAAACACTATATTGCCATAGTGTGTACATGGTTGTGAATCAGTCAGTCCTGGAAATATGGACAAATGTACTAGGTGTCATGTGTGCTGTGACCAGCAGGTCCCTGATACAGGCTTTGGGGTGACCCAGCTTGTGCCCAGTGACTCTTGCGTGTACACCCCCCCGAGCTGAAGGGCTGTGTGGTATACACATGGTAAATTGAAACACTCTGAATGTACAATGTGATGGACTGCGCGTTTGTGTGAACTGCTATCACTGGTGACATTGGTGGCTCCACAGCATATCTTCCTTTCCCCAGCAACAAGGGATTCAAACTGTGTTTTCTTTACATTTCTGCATCTTTTGTGTGCTGATGTGGCTGCAGAAGGTTTTTGATAGAAGCTACCAGAGCAAAGTGCTTTCAAGGTGTTTGCATAGCTGGGCTCGGTGCAATGATGGTGGCTGTGGTATTCTGTTCAGTTCAATGACTGCTGCTATCACTTGAGCATGAGCAATGGACCACACTAAACGATGTTAATAAAGAGATTACAGGCCTTTTAGTAAGTCCTTGCTGGCTGACAGTATTAATTGTAATGTTGAGGAGGTGGAAATTGGCTCTGCAATTGTAATTCAGGCTCTGAGTTAACAATGTGTTTAAATCCATTACTTTTAGCAAGTGCTTGTGTTGACTGCATTTCAGCAGTGTAGTACCTAACTTTTTTACCTCTAATCTGGAAAATGTTTTCACTTTTATGAAGGTCCTTAATTCCAACCTAGGAAAGTGTAGTGCACAGAGAAAGGAAAGCATGTTCTTAGATGTGTTACAAATTGGGATATGTATCACCAGTTCTGATACTATGAGTTAAAAGCAAGAAGCACAATTCTGAGCTGTATGGGTTCCACAATGCTCACCAGAAAAATGTTTAAAAAAATCTTCTTGTCATGAGCAAAGCATGTGTCCTGAATATCATCAGATTCCCATTCTGGATAACAATATAAATTGCAAATTAGGTGGTTGGTTTTTTGGGTTTTTGTTTGTTTGTTTGTTTTTTTAACACGTGACAGTTTTTAACTGTATGTTCTGCATGGCTAGGACTAACAAATACCCCTGATAACTCAGCGTTACAATCATGGTGGGTCTCAATATCCTGAGAATTGAATGTGTCGGTAGGAACATTTTGTGGATTGTGCCAAAGGAAAATGTTGAATGAGTAAACAATATTAAACTGACTGAGAAGCAAATGATATCTTTGGTAGAGGTTTCCAGTACAGTATATTTTAGCATTAAAATTTAAAATTACTCTGAATACATCTCTTTTAGAAAACACTGTTGTGATCAAAGACTTAGCAGCTTGATGGATGTGAATGAATAAATCTCATAAATTGAGATACTACAACTGGGATTGCTGCATTAATAGAAATGAGATTATCATACTGTTAAATCATACAGCTATACATTTAAAAGTACGTAGTGGGAATAAATGCATATTATATAATGTCTTTGTCTTCTGCTCTCAGCCCAGCGCTATCACGCTACATCACAAATATGAGCATTGGTAGATTTTGACAGTCTCACACAAGAAGTAGTTTTTGGAGACAGGTTTAATATATGATTACATAATTGCCATTACTTTCGTGAACTACCATGATTCTTGCTTCCAATACTAATGTAAAAAAATAGGAGCTGGCACGGAATTTTGTTGCCAAAGATGATGTACAAAATAGTATTAATTAAAGGTTTTTGATAGAAGCTAGTGTTTCACTGAAACTTCATTTTGAAAGGAATTTTATCCATCTTTAAGGTAATTACCATTCTCAGTACATACTCTTAATTTCATGTTCGTACTCTGATTTTATAAGGTTGTCTGGCTAGACAGAATTTTCCTAGGACTCAACAAACACTATTAAAGATCTATCCCGAATGCTGCCTTCCCTAAATGCAAAATTTGTAAACTAAGCCCTCTGAAATTACCAAGGGAAACAAGTATAGCTATCTCCTTTACCTTTTCCTCACATGCTTGTGCAGAGGAATGAGAAAATATGCAGGCACTGATAGACCATCACTTTGAAGAACATACAAAAACAGTAGTTTCAGAAATGCTCAGTTTGTAAACTGGGTTCCATTATTAACCTACAGTGCTTTGAAGATGTTCCACATTTTGCTTTGAAGGGCATTGCACTGAGATATGTATGATTCTATAATGAAATTCCTAAATTCTTCAATAAATTTCTGTAAAACGTGCTTGCTTTGATCAGTATTAGATTAATCTGCACCATTCTGAATAGGTTACATATCTGCCTCAAAGTATGAGGTATAATGCTCATTTTGGGAGATTTGCGGAGGATGACAGTGACTTTGTGAATTTCCCAGGGAACGTTTGTGCACACTGTCAGCTGGTGTTCCTGTCACAGACAGTCCTGCAAGTCTCCCTACAGGGACCTCAGTTACAAGCTGAAGTCAAAGTTTCCTTAAGGAAATAAATCTAACAAGAGTCTACTGCCAGCTAAAGCGCACAGCCGTGGGTGTTTTCTTAATGTGACTTTATCCTAGAGCTCGCTCTGGCTGTACCCAACCTACTCAATAGCGTGTTGTGCTCGTAACCTTGGACCTTCTTAGCATTGTCCCTCAACTTAATAAGTGGTAACACTTACTATAGGAATTGCTGCTGAATTTTTATATGCTTCTTTAAGGATAGCTGAACTGATTTAAAAGAAGAAAAAAAATCCCCTGTATACTTAAGCTGAGGCTTGTGAGAAGGATTTAAATGAGAAGCTTCTCAGAAATTCCTTTCTACTCAATGGGATTGCCAACCAAAGTTGATGAAATGCTTGTCAATGCTGCTTTCATTTAAGTGTGCAGATCTCCTTAGTTATTTTGAGCTTTCCTTGTATACCCTTATACGCACATCAACAGGTAGATAGCAGTGAAAAATATCTAGATATTGGAGTACTGGTTGAAAAGTTTGTAATTACATGCATTTTCTTCAAAATAGACTGTTTCAAGGTTATGGGTTAATTCTGATGACATCTGAGTATTTCTGAGATTTCAGAGTTCTTTTGTTACTTTTGACCAGACAAAATGAAAGAATGGAAGGGAAAAAAAACCCTAAAATCTAAAACTAAAACCAAAACTAAAAAAAACCAAAACAGCCCCCAAATCTGAATTCCTCTGTTTGAACTATGGACCCTGGCACATATTGCAATAATATTAAAAGACTTTGGTTTTATCCCAAAAAAGGACAAAAATATATTTCAAAACTTAAGCTGACATTTGATGCAATTGTCTACTTAAAACTAGCTTTAGATTTTTTTACTTAAATCTGAGTCTGCATTTTGATGTTCTTCCCTTCAATGTCAGTAACTGGGTGCGTAATGCTTGCATCAAGAGGTACTTTTTTTTTTTTTTTTCTTTCTTCTCTGAGAATTCAGCAAAACTGATGACTGATGATCAGTACTTTCCTACCTTGATGGGTAGGAATGTTAGTTCGGTGATGAACTACTCAAATGGTTCCACTAGAAGTCTGTGTTCCTGACCCTTCATGCCTTCATGACTTGCTGCTCCTTACTCTTAAGGCCTAGCTGCATCAGCGAAATCAACTGCTTTGTGTTACTTCTATTTTTACTTTGGTACTTCTCAGTTTGCCAAGTCAGATTAGTATTTTTTTTTTCTTAAGAAAATAAAAGACATAGCTCTGAATTGAATAAGTTTAAAATCCTTTTGGGTTTTGAGGATGAGCAATATGGCATTAGATTTGTATTTTTCCAGATAAAACATATTCTTATTTTCTTTCCACCTAGAAAGAGCCTGCATTCAGCTTTCCTTGAAGGGGTGTTCATTCTTCCAAATTAATCCAAGTGGAGCAGATCTTATGAGATCAGATGAAATTGTAATATTTTGACACCTATTTAATGTAAACTAGGATCTCAGGTATGCCCTCAAGTCCTAATGTGTTGTCTAAAATCAATGCTGTTATAAGAAGTGTCTCGCTGTCTTTATTCTGTTAATTGTACACTGAATATATTACTGGTGAAATTGCGTAATTATATATGTATGCCCCACTTTATCACCTTAATATGAGAAGAAAAAAGGTATTTCATAATGTGTGATAAGCAAATAATGGTAGCATTCCCAAGTTTGTTCACGTGTATCGTGTCTGTATGATGCGAGCTTACTGGTGGCCAGTCACTACAGCACACCCAGACAGCCGACAGATTTGCATCAGATTATTGCCTTTTATGTGTCCTGCTTTGTGCTACAGCAGAGGCACAAATGGCTCCCTTCTGGATTTGTGAAATTGTCTTGGTTTAACCCCAGCTGACAACGAAGAGTGAGCAAGTCCTGCTGGTCACTCCTGGCTCTCCAGTCGATGAATCAGCCTATAATGAGGATCAGGGAGCCTCGGCTGGTGCAGTATTGCTGCTGGTGAGCCGTTGTGGTGGCAGTTGGCACCTGCTGTTCTTCAACTCTCAACAACACCACAACAGAAGGGTCCTCTGAGAGACCGGGCAAGGTAGGCAGCTGCTTAATTTCCCCCATCTCCAAGGCAGCTATACTGATAGCCCATCGGTACCCTTTTGGGTCCTCAAAGTACCCTCTCCTGAGATAGCCTGTGCCGAGGGCATGGAGCCTCTGGGCCAGTCACAGTGGGGTGCCTTT
>JAVJGJ010000001.1:80020485-80030925 GCA_035590215.1 Microhierax caerulescens
TGCCCAAGCCAGGAGCAGCCAGTTTCCCCAGCAGAATGCTGGGGGAGACGGTGCCAAAGGCTTTGCCAAGGTCCACATAATCAAGACCCACAGCCTTTCCTTCATCCACTAAGCAAGTCACCTTGTCACAGAAGGAGATCAGGTCTGCCGGACTTGATCTTTCCGAAATCTGTGCTGGCTGGGCCAGATCCCTCAGTTGTCCTGTATGTGCCACGTGAGCTGTCCTGCAGGGGAGAGAGGAGCCAGGGACCTGGGTCAGCACCATGGGTGCAGTCACATTCTTCAAATCACTGGTTTTGGCAATTTTGGCAGCTTTTGGGGCTGCAGCATCTCCCCTGCTGACTCTGCACAGTGTTTCTAGTTGTAGGTGGCAATAGATGAAAAAGATTATAATGGTATGTTTGTCCAAGTTCACAATTTCTGTGTTTTCATAGACATGCCACTTGATTCTCATGAGAAAGGAAGAGTTGAAGGGTGGGTGGTGATGGAGTGGTTGACCTGGTGGCTGGCTGGTGGGAGGCTTGAGAACACCCATAAAAATGTCTGTTCCTAAATGCTGCTCACATTTGTGAAATTTTTAGGAGATATTCCAAATTAGCTGAGTGTGAAATATGATTCTGAGGTGGTTCAAATTTTGTGGACCACAGCAAAAAATGGCCAATAAAGTGGTAATAATAGTAAGAAGGAAATTTACAAAATGCTTGTTAGAAGCTTAACTTAGCCCCAAAAAATAGTTCTTACAAAACCATAATTTGTCTCATACTTGGTTTTAAACTGTAATATCTCAGAATAACTAAGTCTAGATATTTTTAATATACTGAAATATATTAAATCATTTCATTGTAGCCTTGATTCCCTCCCCCCCCCCAATAAATAAATAAAAGAATCTATGGCTATTGTTAGGCTAATGGCATAAAAATGGAATTTCTGCCTGGACTTATCTGTGCATTTAACCAGGCATGTATGTGTTGAATTCTGTTAATTTTTATGTGAAATACTTGCTATATTTATTTTTTTTGTTTATAATTGTTATACGCTGATGTATAGTGAGGAAATGTCATGCCAAGATTCTTCTTTCCTTCATTTCTAGCAGAGCAGATCTTGTACAGAATACAGATGGGCAAGAAATTCTTATAGAATTCTATAGATCCTGCTCATGGAGATTCGGTTGGTCCCTTATATACAGAGTGCAATTACCCGGAATGTCAGCGCTTACCTGCCTTTGGCTCCTATGGGATGTGGAAATACCATAAAGCTGGTATGTTTTTTCCTTTGCTCAGTCTAAACATCCAGACAGCTCTTTCTGTGTTCTCCAACTACTGTTTGAATTTATGCAGTTGTGAACATCATTAGGTTAGCAAACCCTATTTAAAAAAAAAAAAAAATAAAATGTAGAGTGATTTTGTTAGGTGCATTCAGCAGAAGGAACGGCCCCTGAATTGGTAGCATTGCTGATACTCTTACTGTGCTTTAGAGCTTGGCAAGCCCATGCATGCGTTTGTAGGCTGGGCCTACAGACTAGGTTGTTTAAAGAACAGTTGCACTTCTTTCTAAATGTTTAGCTGTATTTTCTACAAATAGCAAGGTTTTTATTACAAGGAACAAGCATAAAATAAAAGAGGCTAATTCTTTCTACTTCACCCTTTGCTAATCAATCAGTGTTGCAGTGGGTGGGACTTCCTCGCAGCAATAAGAGCAAGAAAATTTTATTTGATTGGAAAATATGATTACAAAATCAGAAAAAATCGACAGGAGCAGGTGTTACACCTGAAGTATTTTTTAGAATTCAGCTGTGTATTTTTGTGGGGTTTTGTTGTGCTTTTTCTTTCTTTGGGGTGGCGATGGGGGGTGAGGGGGTGAGAACAGGACTTCAGATTCTTAATACTTCAAGTTGGCAGCATCCTGTTAAATTGCTTTGTGAGAGCTGGGAGTGTGTGGGCAGATGAATGCATAGTCTGTAGTGTGTGATACCATGCATATAAAATGGTTTATTGAGCAAAATAAACAATTCTCTGCAGTCTCTGACAGACAATTCTACATTTCTCTGCAGTCTCATAACTGACAGCTATGACCAGTCAAGTAAAGTCTACCTCTGCATTTGCAATGACTTCTCACTATTTCATACAACCTAACCCAAAATGCCTCATTAGTAGTGCACACCTGTCACTTGTTTTGTTAGTTGGAATTTTTTTATACTCTTAATCATATGGTGGGTTTTTGTCTCCTCAAACAAAAAATAATTATTTATTTTTCATAATGTAGACATACAGTGTATTTTAAATTAATATTTAACTGGAAAGCTTAGGCTTTCTTAGGCCTTCTGCTTATCTTTCTAATATCTTACATGAAGCTGTTGTTACTTCCCAATTAAAATCATATAATTTTCTACCTGTTCTTTTCAGTTAGCATGGAGAGGACTCAGGTAGTGTGTACTGCTTAGTTGTTGCTTTCAAAGGAACAAAATTTCTGCAATTTATTCCCATAACCCAATTTTCTTATTTTCTAAATGGAAAAGTGGCACTTACAGCAACACAGGGGCCCTAACTTTAAAAAAAGTTTTATTCTCATTTAAGAATCTATTTTGCACCTTCTAAGTACATAGTTTTATTCAATCCATGACACTGATTTCATGTCCTTTATTTACTTGTGCCAAAACACATAGGAGGAAAGAATGGACATGGCAGAGCCATTATAACTTCATCCAATATGTCAAACTCACTTCTAAAATTTAGAATGGTCTTGTTTTTCTGGTGCATGGATTTTAGCAGGACAAGATTTTGGCACCCCTAGAGACTCTTCCAGCATCCTTTGTTAATGCTAAGTATACTGAAAATAAAATGAATAGAATCTGTACCTCAATGGTAGTTATGCAGTTCTGTGCTCACTGTTTTTGAAACCTGAACAGAGTCAATATTCAGCTAGAGGTAAGAGACTCATCAAAATCAAGCAGGTCTTTTAACATTATCCATCATGAACAATATATATGGTCTGTTGACAGCTACTTAGGAATTTTGTGTTAATGAAGAAAATTCAGAAGCTAAAGAGAGATGCACAAGGCTGAGTGCATTCAAGCTCTTGCACTGTTTCTGCTGGGGCTGACCAGCTTCAGCATTCCTGAAAGGAGAAAACTCTTCAAAAAGCTTATCTTATGGATAGTGGATTTCAAAACACTTTGCAAAAGGGAAACGTGAGCTTATACCCATTTTACAGCAAGATGATTCATAATCAGGCAAGTTCCCTGCTTTGGAAACAGCCACTTTGCAGAAGCCCATGGAAAAGCTCGTTGAGTTAAAGAGAAACCCAGAGTCCGTGCTGAAGAGGAACATCACGCAGAAGTGCAGAGCGATGTATTTTCCCCGGTTGTCTTTGAGGTACCTGTGCAATGATATCCTGGGTTAGTGTCAACAGGAAAATGCCAGCAGGAGGCTGGGTTACTCTTCTGTTTTCTCCTTTGTTTTTTGGGGGGGTTGGGTGGTTTGTTTTTTCTTTTTTCTTTTTTTTCTTTTTCTTTTTTTTTTTTTTTCCCTATGGTGTTAGGATGAAAAGGCTTCATACTACAAATATTAAGTAACTGAGAGAGACAGCTTATTTTTTTGGTAAGTTTACAGTGCGCTATGTTTTTCCACAGTAGATATTAAAGTTTTATCATTTCCATTTGACAGCCTCCTCAGCACCCTCGTGCATTAAAATCCAAGTCTACTTTCTTAATAAAACTGTTAATTTATGACTATTGTGAACTTCTACAGCATGAATCAATATTGATTTTCTGAACCTGCTTCTCACTAGACTTGTTAAAATAAACAATCTGATTTTAGAAAAAAATCTTTAAATTGAGCAAGAAGGAGCTTGAATCTTATTGCTGTATTTTGAGAATTTGAAGACTCCTATGAAGACTTAAACAGACTCAGGCTTGCCCAAGGCAATGTGTAATAGTTTTTATGGTTTTCAGTCAAAGAATTCAGCACAAGGAGTAAGAACACTTAATTTATTCCAGTCAGTGAGAACAATTAACTGTTTGAGCTGCTCACAGTTCTTGGCTGCCAAGGGCAGGTTATTTAGACCCATTTTGGTCACCCTGGCACAGAACCGTGAGTGTACAATCAGATACTGATTGTATAAAGATATCTTTATCTTTACAGTGCAGAACTGGCAATCATGGCACAAGACCAACGGGACACCTTCCGTCTGGAGGCTGAGCTGAAAGCCCTGGAGCACCTGGAAGGGCACTGGGTGCTTGTGTACGGGCAAGTGTGTCACCCCACCAGACAGGGAGCTGCTGAACGAAGTGCTGTTCTTATTGAAGCTCTGAGTGGATAGTTAAGGTATTTTTTGAAAATTTTCATGCTACGCTTCCTCCCCTGCTCTTCCCATTCCCATAGCTTTCTAGCCATTATTGATCTGATTATTTTTTTCTTTTTCTGATGTTGCATTTTGGCTTGGCAGATATAAATATACACATCTGGTTTGGTCTAAAACATTTATTTTCTTATTTTTCACATCCATAAAACTTCTCCAATTTCTGGAAACTAATTTTGTTTGTTTATCTATTCATTAAACATGAATGCTGTCCACAATTGTAACCAGGGAGAGTGCCCTGTGTAGTGTGTTTTGAATGTAGTAAGTTAAATAGGCATCACCTGTGATGCAGCTGATGGGTGTAGTCATGATCAGCTGCTCCGAAGCACGAGGTGAAAGCACTGATCAGAGGCAGAAGTTGGATTTATTGAGGGGGAGAGTCACTAAGGGAAATTCAGACGTTAGCTGGTGCAGTGCAAGGTGCTCTGTTTCATGATACAGTAATGGAGAAGCTCACTTCAGAGTCCCTGTCTTCCCTACAATGAACAGAGAGGGAAATATATCCAAGGAAGGGCTGATGACTGGGTCTCCATAAACTAATGGTTATTTTTGATCGTGACCTACTATTTTAGTGCATTTTCCGTAATAAAATATGCATTCTAATTGGAAACAAGATGCAATGAAAATGTTTGAAAAGGAAATATTTTATTCCTTCCTCTTTTGGAGAATTTTGTTTCTGACCATCATTAGAAGAAATTACCCAGCACTCATGATACAGAATTTAGTTTACGTATCTGCAAGCAGAATTTGAAATCAGCTGGCTGGCTGGGGTAAGGACCTCACATGTGAATTCCACGTGAACTGTTACTTATTAGAGCTTTCCTGAATTCTAGTGTAGCTTCTCCAGTGTTAGCTGGTGCCAGCATACAGCTGGAGAAATGTTGATTAATGCAAACTTTATGGATTAATCAGTATGAGAATCAGTACCTCAGAGACTCAGAAATGTGTGCAAACTCTGCTGTGCCAGTGCCCACAAATCTCAGACAGGTATCTCGGTTGAAATTGTGCTTTTTTTTTTTCGTCTGAACCACCGAGTAGTAAGTGAGAGATTGTTGTGGAAATAAAAGCGGTTTATTTTCGGTGACAAAGAAAGTGGGGAAGGAGGCCATAGGGACTGTTCTAATCTCTCCTCCATGGTCATAGTGAATATGTCTCTCTCTCCCCCGCTCCTCCCCCTCCACTGGAAAAAAAATACAGATGCTGTATCTCTTGTCCTGTAGGTTCCTGAATTAAGTGTGTCTCTTGTGGACCTCTTAGACACAGATTACAATGAAAAAATAATAAAAAAATCTCCTATAGGGAATCACCCTGTTTTCACTTGATTTTGATTTTTAAGTGAAGGATATTACCTTAATCAATGCAAAATAAGGAAAATGCTAACATGTGATGTAAGTAATAATATGCAGGTGGATCAGATTTGTCTAAAATTTATTTTGTTGTCTGTTTTCTGCTGTTCAAGAGCTGTACAAAATACACAGCATAACCCTGCAGTTAAGCTGTGTTTGCTTTTTTTTTCTCATCAGAGAAAGGTGAGGATGCTGGAATGTATAAAGGTTTCCTTTGCTTCACTTTCTTTCTTGTACGTTTCCCAGCACACTTGTGCACCCCCTGTTGCCCTTTGCTTCCTACCATCTCTGGAGAATAGATCTGATTTTAAAAAAACAAAACAAAACAAAACAAAACAAAACAAAAAGTATAGATTAAAAATAAGCAAAGAAATATTTATGCTTGATGATTCCTTTTGCTGTCCTTCTTCAAAACTGAAGGCTTTGTTCTCAGTAGACAGAAGAAGGAACACAATTATCTCCTTAGAAGAAATTTGTAAAGTATTGGCCCTTTTTCAGCATGGACATTACTTCGTATGAGTCTGGGTGGGAAGGAACAGGGCAGTAGCTATCCTACCCCAGGATAATGAGGAGTAGGAAACAGAGATTGTAAAATATCTTTGGTAAGTATTCCCTGAGACTAACGGCAGAAGAAAGCACTTGCACAAAATCATGGTAAATAAAAGCGTAAGTGGTTCAAATTATTTTAGCTAAAAGGATCTTAGCTTTGTATGGAAATTTTATTGTATTGAAATCAGATTAATCAGTATTAGAAACAAATCTTCAGTATTTTCCAGTTCCAGCCGTTGTATCTATTTACTCATTATAAACATTCACATGTATCTATGATATCACATTTACTGAAGAGCTGCCCAAATTCTGACTTCTGAGAACTGGCATTTTCTGTAATTTTAGGCTGGGTTTACCTTTTGTACACTTAAAAATAAAGTACAAGTAGCTTGTAACCACTATATTTCTTGAGATAATCATATGAGTTAAATATCTCAGTGATTTTTAAACCAATTTTCTTTTCCTAGGTTGTCAGAAGACTGCCTATTTAAATGCCAATCTACTCCACTGGAGCTGGTTTTGATACATGCCAGGGAGGACTGAAATCTTTGCATTTGGATAATTTAAGGTAAATACAAATTACCTAAGATATCTGTTAAGGTCTTAAAGGAACCATTTCCAAACTGATTTTATATTTAGGGAACATTTACTTTGTATTCTCAGAATATGCAGTTTTTATTCAGTTACTCGGAAATGCTTTAAAACTAGATGAAAGAATGCCTCGATGCATTGCAAAGGTCTGGATTTTCTGTTTTAAGCACAAAACTTACTGTACCCCTTATAGTGGGGCCAGAAACAAAGCTCTGTAAAACATGAAATCGTACCATGAAACAAGGGGTGCACGCTTGGTGTGTGGGGGTGTGTGGCATGGCCCTTGTTTACACTTAAGAGTTGTGTTATGATCTAAGAGCACACGGGAGCCATCTGTCCTCTCTGTGCCAGGCATAGAAGAAGCCTGTAAGAAAAGGGACGGTCCCTGCTTGTCAGGTGTGCTAGGCTTCGCGTTTGCACTACCGGGACCTAAAAATCTCTTAAGCTCTATGTTCATTTTACCTGTGGTATCTGAAAACATGCAGAAGAGTCATCACGTGAGCTGTTCATCATTTTTCAGACAACCTGGTGCATTACCACAGTGGTAGCACCTGCAATACCACTGAAATGCAAATAGTATCTGGGGAACCTTGCTTGCTGTCTGACTGCCCCATGTTGCTGAAGGCAGATGCTCTCTGGATCTTGGATCCTCATTCATTTTTGTGTTTTCTCTTCAGACCCTCTCAAATTTTTTTTTTCTTAAGAGGCACACTGAGCACTGTGTAACATAATCTACTCAAAGTATGGTTGTAAATAGGACCATACATCTCTATTGTCTCCTTGGGATATGTTCTTGTGTGATCTTGGGTCTCTTAATTAAAAAAAGAACCTACAAATGTCTTTGATAATGATGCTTAATGGTTTCATACTGCATAAGAGAAAAAAAAAAATGAGGCCACCTCAGGAACCACAGCATTAGCAGCAGAACTACAGCCTCTGTAGTTTCCACTTTCTTTGTATTTATGAGGTGCCTTTGGTGATAATCTTTAAAAATTCATCTTCAGTTCTGTTTGCCTGAGCCATACGTTGCTAGGGGCTGCAGACTAAAGGTTGGGATGATCATTGCTATCCTATACTTCTCTACTGATCAGCTCTTTCAAGTAAGGGAGTTTTTTCATACAGTGATAAAATGTCTTGGGGTTGGTACAGTATTTGATTATCACTGTGATAGCACTTTCATTCTTTTTTCCTGGTATAATTTTATGGTTTTTACTTCACCTTAAAGTTTAGCTTAATAGGACTTCTTATGGCTTACGTGTGACACATACTGGTGTTGTCAAGACTTTTCACTGATGGTCAGGCTGAGATGAATGCCTGACACAGCTATTCATTCAAATTGCCTGGGAATACAGTACAGGCAGAATATCAGATCTACAAAAAGTTGAGACACTAGCCAGATTTTGATCTCAATGAAAACATGTGCGTTTGAAACTGATGTCAGCAGCACTTACCTCAGATTGATATCTATGTAATTGAGAACAGTATCTGATCCTCTCTGGCTGGTCTGTCCCCTGAGATTTCTTTACTTATGCATTACAGAGATTGGCACTGTTGTCTTTTATATAACCTGTTAGTTGCATGCCTCTTTTTGATCAACTTATGTATGCTGTTTATGTATCAGTCTTTCCTGGGCCTACCCTGTTCACTATTGTAGCTTGAAATGTTTTGAATGGGTGGCAGTCATAGCAAGTGAGAAACATCAGGGTATTTTCATCTGACCCATTCAGATATGAGTACCTATATTCATCATATGGCAATTACTTATGCATGTGTTGAATAGTTATTGTAACCATTTCCATGCTCAAAACTATACGGAACAGGCGTCAGAAGCCTTTGCAAAGCAGGGTGGTATGTGTAAGGAGCTCCTTACGTTGAGTGCCCTGGATTAACATTTGTTTGGTGTCTGAAGGATAGGCAAGCTGTGCCGGTGAGGCTGCTGCAGTCCAGTCCTGGCTGCAACAGGCTTTTGCTCTTTGTGCTTTAGTGAATATTTCAAGGTTTTCAAAAGAGGTGTAAGTGACCACTTCCCACGATGCCTTTGTAAAGTCCATTTTGGAGGTGGGGTGGGCTATGCTACATCCTGAAAGATGCTAGACCATATTTTCCTCTTCTGCCATACGCTCTGGTATGCCACCGTAGGCTTTGATTCATCCGCTATGATCTTGAACAGTTAACCTAAGGACCTTAGTTACCATAAGTTATTGCTAAAATCAGCAAAGGCTGATAACCGTTCCAGAACACAGGTCAGTTAACTGAAGATGTGAACTGTCTTCTGGACTGGCCGTTTTATCTCTATTTTAAAGAGGGAGCACAGACTGACTTGGTTCCTAATCTGAAATGTGCTGAATTCTAGACCTCGTGTCTCAGTGCTTTGCAGGAAAAAGAGGCCAATACAGTATTTCTTCCTCAGATACAAAATGAAGAAAATACCTTAAAAGTTGTGGAGGCATATGTGTATCTAAAATTGATAGGGCTATTTTCTTCAATTTTAAGTGCTGCAAGTATGTACTTTCTAACCGTAAAGGATTTGTGATGATTAATGCTTGTAGAATATTTAAAGATGTAAAACACAGAATAAACGATGCTTTCTATTACATTATTTTTGTTACTTTTGTTTGGTGGGGAAAAAAAAAATCACTATACTGTGAACCACATGAAATAATATGAGAGGTCTCCAGTACAGCGATTGTGCTTTGTGATGAAGGAAGTGCCAAATGGTTCAGTGCTCCTAGGTGTCCATGAGTCACACTTCTGTTCTTCTCATTTTGAGGTGAAATGCTCTGGAAATTGAGTATATGAGCAGTGCTAGATAGTCAGGAAGATGCTGGTAGAATAAAGTAAGTTGCTTGAAATTAATTATTTGGGAAGTGCTTTGTAAAGCAGAACTGTAAAGGAAGTAAAATTTTCAGCCAGCTCATTAAAATGTGAACACGTAATATTCATCAGTGAATTAGTGATTAACGTCCTATTTTATTTTCATGTAAAGTACAATATCTGAAAACTAATGTACACTTATCTGCAAGATACGTAATCTTCAAGTGGTTTGTCTGTGCAGGTGTAGTTTGGTTACTCATTTATGATTAATTTCATCTGGTTTTGTACTTCGAACATTGATTTCACTGTTTTGAGCTGCCTGGTATTCTGAAAGCTGTGTGTCTTCCAGATAAACTTAGATCTGAATCCCACAGACTTATTTTCTCTGTTTGATGATTCTTCCTCAAATGGATTTGTACAGAAGAATTTTCATTTTTTGGTTAATGTGCTCCTTGCATCACTTTCCTAGATATCTGAGTCCAAAGTATAGGTGCACAGGGAGATGTTGAATAGCACTGAAGTGCCTGAACTTTTTTGGGTAGGTTCCTAGTGTGCTGTTTTAAAGAGAACTGAATCACCTGGCTCCCTTAGTGATTTCAGGCACTGAATATCAAAACACAAAACCAACCCCCTTACACCAGTGTCCTTATGACATAGGCATGAAATCCCATTTTAAAAAGTGATTTGGCCTCCAACTCATTGGCAGTTGCTGTACTCCAAATGCCTACACAACTTCTGCGTTTGATGTGCTTTAAATGGATATGCATTATATATAGTACATACA
>JAVJGJ010000001.1:80041004-80080658 GCA_035590215.1 Microhierax caerulescens
AAATCGCCCTGAGGATGGTGGGAGAGGGGGTTGGATGGAGGGGTGGGGTGGTCTGGCCTCTGGAGGAAGGACAGACAGCACGGACGGTAGAATCTGACCGACGGTAAAGCCTTGTTGCAGCTGCTAGTTTGTTTGTGCTGCAACAGTTAGCTGCTTAAACCCAAGCCATACTGGAAGAAAATCATGTTGAATTAAAAGTATGTGTGAGGGTATATGTTTTTTTTAAACAATATTTTGAAGATACAAGAAACAAATTTGTCAAATCATGCATTATCTGAAAACATGTTGCATTCAGGTCTTTACCCAAGCATGTAATACTGTCGCAAGGTGGTTGGATAGTATTATGTTCGTTATCTGGTAGCTAATTACTGTACTGTGGCATTACTGTAGCCACCTAACTGTGAAGTTGCTTAGATTAAGACCTTTGTGTACCCAAAATGTGCAAAAGTAAACTTCTGCGTATAGTGTTTTCAGTTACAGTAATAATTTCCAAAACTATTGACTAGACAAGTTAATCCTTGACACGAGGACTAACTGTAAATGCCAAACTAATATTTATTGTTGCAATCTTGTACCACTTTCAGAGCTCAGCAGGCACAGCTCCCAGCTGTTACCCACACAGAGCATCTTGGAGTCTGAAGAAATTAAGCAGTAAACCTATTGCCTGCACCTGAAATTCATCACTTTTCCTTAATAAGGTATTTCTTCTTATAACTGTTTCCATCTTTAAGGATAGCAGTGAACTTCCTAAAGGCAAAAAGGTGCTCTGTGTTCATGTGTAGAAACTCTGCATTTTA
Organism: Microhierax caerulescens; assembly: GCA_035590215.1. Lineage (NCBI taxonomy): Eukaryota > Metazoa > Chordata > Aves > Falconiformes > Falconidae > Microhierax > Microhierax caerulescens. Next base: position 80,041,802 of record JAVJGJ010000001.1, read on the forward strand.
TCAGTCTAAGGAACAGAAAGAACCTCAGGCTCATTGGATCTTGAGATTGCCTTTGGAAGAAGGAGAAAATGGACTTGGTGCAGATATTTCAAGACACAGATAAAGAGGTAGGTTTATATCGAAAGAAAGTTAGAAGCCATCCTGATGTTCCAGAGTGTGCGCTTACTGATCGATGAATGTATGTTGATATACTGAGAAAAACTGTAGAACAACAAATGCACTTTAAAAGTACATTTTATTGCAGGGTTGTTTGTGTCTTTGGTTTTTGGGTTTTTTTGGTTTTTTTTTTTGTGTTTTTTTTTTTTAAGATATACCTCGCACTAAACCAAGAACCAGTATCTCTGTAAATTTAATGGAGTTTTTAGTGTCCTGTCACCTATGTGAGTGAACTGTCAAATAAATGTTTATCTAGCTGTAGAGCTGTATTTACACCTGAGATTTTTTATTTTTATGTTGTGTAATTCTAAAGAAATTCCTTGATGAGAGATGTGCATTTTCTGATAATGCTTCCTCTCTTCCTTCATCAACCTCCTAACTGCTGTTTTGTTTGTTGAGATGTTCTGCTTCTGAAAAGTTATCAGGTGTTTCCTTTCTTTTGCACTGAGGAGAAATCTTGATTAGGGATATACAAAACCCATTTATTTTAGGAATTACTACATTTAGGAATAGTTAGTATTAAATAAAAATAATTCTATTTAATGGACTGTAGTAGACAGTAGCAGGCACTGGTGATTTTTTTTTTTTTAAATACCTGTTTTTATTCTCTTGGAGTACATGAATGTTTTTGTACATGATATAAATGGGATATTCTTCAGTGTTTTGCTTTTACTTTTTGCTAAGTGTCTCTTCTCACTTAAAGTTATATTAACTGTCTGCTTTGATAAAAACCTTATTTTTGCATGTAGAGTTTCTTGTTCATACAGATAAAATACAGCAGCAGTGGGCCATTTTCTTCAAGAAACCTGGACAAATGCTTTCTGGTTGTGCCCATCTCTGAAAGCTGTTTTCATCATGCATTTTTCTACAGTGAGAGATCCAGTTGTTTCTTGTCTTTGTCTCCCTTCTACTGCTTTCACATTTCCGTAGTAAGAGCCTGCATTCAAATAACTGTGTCTTCTCTTACAGTTAAGTAAGGACAGACACCAGGAAACCCTTGTTTTCCGAGTTTCAAACTATGAATGCTTACTGCATGGAAAATAGAGAATATATAGGAAGTTGCCCTTTATATCTGGGCAGCCTGATGTCACCACGTAGCTGAAAACTTCAGTGAAAGTTTGAAAGGCTTGATAAAAGCTTTAATTAAGACTTCTATAGTTAGGTTGACTTTTATGCCTATATAGCTAACAGGTGTGTATAGAATCCTGCGTATGTGACGATTTGGAGGACAGAGTATGTCTGCTTCACATAACGCTGCACTGGTGCTGTGAGCTTCAAAAGGTTAGAAGTCTTCATGCTTTGACAAACCCAATGTATACTTGCAGTTTGCAAGTTGTGCTGATAGTTTTTTTGTTGGTGATGTTTTGACATGAAATACCACCTCTATAAATTCCATCTTCATTTCACAAATTGTCTGAAGAAAGGAGCTGTAAGTACTGACTCTAGTAATGTATTAGAGTAGAATCTGAGTAATGCTATGAAGAAAAATACACTGGCTAGGAGTCTCTTCTGAGAGGCTCAGCGATGGAACGTCTTTACAGAGACTTTTGCACTCCTTATTCTCCAGCTGGGTTTTTGTTTTATGGCAAAAATCAGTTAATCCAATTTCAGTATTATGTGGTACCATTCTGAAGGTCAAAATATGGTAAAGTTGCTGTCAAACTAGCATAGCTGGTCACTGGAAAAGTGCAGGTGGAAAAAATCCAGTGGATGGCCCCTCCTGCCTGCTTGCTGGTGTGGGAAGCTCTTGGGTACTTTGGAAATTTACTTCTACTTGGTGAAATGAATGCAAAATTTTCTTCTTGGCTACCAAACGGCTTCAAACTCACTAAGTTTACCTTAAGAGTTAATTGCTCTTACATTTAGATGCACCAGTAAATCCACCGATATAAAGATACTAGGCTCTGCCTTCTGCAAAGGCTTTCTCTTTTGTCTCAATTAAAAGGCTATCGATATAGTCTCAATTTCACTAGCTCGTGTGCAAGTTATCAGTCAGCTGTGGGCATACCTATTCACCACTGTGCTTTACTAGAATATTTTTTTTCATGATTTTTCAACTTGAAACCTTTAAAATTCATACTGAAGTTTCATAGAAAGCCATCCTTTATGCAAGCAAAGGAACAAAGGAATTAAAGGCTTCACTCAGACTAAACCCTAAACAGCTTCCTTTGAGGCTATGGTCAGTGAGATAGTAAAAACGTCAATGTATTTTTTTTTGGAAACTTGAAGCTACAGGCACCCAGTGCTACTAAACCTGCCCATGTGACTTAGGCACGTGGATTTGACTGGTGTGCAGGCTATCAAAATAATTCATCTCACTACTGATGGTTGTGAGTGTGGATATGGAAGAATACCAATTTCAACTGTATGTGTAATTCAAATGTTTAATTTATGGTCAAGGCATTATTCTCACTCCCTTCACAGAGGAACCCTTCCCCAGGTATTATTACTGATTCTTTGTTCAGGCTTTGCTTTGCATTGCTCTTGCTCTAATACCTAGCGAGCAAGGGGCTGCCATCGCACGCGATTACGTTGCCAAGAGGTGTCTGGCCTCAGGCTGAAAGGTGTCACGCCAACGGGAGCACCCGTGCTGCTATTATAGTGCCCACAGACACCTGCATGGTCTTCGATACCTCGGTGAAAATAGCATGGTTCTGTACTCTGACCTACCCAGGGGGATGGCACGGAACAGCGTAATAATCCTTCGAAGATGAACACAAGTGAGGGAGAAGAACACAGGTCTGAGCACCAGTCGAGCTTTTTGCACATTGATGCATATGTTTTTGTGAGGGGGGAAGTCTCAAAGAAGAGGTAGTTTTTGTCAGAAGGGGCCATGGGAACAGTTTGTGGAGGTGTGGAGGACTAGAGAATGAAGAAAGAGAGAGGAATTAAAAAGTGCTTGAATTGAAAAGGAATTGAAACACATCTGATGTAAGTGAAGTAGATGGTGGAACAATAAATGTGAGAAATCAGACTGTGTGTGTGTGTACGGCAACTGGACCGGGCGGTGGGACGTTCAGCCAGGATTAGCTGCTCAGCTGTAGTTGCTGCTGTGCTCTAGGGATCGAGAAACGATTGCTGTAGGGGGGCTGGGGGCTGGGGGTGACCCTTGTGCAGCGGTGAGATGAAATCGCAGAGCTGTGGGGCACAGCCCTGGGGACTTCGGAGGCTGCTGGGGCCCACTGCGCTCTTGGCTGTTTTGCAGGAGCTGACGGTGCTTTGGAGGATCAAAAGTCTGCCTGTTGACAACCTAAAGGCATTTTTGTTGCCTTTAGGCAAATAATATAATAAAGTGGTTTTGGGGTTTTGTTTTGGTTTTTGTTTTTTTTTGTTTTTTTTTTTTCCTAGGATAAGGCTAGATTAATTCCAGAAGCACAAAACTGAAAAAAAGTGAATAAATGAATTTCACAAGGGCTAGAAAGGAAACACCAGTCTTCTGAAACAAAACAGGAATACTAAATTACAATTAATAAAATGAAGGCAGGTGTGACTTAGCTTGCTGACTGGTAAGTACCTACTTTCTTACTGGCTTTCTGCAGGCCTCTTTGAGGGCTGCCTTGCTGCTGCGCTGCTTTAATTCCATCGTGGCAGGGGTTCCAATCCTTTCTCTTATTTTAATGTCGCCTTGCTGCATGACCGACCAAAAAGAAGCTGTCTGGTGAGAATGAGGATATGAGAACCTGGGCCTTCGTAATATATTTTGTACACAGTGTAACTTTGAGAAGGATGATTTATAAAATATAAGATTATATTTTTGTCTAAGATTTGTGGGATATTTCGAAGTAGGAAAACATGGGAGAGACTTTCTTTTGAATGCTGACAGCGTTATTGACTACTGTACAGCAAACATCTGGTGGTCTGTGATTTCCTCTGTGGCATTTGCTGCCAGCTTGCCAGGAGCTGCATCACAGGTTTTGAAAGATGCATTTTTCTTCTTAAAAAGCACATTTCTCAGGAATGCATTTACTATTTTTTAAACCCTTTAATAGCAGATACAGCTAGTCAAGGATAAAAAAAAAAAAAAAGTAGTCTTATTTATGTGGTGGCCTGTTGTGTTCATTTGTGATAATATCCTATAAGGTACAACGTGTATTCCAGGGATTTTGCAGATATTTTGTCTACTGACACTATTACTTTAAATCAAGACATTTTGAATAAGTAGAGTCAATTTTCAATTCATTGTATTTCTGAAAGTATTTTTGAAAACCTAGTTATGACTAATGTGCTTGAACATATTTTGTAAATGTTTTATGAATTTCTTTTCTGAAATGATTGTGAAGTACATAATTAAATGCAATATATACCAACAGGCAAGCTGTAACTGCTGAATGTTAAATAACTTCTCATTTTTAGTTACACTTTTGACATTTAATTGACCTTTCAAAAAAGAAACGGTGCACGCATAAATGTACTGGAAGTCTACTTCTTGATGTAATGATTTTTTTCATTCTTGATTGAATTTAGAAACGCACAGTTAGCAAATTTTTGTTTCCTTTTATATTTGGGCTATTTTTTTTTTTTTTTGTATTTTATTTATTCATTATGTAAAATGATAGGAGCATGAGTTGTAAGAGAAGCCAGGGGCCACTGTTGTAAGCTGCTCCCATTGCTGGGTTGTGCCTGGGCCTTTTGTTGAGCTCTGGCCAGGAACATGGTTTGTGGAATTCACATTTATTCAAAAAAAAGCAGGTCTGGATTAATACAATAATCCTCTCTTCCAGAAATCGGTACCGTAGCTGGGGTTTGGAGAGGAAACCTGTTGATATCAGTAGCTGAGCTATTCAGGAGCATTTGGCCCACCAGTACAACTGAGGCTGCCTCTCTACAGGTTTGTAGTGGGGCTGTAGTGTCTGAGGCTTTTGTGGAAATTTTCTTATCCAGATTAGTCGTCAATCTTTAATCTGCCTCTTTGTACGCTTTATGTGGTTATATTCTTACTGTCCTGCAAAGGTTGTGTCTTTCCAGGGGCGTTGAATAATGCAGAGTGTTGCGTCTGATCCTTACATGCTGCCTGGGAATAATTTGTGCCCGTTCAGTGGATTTTACGTGATACCACAATTTCATAGGAAAATGTTTTCTAGCCATGGATTTCAGTAAACACCTTCTGATTCTTAATCTAGTTTGTACTCTTGAACCTTGCCTCTCTTACAGTATTTCTTTCTTCCACCTTCAGGATTATCATTTCAGAGAGGTTTATAATTCTGTGTAAATTACAGCTTTAAAACTAGTTCGGACAGTTCTTCACTGGTCAGTGATTTCTTTTTCTGTTTTTCTTTTTGTTGCACACTGTCCTTGTCTACCTGCAGCATAAACCTTATTTGAAATCTAAACTAATGAAGTTAGAAAACAGTCATGTGAGTTGTGTTAATTGGATTGGAACAAAATGAGCAGAGAAATAGACATTTTAAACTTTTCTGTTGAAGAAAACAGAGCACAAGAAGATGGGAATGATCCTGTGGAATTGTTTTTGTTTGTATTAGTTCCATTATTGCAATTGCCAGCTAATTCTCTGCTGATACTTTCTCCTTTGCCTTATTGGGTATCTGGAACTGGGAAAATATTTCAGTAAAAAAATCTCAAGAACTTTTCATGGAGAACTTTTCTGTTACATATTTAAACTTTTCAGGCAATTCACATACAAACATATATAATCTAAATATGCGTACCTTTGTTTTCATCTTGTTTTAGTTTTGTGCAATGTTTATCTTGGGACATGAGTAGAAATATTGTCTTTTTTTCTTTTTAAATTGTGAGCATTTTACAACCAGTTTTATTTTGGAGGTTTTATGTTAACAAGATTTTAAAATACTTTTGTAAATACTCTTTTTTTTTTTTAAACATTGCCCCAGGTTACTATGTTGTTTAATCAAAACGACTTGATGAAGCTTTTACAGTATGTTTAAAAAAAAAAGTGATCTCTCCAGTAGAAGTGAAGGAACCTGATGCAAATGCTCTGTGGTTGGGATACTTATGTGGAAATGGTGGAAGAGCTGCTTATTGTTCTTGATCAGAGCAGAGTTTACCTAATTTTGTCTTTTTTTTTTTTTTTTTTTTTTTTCTAATGTGTGCTACAGAAAAAAATTCTTGGAGGGGAGCCCCTGTTTCTCAGTCTGCATGCATTAAGCAGAGGACTAGTCCAATTCCCCTGTCTGGCTGAATTAATCTTTTATTCTTCTTTGCTAAATGCAAAGCTTTTAACGGGAATTACTCATCCAGACACGCTTCCTAGTAGTCTGTAGTTTCATCTTTCACTTGGACCACCAGTTTTAGTCTCATGATCTGAAAATAACCTCAGCATTAGTATCATGTTATAGTGTGTTGCTCCTCTTTCTTATTCCGCTTGGGAAAAGAATGTCTAGGAGCCAAGGGGTGTTTTTTTCTGGTGCAAGACTTTGTGTTCTTGTCTTATAAAGAGTTTCTGCTTTCCAGAATTGTCATTTTACTTTGAACATATCCTGGCCAGATCTAATCTTATATAATTTAAAAATTTTTAAAGTTCTATAACTGCAAAACAAGTGAGCTAGACATTTATATCTGGATATAAAGACTTAAACTTGCCCTCAGTATGTAGTGGATGATTCATTCTAAAAGCTTCATGTCTTTTATTTCCTTCAACATAGGTTTCATTCCTGCTCACAGGAAATTGGTATTTGGAAGGAAATTGGCCACTGGAAGCATGAGGCTATCTAGGAACAAAGGGTGCTTCAGCTAAGGAAAGGTAATCACCCAAAGTACTCTCTATTTTACACCAGTTGTAGAGAGGGTGACCTGTGGCTGGGACCTTAAACAGCTCAGAACCTCCCTTTTCTCGAAAGAGAGGAAAACAAGGGTTCTGTGTAAAATTTTTTTACAAAGAAAAGTACAATAGATGTGGCCAACCTTACCACATATACCCGTTTTCACAGATCTAACATTCTGACACCAGTAATGCTTAAATGTTGTCTTGGCTTGTTTTTCTGTGTGAAGTTTAGAGGGTTTTTTTCCAAGTGGTTTGTTTTTAAAATGTATTTTATGTGCAAAGCTTAGCTGCGTTTTCACTGCTATAAATTACACCCTAAGCCTGCAGAGCATGCTGCTGTGTGAAACAACTATTATTTTACTGTGTGGTCATTTATGAAGATCCTGTCTTGGTGTTCCTGACATATACTTAAGAATTACACTGACTTGCTTAAAAATTTATCAGTCTGCTTATTTGACTGTGATCATTATTGATCTTTGCCTCTTTTTTGGGGGACTGGTGCAAGACCAAACCCATCGCTTTCACTATCATATGGCAAAGTACAGGGATGCTCCAGTGAAGCATCTGTTTTTCTAGATAGCTTCTATGGAAGGGAAAAATCTGTCTGAATGTGAAATTTTGTTACATAGGAAATTGAGATTCCATAGGATGTTATAGAAGTAGTTCTAAGTGTGACTGAAACTGTTTATAATACCAAAAAATATAATAAACCCAGGAACTTGCTTGCCTTGCTTTACCCACACAATGGCCATTTTAAAGCTTCCATTCTGACAATAGTTGGGATTGTAATTCTAACGCTTATAAATGAAAACCAAAGTATTATTTTTCTGAACATTCTTGTCATATCTTCGTTCATCTGTGAATATGGTTTTGTAGGCACAGCTACACTTTAAATAGAGGCATAGATGGATTCTTAATGCCTGTACAAGTTTCTTAAAACTAGCTTTGTTTTTGGTTTTTGTTTGTTTGTGATTTTTTTTTTTAATTGATAAATAACATTTTAGGGCATGAAGCTGTATGTTTCATACAGTTACAGGGACAGTTACAATGATTTTGATCTGTCTCTCAGATAATTAGAAAGTCATTGTACACCTCTTAGAGAAAGAAAAATACAGTCTCTGAGCTGGAAAGTGAGAAATGTGGTAGAAACTACCTGGACAGTTTCTGGAGCAAATGGTAACAGTGGGATTATCTATACTTACAAAAGCCCCTGGTATTATTCTTTATATACGTTATTGGCTCGCACAAGGCCATATTTCCTGAGCTATTATTGACATTAAAACCAAACCAAAAAACAAAAAGAAAGCCAAACCAAATCCTGGATGCTGTGCAATTCAGCCACTTTCAATTTCCCTGTAAGGGGGGAAACCCCCTCCCCTCTCTTGTTTATCTTAAATCTCCATTTAGGAAGCTTTTTTAATAATTATCACATATTGTTCCATTTTACAATCAAGTGTGCTTCAGTATGCAAGAGAACAATCTTCATGCAGCAACTTAAAAATTCTCTCAGCCCGTTATTCTGGTGTTCTCTGTACTGAAGCTGTGCTTTCATGCTCCTGTGGGCTAGACCTTCAGAAAATCTTTTTAAACCCCCTGAAGTTCTATGCCTGTATTAGCCTTATCGGTGAACTATTTCAGGGACAATGCTCAGACTATCTCCCTTAATCAAAAGCACAGGGAGAAAGAGCTCCTTTAAAAATCCACCTTTGGGCTCCAAGCAGGTAGCGAGGAGCAATCAGAGAACAAGAGGACAAGCTTGGTCATCGCTGCCCAGTTCTTCAGTGGTTTCCATATGGTCATTATCTACCATAACTGAGCTTTGAGCCCCTAGGAACTCCTCTGGTTAACTTTCGGTTGTGAGGACCCTGGGTTAACCACCCCCTTGCCCTTTGTCAGCCACAGACGTCCAGCGAAGACATTTGTAATGAGCCATGGCCATGGGGAGATGCATGCCCAGGGCTCCCAAGGGGTACAGCTCGCTCTCGTTTGGGTTACTGGTGCCCAGTCACAGCTTAAAATTGCCTTTTCTAAGCAAAGCACTTTGATTTAGTATGTGGCAACACACCCTCATGCATAAGCAGAAGTAAACAAACTTGTCGCACAAAAGCTAGAACGACACCAAGGAACATGCCTGCTCTTTCATCTTAGTGTGACATGCAGATCGCCAGAGTCCTTCCCCCAACGACAGCGTAACTGGTCAGCCAGCCTGCAAACTTTAACACAGCTTATAGAAATTCACAGGTTTTCTTAATTTCTCTGCATACCAGATGTCCAGTATGCTGAAATTAGACTGAATTAAGGACAAATATTTTCCTAGGTGGTTATTTTTCTATGGTTTGTTTTATTTAAGTAATACTAGGGAGATATGGGAGATATACAGCAGGATTGTGCAGGCATTTTTGTGAAAAAGTTATATGCTTAATTTATGAGGTTTTTTATTTTTTGTTCCCCAGCTGCACATCTATTTTGCTTTGTGTGCATTCAGACAGCCAAAGTTTTCTTTATTCATATAAATATGCTTCAGAATATCATAGCAATTAATTTCTATCATGGGTAAGCTGATTTGACACAAAGTTGCCAAATGATAAAGAAAATATATGTCCCTAGATAAAAGCTATGCAGCAAAGTGAAAGCGTTTGGTTGTTCAGCAATTACTGTCCTGAAGTCTCAGAATACTGCTCTGCTTATACCTCATGGCTGGTATAACAACCCTTGTCCTCTTTAGGGCCAAGCTATTTAAATTTTGTTATATGAAATCCTGTATCTTACCTTTTTGCATTCCCACTCCACACATGATACAATTTCTGTATCTTCTTTATCGCAAGTCTTTGTCGGTGTCTACATCTTTAATTTTTATTTGGGTTTTGCTGTTTTCAGAGCTGACTCCTCAGGAAATTGTACCCTTGCTTGTAAAGTGATTTGATACAAAAGTAATCTAAAACTTATTTTATTCACTAATTGTATGTAGCTGCCTGGTGGCTGGTCGGGATGAGATTAAATTACTGGGCCAGCGTCCCATCAGTGTGAGTGATGGCGGTACAGCGGAGGTTGTCATCACATGTATCTTTTTATCCATAATGAATACCAGGATGAACTTTAAAGTCAGGTTCTAATAAAGTAATAGCCACAAGATAAGCGAGCAAGACAACAAAAAAAGGAGAAGAAAGAAGAAAAAAATAAGTTTTCATTAGCACTATTCAAGAATGTCAAAGGTGGTTTTCATTTGAAGTGACAGGTTGGTAATCTGTAGCACATTGCTGACAAGCAGAATTGCAAGTGTTTTAAAACTAAGCAGGTTTTGAAATTGTTGATTTTGTCTAAAACCCAGTCTGTTTGTCTGTAGCACTGAATAAATTCATTATTTACTGTTAAAAGACATGCAGACTGACAGCTATTCTTATCCAAGGAAACTACATCTGAGAAAGTGAGTGTTACCCTTACCATCTGGCTTTTTACATACTGAAGAGAAAAGAAAGTTAGAGCTGCAGTAAGTGCCCTGCAGGCAGAATGTGGGAGTTTTCAATGGCTCAGGGGATGGTAGGTGTAAGCTGAACCGTACAGAGAAGAATTGAAGGCTGAAGGTTAGCGATGGTGTTACGTGACAGTGCCTGTCTGACAGAGCTCAGGGCAAAAGAATAAGGTCGTTGATCTAAAGGTCAGTTGAAATAGGAATGCCTGTACTCGCCTACCACTTGCTTGTGTGAGACTTGGTATTTTAATTCTTTGGTAAAGATCTATCTTTCTTCTAATCTAGCCTCCTAGCAGAAATTAATACTGAACATTTCATATTTTTTTCAATATATATCTAATAGGCATATTTATAAATGTTTGGATAAATATTAATTTAAATATCAAACCAAATAACTTAATTCAAATATAGTTTTACATAAGATATATAATACACACACACATATCTCTGGTTTTATTATTCAAAGGACAAACATGTTCTTTCATTTGTTTTGATTAATTAGCAGGCAATTAAAATTGCCACATGGGTTCCTTTGATAAAGGATATGTATTAATTTATTGTTGTTACACTAATATTTGTGAAAACTTATTGGCTTCAGTGTTTTTGCTACAATGATGGCACAAATATTTTTATCTCTGTCTCCCGCTGTGATCTTGGATTAGAAGAAAGAGGAGAATGAAGCATACATGAGTTAGCTTGCGGGACAAGTTCCAAAAAAACTGGAATCATGCTATTTGTTGGTAAAAGCTGACAGAAGGATGGACACAATTTGTGATCTTTTGTTTTGTAACCCAAGGGCTGAAGAAAATGGTTCAGTTCAGAAAAAGATAAGTAAAAAGAAGATAAAACGAAATGTTTAAGATTTTGATATTGAACTCTTATATTTAGAAACTTGCCTCAAAATAATTGACACCGATTTTAAAATCTCTGAAGAAAAATAAAAACTGGAGGGACATCTTCTTTCTGGCTCAGAATCAGTGTATTCTGGTTTGGTTTCTATTTTTTTTCCTTTTTGGTTTCGTTGACTAATTTCACAGCAATAACTGGTGTGCAGTCAGCTTACTGCTCAGCCTGCGGGTGCTGAGCCTGCTCCTGCCCGCTTTCAGGCTTTGGGGTTTGCTCACACCTCTTCATTAGTTTAGTCTTTCCCGAGGCAACTCTTGAACTGGATAAAAGCCGCAGAACTTCTTTCTAAGGTCCAGAACTTTACGAATTGTCTGTTTTGTGTTTTCTCTGTCTACCTCCTCTGGTAATATTAGATCCATGTTCTGAGATGGGCAAGGACTAATGAGATGTTTCCATAGTGAATTTGCATTTTTCATTTTAGGAATACAAATCCCTGGAGGGAAGAAATTTTCTACCCAGGAAACAAAATTTATAAAAGGTTCTTGTTTGGGTTTCATTTTTTTGGTGGTTTTTTTGTTTGTTTTGTTTTGATTATTTTTTTTAACTGTGGTTCAGAAAGTCTTAAGTAGACTCAGCATTACCATTTGGGAGTAAAACCAGCTCATCACTGATGTAGGAAAGTAAATAACATAATCTTAGTAAGAATAAATCTTGTAGGATCATCTCTATTCTTCACTTACCCTATTGACATTTATGATCTTTTATATTCACGCTGCTCTGACTATGTTTAAATATTTGGATGCTGAACCTGAGACCACACTTCCATTTAAAATTCTTTTAAAATTGGTTAACAGATTAATTATTTTGAGGTGAGCTAAGTGCCATCCATACATGCAGAGAGGTAAGAGACACGTGCCCATGGAGTATGTTGATTGCAGGAGCCTTTTTTCCCTAGGATGTCATGTTAAAATGAATCACGTTCATAAGCGTATTGTGAATGACTGTTGTTGAGCTCTCCACGTACAGCAGTGTTTTATCCCTTGAACAACCGCAGCAAGTCAAGTCCTGAAGAGGTCTTCAGAAATTGAACGTTCTCCATTGAGCGAATGGACTGAATTTCAATACTCCAATACATCAGCGAAAAGCTGATCCTTTAAACTTATTTCTCCCTGAGAAAAGGGATCCCACTGCGGCAGGAACTCCTTTTCGGTATTGCCCTACCGGATAATAAATAGTGACAAGTGCAGGTGACCCTGACTGCTGGGACAAGGACTCCATTTGCCATCTCTCGTGGTGTCAGGGCAGCCTCTGGGCCTTTCTCACTCCCTGGCTGGGCAGCGGCTGCGCGGCCCGGAGGACCGTGGCTCCCGGGGCCCGGCCACTGAGGATTCCCCAGCACCCGGGCTCGGTGCCCGTGAGGCGTTGGCTTCACCGCTCGTGCTCACCTTGTTTCTCGGTTTGGCAAAGGAGTAACCCCGGTGCCGTTGTTCTACCACCGTCATAGCCAGGATCTGACTTCAAATGCACATTGGCGTGAGGGTTGATGGAACTTAGTTTCATCTTTTTCTTGTTACTCACTCCAGTACTTTTATTACGAGAAACAAAGTTTTAATTGGGAATACGACCTGATGATCCCAATTGGTTCTGGTGGTTAAAGCAGCAGCTGCCGATTTTTCGATGTTGTGCACGTTTCATAGAGATTGAACGTGCAGCCCGGTGTTTGGGCCTGCAGGCGGTCCCGAGAGAGGTTCTGCTCGTGCTTTAATTCTCCCGCAGCAGAGGTAAAATGTTCTCTCCTGAAAATGGTGGCGGGTTGGCAGCAGAAATAGGTGGCCCTCCTATATGCTACTCAGGACCTGTGGCAGTGAAAGGCCAGTGTTTCCAGACTGCCCATTGCCATCCCAGCTCCTGGGAAAAAGACAACTTCAACAGTCTCACTGCTGAGCTTGTGGGTAGTGTCAGCCCTGCACGTCGTTGCGTCGCTGGAGCTGGCTGAACAACCCAAGCGCCTTTGCTTGCACAGAAGAGAACTGGCGTAACCTGTTAGTCGCCTCCATCCAGTTCAATCTTTTGCTCGGAATAGGTAAGCAGAAGTTTTCAGTATGGTGTTTGATGAGAGCAATTTCCCACTCTTTACCCTTATCTTTGTCCTCAAATCATCTTGAGACCTTTTGTTTACCTCCTCTCCCAATGACTTCAGCTGACACCTAGGTCTGAGTGTTTAGCTGCACTCGTGGCTTTCCATCCTGCTCCCTGCAGGGCTCGAGGGCAAGGCTTGACCTTCAGTAAGGTCCTTTTGCAGCCAAAGCAATGTGTCAGGTCAACAGACAAATGCTTATGAGGAGTGATTTCTCTGAGGGGAGGGGGAATAAAAAATGTTTTCATTTACTTGGAAAAGGTGGCTTTCTTCCCAAGAAGGTTTAACATTTTCCTTTTTTTCCCCTTAAGTAAATGAGAGGTCTGAAATTTTTGTGGCGAAACATGAACTGTGGAAGGTAAAGGAGCTTAATTAGGCTCTGGAACTTAGAAAAATAGTTATTTTAGGAAGTTAGTGCCTTTCTGCAAACAGTGCAATTTAGCATTTAGAGACAAATAGCAGAGACGTACCTCTAGAAGAGAAAGCTAAACTTACTATGTAAGGGCAGTTGGTTACCTCTTTGCACTTCTGAACCACCTCAACCATTCTATCACATTTTAATGAATAAATAAACTGCTATTTTTTATGAATATTGCTGTGAAACACAACATGACATAAAAATTTTCAGTTAAGTTCCCTTTATAGTTGAGCTAAAAATTTAGAAAATTAGCACGCTACTAAATTTAGGCAGATCTTGTCTTTATTAGCCTCTTACATGGTCTAAATCCATACAGAAATACATGTGTCTTTGTGTTCACTTGTGCAACCATAAATGATTTTACCAAAGCCCCTGAGGTGTAAGTCTTTATGCCACAGATGGGAAATCTTGTTCTGAGGAATCATTATTAATGATTTGTTTCACTCATGAAGAAAAGGGCAAGAGAAGTAAATAGGACTCAAAGTATAAAACGCCCTCTGGCATCATTTGGACGTTATATTCACTACAAAGGAAAACCTGCTAAAAGACTTATCTAACAGCGTGGCAGTAAATAATTTAGATTATCTGTATTGTATTTTAGTCAGTGAGCCAGACCCTGTAGAAGAGATGAACAAAATCAACAAGTTATGGATCTCAGCCCAATCATATAATTAAAAAAATCTTGTGAACCAGAAAGTACCCATCTTGATTATGTGAATGAGAATAGCTCAGTGAAGTCAGTGGAATTACAACAGTGGAATTCGTAAAGTTATGGTAGAAGGATGACACTTCCCGTACATAACTATATGATACAGGAAAATTCAATATTATTAAAAAATCTTGCCCTACTGTGTAGCTATCTGTCAGCTCCGAGTGCCAATCTACTCCCAGGTAGCCAAGCCCCCCCCCCCCAACCCCCCAGCTATCTCCACACTAATCTACACCTTTCAGTCGTGATGCTGTCATGAATATCCTGAAGAGTAAGGTAAATAGAAACCTGGCCATTTTTATTTCATAAAAAATCCTGGTTTTCTATTTTCAAGATTTACTCTATTAAAAAAAAAAAGTCTGGTAGTCTTGCTAAATCAAATGATTTCAGAAGCATATTTTAAGAATTTGTGATGAGATAACACAAGCAGAGAAAAATGGTAATAATAGCCATGCAGCTTTGCCAATAGACTAGAAATGTAACATAGGTTTTAAAACAGTGATGAAGGTGACGGTGATGTTTTATAAACAGCATTTTAGTGGCAATCTGTAAAGAATAAAGAGCCCACTGATGAGTGGTGTTTTAAAGAGCATGTTTGGTGGAGTAGCCTGGCTCTCTGGGTGTGTTGTCTGGAACAGGTTCAAGGTATAAATAATATGAAACGTAGCAGAGGTGCTGCAAGTACATGCAAGAAGTAATACTAAGTTGAAAGTACATAAACATGTTTATAACTCAAGAAAATTGGCCCTGTTCTACCAAAAGATTTTGAACTTTATCTGTTCTGTGAAAGATGAATACTGCCTTTGCGTATTTGTGGTTCTTTAAATCCAAGTTATGAAAATGAAAGTGCTAACAGAATTAGCTATTCTGCAAAACCCTTTTGGAATTCAAGTTATACTGAGATCTCTGTTGTTGTAGTGAATAGTTACAGCAACAAAAGAACTGACATGTTTCTTTTAAGAGGTTTGCAAATGTTAATGTTTCTGTTTCTCAAGTTATTAGATGAATAATTGTACATTGAATTAAACTGGCTCTATAGAGTGATCAAAAATTAATTGAGTGATGGTTAAATTATGTCCTTACAGTCTTTGCAAGGAATGCTTTCAGAATTACGGATTACTGAAACTAGCAACAAAAAAAAACAAAGGAAAAAAGTGAAAACTGGCAATACCAATGAAATTTGGTAGTTGATTGTTTTGCACAATGGTAAAAACAGAAGAGAAATCACACTTTGGCTGCAGTCAGTGCATCTGATCTATTGCTTATTATTATAAATACCAATATATATTTGCAGTCAGAATATTTCTGCAGCCTATGAACAACTTATTCTTATTAACACACGCTTCCTCGCTACTGTAAGAAATGTTCAACGCTTTCCTCTGAAGTCAGGTACCTGATGTGAACGTACCTGAATGTGCTATTGTAAAACTGGAATGCGGAATCCTGCAAATACCGGCATAGGAATCGCTCATCGTGTCTCAGACGTTCTTATTTAGCCACACATGCCAGGACATAAACTACTTTTTAACTAGAAAAGCTCTCTAACCTTTGTGTGCTGGTGTGTGTGTGTGTGGTGGTGGTTTTATTTTGGTTCCCCTGACTGCCTCCTTCCCCCCTCCCTGGCCCAAAATAAGATTTTGCTGCAATGAATGTTCTGGAAGGAAGGTATTTCATTAAAAAAAAAATGGATCAAACCCCAGTTTTTAATCTGATTATTTTTCTACTAACTTAAGTCTTCTGTGGTTAAAGTGTGAAAACCTGCATTTTCTGTGTTCCTTCCTTATATGTTTACAGGAATGATTAATAATAAACTACTTTGACTCTGGTGTTATTGTAGCAGCAGCAGGGAATGTACTGATTGCACTATTACTTTTTTTTTTCTTAAGACCTTAAACAAACTAATTGTGCTGGCACTATTTCTATGCTAATTTACAAATACTACAGGCATGAAATTGTTCAACTAGCTATCTTAGGATTCTCTTTAATAAATTTAGGAGCAGCGTTATAAACTAATTTTAAGAAACTGCTAGTAGATTGTACTAGATATTTATTGAATGCTATAGCCACTGCAAGGTCAGCAATATT
Source organism: Microhierax caerulescens (assembly GCA_035590215.1). NCBI lineage: Eukaryota > Metazoa > Chordata > Aves > Falconiformes > Falconidae > Microhierax > Microhierax caerulescens. Next base: position 80,058,361 of record JAVJGJ010000001.1, read on the forward strand.
TCTTACTGATTGCATTAGCTCATCTCTGGAAAAGACTGTGCAATAAGATTATCTCTGTTTTCAATGCCTCCAGTAAGTATGCCATGCATTTGGTGTTATTTCTGTGGCTTCCTCTGCTGATAGTTACAATTAAAATTGCATTTCGTATTGGAATTTCTTATCTGATAGCATATTATGATTTAACATGGATATTTTCCTCATGTAGGCTCGCTAATTGGACAGACAATATTATTCTTAGCATTAAACAGTGGTTGCTTGGTTACTTTTCCAGTGATGTTTTGTACTTTTTCTCAGACATATTTTTATGTGTATTTCTGCCAGATTAAATAACAATAAGAATTTTTTGACCAAGAAAACTTTCTGTTCAGAGTAGGTTCATTCCTTCTCATATATCTGAACATATTGAGTGTCCTGTTTGGAAAGGAAAGATAATATTAAAAAGAAATAATGGTAATGAATAAATGAACAGTAAGAATAAAAATAATGCATTTATTATTATCTTATACACTAAACTTTTCTGAGATTATGATATTAAATGAGAATATTTTACCTTAAGTAACAGTTTTGAATAGCACAGAATTTCAAATTTTTGGAAGTTTTTTTTTTTTGGTTAAATTATTAGTCTGTCTTTAAGACACGAAGGTGTCCCACAAAGGAAGGAGGACTGGTTGGTTTGTAGGGTTTTTTTTCATTGCTTCATTGAAAATAAGTCTGAAAGACAAACACTTCCAATCCCGTGTACTTGGGTGAGTTTTGTACGGCACTCAGCATGCCTACTTCCATTCTGGAACAATGCATTTGGGTTTTACCATAGGGCATAAGAATGGGCACTGGAAATACAGCTAAATGAAAGATCTTGGGTTCAAGGTAAGAATACTAAAAATAATCTTTCAGATTATATGAAAAGACATCCAAGGAGTAAGTGATTTAATTTTCACAGAGAATACTATAGAATACACAAAAATAATATAGACTGGGGGTGGGAGGTGGGTGGGTTGGGGCAGCTGTTTTTTATGTTCTTAATATGTTTTATAAGTGTGAAGAGGAGCTGTTAACTCATATTAGTTTCTCTCTCATTTTTTTTTTTATCTTGCGGTAATTTCAGAGGAAGTTCTACATTAAGATGTCAGATATTCTCATAATTTCTGTGCATCACAACTAAATGGAAATGATGATTTTTTTTCTTTTAACTATTTGGGATGCTCGGCTGCATAGAGTCAATGTTACTTTGATTAACTTTATAGGTAGAAAATTGTCCAAGTCAGTTGTAGGAACTAATTCATGAAACCATAAAAGCCTCAGTAGATACAGGAAAAAATTTGTTAGTATCTCAGTATTTTTGTCTTTTTCTGTGCCATCAGTGGTCGCACCACTCTTTCATCCAAAAATAGTAGGACTCCATCTGTCCCTGTGAGCCAAGAACTTTGCCAAAAATTACGGAACAAGTCTGTTCTGCCTTTGATTTATAATGACACACAGTATGGTGATTTGCTTTGCTTCAGTCAGATGATTTAGGCTCTGTGCTGTGCAAATCTTCCAGTGTTTGCTGTGGGTGTGGGACAGGTAACAGGATGTCGTAGGCATCAGTCAAGTGCTTCAGTACATAAAAGTAGATCCTTCGATCCAGTTAGGAATGGCAATCTTGTGCACTGGTGAGGTTCAAAGCTTGCTTGTTTGCTTTGGTGAAAGCTTGGGAGGCTGAAGCTGCCCTGGGCTGTTAAACCACTGAGCAGCAGAGCGTGGCAGAGGAGGTGTTGGGGAACCGGGTGCCCTTCGGGGCAGGCTGCCAGGCTGCTGGGTGTGCTATGGGTGACGTGAGCTCTGGGAACACTCTTCCTCCTTCTATGGATTTCTAACCAAAATCAGAGAAAACCGTCTTGACGAAGGTGTACTTCCAACATTGTATCTTAATCTTTTCCTGTTTACTGCCTTATTTCTACCACAAATGTGGCTGTTACACTTAGCTGTGCATTTTTAATCTGATAAATCCCAAGAATTTCTGGAAATAGAAAATGCTCCACTCAACTACTGAAATACCGAAACCATTACAAAACCATAAGTCACTCTTATGCCCTTGACCTGAATGCTTTGTTGAATTTTAGTCATCTAGAGGAAGCCTAGAGAATGGCTGCTGGAGTAATCAGTAAAGTAGGGAGCTCAATTTACCGGAGTGCTGAGAGTGCCTGCCTTTTCCTCTTTAACTCTCAGGTGGTAGAATTGCTTGCTAGAAATTTATTAAAAGGAGAAACAATGCTGGTCAAAGAGCAAATGCACGAGACTAAGAATCAAGGACAGTGAAACCCAGCAATCGTGAAGATAGTAGAGAGCTGGTAGCCGTAAAAAGGGACTTTTCAAGTAGCCTTTCTTCAGGTCTGCTTCGCCTGTGCCAGCTAACCAATTTGATGAGATCATGCTTATGAAGGAGACTGGGCTGTGCAGTACGGTTGTCTCAGGTGACAAGGAGTTAGATGTGACAAAGGAAGCTATTTTCAGAGTTCTAGTCCTCAAGTAGTATCTTAAGCACTTTGTACCATGCCTGGGTATGAACTTTTAAAGGTGGCCGCTCTGATTCTCTTTCAGCTCAGATGTATGGCATGCCTTATGTACAGTAAAATTCTAGATGCTGTCAATGTGGCTGCATGACATTACTCCAGGGCTTATCTTACTCCAAAAGCTTGTAATTCAGGCTGGTATGTTCAGAGTAGTTGCTGGATTTAGGTGTCTAAATCACATTGATGTCGCATATAAATAAACATCAGTAGTTAGATATATTGCTTTAATGTCCACACTCAGCTGCAAATAGATTTGTGATTTAACAGTGCAGTTTGGTATTTTGAAAAAAGGCTTTCCAGTCTTAGTTCTGTATTTATCTAATATCTCTGTGCATTGATTAGCATTGCCTATTAATTGACATTATTAAATAACATATAATCCCACTGATCTTATTGCTTTTCCTGTAAACTAAGAAGTTCATTCGTTAATTTGTTACGTTCCAACAAGAGAGAACTTGCTTTCCTCTGAAGTTATTTCAGCTAATTGGCATGAAAGGGTCAAGATTCACTGCATTAGCTCTTTGTAATTTTCATTACTTTTCATGCTGGAATTTTTTCCATTTCCTGACCATAAAATCTGTTTCATTTTAAGAGGGTCTGAATTTAAGATGGTGCTTTGGTACAAAGCATATAAACCATAAAAGTATATATTTATTAAAATTAGTTTCTCACAAAAGTAATCTCTTTGACTCAAAAAGGACTATTTATTTGAACAATTGCTACTTAGCATCAGTAACATGGATCAATTTGACTCTGTTTTCCAGGGAAATGTGCCTTTATCATGGGGTGTTGCTATGGTCACATAAAGAAATTGTTTAGCAGATCCTTGTAAAAGCTGCTTTCATATTCACATAGCAAAAGCAGTGTGAAGAAAGGACTTAAAACTAGAATAAAAGGGGTCTGATGCGATAAAATAGAAAATCTTTTTCAAGGAGATATATTCTAGGTGTCAATTAACTTTACTTTCGGTACCAATTCATTAATGTGTTTTATTTTCTCATGTCAAAAGGGGTTAATGAAAAGTAATTTCACTGAAGTTAATCACTCTTCCATACAGTTTTTCAAATACTTTGATATGAGGTAATTCAGGATGGGGCCCTGACCTGAGTAGGTAAAAAGGCAGAAATCCTGGTCATCGTTATTTTAATTCTTATAGGTTAATTTGCGCTGAGGAATTTCTGTGTGCAAGGTGTTTAGGTTGAAGCTAATTGTAAGAGCTTCTAATGGAGCTTCCTTCGAAGACAAGTAGTCTACCAGTGAAAAGTTGCATCTTTTCAACCAAAAATGACTTTTCCCTCTCTGTTTCCAAAAAAGAAGAATGTGTTTACCCACGTGCCATTCTCTGTGCCCGCTGTAGGATCAGTTTCTGTAACTTTTTCACCGCGTTAGGGTTCTGCCTCTTCCGCGTGTGCTTGGCAGTGGGGTGAATCGTGCTGGCCCGGCAGAGAGCAGCTTCGTCCTCGCTCTCCTCCGTGCCTCTGGCTGAGGCCAGCGTGGCCACCTTGGCAACTACTGTTGCCTCTCCGTGAACCTTTGTGTCACTTACCCATCTCACCAGCACTGCCTTTCTGTACTTAATTCTGGTTCATGCGTTAAAATGTCGCAGTTTTGGAACTGGCATTAAGTCACGATAACTAGCGTGGTAAGCAGCCTAGAAGTGCACCGTTGACACGACTGATGAATATTTCTGATTAAGGCTGGCTTTAGTGAATTAACATTTACCTTCACTGTATTCTACATAGATACTTTGAACTTGATCCTACACTACAGCTAGTATCCATGCAGCTGTCAGAACTTACTTAACAAAGAGTTATCTTATCTTAGGACATTTATTATATAGAGCTTTTTTTTTTTTCTTCTTGTAGTCTTTTGAGGATACTCAGATTTGCAGCTGCAGTTGTGTCAATATTCCTCGGATCTTTATACACCAAAACAATCAGTAAAGAATGTGACACTGTTGTAGTAGCACTTTTGTGATTTTACTTATAAATGAAACCCATCAGCTTTGAACTGAGATGTTTTTTCCTCAGGAAATAGCACTGAAGTTAAAGGATCTATAAAACCTCATGTCCTTTTTTTCCCCTCTATAAATAAAATTATATATAATTTTATACAACATTAAATGTATATGAACCCTCTGTCTAAAGCATTGAGAATTCTGTGAAAGGAATGTGATGTAAGCAAAAATATAGTAACATTATTGTAGCTGAGACAATGATAAAGGCATCTGAAAGTGGCAAAAATGAAAAGCCCATGCAACTGCATAATTTGTCTGTTATTCTCTGCCAACACCTGTGGTGTATGTGTGTGACTGTTTACATATAGATAATTGGATATATCTCTGTGTGTGTGTACATGTGTACCAAATAACCTAGAATTCAAGCTCCTCATTCTTCACACACGCACACACACCACCCCCCACACCACCCCCTTTCCTTTTCCTTATGCAGGACACTGGATTATTTGATCCACGTTCTTCCCTCAGTCACCTGCTTGCTTATCTCACAAATCTTTCAAAAGGTTGTCTTCTTGCCCTTTACTTCTTAAAACTGCTTGCAGAACAATACTTCACTGAGAATGGAAAAGTGCCTTGAAGTAATTCAAAAGAAAGAAGGAATTCAGAATAACTTTTGAATAACAAAACACAAGTATTAAAGTAGTTGTAAAAGTCTTTCTCAGGTAAGCAATAGTTCTTTCATTGTTAATAATTCCAGATGGTCTATGGTACAAATTTGATCTGCGCAAACTAAAACCACATCCACATATTTTTCAATTTAGCCAGAATTCATAATAGGTTGTTTTTGCTGTGTTTAAATTGCCTTAGAGAGAACAATTTGCCAGAGGAAAATCCAGGAGAAAAAAGCTACAAAATTAAAAAAAAAACTTATAAGCATCATTAGGTCATAAATGAACTGCAGTAGTTCACCACATTGTGAATAATTTCTTCTTGTAATCAATCTTTATTTTTCAGGTGAAATAATTTAGGAAACAGAAATGAAATCTGAATTTATTTTTCTTCTAAAATACAACAGACTGCTGACAAGATCAAGTGAAATTGGTAAGTTGAGTGATTGTGATTCATGTGACAACGTAGGCAGTGCGCCTCTGAGTGAAACCCAGAGTGCTCGGTGCTGGAAACAAAATATTCAACTTTCTCTTGTAAGTGAAGAATTGCTAACGGAAGTGCTATGTGGCTTTGGTAATTTTTCCATTAATATAGTGTAAATAAGATTCAAGTCTAGGCAACACTAGTTCGTTTTTGTAATGTATGATTTTGCAATTCATATGATAAAAATGAAAGACTTGAAAACATATATTGATTGAAGGAATGTAAAGCCTTCTAGGCAATAGTTTGAATTTTGATTTTAAAAAAGTTTCCAAAAAGTCTTTGCTAAAAATGGCTTTGAACTGCATTTCCATTTAGAAAACAAACAAACAAACAAAAAAAGCCACTTTAAGAAACAAAATATTTTAGTAAATATTCAAAATACTACATTTCTGTTTCTGATTGTTATAGCAGTACGTTACAGGGACCAAAACTATGTCTGAAACTGAAGATCATAGTCTTGAGTTTTCATTTATAATAATGAAAGTTTGTTATGACAATTTTACATGCAAACCTGAAAACATCTCATGAGGGATTTGTACAGGACTGAGGCTTTTTTCCTACTTAAATGAGGTCATGAAATCAGAGCAGATAAACGAAATAAAGCAGATAAATGAAATTCTTACATTAAAAAAGTACTTCAGGGTGGAGTTCAAGACGTGGCTAGAGCCAAACCACTATATATATAGGTTATAGCCTGAGAAACTAATGTAAAGAGAGACACTCCTCCAAGGCAGAACAAAAATGACTGGAAACATCAAAAGGGCTCAAAAAAAAGGTGGTGATGTGGGACCAATAGAAAAGCACAGGATGGCCGTGGTTTGTGAGCAGCAGATACTACGGACAATATAGATTTGGAAACGTATTTAGTCAGTTGCAGAGGAACAAAACCCCTCTCTCTTTAACTGTAGCTCCAGAAACAATCTATTTTCTTAATAAAATATTAGAATTATGAATTCTTTGACATGTATTATTTAGTAAAACTACAGTCTTACTCTGGCAGAAAATACTAAATACATGTGTTTTGTGTGATAAGGTTAAGCACAGTTATATTTGGTAGATAGACTGGAAATAATTCCTACCAATTCAAGGCAGTAAGTGAAATATTTTCAAATAAATATTCTCTGAATAAATTATCACCTGCTTATCTGCTGTAATAATTCTTGTATCTTCTTTTGCTATATTCAGTACTGGCCACTGTTGGAGGCAGAACACTGAATTAGGAAGTCAATGTGGCAAATCCTGCCTTAATGTGCCCATTATACAGCTATTTTCCACAAATACATTATTGTTAAACAGCAGCCAATCTCGATGATATTCTAGAAAACAGGAAAAAAAGAAGTATAAACAGTATATAGCTATTGATTAGCTATATAGGTTGCTTTTTCGCAGAGGAGTGTAGAAGGAATTGCCTTAGTATTTTGGGTGATTTAGTTATACTGATCCTGGCAACGTCCATTAAATACTAGGGAAAAAAAAGCAACCTGATTCATTAGATTAAATTTCTATAAATGTAATTAAATCCTGTCCTAGGTTTGTTCATGTATCAGTAAACTAATTGCGTTTAGTCAAACAGTTGCTTTGAGCCTGGACAAAATTAGATTAATTTCCCTAGCTGTGAACTATAGGAAAGCAACATATAGTAAATTGCTCAGGCATTCAGACTATTGACTCAAAAGGCAGTTACAGCAGAAATGTTGATATATTTAGTAAAAGGAGCCATTAGAAGAATTATATTTAACTTGAGGAACAATTATTTTTCGGTTATAGAATTACACGTAACAATTAAAGTAGATGAATAAAATGATTATTAAGGAAGGGTTATTTCCTTCTGCCTCTTGGGGTTCAATTCTACAAACATGAAATGTCTCCTCAAATTCCACAGTATGGTCGACAGGGGTGAAACTAAGCTGTATTTGACAGAACAACTCACAAAGATGACCCTGCTCAGAAAGCAGATGGAAAAGCGTGACTGGAAGGAACGGAAAAGACTGGGACAAGCACCATTATCTGCACAGGAGAAAGGTTTCAAATAATTGTGTACACCCATGTCAAAGGAGATCTCGGCTCACAGAGGGGTTGAGGCTGGAGAAACCCAAGAAAGTTTGGAACAGATTTTGAGGCAAACCTGCTCCATTTTCTGCAAAGGTTTGTATTGAGAAGAGGAGCAAGACAGGTTATTTCGAGAGCCTTCTGCTCTGTATCTGCTCTGAGCCGAGAGGGAGCCCCGTGAGCAAGCCCCGGGCAGCGCCCAGCCTGCGCTGCACTTGGTCCTGGTGGTCACGAGCCCCGCGGGTCCCGGCTCTGCACTAACCGCGTCCGTCCGGTGTCCGGCTGGGACCGAGTTTGCTCACGGAAGGTGGAAGAACACACTGAGGCTGCCCCCGTGCGCTTCGCTGTGCAGAAACGCGATTGAGGCTGACGTGCGACTTCACGATTAAGACGCTAATTAAAAGACGAGGATCCTAGAGACACTATAATTATTGGTATAGTGTCATAAGAAGAGACTGAGAACGTCATCTTCCGAGTGCTGTGTTTGAGGAAGCCTGACCTTGCTTTCCTCGCTGCATGAACGCTTTAACTCTTGCCAGCCTCTCTCCTTCCAGTGACGATGTGGATCCTAGCCGCCCTTTCCATCGCTTTGCCTACAAGCGAGTTGGAAACGAAACGAGAAATTTCAGGGAAAGATTAAAAAAATAATAATCTTTATATGATCCGAGGTGATTTTTTAAAACTACTGAAACCAAAAAAGCAGTTTTTCATATGACCATATTTTAGTTAAGTGCGAATGGCTAAGTTTCTGATCTAGAGGAATACTTATCCTCCCTTGACTCTCTGATCTGAGTCCTTTAAAGTTTCATCATAATTTCCTATTACTTCAAATAAAAGGAATACAAATGTGAATGCTAGAGATGAATAGAGGATTCATTTCCAAAATGTAAGTATGACATTCTCACTCAATCTATTATTAAATTACGTTATTACTGGTATCCTCAGCCTGGCTCTTCCACACTTCTTGTTTGTGTGTGTGTGAGGGTTTTGCTATTCTCAGCCCCCACCCAACTGAATATAATCATAGAAAGGCTGTCAACATCATCACTTTTGCTCAGTTCTGTGCACATTTAATTGCACTAAATCATAGATAAAGGATGGAAGGACACCTCTGTAATAAACTGTATGTATAATGTTTAAAGGAAACCTAGTCACCAAGGCAAGTAAACCTGCAGAACCATGTCCACACTTCAACATCGTACTAAACACTAAGAAGCTCAGTAAGTATCTGACTGATATTCATGAATCACTAGCAGGTTAAACAACAGTGGAAAGAAAAAAATGTGTTTATAATTTTTTTTTTTTCCATCTCCTGACTGGATCATGCTTATTACACAAATACTGGAAGTCATTACTTGAAATGATATCATAAAGCAAATGCTGGAACAAATTTTCACTTACGAAAGCTAAAAGATGTAACTGGTTACAAAGTAATTAATAATTGTAGTATTTATACAAGGTTTAGACTCTGTCAGGTTTATCTTATTGCTTCATATACTTCAGCAAAGATGTCATTTACTTTCTTGTATAATGAATAAACCAAGCTTATCTGCATCTCTTCTGATGTACCATACTCATTTAAGCTGCATACTTCGTGACACATAAATAGTTGATTCACTCCTGGATGAAAAAAAAATGCATGTAAAGTTAATATCAGCAAACAAAAAAAGAATTTTATTTATTTTTATGTGGGTCAACTTACATTGTTCGCTGGTTTGTTTTCTACAGACAAATTCCTTTTTATATAGCACAATATAAATTCATAAGAATAAAAGGCTTTTTTGTTCTCAGAACTAGACCATCCAGTTCAGCCTACGGTATATTTGATTTGTCTACACAGACTTGTTTTTTTTTTTCCCTTCAGATCACACATCTCTTGGCACAGAACTCTTAGGAAACTGTTCCCTTATAGTTTTTCATTTAACTCGCTCACATGCTTTAAACTGGTGATTTGAGTGTTAATAGACTTTTTCAGTATTAGCTAAAATAAATTTGTTACTAATTTGGTACGGATTAAATGAGTTTGTTACTGTAAAAATAATGGTATGATGAAAATACAGCTTCCAGGAAGAAAACAAAGATCCTCTACCAATTTTAATAATTTATGTTCTGGAGTTGGGTTTTTTCTTTGTTTTGTTGGGGTTTTTTTTTTGTTTTGTTTTGTTTTTTTTTAGTAAAGCAGTGCTAGTATGCCAACTCTTCTTGTTCAGAGAGAAGAAAAGCTTGCAGTTGAGACTTGAAAAGCCACAAGAAAGACAGAAACCAAACCAGAAAGGACAAAAGACTGTCAGGCAAAACAAAGCAGAACTTGGTAGCTGGAAAACAGAATGTGTGAAGGAAGCTATAAGGTGAAAGACACAGCTGAGGCTGTAAGTTCTGCAAGTAAATCAGCTGAATTTAACTCACTCTGCATAAACTATATAGCAAATACAGAATGGAAAAAGTTGAGAAAAGGGTCATCTTAGAATCTGTTGAGTAGTATCTGGGACCTAGTAACTCTAAATGAAAACAGTGTTAAAGTGATGTGGGAGAAATCTAAGAAATGCCATGCAAAACCATTCCAGTCCTCCGTCGATGCTTGTATTCTGTTTTTAGCAGTGACTCTTGGTGCTATAACATGTTTCAAAGAAAGCTGGAAGAAGACATGTGGTAAGCAATTATAAAATCTACCCTGAGGAAAAAGTTTCTTTCTGCAGCCCATCAGTTAGAGGTTGGTTATGCCCTGAGGCGTGAGGATTAATATTCTCTTCAAATGCTTTTGTTTTATAAAGCTGTACCTTTGTTTTCATAAAAACGTTCATTTTAATTATTATTATTTTTAATCTTGCTGACCCTCTGGAAGCCAAGGATGTCTGCAACAATAAATTCCACCATACAGTTATTTACTTAATGTGACAGAAATGTACTTTATGACTTTAAAGGACAACTGGAATAAGTGGGTGCTTACAGAGACTTACTGAGGTCATCACTGACGCAACGTAAAGGTGACAAGAATTAAAAAGGCAAACCATATTTAAGGGAAGGAGGGAGATGGAAGTAGGAGAGAACAGGTAAAATAGAAGCCTTTTTTTACCAGGCATTTGCCATTCACCTGGTCCTCGTGTGTAACTGGTTGTGAATTATAATCTGTTTAGATTGCTTAAACACCGTCTTTCAGGTGTTCAGTGAAGATGGTGGTACTAAAAGCAAAAAAGAGTTAAGTTTTCCTTAGGGTACCTGCAGCAACCATAAGAAAAAAGAGGAGGCTTGCAACTCCTGTTAGGGTAGACAAATTTCTTGTGTTTGTAAAGCGTACTCAATCCGTATATTGTAAATAAATGAAGTGAAAACATGTTGATGTTTTTAGGAATCTGTTTTCTCAAGCTGTTGCTTTAGGATAAAAGGCTTGATCCTGAAAACATATGGGCAGCAGCACTACCTATGCACCTAAGTTCATTTATACATTCAAACCTTTATAAACTGCAATGTGACGTACAATAGAAATATTCTAATGAAAAGCCACTTGTGAAAACAATTTTTCTTTTTTGCTTTTACTGTTTTAAGAAATTATATGCAAGGCAATTCCAGAGAGTGCAGTGTCAGCGAGGCATTGAAGATTAAAGCCCTCACATTCTCGGTTTTTGAAGAAAACAGTACGTGAGTATTTTGTGTTTTCCTTTTGATATCTCATCTCCATGATATTTTCTGCTTTTTAAATGAACACGATTAGCATATAACATAAAAGTATGTCTGTAAAGAACAGGATCCTTCAGGTAAGTATCAAGTCTCACAGGAGTTCTGAAAATAAATAAATTATAAATGTAAGACCTGGTCATTCTATGGTGACCCATGCTCATCTAGTGTGTTCTCCGTATTGTTCACAGGAGTCTCTCCCAGCCCAAATGTTTCACATTTATAACAAGCAAAGTGAGAGAAAGAACAAATCAGAGGGGGGTGGATATTAAGGACCAATAGGATGAAATGGGAATGCAATGACAAATAAAGGTCTTGACTGTGTCATTTAACCACAGAGCTACAGTGGAGGTAACGAAAACCTATCTTGCTTCTGGTGATGCTTAGGGAGCAATTAGAGAAAGATCACCTTCTTGAGTTCCTGATGCCAAAAAGCTCTGCTGCTGATGTCAGCCTTTTAAATGGCCAGTGTGGCCTCCAAGCTAATGACCTAAGAAGAAAAACTGCTATTTTGCCTTCTGTCCACTTTCTACTGCGATAGCTGTCCCATGGCTACTCAAAGAGGAAGCCCTTCCTTTACTCTCATTACCCCATTCAAGATATAAATAGCTATTAGAGAGGATGCTCAAAGGAAGAAGGGCTAATGAAAAGTTTAAATATTAAGTAACTCTGCATCCTTCCCTCCCAGCTCCCACCTCATGTAATATTTTAGAGTCAAAGATATTTGCAATTCTCTTTGCAATTCTATCTTTTTTTCTGATGCCAAAATCAGGATTCCAGACTCTGGCCGTAAGGTCTTGAAGTTTAGTCTATTGTGATGTCTGAAAGACTTACCTTGTTTGCAAACTGATCCTAATTACATTTTTATTTAACTTGGTAACAGATAGCATACATAGAAATGTGCATAATATGGATTCTTTTGCACCTTTTTTTCTATTTTTCTCTCTAATGCCTTGTGCAGATATTTTGTGCTCGCTACATGACAGTCAAACGTATGCTCAGGCTAGGGGAACTTGCCATTTTGTGTGTGTATGTGTATAAAATTTCCAAGAACATTAATAAGCAGGTAATATTTTATTCCTTTAATCATAGCATTCATTTAACTCTAATTATGTTAACAGTTTCAGTTACAATTGAGCTAAATAGAATAACCTAAACCTTGTGAAAGGGTGGATTTATTGTTTTATGTTTTTGTTGTTTTTTTTTTTTAAAAATACAGCGTTGGGCTTCACTTTCAGTGAGGCAGATTTGTTACAAAGGGTTTAGCTATGTAAACAGTGAAACTGAACAAGACACATACTATATCCTGAGTCTCAGAGGTGTACAGTGATGAGCTATTACTTATTATCTGCAAATTGTATTTAACCAAGTCCATTTCTGATCAGGAAAGCTCTTTGGCATCTGTGTCTAATCATGCCTTTAAGACCCACTTGCATAAAGCTATGGATTGCATTTGAACAGGGGCACTTCCCTGAAAATGGGGATGAATAGCAACTGCTTTTGTATTGAATGCTCATTTTTTAAGCTAATAAATTAAAGCCTCCTAGACCCCAATTATTTCAGAAGGGGGTATTGTTCATTGTCCAAAACAATGTTCTGGTAGTGTGATTTACATTGTTGCTTATACCTACACGTTGTTTAGGTCAAAAATCTATAGTTTAAAACTACCAAAGGACAGATTTACTGTACAGATAGAGTGTAGCAGCTGGGAAGGAGCCATTAAAATCTATCAGGCAATTACCGTGACTGTTCAAGAACAGTATTTATTTGAAATCCCACAAAAGCTCTATAAACCCCCTTTTCTGTTTTAACAGATAACTTCAACTGGAATTTGTATAGCATTGTGTGTATTGTTGGTGTTGTGGTAAGAGAAGGGTTGGGTTTTTTTCTCTTTTATTTCATGTTTCTTCACGAGATCTCTGCACTCTTCATGGCGAAAAACCCTAGCATGTTCTGTAGTTTTATGTTTTTTGAACACTGGCCACTGGATCATCTAAATACCAAACAGAATTGCAGTGAGAGAGCCAGTTACATGGGATAGGAAGGTATTGTTGAAAAGAGCAGGAGAAAAGTGACATGGACAGCTATTGACCACAGCAGTTCAACCTCTTGAAGAAGACTTTGCGACACATTTTGAAGATGGATTATCTAAAGATGTAGAGTGAAATAGGAAATGGGAAAAAAGACCAACATGGATTTATAAGAGGGGAACGCGTATCACAATGACACAGTGTCTTTCCTTGGTAACATAATTGATTTTATAGACAAGAAAAATACGATAGAGCTAATCTATTTGGAGGTCAGCAAATAATTTGATTCGGTGTCTTAAGGATAATTATTACTTCAACATGAGAAAATGTAGCAACATTGTTGTATGGATAATGGACTACTGGAAGGAAGGTGAAGCAGCTGATGTTGAAAGGGCAAGGGGCAGTCTGAAAGGCAGTTACCACTGGAAAGTCTGGAGGCCTGATCTTGAGAATAATTTTACTGGATGTTATTATTGCTAATGGCCTTGGCATATGGGATTAGAGCATGTTGGGATATGGGATTAGAGCATATTAAACCTACTTGCGTGGTAGTACAGGTGAGGACTAGAATTTCTAGTAGGTAAGACTAGTATATAAACATACTGGATTTTTATCAGGGATCTGTGTAAATAGAGATGTCACCAGTAGAACAACATTGGCTAATGAGGACTTAAGTTAGTTTAGCTGGTAAATTTTTCACTAGACTTCTTTAGCAATACCATTTTTTAAAAAGTTGTTTGTAGGAAATGTGGTGAAGGTAGAAAAGACTGTATTTGCAGATCCAAATCTATCAGGAAGGAGCAATTTTTGCTATTTTGTATTTCCCTAATAAGATCTTATTTTGGAGGAAAAAAAAGAAAGGTATAGAACCTCATACCACCTCAAACAATCACAGAACTGGAAAGATACAAGCAAAATAAAACAGAAAGACATTCAAGTTCAGAATTACTGCTTAACAGAATGCATTCATTTGCAAATGAGCAAAAAGTGCATTATCCTTAAAAAGTAAACCAAAAATCTTAATGCAGGCAATCAACCCTGTTCCCATGAACGCAGGGAGAGTACCTTAGTGCGATTCAGAGCTATGCAGGGGGAGGTCAGGACTTTTTCTTGCTGCATATGTCAGCTTTTATCATCCTGCAATGTGCACTGCAGCATTTCTCCTATTGTTTGCCTACAACTGACATACATAAGTTTTCACATGTATCTGGATTTCTTGATGCACCAGAATATTCCCCTTCCCCGCCCCCCAGTAGATTGCCTTCAGTTTGAAAATTTACACTCGTATTCTGAATACAACTGAGTAAAATTTCGGCCAAGCTTGCTCTGAAATGTCAGAGAAAGCTAAATAAATTAGGGAGTTGTGAAACACGTTTGAGCTTCCCACGTACTGCAGCCTCATAGCCCAGGCTTTGGAACTGATCTCTTGCTGACGGTGTAACTCACCAGCCAGCGTCATAATGCAGTGGATTAGGGTTAAATGGGTATTGCACGTTGTAAAGGAATCAGGTGTACTTGCAATTAAATGTCCTGTAAACCTTTCAAAAAATAATTGCAGAATTTATTACTTGGACGGTGTGCATACACAACACAGAATAGAGGATAAAAATATTTTTAAAGACAATACATGGATTTGCACAACTACTAAAGTAAATGAGATCTCATTGTGGTGAGTGGATGAATGGGATGTAGACTGAAAAAAAGCGAAGGGCCTTGGCTGTGCTCTCTGCAGTGGCGGCTCACTGAAGTGGTAAGGCAAGGGAACCTTTGTTTTTCAAAATTGTAACAGGATGTTTTGGTGTCTAGTGCACTTTCATACATGTGAGCACTCTCTAGTCCCTCCGGTCTCTTCGGGCTCCTTTCAGACACCGCTGCCTCTGTGGTGGGCATGTGGCCCTTCGACAGCAGCAGCGGTGACAGCAATCGCAGAGTTGTAGCAACTCCGTGAGAAAAAGACGTTACTCTCACCCTGCCATGTTATGCATTTCACTACTCACACAATTACCAAGCGGTTTTCTATACTTTTCCTAAAGAGAGAAACAAATCTGCCTCAGAGCTTTGCTGCTGGTCGCATTCCCAGTCGAGCTGCGACTTACACGTGAGCCCTTGATTCAAGCCCTTACCAGAAATCTAGCTGTATCACTACAACCAGCGATTTTGTTTCCAAAATGGCAGCCTCTTAACACTGTAAACTGTGAATGCTCTCAGGAATTTTATTTACTTACTAGCTTATTAAGAAGGATGGTTTTGAGCTCTCTTAAAAAGCATTTCCAGACAATTTTCTGCAAATGTCAGAGATTTTTAAATAGTCATAAATGCTGCACATGCAGTCAATAAAAGCATACATTTTTCTAGCAGCACAACTCAGCCTCCCTTGAAATACTGTTTTGAAGACTGTGAAAGAGATGTTGCAATTGCAGGAAAAATGGAATTCTGCTTGGTTTTAAGACTGTGTCGATAATAATATAACCCACAATATCTGTTATATGCTGTTTACGATGCTTCCGTCAGCTGCCACTTTGCAGGATGCCATTAGAGAGTGATATTTACTGTAAGAAAATATTCTGAAGAAGCGAAGTCAGCTACAAAATAAAATCAATGGTAGATCGCTTCCTTTACACGAGTCTGGTTCTGAGATGCAGTTGTGTCTGTTTTCACTGGAAGTAGCTGCGGACAGGGAGCATTCGCTGTATGTGGCTCTGCCTTAGGGTATTGTGTAACAAAATATAGTGGGCCTGGAATTTATACTAGCATGAGAATATTGGTGCAATGCTTAAACAGATAATGATGTGTACAGATCTGTTGGGACTATAGCTTATGTGCTGTTTTTTCTATGCAGTGAAGTAATTTCTAACCACTAGATGGGACTATACAACTTCATGCAATAGCATTAATAGTGATATTAGAGAGTTTTACTTGCAATTAATACTTCTCCTACCTCCCCCCTTACTGAAAGAGAACTTTGTTCCTGCCCTTTGCAAAGGGTGAAAACAGTAGAGCTACTTGTAAACAAAAAGGATCTCTCTAATGCTAGTGAAAACAAAAAAATAACAAACGTTGCAGTCTACCCCAATGAAAGATCCAGCATGCATGTAAACTGAGTTTTAATATTGTAACAGATCAGCTTATCCTCTGTGGAGACTAACCGCTATCATGCTGCTTGACTATGTACTACTACTACTACATATTTCTTCTTCATCATCTTTTGTCTTGGTATGCAATTATCTTAGCTGTGAACATCTGAGTCTGACTTCCTAAACTACGTGTTATACCATTTCTTTCTAATCTTAGGCTCAGCAAGGGCTCTGTGATACTTTATTCTGATTAAGATGCTATAAGAAGTAAAAGAAATGAAAACGAGTTACCCCTTTCCCAGCTAATTCATTATATTCCTCTTTAGTTTTCCTGTGATTAGATTCACAGTGACCTGGAATCGGTAGCACTAAAACACTTTCCACTTTGATGAAATCAGCAGGTTTTATTTCATTGTAAAACAATGCTTGGCAGATGGAAGGCTGATCTTCATTGACTATTGTGATTCTAATGCTTATTTTTCCTTCAAAATGTTGTGGGTTTTTAGTTTTTGTTTTGGTTTTTTTGTTTGTTTGTTTTGTTTTGTTTTTTGTTTTTTACTTTGTTTATTCTCAATTTTAGAGTAGCAATTCTACCATGGTTCTTTTCATTTGATGTCTAAAGATGTTGACTTTAATCAGTGTAGGATAACACATTTCAATCCCAAGGCTATTTTAATCTAGAATGTGCAGGAAAGGTCTTGACCATGTGATAGAGGTTGTTGCTGAATTTATTTTTGTTTCTTGTTGGAAATGTGAATTTCAAGCTCTGTCACTGTCTTTTAAAAAAAACTAAATGAAAAGGAAGAAAGCACAACTTGATTATTTTTTTGTTTGTTTACTTATTTGTCTGGAATATTTGACAAGAGCATCTTGAGCATACTTACAGCATTAGGACCAACTGCAATGAGATAGTGATTTGGCTCACCCAGTCCTTTTGTGGCAAATACTGTCTAATTTACTGATATAGATCCACTGCATATCTGACCTGACTTGTACTGTTTAAGCTCAGGCACTGAAAGCCATCTGATTTTGGTTTATTGTACCCCACTGAGAATTTGTACTCTAAAATAACAAACCAGGGGGTCAGAATATTATTACTCATTTTTAGCTAAGAGGCACAGAATAGAGACAATACCATTAACATGCTGAGATATCACAGCTGATAAGCACATGTGTTGAAGAACAGTGGTTCTTCACGAAAATGACATTTTGGTAGATGAGTGTCAGTCTACCATGGTTACTCAGATACTCTCAGCAAGACAGAGAGGTGAATTCCCAGGTTCCATAAATGCCCTTTCCCTCTAGGGTCCAGAGATGTCTCGGAAATAACTGATAGTTATCAACACAGGCACCGAGAAACAGAGGAAGCAAAATGATGAGGTTCTCTTTTACCATTGCCAGGAACTTGTTACTGACTAACATAATGAATATGGTTTCTGGTTCTTACTGCTGTGAAAGTGTGCATGCCTCTATGCAATAGATCTCTAGATAGATAGACACAAACATGCATTCTGTTTATGTGAGGATGAAGTGTGGTTACAGTATATTCATATATATTTGAAAGTAACTGTCTTAACCTTGGCTGCTACCCAAGTTTTGTTGTGGGTAAGGAAATCTGACTGGCAGGGTTCATTGGCATTTTCAAAAACCTAAGATGTGTCTGGCTCAGTATTACACAAGACTCATCTGTGTGTACAAAGAAAAAGGTTGTTCGGTGTATATTACAGAAAGATAGCATGGATAAGTACGTGCACATATGTGTGTCTAAATATATATGTGTGTGTATGCTTTACTCCAGGCACTGTCCTAGCTGCCTTTAGAAAAGTTCTTAGTGTGTCAAAGGTACCATGAAAAACATGAACAGAGCTGTTCCAGCAATAGCACCCTTTATTGGCCAACTTGCTTTAAAAATGAGTCTTGGATTGAACTATGCATATCCAGCTTCATACAAAGTTTCCAGAGCTCGGTTTCCAGCTATATCCCACAAACTGGTGTGCACCACGGAGGAGAAAGAATATACAACACCTGTGATTTCCCAGGCAGAGATGCCTGGCATCGCAACATGTGCTTACCTGTATCTCAATTTCTTGTCACTGCCTAACAGGGGGAGGGAGAAGGTTCTACGTGTGTGCAAAAGGCATACTGCAGGGCGAGATTGTTTCATGTCTGAATGGAGACCGGATCAGATCTAGCTGATCCCCTAAGACCCAGGAAGCCGGAGCAGTCTTGAGAATATTTTTCAGTCCTTTCCTGAGCTTCATAAGACAGGTATGTGGGGAAAAAAAAATAAATAATCAGGCTTTCTCCTCCCTTAAAACAGTTATTCTTTTTACGGTTCTTTTCTTCCAACAATAGCTCAGACTTTTACACTTTCCTCCACAGAGATTATTACTGCTGTTCCTGTTGTTTAGCTAAAGTAGAATGCAAGTGCTGCTGCTGCTGTTGACATGACAGAAACCCTTTGTATTCTTTATCCTTCATGTTCCCATATGCCTGGCCATTTTATTTAGCCTTGCTGCTAGAAAGAGAATTCTGTCTTTAGGCAAACCTGGTTTTGCATAAGGATTTCTGATTTTCAGAAAATATGTGATTACTGTTACTTCTTAGAAATCACATATAATTTTGAGTAAAGCTGAAACATTATCTATTTGCATTTGTGTATACAAGCTTGAGGTTACACAAGATTTTAGACAAACCTTGTTGAGGTTATGTGAAGTTTTGTTCTTGAGTAAGACAAAAGTTGTATTTTGAGGAAAGCCCCAAATGGCAGTGTGGAGATTAATTTTACAGGATCAAGTTAGCTGTTCCCCCTACTCAGCAGGTTTTTGCAGTGTCAAGAGGTCTAGCAGGGACATTTGAGTTAACAGTACCTGCAATATGACATCCAGATTTGTTTCCACTGAGGGGGCTGAGCAGGCTGCTTGCCCCAGCAGTAACACGGGGAGTGAATGAGGGCTGCCTCCAAACACCACCGTTAAAGTATGAGGGGATCAACAGCTGTAATCCAGTTCCTCTGAGGGGGGGAAAGTCACTTTTTCATTTTACCTTACCCAGAACAAGCCAATGAAAAAGGTTTCATATGCTAGTGGTTGAGATGACGTTAACTGGGTGAAGGAGGTTGGCTCTCTGTGTGGTATTTTACACTTTCAAGACTGCCCTGACTGTAAGGGTTAAATAAGTGTCTAGAGACGTGGGTGCTGGACTTGGAGAAAGGAAGGAAAAACTTTAAGATTGGCTTGCAGTGTAAGCAGATTCACTGTGGCTCTCCATTTTTTATCATGTCAGAAGCTATAACAATACAAACCCTGTCTAATGGCATGGATTTTGCAGAAAAATACTTATCTGGCTTGAGTTACAGGCTAAGTGAAGCAAACATGGGTATGATATATTCCCTGGGGTGAGTAATCACTGTGAATTGGGTACTAGACTACTCACAGAGGGCCCCAAACACTAACACATTTCTTCAAAAATGTAAAAGGCTACATCTTCCCATTAGCTGCCTGCACCTGTTTGGAGGTTTGTAGTGGAAGGAGAAAATGGTATCTGATGACCCGTGTCAGCCAGGAAAACCTTTTGGACTCCCAGGTCCTGAAGGATTTCATAACATGTTCATTTTGTAACAGTATCAGGGCTAAAAACATAAGACACTTAAGAATGCATCAATGTGTGATCTCACTTGAGAGTCAGAAAACCAAAACAGTTGAGGAAATGTTTGAGGATATCTCCCAGTGGACAAAGCAGCTCTAAACTGGATGTAGCACAGAATCTGAAAAAGTTAAGCTGGGCTATGATTCATGCCCCTAGGAAAGTTCTTCTCATCTTTGTGCAGCCATTACAAAAAAACCCCCAAACAAACAACCCCCACCCAACCCCCCCCCCAAAAAAAAGAAAAAAGCAGGCAAGTAAGTAAAAAAAACTTGGGTAAAAAGCTATCCAAACCCATGGATAGCTCTGGGTATATTGTATAGAAGAGCTATCAGGTAGGACACATTCTTGTGCCTCTAGGAACTACTGCAATATTGTGTAAAATTTTTTTATCTATACTTAAGAATTAGATAAATGTGGAAAAAAGGGAGGGCACTTTATTGCCAACAAGAGGAGAAGGCTGATAATGGATTTTTGTTTCAAGTGTGGGGTTTTTTTTTTTATTTATTTATTCTTGAGATATTCTCAGGTTTCTAGGAGATTCCTTTAGAAAAACAAAGCCAGAAGACGGATGCTTCCATTCATGCAGTCATTCAGTGCGCGTTCTGGGAGACACTGTTCTCTCAGGCTACCCCTGGACATGCTAAGGCTTACCAAGAAGGTGCAGGTGATGTCTGAATATGATGAAGGAATGATAGAAAAGCATGACTGAAGAATCCAAGCAGCTGTGGAAGAGGTGGGCCTGTTAAATTAAAGCATATTAAGGGAAATGTTAAGTTGAAGTGAAGATAATGTGCTTGGAATATCTTGTACAGCAAAGCGAGCAGGCAGGAGGTATTGAGGTGGAGGCTGTCAGTTACAGATGTTTGTAAAGAACTTATTGGTGTGGTGCTTTTCTCATAAGACAGCCCTGAAGATGTGTGGCTTATGGCACTAAGGAAAATTAAATAGAAAAGAAGTCTTTGTCCTTAGTCTCTAAGAATAAAAATAGTTTGATTTCATTATTTACAGAAGGTCAGTGTTAGCTGAACCTGACTAGAAGCCACTTACTGCCATTGCCAAAAGGTGCCTGGCAAACAGCCTCTGGTGAATAAAACCATCATTATCAGCTGCAAAAATGCATTCTTTTTCAGAAAAAGATGATCTGAGGAAAAATTGGGTAGTGGGAGAAAGAGATTCTCAGACCACTTCACGAAAGCAAATGGTAGGATGCCAGAGGTGTGTTATATACTGATCATCTGATGCAAAGCAAGCAAACAGACCTGCCCTACAAAGACAAATTGAGGTGTGATTCCTAGCACTACCACCGTCATGTCTTCTAGGTGGTAAACAAGACTATTATCTCTAGGCAGTTCAGTATTTTAGTAAAGAGGGTTTTATTGAAAGATGCCTGAAGAGGTGCAGAAGGATATCATAACAGGGAGATAAGAAGGTGATGCAGAGCTGGAAAATACCTTAGAAAAGAATTGGCATTTTATACACCATGAAGACTGATACTAAGGAATTCATAGTTTTGTTCCATACATGAAGAATAGAGGATATTTAAGAACAATAGTTCTTGTACACAGCTCAAGAAAAAATGGCTTCTGAAGTAATGCAGGCACAGAGGTATTTGAACTTAGAAAAAAAAAAAAACCAAACATGGTTCTCCACCTTGCATTCATTCTGGGCTGCTGTTCTCTTCATTGTTAGAGCTAGGTATTTACAGATAAATCTATACCATGCATATCAAATGCATCTTCATCAGACAGTAACTATATTGTATAATAGCTCATAATGGAGTTCAATTTAGGGGAGATGAACCACTTCATATCTGGTCTATTGAAAAAACCCTGTTCAAGTCATCCTTTAATCTTGTCCTTGGTACTGTCAAATAATAAATCAGCAGGAAGGGCAGGGTTGGGGGTGTTGTTACCCAGTGGCAATTTTTTCAGTCTAAAACTGAAAAAGCAGGACACCTTCCCCTGTTAAAAACTAATATCAGAGCACCTAGGGGTCTGCAATTAAAGGTGCAGACAAAACAGACATAACTTTGTATAATCTGTTGCTTGTAACAACCTGTATATGGAGATATGGAAGGTGCTACCGTGCTGTGAAAATGCTGCTGAACCAATCTCTCATGGTTGTGGAGTTTATCAGTCCAGAAATACATGCCTTACTGACTTCT
>JAVJGJ010000001.1:80087446-80106533 GCA_035590215.1 Microhierax caerulescens
TTACTGATGTTCTGCAGAAATGGCAAAATTAATCTTCAATTGCTCAATTCAGAGGAGACAACCTTTCTTCAAATAGTTAACATCCTCATTATATAAGACTTCTCTTATTCACAGTGTCATATCAAATATTGAGTGCATACTTCAGAAAGGAAACTGAGGGCTAAATATGTAATTTGTTTTATGATACAGTAAGGGGCAAATGTGACTTATTTTTCTTCCTCATGTCTAAAACTGAGAAAGTCAAGGATTTTGCTGATTTCTTTATGGACTCAGTCTTGAAGATCTTGACAGAACTATAATACAGTTAATTTCAGTGACGGCATGATTTTGCTGAAGGCTATGTGAATGCTACCCAAAAATTTCCAGAGTAGAATTCTGGTCTGGAAAACTTGGGAAAAGTGACATAAATTTACTTAATTTTTAATAATTTCATGGGGCCTAAATCACAGTGATCTTTAATGCACAGATGTGACAAACAACTACTATTAATGGGCTACCAAAATTGGTTTAGGTGTTTCTACAGTAATTAAAACCAGATGGCCAATAACATTTTCTTTAGTGTAACTTATTTAGTAGATTCTTCTTGTGTAATTGAACACTGATTTACTTTAATTATAAAATGATTTTCTGATTGGATAAACATGACAGACAAAAACAGGTTAGAGGAAAATACAGATCTTTTTATTCAAAAATATTGAATATTTATTCAAAATATTGAATAAATAATGTTATCCAATTGAAGGCAATAGCTAGTCTGGATTTTACACCAGGTTAGCAGATCAGAATTGTGGCCTAAATACTAACTTTTGGCTTTGAAAAGTTATAGGGAGAATTAATGTCTTGCTCCAGAAGCTTAGACAAATATTCTCCACCAAAATTTATATTTTTAATCAGCTTTTTCATCATACAATTGCTCCTTCCTCCTCCCCACCCTGGTTACTAATAGTCTAACCTATATTGTTGAAGATGAAACTTTGCAGATTTGCATAGCTATAGCTGTGCTCATCAATTAGATTGATACACCTCTTATTCAAATTGCGCATGTTGGCCTTGACTGAACATTTTAGAGTTTTAGAGCTTTGATATCATTGGTACTCTCAGGTACCGCAATAAGACAAGTTGTATGTGTTCCACGTCCATAAAGGAGTGAGGAATTTAATGGCTATATCTGCAGCAATGCTAAGTTTTGAAGAACTTAATCTTTAGTATCTTGTCTTTGTGACAGAATCTACACTCTCAGATTGGTATAAAGTTGTTCAATACAGGAATATAAATGCCTGTGTAAGTAAGAAGTTCAAATGCTTAAACTATCCCTAAGAAATGCCTGGATAAAGCATGCATCTTTAAATCCTCTTTTCTTCTTGATCTGTAATGCCTCCTTTAGACACAGTTAGATATTCCTTTATTTTTTTTCTCTTTTTCCTAGAAGCCAATGCCTACTTTTTTTCATTCACATATAGTTCTGATTATATTGTAAAAATACTGCTCTGTGCCTAGCAGCTCAGTGGCTAGTACACGTGTACAAAATTTAAGAGATGGTGCAAGAAAACAGGGAAGGAATTTCTATTTATGCTTGAGAGAAATTACTCCCATATATACCATCTATTTGGTACTTTTTTAACTATCAAAAAAATGGTTTGTTAAGGTGATGCAAATACTTTTAGGGTTTTCTGCATATTGCATCCCACTTTTCATGAAATGATTCACGGTTCAGTGGGTAAAGGAGAAAAAGGCATTACACACAAGACAGAGTATGTGTCTCCAAATACTAAATAGGCACATGGATATGGGGAGGGATTGTGTGTTCTGTGTGAAAACTATGATTTCTGTAGGACAGGTTAAAAGGCTGTGCAAACAGCATCACAGAAAAATTCATCTTTTCTTGATCCTGGCAAGATTTTGAGTCACATTTGCATCAGGTATAGTGTTCTGTTCAAAAAACTTCTCTGGACATAACAGATCTGAAATACCTAAAGCAGTTCATTAAGGAATTTGGGAATTAGAGGGTCATGATTTTCATTTTATGTTTTAAACAGAATATTGAACTGGATGTACATGTCTGTCTTTTTGAGGTCCTAATCCTAAATCTTTACTTTCTAGGATATAGCCTTCCAGAGGCCATCCAAGAAGCCAGTTTGTGGAGATGAATCAGTAGCTGCAGCTTGTTTAGCTGTTAGTAAGCAAAGCTGAAACCTATACTTTTAAAGTAGGCAGTGCATATGGTAGGAAACAAAGTTACATTATGGATCTGTAATTATTGTCGTTTTCCTCAGTGCTTCCTTCTGGAAGATTCTGGACAAAGGTTGAAGGGGAGAACAGAAAATGGCTTGGTCTCTGTTACAAGTATCTGCAAATAAAAATTAGACTAAATAGTAGTGTAAGGAGACATCACCCCATTGCCTTTTTTGGAGGTTTTGTTTGTTTTGTTTATTTTGTTCTTGTCTTCTTGCTTCTTTCAATATTTAAAATTGGTTTTGGCTGAATGTGGTGCCACAGTTGAATTCAACACAAAGTATCTACCCTTAGATGTTCTGGATAACTTTACAGTCTTAGTAAAACTTGAGTAGCTAATAGCCTTCAATCCATCAAAGAGGTGGACTGGTGCTAATGGCAATCTTGGTGAGTAATTACATCCAAGGGGTTAAAATCTATTTCGGTGATGCTTTCTGGTTAATGGAATTGATCTTGACCCTTCTGTTGCAGATATCCCTGCACAGAGTGGTATATAATGTCAATGCTGTTCTTCTCAGCATACGCTTTGCTTAATTCTCCAACAGAACCTGCACCTCAGCTGCTACACTTGATGCAGTACCAGCTCTAACACAATAAGCTGTGGTAAACCAAACATAAATCACTTCTTTGTGTGTGTACATAAACATCTGCCGCCTTTTCTCTTGGTAAAACCTTTGAATCAGAACCCAGACCTGCATAAATCTGCATCCCTTTGCGGAAGATACACCTGATTTACAGCTTGTCCTTATGGGATAACCCCTCATTTTGTCTGTCACTTACAAGATTTGCCTGTGGTATTCCACAGGCACCTAAATAGCACAGAAAAATGTAACTTCCAAGTTGTACTCATCAGCTGTGCTATGTAAAAGTTCTTAGTGAATATTTTGTTCATTTCCTTGGGTGTGCAATTGTTGTGTATGAAAACCAGTAATTTTCTCTTGTACATACTTGTTGACAAAATATATATGCATTTTTAAAAATATGTCCTTAGAGGGACATCGCATAGGTTTTACCTTCTACTATACTGGCTTATTTTTTGCTTTCAAACCACGTTTCTGGTTCATGCCACATTTAATTAAATACAGCTAAACAACTATTACTAAATATATCATACTTCAGGGGAAAAAATGAAACAGTAAAGCAATGTCTTCTGAAATAGCAGAGCAGGGTAAGGCTTGTCTGTACATTGTACGCTAATAAAACTAATAAATTGAGAAATATACATAGTAACGTATTTTCTAGAATGGTTCACTGTAGTATCTTTAATTTTCTTTTAAGCTGATTGAGGTAAAAGAAGGGAAAAAAATTTCATTCATTCTAGGAAAGAGGCCTAGATTTATTTGGATCCTTCATCCTATTCTTAATCTTGATCCTTAGTACAGAAAAATGCTTTCTGTGATTTCTGTGTTGGGTTTAAAGTAAAAGTTGTAGAAAATATAGCAATCTATCAATTAGTATTTTTTTTTTTTATTATTCTGGAATGTGCTGGTTTTGGCTGGGATAGAGTTAATTTGCTTCATAGTACCTGGTATGGGGCTATACTTTGAATTTGTTCTGGAAACAGTGTAAGTAACACAGGGATGTTTTAGTTGCTGCTGAGCAGCGCTTCCAGAGTCAGGGTCTTCTGCTTCTCACCTGCCCCCCCCGCGAACAGGCTAGTCCCAGCTGGCCAGGGACATCCCAAACCGTGTGGCATCATGCTCAGTATGTAAATCTGGGGGAAGAAGAAAGAAGGGAGGGACATTTGGAGTGATAGTGTTTGTCTTCCCAAGTAACCGTTACACATGACAGAGCCCAGCTTTGCTGGAGACGGCTGAACACCTGCCCGCCGGTGGGAAGTTGGTGAATGAATTCCTTGTTTTGCTTTGCTTGTGTGTGCAGCTTTTGCTTTACCTATTAAACTGTCTTTATCTCAACCCGAGGGTTTTCTCATTTCTACCCTTCTGATTCTCTCCCCCATCCCACCAGGGGTTGGGGGCAGTGAGCGGGCAGCTGCATGGGGTTTAGTTGCCAACTGGGATAAAACCATGAAATGTAAGCAGCATGGGAAAGGGAATAACAAGTAGCAGGATTTAGGAATTATTTTATCATTCCTTTTGAATAACAAAGATTTCCATAACAATTAGAATCCAAGGCAGCCTGTTTTCCTACAGATTTGTCTCGGGACAGTTTGACTGTGAAATCTCAGAAGATTTAAGGTCATCCTGCAGCTTTTCTCTAAGGAAGGGTATTTAGAGGATCTTGCTTCTCTACCTAGCTGCTTATTTTCATGAAAACTGTAGAAATGCAATTGTTTTCTGAAACTGTTTCACTTCTGTCAAATTCTTCTGAAATCATTCAGTTCATGTGGAAGCAATGGGAGACATATTCAGACACCGGTAATAGCGCAGAGAACATTACTACATCAACTTCATTTCCATGGAAAACAAGCTGAAGTAAACCAAAGGAAAATCCATGATAAAAGATCTGCATTGGAGCTGAGAGGTAAGGAAGCCTCCCCAGATCTGGAAGAATAATTTAGTGCATTAGAAGTTCTTATTTGTGTTAGTCACATCAGTTTGTGTTTTAAATGCACTGGATGGTTTACCAATGGGTTTCAGTGTTGACATTTTGTTTCCTTCCTTGAGACCTGTTGCCGTTCTTGTTAATGCTCTTGCTTTTCTAAGAATGAGAATTGATGTTACTATTATTACCTGGTATCTTGAGGTCATCCTTTTCAGGCTGAGAGTTGATGAAATCAATTTTCAGTTTCTGCTTGATAACAGAAGCAAGAATAGCAAGAGATAAAAAGAATTATAATCTGACCTGTATCTTGTTAGTTTTTCTTAGGTGTCTCAGAAACAGCATTCTGCAACCACTGTCAAATGACCCTGCAAATGTTGCAAGATTTGCGACAAAACCCTCATCTCAAAAAAACTTAGCCCTCTTGCCCCTCTCAACTTAAAGATTTTTATTGTTTTATTTTGTTGTTGTGCAAAATAGTCACTTTTCAGTGACAGTGTTCAATAGCTTTTCCTGTAGTCTACACCCCCCCCCAACTTTTAAAAACATAAATATTAATGTGCCACTATCATGAGTCTGTATTATAACGAGCATTTGCTTAGCTAATCTCTGTGTTGTTGGACACTTCAGTATATCCAAAACATAAACAGTTTTAGAGCCCCACTGAGTTCAAGTGAAGGGATGGTAACAATTCATGCAGTTATGGGTTACTTTTCTGCATGGCACTTTCTAGCTAGTGAGCTGGGAAAAAAATATTACAAATGATGAAATAAATAATGAGCCTGAGAAGTATTCATCCATCACTATACTTTACAAATATGATTTTTTAAAAGTAGGAGTCTTTAATGCCTTAGAAGTCTTCCCAAATTTCCTTGAGCTATCCAATGTTCACTATAATATTTTATTCAGACACAACAAAATTTAAATGTGAAAGTTTGTTTTGTGTCTGTGGAATACAGTAATTATCTTGTCCCTTAATTTTCTGATTTATATTTTATTTACTTAGTATCTTCAACAGTCATGCTAAAGAAATAGCAACAATGGATATCCAAGCAGTCATTGTCATTATACATAATTCAAATGCCACAATCAGAAAAAAAAACAGTTTTTAGTAGCAGATAACATTGAATCACCAAAATAAAATTAAGCCTAGAGCCTTTTTGTGATTCAATTCCAACAAGAATGAAAGCAAAATAAATAAGATTGTCTGAAACATAGTAAGAACAAAATCTGAAATAGGAAATTGGAATTTATTTTCTTTCAGAAACCACTACATAGTGCTGGTAAAAAGAATTGTGATAGTAATCTACACCTATATTGGAGGTGTTTCAAAGCAGGAGCTGCTGCCCACTGCTTTCTCTAGTCCTCTTTCCTTCTCTTCTGGCCAATGGAACGTGGTGAGGGGAGGCTGGAAACCGGACTTCAGGCAGCAGTCATCTTTCACAGCCCAGTAATCAACAAATTGTATTTACTACTTTGCAACTTCTGAGAACCCAGAAGTTTTACAATGTTTGTACTCTGATCCTTTTACCTTAAAATTTGTGTAGGACTCTTGGACTTAACACCATGTGGGTTTGTTTCTTGCTACTCCTTTTACATGTGTCACAGTCTCTTGCCTTTGAATTTTCTGCATCTCTCAAAGGAAAATCCCGCATTCAGACGGTTTTGTTCTAGGAACCCCTGATCCTCCAATATGCCAAGTTTCATTTGTCAACCCTCCCCACACCACCACATTTTCTCTCAAATGTCTTTCATCTTCAGTGATATAATCAGTCCTAATCGGTTAATCAGTGCTCTTCGGGTAGAAAGGGAGCAACACGTCCAGCAGTCAATATCACTTATCTTTTTTAAACACATACAGTTCAATTACTTTCTGTAAAAGAGTTGTTCAAAGTAACAACATTTCTCAGAAGGGTGCAGCTGTGTTTGTGAGCCCAAGCAACACAAGATCTGTACACAGGCAGCTATGAGCTGTGTGCTGCGTATTGTATTCGGTTATCTGCCAAGATTGAAGTTCAAAATTGGATTTGGTAGATGTACCTGATGTGCAGTAATCACAATATATTCCCTTAAGCTGTATGACTGTGAGCTGTTAGAAATCCATCTGTCGAGCTTGTCTACGTATGTTTGAATCTTTCTAGCAAGGGAGTGTTTTACATGGTGTTCTTGCATCCTCCATTGAAATCTTTTCAGATTTCCTGCTTAAGGGAGCACATTTATGTACTAACTTACGTAACTGTTACACAACGGATCTTATGGATTAGTGGGGAAGGAGCCTTTCACGGTATGCACTTAATAATACATTTTAACTTGAAGCTTCCTTTTCAAATAGACCAGGATAGAGCCACTATCATTATTCATCTTCCTGAAGTGTGGAAAGGATTGACATGATAAGAATAGCTATGTAAAATTTTGTAAAGGGCTTAGAAAAGTTACCCCTTCTCAATGTCAAACTTGGTTTAACAATAGCTGTAGTGCAGCTGGATTCCCTTATGTTTTTGAAATTCATACCCAGTAGCGTTACATTTTGCACAACTGAGCTAGACCACCAAAGTTGTTTACTTTGTTTTAGAAAGATTCTTTCAACAGAGTCCTCCTACATAAGGCATTAGCTTCTCAGACACGTAGGAAAGTGCAGAATTTGTTTTTCACTCTGACAAAACAATGAACAATAACATACTCTTCCATGACAGCCCAGCCCAGAGGAAAGTAAATGGAAACACTGCTTGGAGGACACAGTGCAATATGCTGTCCTGACTTCTTATATCATCTTTTCTCAAAAAAATCAAAAGAGTGGAAGTCCTCTGAACTCATAAGCCCCCCCGAACACTGAAGAAATGTTTTTGGTTTTAGCAAAGAAAAAAGCCAGGAGACCTGAATTTCTGAACCTGACATTCTTGAATTCAACTGAAATGAGACAAGGCAACTATTTTAAACCATGTCAATAGGTAGTTCGATGTTGTACATCTACTGACGGACAATGCAAGTGACATGAGAGTCAGAGCCTGTAAGTCTGTTGGATCAGCAAAAATTAAATCTAGTTTTCTCATTGTATTAATTGAAATCTACATATAATGTAAGTACCAGAATTTTGCATGAAGGAAAATATTCCTAGCAATTAATTTGATTTAGAGAAAAAAGGAGAGAGTTCATGTTCACCTTATGTTTCAATATTTCAGTCTTGTAAAATGTTTGGCTGGGCTTTTCTGTCAGTTTTGACCTGAGTTGGTTAGAGACTTGACTGTCTGTAACTGCAGTGGAGTTTTTGAACCTGAAGTAATAATGTCAAATAACAAATATTATTTTTGTGCTTTTATGTTTTTTTAGAGCTGTACTAAAGCCATCTATAAAAATGCTTTCCAGAATGAAGGATCCAAAGCAGAATTTCGGCAATGATTGAATGATAAGCTCCTGAAATGTTTGTAATGGAAATGCTGACACAACATTAACCATAAAAGTGTGGATAGTCATAATGAAGAATTTGATAATGGGTCTGATAATAAATTACTAACTTTTTTTGTGCAGTAAAGTGATGGAATGACTGATTTAACTTTTGTAACTGTACATTACCACGTACATTTATTCAGCTGTTAAAATTCACTTACAATTGTTTTAGCTTTCTAAAATAAAGAGTGTTTCTATTCCAAGGTTATAATGGACTTGCTAATGGGGTATTGACTACTGTTTCTTATCATCCATCTTCTGGTGGAAAGGTGATCATTACTTTTAACTTAATAATTCCCAGTTTTCTGCACATTCACATAGAATTACTTTTATTAGGAATCCATTGAACTTGCAGTTGAAGATAGCCGCAGCAGCAGCTAGTGTTTAATGAAGTTATTTTCTGCATGGTATAAAATTGCAGTTTCAGGGATTCCTCAAAATTAAGAACTGTTTTCTTAACTTGAAATTTAGCAATCATACGCACAGACTTGAAATTTGAGTGTTATCAACCTAATTGATAAGGAAAATCAAATATAAAATTGATTTTAAAAAGATTTGATGTCTCTTTTTTTGATGTCAGCATGTCTCAATGAAATGAAATGAACTGCTGTTGAGAAACTCTTGAGAAGAAAAGGTGGAGTTGACAAAATAATTCTGTATTTGGAGTCCTTTTAAAATAAAAGCCAAGGAGAATATAACGGCTCCAAAGAGAGGAAGTTTCCAAACGTTTAGTCCTATCGGGCTCAGTACAAGAGGAAGAATATGCAAGAAACATCCATTTCCTCACCTTTTCATTACGTCTTTGGGATAGCATCAGCTTTTACTAATGCTTATAACAGCTTTGGTTTTCTGAACATTCCAAATAATTTCAAAACTACCTACCTTACATGTATGTGTATGGCTGCTTCACTGATGTGGAAGTTGAGCTGTGCCTTAGAAGGTGACACTTAGACATGAACTGCAGCTCTCTCTTGGGTCAAAACATCCTTTCCTTAATACTTAATACTGTTTTCCTGAATTTAGGTGCATAAAATCTCCACTTCAATTATCAAAGACTGAGCACAGACACTCATTTTTTTTTATTATTATATTGATTTAGAGCATAACTAAATCATAAACATGTTGATTAATGCTGGAAGAAATTTGTCAGAAAGCTTTAGCAGTCCAGTTCATATCCTGCTTAAATTGTACTTTAAGTTTCTGATGAGCAGCTTTCAGCAGTGCTCCAAAAGAAAGGATGGAATTAAGAGTATAGAGCACTAAAGGTTTCACTTGTAGAAAGAATTCTTTCAGTGTTCAGAAATTTTTCAGATTTCTAGACAGTGTAGAACCAGTAACCAAACTGAAGAAAACTGTCATGCAGGTTTAAAGTTAGATTTTTCTATGATCCCTTACTAAAAAACCATTCCCAGTTCCTGACCTCAGTTCCCATGGCAATCTGTGGCAACTCAAAGTTAAAAGCATAAAGCTTTGTGCACACAATTTAAGCATGAGTATTCAACTCATCAGATACTTTTTGCAGTGACTAAGTTTTTCTTTGTTACAGCTTTTAAGTTCCTACTGAGTTTTCTCTACAGGTACTGGTGCGAGAACTTGACATATTCCATAAAAAGTGAACTTACTAGAGATTTTCCTTTTCTTTTCTGTGTATAGGTCTTCTGAGACTTTGGTGTAGTCTCCCAACCTGTCTGGCCTATATCTCTGGTAAGCTTTTACAAAATTTTTTTTCTCTACTTGATTTCTTTGAAGTTAGAGCATAGTGAAATGAGTCGTGATGTCAGCGTGAAAGTAAGTCCCTAATGTTCAATCAGCTGTAATCAAGTAATTCTAGTCAATACTGAGAAACAAACTGAACAGTAGTTAATATACACTACTGCTGGTTGCCTGAGAAATATTGAAAAGATTAAGATCTGTGTTCAAAATTTACCATATTATTAGATACCAATATTGTCACTTTCTGGTTGCCTGTCATAAGCCCACATAACAAACAACATGTATAACATGTAAATGTATCTGCAGCACAGGCATTTACAGACAGCAAGAGCAAGCAAAATCAGGTATATGCTGAAGAGTTTTTCAAAGATGTTAATTTAGATTTGAGTCAATGATTAGTTCTAACAGGTCTTTGGCCCCCCAAGCTTGTGCTAACTGGAAAGACAAAATAGGAAGCAATAAATGAACCAAATCTACATTTAGATGATTTTAAAAAAGTAGTACTACTAAAACATGTCATTTCACCTGCACTACATAGATCAAAGCTATCGATATGTGTTTGATCATTTATTCCCCTATGAGCAAAAGCCATCAGGATACCACTTTGAAATTCATAGCTTGCTAGTCTATGAAGTGATCTTATTTCAGAACTTTAATGTGCCTCCTGCATATAAAATGATTTTCACACCTGATTGAAACACTGACACTTGACCTCCTATGATCAATCAGCAGGGTGATGTCTTAGTTGACTTCAGAGCTGGTAAGATTTCCTAGCACCCAAGTTTTCTGGTACCTTAGTCTGGACTTGTTATTTTCAGTTGTATGCTTGGAAAAAAATGATGTGAGGGATTCTTAGGTGTTAATTGTAAGCTGTGTGGTTCCATATGCTTATTCAGGCCATAGGGGAGCTAAAAGAAGCACACTTAGGAAAGGAGTACAAGAAGAAAGCTGCCTAGAAGGGAGACCTTCCCTTACCTTATGTCTTGCAGCTCTTGAACGAGATCCAAGCAGGGGAAAGACCTACAAAGCATGTACTGTGTGCGGGTCTTTGTTTACCCTGTACATTATTCCCTTAACTATTACAATCCTTATGGCAGTGGAGTTTGCTGCTGTTGTAGGTAGCAAGTTACTCTATATAACTTGTTTTGCTGCGTGTTAAATACATCACCTACATCCCAACATGGCTCAACATTTAGAACTGTCTAAGCCTGAGGGAGATTCTAAAGAAACATGGAAATAATTCAAAACTGTCTTTGTCTGCACTTGGTATCTAGAAGCTTTTCATTCAATGCCTCCAAAATTCACTTTGTTTCTTGATTGACTTCTAAGAGTTGATGATGCAGTAGAGCAGCAGTGGCACCAGAAAACTTACTAAAAAGCTGGTCCTTAGGGACTGAAGGTAGAGATCTGATTTCATGGAAATAACTGAAAATGCTTTGCAAATGTTCCATGGACAATATTGCATTACTCTATTACTTCAGTGCTTTTACAGTGTGAACAGATTTTTAAATTAATCTTATTTCTGATGGAGAAAGAAAATTGTCATTCCATTTACCTGCTAGCAAAGAGGAAACTGTAAGGAAGATTCAATAACACTATACTTTTGCTCCCAACAAAAAATAACATAGTTGGCTCATTGGAATGTTAACAAAAGTAATTATCACGGTTGTCCTTTTTAATGGGAACAATATCCAAGTCTTTGATCTGTGACATGGCATAGAAAATATTGTTGAATTACTCTGCTGGAAAAATTAATAATGCATGTTATGACACAGCATGTAGTACTGCATTAAGAAATGATTTTGAAAACCACTTTTGTCCTCTGTTTTAATAGTTGTGCTTCATATTTTGGTGATACACATTTGCCCACAGTTTTCTCCTTTCCATTGTTACTTGAAAGAGCTAAATCTTATTTTCTTTGTTGCTTGCTTTGTCTCTGTCTCTGCTAACCTGGCTTTCACAAGCACTAAAAATTTATGCCCTCTTTGGTTGGAGCGCTCTGTTCTGCACATCTGCTAGCTTGTATCTGCATCCACAGTGATACATGAAGGCAGCAGATCTGTTCCGCAGTGCAGAGAGCAGGACTCCATGGTATACTTGAGGGAAGCACTTCACCTTGTATTGCATAAGGTTCAGGCAAATCTGCTTTTTAAAACATAGTTCACATTCCCTCTGGGACTGTGGGGCAAACAGATATTGGAGTGTTTTATTTGCACAAAGCACCTTGAGTACCCAGAAAGGATAACCCAGGAATTTCTTCTGAGGTATTCTGATTGTTTATTTTTAAATATATCTATATATATCTCCTTTTTCACAAATTTTATTCTATCCCCTGCCTAGCATAGCATTTTCTCATCACAGTATATTATTCTGCAAACACTGGGGGAAAATTGTGCACTATCAAGGGAGAGATAAGTTCCCTGAAGATGGTCAGATCTTTTTAGCTTCCATTCTTGGCAAAAAAGAGCAGTAACAAAATCATTTCCATAGACTACCTCCCAAGACCTATGCACGGATCATTTTAGACTGAAGCTTTCCCTTTTGAAAGAGGGAAATGTTTATACTGACACCTAGTAGGCCATTTTCACTCCATTGGTCTTTCTGGAACGTTACACAGAAGGGCCTCTATGTGGCATAGGATTGCTTGGTTTCCAGATAAAAATGTGTAGGAAAGTAGAGAAAATGCAACATAATGTGTGATCGGGGATCACCTTTTACTTAGATTTATATGCAGCCTCATCTCATTAGCTGCTTGACTCCTGTGTATCAAAGCACTGAGAAATACGAGTTGTATCAAAACCCATGAGGTTCAGCTTGGAAGATCTCAGCATGTTCCATAGACCACCTGACTGTGGAGTGGATGCTTTTTAAAGCCACTACATTTTGGTAAAGAAGTCGTTTATTATGGCTATTCTTTTAAAATTATTGTAGTAAGATGATGAAAATTTCTAGAGAGCTTTACCAAAGAAATGAAGTATGCATTGTCATTTCTGTGGTGAGAGGGTAAATCCAGTCTGGGCAGATCAAATTGTACCAAAATCAGATTTTGCACTAATTTTAAAGCAACAACCAGACTACCCAAGATTTCAGGGTGCACACAGTCAAAGCACTGGTGTAATAGAGCAATGTCACACAGTTTGTGGAATATTTGCAAAGCATTTTCTCAGTTATTTTCCATGAAACTAAACCTCTACTTCAAATCCCTGAACACTGTTATTTTTGTAACTTTTGTGGTAGCACTGCTGCTTTCAGAATCTGTACAGTGTACAGTTTCATGACTGACATGTGTAAAAGAAAGATGCCAGAGGCATATTTCTTGCACCTCAAAGAGGAAATTTGTGCTTCCACATTTGAACTGTCCACCACGAGCTGTTGGCAGGGTATGAAGGAACCAGATACAGGGCTACTGTGTGCAGCCTGCTCAGCTATGAGACCTGAAACAGATCATCCAGGCCAGTCACGCAGACCACAGGCTACTAAGGAAAGCAACTAGAATTCACTAGGTAGATAACTATATCAGTCATAAATCACAGTGTATGAACTTAATTTTCTAAGGTATCTAATCCTTTAAAAATCAAAGAATCAAAGATGACATTAACTAGTGAATTGCCACCAATGTGTCAAAAACAATGAAGGGATGAGTCAAGGAAGACCTTAGGCAACAGGGAAAACAAGCATATGCATTATCAGAAAACATAACCTGGAAAACATCTCCAGACATGTAGATATATCCAGAGTACAGTTTACCCCTGTTTTATCCTTAAAGCTGATCATTATAACTTCTTTTTTTCCCCCCACAGTCAACAAGATTATATGCATAATTTTTACTCAGAACATGACTCGGCAACTGTTGCTGAGCTTCTTCCCCTCACTTTTTTGTTGTTGTTTGGTTTGGGGGTGTGTGTGTGTGGGGGGGTTGTTTGTTTGTGTTTTGGGTTTTTTTGTGTGTGTGTGGTGTTGGTGGTAGTGTTTGGTTTGGTTTGGTTTGGTTTTCTTCTAGTATTCCTGACTACACTCTTTCTGGTCAGGTTGTAATAGATTACACTGATGCCAATTTGAAGATCTCATTAGATCCTCACTAAAACTGCTTCTAAGTGATCGCTGGCTCAGTCGAAGAGCCTGTTAGCTGGTGAACGACTGTGATTGCTGAGGGAGAAAATACACACTTTTTCTGTAGGAAATCCTGCTGCATAGAATCCTGGGGTCCCTGGGACTGACGTAACTCCACCACTTCATCACTGCAATTTAGCTCTGTCCGTGAGCAAGTAACAGCAAGGGCAGTGTTCTGGTGAGGATTTCAGGGTCCCTATATGCACAATTTGTATAGGTCACACCCACCCACCCACCCATTTTAGATTTTAGAAATCAACAATTCACATCAAGAAAGACTTGGAAGACTTGATGAGCCTTTAAGAGCTACTCATCTAAATTAAGGATGAGGAGCTGCTAATTGGCCTCATAAAAAGCTTATTTAGACTAACAATGCACAGAAACACTTTGTAGCTTAGAGAAGAGCTAGAATGAATGAAGTTGGATTTCTCCAGGGCTTATTGTTTTTTATTTTCTGTATTTGGTAATTTTGGAACTTAGTGGAATACTGTGAACAAATACAAATCCCACCTGCTTACTTCATGCTCAGTACCACTGACGATTTGACATCTAACCCAGTATCACCACATGACTAACTTAAGCTCCTGGTGAACTTTGAGGGATCAGCCTTGTAACCTGGCCTACAGCACTTGGGTTGTGGATCTCCTGCTTCCTGTGAAGAAGTAAAAGTGGGAGTGCCAATGGTCAGGAAATATGTCAGAAGAAGAAATACTGTTCCAGCACTGTGAGACAAATTTAATCGTAGACTATACAACTTCAGTGTGCTGGAACCTGACAAAACAGGTGGGTAGAAGAATCCTAACCAGAATTTCCTGAGCATTTTATCTGTGACAAAAATCTAGATACAATTATACTGTTTGGTGGTTTGGGTTTTTTTTTCTTTAATAATTAAACGTTAGTTTCTGCGTTCAATGTTAGTCCTGCAGCGAAGGAAATATGGTCCCATAATTTGTCTGTCAGTGTCCAGATCCACAGAAATGCCCTTCACACGACAAATTGTTTGCTGCCAAATACACGTGGGAAGGTTATTTTGAGACATGGCTTACATGCTACAGAAATCTTTCAGTTTAGTCAGCAACGTAACGTGTCTACTCCGTACTGTCAGTAAAAATCGTATAAAGAGATACAAACAGCTTTAGGAAAAAGCTGAGCTTACAGAGAACCAAAAGTAGCTACGGTAACAGGGCCAGAGACCTGCCTTTGAGACAAGATGCTTTTCTCTTAAGCATAAGGACAAAACAGCTTTAGGCAAATACATCAAAGGAAAGTTTAGTCAATAGCATCCTGCATTTGAAAGCCTCTCTGCCCCTTACTGGTAATTTTTTTTCTCTTGCAGTACAGGATAGCAGGGGAGGGAGCGGCCTTCACAGGGCTCTGCAGGCCTCTCCCGCAGCAAACCTCTGGGAGCTGTTTGGCAGGGACCTCTTCGGGTGGCTGGCTGCTGCCGGTGACCGTTAACTGCTGGGAATGGGATTTGAAGGAAAGCTTTTCCCACCACAGGGGTGGTCAAACACTGGCATAAAGACCTAGGAAGGTTCTGGGGCTTCCATCCTTCAGATGCCCAGGACCTGAGTGGACATGGTCATAAGCAACCTGACCCTATCAATTCAGAGCCAGGGCTTGGCTGCTGGACCTCCAGACATCCCTTCCAGCCTGAATTATTCTATGATTCCAAGACCTTTCAAACTGATTACTGGTGACATAACAATTAAGATATGTTGAGTAACCATCACTGTTTTCTCTGGCACCAAAATTATTTATGAGACCTTAAAACAAGCAGAGGACAAAATCCTGCTTTACTGCCTTTTCAAAGTCTGTCTCATCGAAGAGTCAGCGTTCCTTTCATTTCTGACATTGTGGCATTAGAGAATTTTTTTGAAAAAGATTATTCAATGGCTAGGAGAACAGTAGTATGGCTACAATTACTCTGTTGCTCTTGCTGCATATTAACAATGCACTTACGTGACCAGAGCCGTCCATCCCTCGCCGTGTTTTGCAATACCTGAGGTAGTTGTGTGTCTGATGTTACTTGGTAACACACAAAATTGATCCTGCCAGGGATTACGTGAGCTCGGGTGGGTGAATTTTGTCACTCTTTTTATTACTATTGTTAGAGGGAGATGTATCAAAGAACATAGAATTGTGTGTTTGTTTTTAATACTGTATTTTATTGATGTTTCATACAGTAAAGAAGAATCTGATAAATAAACAGGATTTATAGAATTAGAGAGGTAGTAAGCAGTCTTCCATCATTCCCACTTGTTCTGTACTTGTGGAACTGAGAAACTTCACACCAGCCTAACGCATTACTCACTGCAGAATCTTTCCAACAAATAAATTCAATAATGAAGTTGTTGGAAGCCCTGTATATTCACATTCGTAAATGGGAAATGTATCAGCAATGGCATGTTGTTATTGATTTTGTAATAAGCTGCACTAATTAACTAACTAATAGGCCAGCTAGAAGTCAAAAGGGATTTTCTTTTTGCACACAGGTTGAGAAAAGCAACATTACCAGTGGAAGTATTGGAATTTTATTTTATTTCAAAGGCATATGCTGGGAAAATAAACCAGTCCCAAACAATTGTGTGGCATGGTTTTCCACGAAGGCAATGAACATGCTGAACTTCTACAAAGAATCCTTTCCTCTGCAGAAAGGTATGTGGTTCTACCTGACTTGTCTTAAATTAATTTTCTTTACTGGGAATGCCATCCATTATTTTGACATGGTTTATGTTGAGTAAAAATCCTTGATTGCCACTGCATACCAAAAAAAAAGCAGTTTTGCCACATTTTGGAAAAAAAAAAAAAAAAAAAAAGGAAAAATATTCAAAAATGCCAGAGGGCATTTAAATGTCATTGCTTGAGAAAGTACTTTGAGAATGCTCCACAACAAGCTTTTTTGGAGATGTCAACTTCTGAAAAAAAATATTAATAATAATAATGTGTCTGCCTAGTCACATTGGAATCACTTTTATACAGGTTTTCTTGTATGCATATAAGAAATACATTAGACAAATGCTCGAAGCAGATTGCCCCCACAGGTAAACGCATCTAAACATTTCACACAGAAAAAAATTCACAGGTTACTTCACAAGTAAGATTAATTGAACTTATTTCTGTTTGGCTTCTTTCTTATGGATAGAAAAAGAGTATACAAAAATTACTGGTAGTTTGCTTGGTTTCCTTTAAGGGAATTTCTAATGTAATAAAAGAAATTGTGACTTGTAGTAAGTTGTTTTGCAGCTTTATTATCTCTGTTTTACATAAAGCTCTCGTACTCTCAAGCCCAGATACTGAACCTTTATTAGCTTGTACATATACTGGTGGAATTTTTGAAAAGTAACAGAAAATTATGGGGTTGTTTTGTATGTGGGGATATATTTGTAGATCATTCTGGAGACCTTGGCAAAATTTTAAATGCTTATTACTATTTAGGTTAATAAATTTTGAGGTAAGATGTCAGAATGAGCATTATCATCTTGCTCTGACCTCTGCTGCTGCAGAAGCAATAGAGATATTTATTATATTTAAGAATTTGGGTTCTTTGTCTTTTATATCCAGATTGCATGCTTCTCTTTAATGACCTGAATTGAATGAAGTTCTTAACTTCTCTATAACTCAAAGTTTATGCTTCTTTAATTGTTTTTGGGGTTTTCTCTGATTTTTTTTTTTCCAATTTATTGATATTCCTGAAATGTCATACCTGGATGTAATGCTCTAAATAGTGGTCACATTGCTAGCACAGCATACACAATGGTAATATTAACTTTCTTTCTACTATCATGGCCTACCTGAAGATAAAGAGAGTAGATAATCCCAGGATGTGAACTGTGTGACACAGCTGTGCAAATTCACTGTATGATGTGGTGTCTTCACAGAGGCTAGGCAGAGCTGAAGCGGAAGGTAGTGCCTAAGAAAACCACCCCTAGATCTTCAGAAAATTCGGTTTTATTCAGGAACCTGTTTTAGGGGACATGGAGAAGTTCTCTGCCTCCAAGAAACTGCAATGAAGTTTTCAAGATGACTTGAGCCTTCCTGAAACCTCTCAAGAAACTGTGAGAGTAACATTTATAGGCAAGTTGCCGATCCTAAGGAACCCACGGGAATGCCAGTAGCACAGTGCAGAGATCCTCCAAGCTAGCTGTGGGTAGGTGCTTCAAGTCAGCTGCATGTGGGGTTGTTTCCACCTAAACCAACAAAATGCTTTGTGGAGGGGTGCCTGATCTGCTGCCAGTGCTGTGCTCTGAAATGATGCTGCACTTCCAGAGCAGGGGCATTCACCCCCAGTCACCGTTCTGCCAGTGCTGTCACACTACTGTTTGTGACTGACTTGTGCAGTCAGTGCCAACTTGGGTAATGCTGAATTGTGTGGGGTTTTTTTGTTTTTTATTTTTTTTAAATTTAAATATTATAGAAATATTATAGGCACATCCTGTAACATCACGTGTAATCAAAAAGATAGTGAACTGACTAAGAGAGTATACAACAGTCTCCAAGCCTGACAGTTGATTCTCTGAATAAGCATAATTTCTGGGCCTCAAAGTTGCCTACAATACATATTATTGCACCTCAACACCGAGCTAAAACTTGGATGAATGCAAGAAAAGTTCAGTCCTTTGGCTGTGGTTCATAGGTTGATACACCGAGTTTACACCTACACTAATGAACACAATCTGCTCAGACAGTGTTTCTGACCGTGCTTATATTTCGCCATGTGGCCACAGTCTCAGAGAGCAATGATTAGGATTGCGATGTTAGACTTCGTGATTACTCATCGCATAGCAACCACCAAACCTCAAACTGAGGATCATGATTTCTGTGTAATACTTCTGTTGCTTTATTTCAGCTGGTGATTTTCATTTCTACATCTACAGTTTTCACTTTGTTTTCATTTGACCATACCGCAGATGCAGTGAAATCTAGTTACATTTTTCTGCTGCATGGCACAGCAATATGAAATGTATGCCAAGCAATAAATATCAAGTGAATAAAAGCATTTAATTGCTTTATAAGTCAAGATTGCAGTAGGTGACTGTATCATATTGCTTGCTTTTATTCCTGCCATTACTAAAAACTCCTCTGT
>JAVJGJ010000001.1:80106552-80146726 GCA_035590215.1 Microhierax caerulescens
GGAGAAGGTAATGGATGCAAGAGGTGGCCACTGCCTGCCAATATCTCCTATGCTACAGTCCTGCCAGTATACACTGAAGGTGATATAATTGGTAATGAAGCAACAGTGAAAATACACCTTTTCTGGCAGGGGTTAATTGAATTTGTCCTTATTTTCTTTGTTCTACGCAGTTCCCAGTCAGTGCTTCCTCCTTTATCCCAAGAAAGTATCAGTACATCCTAAGGGATGCTGCTTTATGAAATTGTCCTGGACAGGTCCATCATCTGGACCTGGAGTAGTCTATCACCTGTTGTCTAGAAGTATATCACACTTTTGGCATAGCAGTTAGTTGGTTTGGTTTTGTTTTTGGTTTTTTTTTCTATACGAGACTCCCCTTGTACTAATTCAACAAATCCCTGCTTTCAGCTTTGTTTACTGGGAAGCAGAGGAGTTCAACGCTGAAGTGTTTAAACCCTAGACTGCAGGAAGCTATAACTCTATTGCCCATCTGCAGGTTCCCTTGGCATTAATGCTTTTTGCAGGCTAGGATTAGACTTGTTTCACGCAAGGAGGAGACCTAATTCTCCCAGTAAGTTGGCACCACTGACGTTGGTGAGTGAAAAAGAGGTGAGCTTACAGGTGGGCCAAGTGTGTTAGCTCTCAGGTCAAAGTACAAACTGCTCTACAGGGACCTTTATGGAAATACACAAGGAGTGCTTCCTATGTCTTATGGCAGAGGAAACATTTATTTATTTTTTTATTCCTACTTGCATGTAATCAGCTATGTTTATTCCTTGATAATTAACCTGAAATAGAAAATGAGGGAATGAAATGAGAAGAATGTAGCATAAGGTATTGGGTTTTGTGTGTTGTTGTTTGTTGTTTTGTAACAAACTTAACTAAGCAGAAGTTTACATCTATTTGATTTTTTTTTCACCTGTATTTGTCCTGTAAAAAAAATAGCATACCCTTATCAAAAGCATAAGACTTGGGTGTAAGTGGATGGCTCCCAGGGTTAACTCAGTAAATTTGTCAAAACATTTGGTCAGATTCTCAGCTGGTAACAAAGTGGAGCAAATTTGTTTTACATCAGGAACACACACATCATCAGTGTG
This sequence comes from Microhierax caerulescens, assembly GCA_035590215.1. NCBI lineage: Eukaryota > Metazoa > Chordata > Aves > Falconiformes > Falconidae > Microhierax > Microhierax caerulescens. Next base: position 80,107,647 of record JAVJGJ010000001.1, read on the forward strand.
CAGTGTATTAACATTCTGTGCAGTTTCTAGCAACTGCCTTATCTTGAAGACATTTAGATTTGAAACAAAATTCTGTATAAGCCAGTAAAAGATTTCTATTAAAATTCAATTATGTGGACCAAACTTCTTGTCAGAACTCACTAAGATTTCTGATTAAAAATCAGCCAGATACATATTATCATTTCAACCATTTGTAATAATCCATTTTTTTGTTTAGATGGAAAAGATGGTGATATCATACATTACATTCAGTTTTCAAGAGTATAAATTCAGCTTATAGTTGAAATGTGATATGGTTCCTATTTTATGTGTATGCGTGTGCATGTGTGTGAAGCTCACTAACCTTGGGGTCTATCAGCTTCCCCACAACTATTTAAAATATTCTGGAATTGCAATTTTATGCATAAGGAAGACAACTCCAAAACCCTCCTCTGAAGCAGAAAACATCTTATGTTATGAATTCATATATACACATATATAGTTTTCAATTTTCAAGGTGGAATGAGACTGTTAGTAATTTGAATTGTTCTGTTACAGACAATTTAACATTTTTAGCATTCAGCTTATATTCCGAATTACTGTAAGCCTGCTCCAATAAACAGTAGAGATTGCTTCTTTATGGCTTGTTTGTTGCTTGTCTTATTGATCCTTATACTTGACCTCTAAGCATAACAGTGAACTATATTAAGGAAAAAAATAAGGAGGAAGGAAAAACCATAAAATCGAACAGGCACCAAATCTCTTAACCTATGTGGTTTGAGTCTACAAAAATAAATTTGTATGATGGTAAGACTGGCTGGAAGCAAAATTAGAAGTAGTAGTATGGGTATAAAACAATTTGGAATCCTTGAAGATAGGAGGGGAACGCTAACTCATCCTGTGTTATCAAGAGGTGCACTGAATGGAATCATTATTAATACCTTAAGTGTATCAGCCACTTTCTACTTACAAAAACTATGGAAACAGAAGGCATGAGCATGATAACTTGTTGGATTTCCCCTCCCCTCCTCAAGACTTGTTCAGTGCACGGGATAAGCAACAGACACTGAGCTTCCATATTTAATTTTACCTTTGTTTCTCAATATGCAAGCCCAGTCTAGCATGCTGAATGATGTTTAAATGCTGCTCTGAAGACAGGATTTCTTTTTTATTTGTGTGTTTTCATATGATGTAAGTGTATAATATTGGCTCCATTTTATCTACATTATTTAAAGCACTTGAAGCTAGTTATTTTGTCTCCCGATCCAGGGTGCATGGTGTGGCATTTGCAGTTCTGAAAATTTCAGAATTTTGCATGGTAGTTACTTGGACAGAACATTTTTTTTTTTTTTTTTTTAAATCAAAGCATTGACATTCAATTTTAAAAAATCAAATCCCACTGACAGTTTTCACAAGTGAGTGCTCAGTGGTTTTGCAATTTATATCATCAGGTCTCAAATTTCTATGCCCACCTAGTGGCACTGATTAGTTAGGATTTCTAAAAGATTCAGTTGAAGTGTTTTGTCCAGATTCCTTCAGGAACTTTTTGTCATAGACAGGGATAAAATCTAATATTGCAGGAGTGTAAAAATTCTTAAGCCGGATGCTTGTTCTTTCTTCCTCTGCAGTATCTTATTTGATTTGCCGTAATCCTTCCAGCTCCTGAAGGAAACGAAACTAATGTCATGCTCTTCCAAGCAGTGACTTGATACTGAATAAGGTGAGTGAAATGTATGCAATTATATAATTAACTATCATAATTCAGAAATATGGAGAAGAGAGATTAATTCAAATGTCCAGTCTTAGTTGCAGACTTTTCTAACTTTTTGTTGTTTGGTTTTCTGATGTTTGCTTTCCATCTGTTTTCACCCAGTCGACAGATAAGCTTCTGGAGCTGCAGGTGGAACGTATGTTAATACCGCTCATGCTGTCCTGTAAGTAGAGACTGCTGTTTGACAGAACTTTTGGGTTCTCCTTGGTCAGGACAATAGTGTTTCCACATGTATCAGGTATTGTGTGAGCAGGCTTCAGTGCTGTACTTTACCACTTGTCGGAATAGATTTTCTTTTTACAAGGTGGCATAGGCCCCTGTGGTCTCCCCATCCTGCAAGGATGCAGAACGTTGCCATCCATTTCTTCATACTTCACGTTTCTTGTTAGCAGATCACTTCTTTATGAACTCTTTATGGTTGGTTTTGCTCATCCTAATATTTGATCTTCATGCAGTCAGCTGGAAAACATTAACAAAGGAATCAAAATAACATTATAAGCAGCATAGTCCAACTTACCAGGCTTATAGTAAATTCTTTTTTCAGGAAGGACTTCCACTTAAAAAAAAAAATAATTCAGTCTTTCAAAAAGGCATGGAAATCTCATGGCTTGAGCCCCAGATGTTACCTTTCCATGGGAAATTTTTCATTACTGCACTGGAATACTATTTGGTTGGTTTTGCAATTTTTTAATGATTCTGCTAACCAGGCAATAGATACACCTTCCTTTTAGGCATGCCTCAGAGGTATTTAATACCATGAAGTGTCAGCTACAACTTTTTTTCCAATTTAGACGGGAGTTATCACTCTATTTTAATTTCTTCATGTATATAAGCTCAAAAAACCCTGCAGTGCCTCTGAATAATTACAGCAAACCTTCTAATGGTAAAGTGAAAGAAAACCCATCTTCTTCTTTTAGGTTGTCCTAAAAGTATTGTAAATTGTCAAACTGGATCTTGCAGTCTTTTCGTTAAACTAGTTTTGATTCTAATAGTAATGTTGTCTTTAAATAGCACTTGATATCTCTTCTTGTTTATTTGATACAACTCTGACCTCTGTTTCTGCCTTCTCCTGGTAACAAGGATACTAAGACATGCTGAATTAGAGGTTGAACCAAATACCTGTTTCCACAATGCCCAGTACTCGCAGCATCTGTGTACTTTACTTACATGACTCTAGCAACAACATAACCATGTATGGTATTAATAATTTGGCATATATATTTTTTAACAGAAGGGTAAATTGAACAGTGACCTTGTCTCCAGTTGCACAAAATCTGGGTCAATTCAGTTGATTTCCTTACCTGCTATCCCTTTTTTCACAAGCAAAGTTCATACTTGTTCTCATTCAATACTGAATAAGAACAGCAACAGTAAAAGCTGTGAATGTCTTTAGTTATGGTTTCAGCATGTCAAATAAAGATTCATAGAGCCTGGTGAGTTGGTGATAAAATGACAAATGGGTCATTGATGCTCTTAATGAAATATAACTTGCCATACTTGGTTTTGAAAGTTCAGCCAGTTTTGGTCTTTCTTTCTGCTTTCCTGACAATGTCAGCTCTGACATAGCTCTGCATTCGCATGTCACTTTCCATTTTGTTTTTCAGCTTTGACTTAATTTATAATAAATAAAAATAATAATTGATTCAGTGACTTGCTGATCTGTTCACCAAATGGTTCAAATGAAGTCATTATCCCATCTTTCTCTTTGCATTTTATATTTGCTTTGCCTCCACTTTATCAGTCTGACTGCTGCAGAGTTTTGCTTTTAGGAAAGACTTGGAATTGCAAATTGTAAGCATGCTGTGATTCTTTATGCTCTTCTGTGACTTCTCATTTAAGCATTTAAGACTTTCTCCCCTCCATGATAGCTGTGTTTGAAGAGATGGTTGATTTTGTACAACTGATTTAGTATCAAAGCCCTCCTAGGGATCAGTAACACACTACCTCTGTACGGGTGTTCAGCTCCTCTGCAGCAATACTTTGCATTTCCCTTTCATATTCACAAGTTTACAGAGATATTTTTCTTGGGTTTATTGGTAGTCTTCTAGAAAGATAACAAGGCAAATAATTCTGTCTACTCCCTAACAAAGTGAAAAGTGGTGTGTGTTGGTTTGTTTTTTGGTTTTTTTTTTTCCTAAAGGAAAAACCAATTTTGCTCCCTTTAGCCTTCCTTCTCACGTTTTTCCCTCAGAAATGACACAAGCCTGAGGTCCCCAGTTTTGCCTGTCACCCTTGGAAGGCCATCATTTTTTTTCAAATGAAACTGCAACATAACCTGCAAGGCCCTTTAGAGCACCACCGTTCACTAATTACTCCGTAAATATATGCCAAAATGAGCTGACATATAGATTTAACTCAGGTTTCAGAGGCTAAAAGAATGAACAAAAGCTGCATAATTATTATCAAAATAGTTCTTAAAAATTAGTCTAATTCTTCATTAAAAAAAAAAGAATGGATCTAATGGGGACTTTTGCTTCCTTGCTAATGTTTTTAACATGTTAATACTATGCTTTTCTTCTGCTGTTTTTGGAAGTTATCACATCTTCAGTTGCTATAGCACCGTCTCCGAGAGAAAAAATGCAAATGTGAAAGCAAAAAGAAACACCTCTCTGTCTGTTTGAGCAAAGGCAAGATACTTTCTGAACTTGCATTACCTCTTGTTGTTCATTTCATGGAAAAAAAAAAAGCGTTTGACAAAATCCTCCGCCAGATCTGTGCTAGTGACTGGAATTAGATACGCCCTGTTAGTGTTATCTGAACATGCTAGTGGCACAGATACAGCCAGGGCAGCCCAAGGGCAGGTCTGAAGAGCACATCATGTCCCGTTCCACCTGTCTGGCTGTCCCAGCACGGGGGTTAGGATCAGGAAATTTGCAAGAAGCTTATGTATGGTTTTTACCCCAGTCTTGATGTGCCCTAGGAAAGTTTGATGTAACATGGTCAGTTATAGAAAGATAATAATTCTAATAATTTTCCTCATTATAGTAAAGCCATGAAAACCAGGTAATTCTTTCTGTTGGGTTAAACATGTTAGCATTACTTTGATAACGCTTCGGTGTCATTTGCTATAAAAGTGTTTCACCTGGAAACTTATGATAAAACATGACATTTACAGGTGATTTATTACACAGACACATGTGGGAGAGAACATGTGGGGTTCTTCTACCTGCTGTTCTCTTAGGCCAGTTTTATAGTTGTGTAGTGTAATTGACTAAAATAGAATTATTTTTCATTTACAGTGCTGTAAGTCAAAGAACAATCAGTGTTGCTGTAACTTTTTTTTTTTTTTTTTTTTAAAAAAAACAACAACAAACCAACCCTTTAAGCATTTGTGTATCAGCATGGTTAATCTGTGAGTGATTTGTGCTTTGGTATACACACTGGGGAGAGGAAGACTTGGCTTTTTTGGTGCTGTTCTGTAGTCTGAGGCATAATATGGTCAGCAAAGAAGTCTAAGTCAAAATGTTCAAAGTCCTGATGAGGCCACATGAGACGATGTGCCAGATTAATGCACGGCTAATTTACAGATGAAATACAGTGGGGAAATGGTGACTCAGATTTGGCTGTGATTAAAGAAAAGATCTCATCAGGTTTTCCTATGGTTGAAAATGCCCAGTAGGAAGGTACAGAAAAAATGTCACCACAGATCACTGTACCAGTTGTCTGTGTGTGAGAAACACCACCAGCATGTGAAAGCATGCAGAACGCTCCACAGATAAATACTTTCCCCATGATCTTGTTCTTCCTTCAAGTGCAAGGTGAAACTCTACCTTCTGTACAATTTCATGACTTGTTTTGTACAGACAGCCTGGAATGCTGGAAGCGGAGAAATGCTTTTCTCTGTGCCACAGCTCTTGAAAGGTAACTAGATTGTCTGTATTAAAAGTGATCTGGTCTCCTTTCAGTTTATGCAAGGAATCTATCTTATGAGTTACTGTATTTTGGCATACTTTTCTGCCTTTAACAATGCATTATCAGGAGATATCTCATTTCCTACTTAATACTTTCAGAGATGTTTGAGCAGTGGAGACAGTCTATAGTATTTATGACATGCATAAATTATACCTTCAGCTCTATCTAGAAAACTAGATGCTTCTGTAATTAAAGTTTGTGGCAGGCTCAGGGTGATAAATATTCTTCCTACCATGTAATTGACTGTAATGGGGTGGGTTGCTTTCATTCTTTTCTTTATTTTCTATAAATAATTAACTATCTATTGGTCCAAAGACAGTCACTCTACTTCCCTGGAATATGTCAGAAACAACCAAGTCCATACTCCAATTGCTTTGTCGTAGGTACTTGAATCTGAGCTGTTCTTGTTTTGATTTGAAATTAGGTGATTAGAGGGCTTGGCCTAAGCAGAGAGTTTTCCACAGAACATTTTGCTATTGTTTCCTTTTAATTTTGCAACAGGAAAAGATACTGTAATCAAGAAAATACTGCATATCAGTAAGTACTGCTGTGCCACATTTGGAAATGTCAGTGATCAATAACAGTTTCTCTTGGTTTGATCCTTGAGGTCACATGTATGCTAATAAAAGTGTTTGGTTACGTAAAATGCTGTGAGGAAAGAAAATAATGTGGTTGTCTAAGTTAGGCTGCTCTTCCTAAACTTCCTGCACCACATGGACTTGTTCTTCACTTCTCCAGATGTTTGGGGTAGGGGATTCATTTTGGTTCTCTGAATTGCACGAAGGAATACCCTTCTTTTCTCCAGTGACTGCAGTCTAGGTGTAGGCAGCTCACATCTTACATTCAGCCTCAGATAAACTCTTAAATTTAGGGTATATGAATATTCATCATGTCAACATGTAATTTTCCTTACTTTCTGTTTCAGTGCCCAGAAAATATAAAACTTTGGAAGGGGAATCAAGACATTATACAAGTATGGAAGGTAAGGACTTAAAGAATTACACTAAGAAATTTCATCCTTGTTAGGATACTTTTGGCTGTCTTTGAGATACTACCTTGCCCTTTCGAGAGGTGCTAAAATGTCAGGATTTTTCCCCCCTTTGTTCTATGTCATTCGCCTTCAGAGACTACTAATATAATTAAATGAATGAGTGAAGTCCTGTGGTTGGTTACATTTTAGGAATCTCTTTCTGCTTGGGAAATAATTGTACGCTTGCTTACTCTGAGATACAGTAAACTAGAGATGCAAAGGCGAGATTAAATCCTAACAGGTGTTTCCCAAAGGGAGAAAGTTTTGCAGACCCATCGACTCCTCAGGTTACCTGACCACTTTGTACTTCTCAGACCCAAGTAATGTTTTGTTTTGCAGCTTGTAGTATAGTAAATGGAAATAAGTTTTTCAAACTCTCAAGGCTGTTCTGGGATTTTAACTACTGATTGGTGACGCTAGATTTTTTTTAAAAAGTCTTTCTTTGGACTGTAGGCGGTTCAGGTATAGATGTAGCATTTTCTGTTGAAATTTTATGTATCTAAACTGCAGGAGGGGGCCTGGGAAGCAGGACCTCAAGTAACAATCAGTTGAAAGGAATGTGCTCAAGCTTGTGGGTCACAAGCCCTGGTGATAAGGGACATGAGAAATTACTGAAGGGTATAGGAACAGGGACTAAGTATCAAGTTGGGACTATACAAGGAATAAGGTGGTCAGTTTGTCAGCTTGCTCAAGGACTTGGTGCAAGAACTGCAGACATCTTTGTCTTTAACTATTGCTGAATTGTTAAAGAGCTAGCGTGAGACCTTCATGTGTTACATGTGAGATCTGCCACATCGTTACAGTATAAGCAAGTTTTTGAACCGAACAGAATAAGATGTAACAATTGTTTGTGTGTATATAATCATGCTATTAGGCTAATTAAAGTGACATTTGCTTGCATTAAAATGCATCCCATCTCTCAGTCGCTAAACTAGCTGACAGTTTAGAATATTTTTGTTGTATTATCATTCAGTCATGAACAGTATGCACAGATTTGGTCAAGATATAGGCAGTACAATGGCTAAAACGTTAAGAATAAATTGTTCAATGAAAATTAGATCATATTGCATGTCAGAAGTTTTGTTATTACACTTACAAATTAAATAGCGTTGTAGATAGAAAGCAGTAAAAAGTTTTCATTGGAATCCAACAGCAGTCGCTTCTTATTCCTGAAACTACTTTCTTTCTTATATCTTGTGTATTTATCCAGAGTTTGTCCTGGTGAAATTTCCTAGGAAAGTTTTATCTGTGCTTGTGTATGTGATTTAGGGGGAATGACTAGGAGAGCACAGACAAGACAAGAGTGACGACTGATGAGAACACCAGTATGGCTAGGGAATGCTAAAGGATCTCATATCCATTTTTGCACTGTAAATACTACACTAAATGTTGTAAATAGCTGGTCTGTCTGCAAATAATTTAATGGATGGTTCCTGTCCTTTGCAACTCTGCCTTGTTTGTAAGCTCCTATAATTTGTCACTGGAGCAGCTGTCATGACAGAGCTATAGGCTGGGACAATCTGCGAGCCAAATGCTGCAATTGCACACTCTTGTGAAATTTAGCTTAAGTTGCTCATGTCCGGTCAGCATAGGATACTTTCAGGGTGGAAAGTAGTGTTACAAGAAAGAATCTGCTTGGAAAGAGTCAGCAAAATTCTCACAAATCAAGGTGGAATGGACTCAACAAGAACAAAATGAAAATCTGGACTGTAGAAATTGTCAAAATGCAATAAAGTCTGAGAGGAAGTGGACTTGCAGAAGAATTGCCACCTGTAGTGCCTATGTTATAGTGGAGTACCCATCATGATGTACTGAAGGGGGAAAACGTCAGAAATTTTTGCTGCAAAAAGACAGATACTTTTGAAGATTACCTCTTAATTAATTATGTTCTGGAATTTTCCTTGTTTAAGACTCACCATAGAAAAGTATACTTCCTAGGTTATATACGAGGATATACTTCTGTTGCTGGTTGTATGGGTTAGAAAAATATAAGACTTTTTAGACTGTCTCAGAATCACACCCTATCTGAAAGGATGTTTTGCTATACAAACATTTTGGGTGTCAGGTCTTTTTCTAGCTGATTCAGGAGAAGTTAGTATATCTAGATTCAAGTTCTTTTACTGAAACAAAAAGCATTAGCATATTCATGTCCTTTCCTATAGCAAGGCGAGTAAGCATGTTTCTTGTTTCATACTGGTTATGTATCTTATTTTCTCTTTGTAAATTATTTGAGACAATATGACCCAATATACAGTGGAAGTAGATCTGAAGAATAAAGAGCAGATATAGTGTTTATCTGTCAGAGTTTCAGTGAATCAAATAGAATGAAATCTGAGATACCTGTTTTCTGGAGGTGTGCATTATAAGTTCACCATAAATTAGTTATCTTAAGACAAATGAGAGATTTCAGGTGACTGATGTAACACCAGTGTCATAGAAGATGCACAGTGAGAGGGGCCAGGGTTTTTCTCTAATTCATCTCAGAAGACTTGGGAAGATGTCTGCAGTGATACAATTGCAAGCAATATTTTGACTGAGGTCCTGCTTTCACACAAGCTCGTTAAAGCCACATGATCTCTCATATTAGCTGGAGTTAGCAGCTAGGTCTGCCACTTTCATTAAAGTGAAGAAAATGTTATTAGCTAAAAGTTGCATTTTGTGGAAAAAGTAGAATATGGGGGGAAGAATGGAAGAGATAAATCTAGCATATGGGTTCTTTTTGTCATCTAATTGCTGGAACTGGTGTCCAACAACTGGCAGTCACTACTGGAGAAAGGAAGTAAATCAAGGGAGATGGTAGAAGTTAGTACATTTGCAGTTATTTATAACCTTGGAAAATGGAAAACGTAAGAACTCGTCCAGAAACTTTGATATATAGCCCAAGTTTTTAGTGTGATATGCCTCATCTCTGAAATAAATGTTTAGCAGCTGATATTCTATAATAAAATACCGCTGGTAGGAAAAATACTTGCAACTTTTCTATGCCTGGCTCTTAGTAAACTCTTGTATCACAATTTTTTGTTGCTTATGTGCATAGATTCATATTTCATTGCTATATCAATAGATTTTTGTACTTGCTATAGTAAAACTGGGTATTAAACTGAAAATGTTGATACCTGTTCTACTAGCTATCAAATATTTCACTTAACTATAATTTGAAAGTTATATTTTTTCTATTGTTTATTATTAAATATAAAACTTGGACCTTACAAACAGTTTAATTATTTTTGCTTTTGGAAAGGGATTCAAGAATATCTTTGTACGCACATGGGACTGTTAGTTTTGAAGCACAGTAGTCTGGTGGTATTACAAACTTAAAAGAATCTTCTATGATTCTATGTTACCTACAACCTGAGTGTTGTCTGTTGTGGAGAACTCAGTGGGAAAGGAAATTTCGCCTTAAGCTCTTTCTTGCAAATCCCTTCAGTTTTCTGATTGTACTTTCTCTCTCTGCAGGTGAGAATTTATATTTATATCCATCACAAACCCAAAAAATATGATTTTGTATAATCTGAAAGGCTTACAAGCTGAATGTCTGACTCCACCTGTTCACCATGAATTCTAAGTGATTCAGAAAGGCAAGTCATCATTCTCTACTGGCTTTCAGTTTGCTGTGTGGTCTTAAATACATCCAACACTCTCTGTCTAGTAAGAACAGACCACACATGTAGTAGGGTTCTGTGTTTGCCAGGAAGAAAAGGGCGTTCTGACTGCCGTACCCCTTGACCTCTTGAGTTCTGTAGGGGTGGAAACTGAGAACATGATTTACGTAACCAGACTTTTCTAGTTGACTTTTACAGCTCTACAGTGGTCAGGATAACAGTATGAGATTAGTATATCATCACTAATAGTAACAGCTCATCCTTCAGAGGAGATGGCTATGATATAAGCCATCTGCAGCTTTTCACGTTGCTTAAGAGAAGCCAAACCCTAAACTGAGCAGGGCATAGGCTTCTGTATCCTTAACAAGCTAAGGAATCTCACAGGGAGAAAATAATCTGCCATTAAACCAAGGATCTAACTGTGAGCTCCTCCTAAATGCTATTACCTACAAACACTTGCTAATCTTAATGAGCTGTCAGAGGCTGGGGGGAAAGGACACCGACATCTGAGAAATGTTTTATTAGGAAATAATGTCTTTGTTCTGTATTTCACAATAAAACTGTCAAGAAGGTATAGATAGTTTTTGAAAGTAAAATTTTATTCAGGTATTGTAAGATGAGAACGATGGTCCTATCTTAGATTTGCCAGCATTTATGAAAGATATTTGTTGTTGGGTTTAGGACCAATGGAGGACATACATCACACCGTGCAAAACTTGTGTGATTCTTTCCCAAATCTTCTACTGTTGGCAAAAATGTGCAATTGATTTGGAAAAAGAAATATCTACTTGTTAAAATGAGAGTCTACTGAATGTTCATGAGTTATTTCTAAAGACATCCTAACCAAACATGGCAAAGAAACAAGAAAGGTACATAAAGTCCTTAAATATATGAACTGCTTGGATACTGGTTTCCCTTATTTTTATGTCAGATAGACACGGCCTTCTGTGATGTGACAAGAAAGGGCATTCAGAGAGGCCAAGCAGACCATCCTAATCGACACAGGTAGTGTTGGTGGGGATATGGCTGAAGAGAAAGGTAGGAATGACTCTCATACGCAATGCCCTGCCATTAGTACTGGAGGGGGCACCTTTCCAGGTAGTGCTGAGGAAGGGGGTTGCTTGTGCTTTCCAGACAGGTGGAGTACACTGTCCTGTATCTAGTAGGAGTAGTACACCCCGGTCGTGTAGCATTACATTTGTGTCGATGTGACATTCTGTCCTGGATAGTTTTCCTTGCTGAGAAGTAAACCAGGTCAATCTGGACTTGGTACTGGGCTGCTGCTGGTGCACGCTGCTACATCAGGCACGCTTGCAGCCTCTGCGGACACCACACAGTGCTGCAATCCTGTTCATTGCCTTCGTTATTCCTGGGCGGAACGACTTGCCCTTCCACAAACTGCCGGACCCTGGGAAAGCATACTGTTGTTACTGTGAGGGCGCAAAACCACTCTAGTAAAATGCTGCAAGGGAGGAAAGGATGGTGAAGAGTCAAGGTGGAAGGGGAAGAATTGAGGCATATGTGCCTCTTAAGGGCATACTTCTGAAAATATCCCTGCAGGATTCCAGTCTCACTTCTCAGCTGTGTTGCAAATAGATGCCTTCTCCCTTCCTGGGCCACCCAGGACAGACAGATGAAGGACCATGAATGCTAATGCTGTATTGGCAGAAAGGTTAGCACAGATGTATACAGTAAAAGCTAGACAATCGTTTGCCTCATGACTTGCTTTTACAGTGAGTTACCTGGTCACCTTCTGAAAAATCAGGCCTCTGTCCATAATAGTTAGAAAACAATGTAATCTGGCTAAAAATTCTCATATGTATTTTGAAAATTTATCTTTCCATTTTTTTCTTCTCAAGCAAGTAGGTTTTGGGTTTGTTTTTTTTTTTTTTCTATTGCATTTACTCAGTTCTGCTGCTCTTGATATGGCTATAGGGTTAACTGGGAGCAAAAATCCATGTAAAGCAAGTTTTGAAGTTATTCTGATCTGTGGATTTTTTTTAAACCCCACCCACCCCACCCCGAATTAACAAGGGCAGTTGCTGCTTTATTTTGGCCAAGGCAGTTGAAAAAATAAGGCTGAACATTTTTGATTTTACTCCTTTGCTACAACGGCCACCTATGATGCCATTTAGTCCCACTGTGGACATTGTAATACATATGTACACATGTGTGTACACGTGTGAAAATGTCACCAAAAGCAATTTTATTTATGGCTTAGCTCTGCTTTTTATAACTAGAAATGGAAGTCAGCACAAAACCATTGGTTCAGCTGAAATACAATTTAGTTCAAAAGGCAATAACATAGATGGTCTTTATTGCTTTGTTATGTTTTGGTCCTTGCTTTTAGCATTACCTAGGTGCATCCAGGCATTGTCAAACCTGTCACAGACAATAGCGTATACTCTTTTTTTTCCATTAATGTTGTTCTGCAAATTTGTTACCTGGAATAACAGAATAAGAGTACAATTGGAAGGCTTTTTTTTCACTGCTGTTACTTCCATTTTTGTGAGCTTTTGCAGTCATTTTGCAAAATTTGGGATAACAGCACTTTAGCAGTGTTGGCCAAAGCTCTAAATTCATTAAAACGTGTTGCAGTCTTTTCCAGCTCAAAAATGTTAATTACTGTACCAAGGAAAATATACATGAGAAAATAGTTTGTTCACTCTTTTCCTAGAATCCCGTTTCTGCTTTCTGCACCTGATGGTGTTTTGAATCTACATTATGCTCAGCTGAGAATATTAAGGTGAATTTCTATACCTTGGTACATAAGGTATTGCATACAGTTGTAATCTTTTAAAAGAAGTCCTGCATGTAAATCAGTCCAAAAAATTAAAATAACCACAAAAAATAAAATGTCATTATGAATTCCAAAGGGAACAAGACAGTGTTTTTGATTATGTTTAAATGAAAGTGGTACCTATTACTTCTTAGTAGAATATTGCTGAGCAAGCTGTAAGAAAATACCCATTTATTTGGACTGTAAAAAGGTAAAAATTGTTACAGAAGATTCCCTTTAAATTATGACATGAAGAGAAGGAGTCTGATTCTAATCTCAGAGCACTTAATTGGCTTTAGTGGATAAAAGATAAGTGGAATTTACACCATATTTGAAATAGGTATATAAAAACATATATATCTCTCTATATATCTATAAGCACATGAAATTGGAAAAGATAGCAGCCAACCTCACTCAGGAATCTTAGCTAGAGGGGGTGGACATTTACACAGTTCTAAATACACTAAAAAATATTGTGCTCTGCCAAACCATTAAATGTCACATGTTAGATGAAGGAAAACAGCTATGCAAGGTGAGCTAGCCAAACGTAAACAGGCCAGTGAACACATTTTCTGGGGGAAAAAAAACCACAACAAAACAGTCTTCTGCCCTAGACAAACAACTTTTTTTTTTTTTTTTTTTTACTAAATATATGCCATTTTATTATTTCCACTGTATCAATAACTATGTAAAAGCATATTTTCTAGATTGTTTCTTTTTTGCATATAGCAAAAAAATCTTACCATTCCTCATGAATGCTAAGAACAGATGAAGAAAGTCATAATAAATTTCTGTTGAAAAAGAAAATGCAATAAAAAGTTGTGGAAAGACTTAAAATCTGTAATCTACCCCGACCTTTCTGATCTATTTGCTCCAGAGTATATACATTTATACTGCAATGGCAATTAAACCCAAATATGTGAGGGATTTGATCTTCTGTTGTGATGATTTGAGAAACTTTAGAAGTGGTCGGAGGCTACTCTTGCTGTTGGCGAAATTCAGGCATAATTCTGTGCATCATGTGGAACGGTTTGTTATGCTCTGTCTCCCACCCTGCTGCTTCCTGAAACCCATCTTGTCAGAATGGGTGTTTCCTTCAAGATTTGCCAAAAGTTATTCTCTTTCCGACCTTTTTCTGCTTAAGCAAATGGGAAGGAGAGGAATGAAGCTAGTGGACAGAAAAGTGCATTGATTTGAGGGCTTTGTTTTTAGGTGGATTTTCTATTAGAACACCCAGTGTTTGTCAGCCTCTTAGGCTGCACAAAAGTGTTGCAAGAGCCATGTTTCCCTTCATGTGCATTGGCCAGCTTTTAATTAACTAGTTGGCTACTATCTGTTTATCTTTGCTATCATCTATCTACTTGTCCTAGCCATAAAATGTACTATGTGCTGGTTTCCAAATGATTTAATTGAGGGTTTTTTTATTACTATGTTCAGTGAATGAAACACTTTTCAAGAATATAGGAGAGTTGCTCAAAGACTGTTTTGCACCCGCATGAAAAGAAAAAGCCATACTCTATTAGTATGGATCTAATGCAACTTCCAAAAAATTATAATGTCAGCTCTGATAACTCCCTCTGTGCAGTGATTAGAAGAAAATGACTGAGTGCACTAGATTTTTTGAAAGTGATCTTCGATGTATGTCATGTTAATGCCCTAGTTAAACAATTCACCTCAAACGAAGGAAGAGGCCACCTCACAGATGAAGGTTGGAACATGAAAAATGTCACCCCATAAAATCTTAGGTGCCTTCCAGGAAGTGGAGCCCTAAAACTGATGTAAGAAAACTGGAGAATTAGCAAGTAAAGCTTCTAAGCCAGAGGCACAATAATAACTTTTAACAAAGTAAAGGACCAAACACAATAGTTAAAACAATTTATGATGCAGTTGTCTATAAAAGAGCCATTAAATCTGAACAAAAAGCTCAGCTCAGAAGCTTGGGTCTACCTTAATAGAAGCATTAAATAATGAGCTCCTTCACTGAGAAAATACATGAACTTTTGGAAAAAGACTTGTATTAAAAAATTATATTGTTACAAATACTTATGTTTTTTTTCCTTAATAATGGTGTAAGTCAGGCATAAACCAGGACAAATGACATTTTCAGGAAAACACAACAGATCATTAACAGGACAGTAACTTCACCTTGTAAAGGACACTTCAGCAGTCTCTATTACTGCTTGAACTCCAGCTGACATTGCTGTAGGAACTATTGTAAGGTTTTATGCTTAGTGCTGCTTCTGTTACTAGAAGGAGACAATGGTAGTCAAAGCAATTCCCCTGCTTAGCCAGCCAGAAGAACATTTTCCGTCCCCTCAAGCCATATATTTTATGTATGAACTGATGAAGAGATTTTTAGCTGTTTGTGTCTTCCACCTTTAGCTTTATATGTACATTTATAAATTGTAGCTTCTGAAAGGTTAGAATCATACTGACATGCTATTGCCTTAACCCAGTTATTTTTGTTGATAATACTGATGTTTTTGCAGGTCTGGTTCTCTTTATAATAATTTTTCCTTGCAGATTTAACTTCTCTAAAACTTGTTAAGAAGTGCTAGTCCTTCTACTTTCCTACTCAAAGCCAACAGGACTAGTTGTGCCTTGCATTACACTGTTCAACTTACAGGTGAAATACCCCCAAAATACTGTCAAGACAGTACATAAATGAAGAAGGAAATTTAGATATAAAGCTATCCAGGGTGTGGATATGGTAGTTTAAAATTCCACATAACTGCTCAGTTTTGAATATTGGTTCTCCTAACTGCTAATAACGTACACTATTATTGTATAATAGAGAATGATTTTTTTGGCAGTTGTTGATGTTTGTAGGAATATACATACGTGGAAAAAAGCGTTTGTGTACCAACTCATTAGATTTGCATAGATAAATGTTTCACAGATGTTGGAGTAGGGTCTTCACATTTATGACAAAACACAAAGCCCTGATTTCTGTAGCTAATCGTTTGCAGTGCGTGTTTTAGACCAACGTTTCTTTAGGCGGTTGTAGAAGTCTGGGTTTTGAGACACATTCTGGTGAAATCATGATTCAATTCAAATCTCATGAAAAACTCTCCTTAAATTAAGTGAGGACAAGTTTTATTTCAGGTGTTCAAATAAAGGTAAAAATTGTATAATCCCCAGCTGATTAAGCTCCTTTGAGAACTGGATCCCTAACCCCATTGTTCTTACTGTTTATACTGATCTTTTCCCAGGATCAAGTTCCTTGTACTGAGTAAGGTTTGGATCAAGTTCTTTGTAAGGGAGAAATGAAGCCAAAAAGACTGGAAGATGTTTTGCTTGTTTTATATATTTAGTTAAGTATAAATACGGTAAATATAGTGACAGCATTGCAGTGCCTAAGTATGGAGTAAGAGTTTTTGTGCTTCAGCTGAGACACTAGAAAGCAGTATCCACTCTGCTATTGAATTCTCCTTTGTGAAAGCTATGTGACACTACTGATAACTTTGTGAACTTGGCCCTATATTTATGACAATGATAAAATTATTGGAAGTTTTAATTAGTTGTGGCTGATATCAAAGCACCCGCTCTGCCAGATACTTATTACTGTCAGTCCCTATTGCACTGAACCCTAGGATAGCAAACACATGCAATAACCGTTTCAGTAACTATCAAAAAGGCATTTAGCTTAGTATGAATCTCCAATTGCTACATGCATCAATAAGGAATGGGAAAAGAAATTAAGGAGATGATCAATTTTGTGGGGAGTTGCTGCTTCCTGAATGAAATCCAAAATGATCCCAAGATTTAAGAATTCAGGGGGCAGCTTTTGAATGCACTTTCTCTTTTTTGGTTGTTTTTTCCTACCCCCTACTCCCCCAGTTCAATGAGATGTAGCACAGAGACTACTGTTTTTTATTTTTCAAATAAAATAGCAAAGATTCTTCAAGAGAGAGTTTTTAGGCACTGTGGACCTGATCTCAGCCAGGACTAATGGTCTGGAAATCAGCTTCCCCCTCTAGTAACGCTCTCCACTAACCTAGTCTCTCTGGAATTATTTTTTTTAATGGTCAGATTAGAAGGATTAAAATAAATCTGAGCAAGTGTTTAACGGTGTAATTGCAGTAACATAAAGGAGAGTATCCCAGCTCTTTCATTTCCCTAAACAACCCATTGAAACACAGTTTTAATAGTGAGTATTCTAGAAGCATTTTTTCCTTTATGTAAAACCAGAACTCTGTCCTAATGCAGAGTCTCAGTTCATCTGAAGCAGCTCTTGGCCCTTTTCTGAAAGGGTTCCCTCTTTCAATTTGCATTCTCTTTTAGAGATGGACTGGTGGTTACACGGCTGGCAGTTATTGCACACTCCCAATTTAGTAATCTGTAATAGCCATCTGTGCCCTCTCGAAACCCTACCAGCTAAACCCAAGCATCTCCACGGCCCAAAGGTGTATACTCATGTTTTGGGGTGGATCTAAGATGAGGATTTAATGGGAACATAAAATGATGCTATTAGGAGAATATGGGCTTTAGAGGAACTGCTTCCGTGTGTTAAACAAAGGATCCAGATCCTCACATTAACCAGTTCAAGGACTTTTTGACCAACCTGATTTTATTATGAACAAGTTGAAAAACATTATATCAAAGTCTTACGTTATGGTGGTTTTCTAAGGCTATTTAAAGAAGATTTTATAATTTCATAGTCTAAAACTTAGACAATTCAACAGGGTAGTTAATTGCAGGTTCAAAAAATGTGTTTTTTAGAAGAAAAAGGAAAGTCTGATTTTCTGTGTCTTCTATAAACCTGTTTCTCAATGGACAGTGTGACATATAATTGGTACGTATTTGCCCCTAGCAATTTAGTTTTCTTTCACTCAGGTGTACAAGATGAATCAGCAATGAATATAGACTGCACTTGCTATTTTGGTCTTTATTTTGGTTTTCTTTTAACAGTCATCCTCTTTTCTAAAATACACTTAATTTTAGCTTCAAAAAGTTTAAATAAAAAAATCACATCTTCACCAGCCTGTCAAACTTTGGGTATTTTGCCCATAGGTGAAGGTTGCACATGTACAAACAACAAATTGCTATATTCTTTTGTTTTGTTTGTTGGAAGATGCTGTTAAAATGGTATAAACCAGAGTTAGAGATGCTTGCTGCCTGCCAAAAGCTAAATATTTGGGATAGAGGACTGTGTGTGCTATTGGTACTCATATTATTTCAGATACCAAAAGGCAGTTCCATTTCCATTGCAGATTTAACTTCAATAACCGAGCCTCAGCTCTGCTTAAATTCTAAGTTTACCTTAAGACCAAAGCGTGCTTTTGTCGCTCAGATCAATGGGTGCATCTAAACCTACATAC
This sequence comes from Microhierax caerulescens, assembly GCA_035590215.1. Classification (NCBI taxonomy): domain Eukaryota; kingdom Metazoa; phylum Chordata; class Aves; order Falconiformes; family Falconidae; genus Microhierax; species Microhierax caerulescens. Next base: position 80,126,041 of record JAVJGJ010000001.1, read on the forward strand.
CCACTGAAAGTAGTTGAAGCCATTAAAATGGGGTTTGGCACATTTTGCTGCGATGGATGATGATAACAAGCTCTGTGTGAGCAGCTTCCCTCAGGGGAAGACAATAAAAGGAAAGGGGAATTATCCTTGCCCCTTTCCTGTGTTTTTCTACCTCTCTGTCTCAGACTCTCCCAGCACAATAGCAATTTCTGCAGGGTAAGAACAGGATAATGGGAAATACGAGGTGTCTCTGTTCCTCGTACCCTCGCTTACAAAGGAAGAGTGTTTTCTTTCTCCTGACACAAAAGATGTGTAAGTTATCTTCTGGAGCCTCTGGTTTCAGTGTGGTCTTTTCTGCATCTGCAAAACAGAAAAACTTGAAGAGGTCTCTGTACATTTTATGGAAAGTAAACAACCCAATTTAATTGTAGCTGGGTGGTGGTTTATTTTTAATTATCAGTTGAATTCCAGATATTCAGTAGTTCAGAAAATAGAAGACGATTGCTGTGTTCGGGTAAAGTATTGGTGAATCCTTTTTACTAAGCTTGACATGGTATTTTTTCTGTCAGTCTTTTCACATAGTAGTGAACTCAGAATTTTTGTTGATGTTGCACATCCTATTGTGACAATATATCATGTTTGCTCCTAGGGCTAGATTGTACACCCAAATATATGTGTATTGTAGAAGCAACAGCAAGGATTTTGATACTTATATCTACTCCTGTTTTCAGAAGTGAAACAAATACTAATTCTTAAAATTCTCTTATTTTTGTAGGTTGACCATAAAACTGAAAAAAATATTGGCAGCTAAAGATGTTATCGCAAGCAGAAAGTACTGAGTCTGTTTCCTGCATGTAGAGGATATAATTCTTAGGAGACTATTTAGGATTATCCCCACCCCCACCCCACCCACCCCCCCCGGCAGTAAAGGAGTGAGAATAAGCCATGGAATAGTGCTGAGATGTGATTTTATGGTCTACACCATCCTACTACAGGAGAATAAAAGGATGTTTTCTCACATTAATGTACAACTTTATATAGTTTGCTGATTTATATAATAAAACAGATGTTGCTTTCATAACAGAGTAGAAATCCCATGTAGCCATAAACCATATTGGCAGGTTAGATCAGGGCAATCCTCAAAGGTGTCTGAAGGGTTTGATTGCTTATGGAAACTCTGAATTTGGCATTAATCCTGTCACAATCTCAAATAATGTGAATTTGTAAAAGCCTTTCTTCCAACTATAGCAACTATTAGAGATTAACTTTCTGTGCAATAATACGAAATATTGTTTAACCAGTCATTAGAAAATATCTTTTGTTTCAATCTCTCTAAGAAGTCATCATATTGAAGAATTGCAACAGGGTTTGAATAATATTCTGAAACCAAATTGAAATTTCTATTTAACCATAAAATATTTGTTGCAACTACTGTTATGTAAGTTCAGTCCCGAAGTTAAAAAGCTACCTTGCCTGTACTGGTTTGCGTGATTATAGAGCTATATGGATTTGCAAAGTTTGCTGCTAGTGAGCAGTTGTCAACAGACAAACATAAAATAGAAATATTGTAAACCACAAATTTCTCAGGTAGTTCTGATTTTAAGATCTATGGTTGAAGAGATAAAATATAGAAAGTGAAATTTAACTAGCTGAAAATTAATTGACCATTTATTAGAAATACACATCTTCATTTAGATTTCTGTATCAGAAGATTTGTGGTCCATCATCAGTAAAAAGATAGAAAGAATAAATCACACTATTTTCAAGAACATTTTGGTTTTACTGTTCTGAGAATTATCAGCCTTATTTATAGGTAGCATTCCATTTGATTTATTAAATGATTCTACAAATAATGTTTTACAGTGTAATAAAATCACAGAGCTTAACGCTAAGGTGACCTTCATCTGAAACGTGCATGTGAAAATGTTCAGTTCATATAAGGATAGCCATTATTATTGTTTAGCTGCTTGAAATAATAATTTCCATTTATACAATAAATATTGCTTGTCTGCTTATATAATTTACTGAATAGTGTATCATCCAGCTTTAGCTGATAGCAAAACAAAAAATCTAAACCATGCAACCACAGTCATATGGCTTTAACGATTCGATGATACGGTATTGAAATAGCTGAGAAAAATAGTTACCTCTCACTGAGATTATCCTTCTGCAGCTTCCTTCTAATACAATTCCCTTTATTTTAATGTACTTAGCACTTTCATCTATTTTTTTTTTCTTGTCATTTTGCACCTTGGGTGTATTTATGTCATTTTTTTTTTTACATCACCACAGAACAACAAAATTTATGATCATCATTAACATTCTGAATTCCACTGTAATCGACTCTTCTTTTCATAGTTCAATACTTGAGATTACTATTTTGTGAGGGAGAATTAAATGCTAAGTCATAAAAAAGAATTTTGTTGTGGATCTAGACTGTAAATCATGAGACCTGGTGGTGTAGAGATTAGGAATGGAGGGGTGGCCAGAGGTTGAATATTGTTACGAAAAAAAAAAGTGACCAAAAAAACCCCAAACCCAAACAAAAGTGAGGAGCACCACGAATCAATAAAAAGCAAGAAATGTTTATGGGAGTAGGATACATCTTCAAATGTTTTCTCTTGAGCAGTACTGCCCTGAGTATTGCATACGTATTCCTGGCCTCCGAACAGGACTGTGTCATTATGGGAAAACTGAAACTGTACTTGCCCTGAAGCAAATTGCATAGGCTGGTAAAGCCGCATGCTGCATGTCTTGTGCTTTGTTATTTGGAAATGCAAAGATCAGAGTTGCTGCCATCAGTTACATTTGCGAAAAGTAAGAATTACTTCATTAGGTTTAGAGAAATTATGATGTAATAGGGAATATTTTGATGAGGGCTGTGTTTTCCCCCTTTGGAAAGTGCTGGTTGATTAAGCCTAGAAGTAGTAACTAGTAGTTCATTTTTTATAGTGCCTTTTATTTCAAACAAGCCTTGCAATGTGAGGAAACGCTAAACACTTTTTGAAAAGCACTTTTCTTTTTTTTAATGAAGGCTGTGGGGAGAGTTCAGAACCATAATCTTTTTGTCCACTTTAGTGAATGAATCAAGACAATTTTTCTTGCTTAAGTTTGATTAAGATCTCTATTCTTTTAGTACCATATTTCCACTTAGGAGTGGATGTTCATATTCATGCACCTCTGACCCCAATTTTTTTTCAAATTGCATATACTTTTGCTCTTTGGGCTAGTCTTCTTACAGTGTAGTAGTGTCTTTGTAGTTCCATCACATGGCTTAACAGAAGATGTTATCACTTCTGATACAAAGTAATTTCTATCAAATATGCTGTAGGGGATGCAATTTGGTATTGAATTAACTTTCCATATGCAAAAAATCTCCTTTTAGAATTTAATGTGAAGATGCTAGCAATGTTTGAAAAATTATAAAAAAAATACCCAACAACACACAAACAAAACCCCCTCAAAACACAGGAAAATTTAATTTTTGCAGAAACTGAAATCTCCTTCCAATCATTCTGAAAGCAAATTCCTAAGCAGCCCCTAGCCAGCATGTTGCATAGCTTTGGCACACACGTAAGCTCATATGGAAGCCTGCAAGCTACCTGTATTGTAAACACCTACATTCAGTATCCAGCAGAAGTCAAATCCTGGCGTTGTGCTTCTGGGGAGCAGGCTGATTCTCTGAAATGATTGAGATTTAGGCTACTTGTGCAGCACGGTTGTCTGATATACGAGCCTTGTTCCCATCCTCCAGGTTTCCACTGTTCTCATTCTTTCTCCCGAAGTTAAGTATAGATGAATTTAGAATATAGTTCACAGATGGCTTTCGAGCAAAAGCCTCCTTTGTGAATAAGACAAACAAGAGCTGGCTTGTGCAGGGTACAAGGTGCAGTAATGAGAGGAGGCAGCTATTGAGGTAGTGCGGGCTGGAGAAGATGTCTTCATGAATTTAAATATTAATATAGATCTGCTTTACAAATGAAGTAAGAACCTGCCAGTATTTGTGCTTGAGCTGAGGAGGAAATGACAGCAAAATCACTTCATTCAATAGAAGTGATTATTTAATAGTGTATCAAAGTAGAACAAGGTTTGATAGGAAATAACCAAGCGAGATTTAATAGGAAATAATGAATCATGCTACAGCCAACACTTGAACAATATCTGTAATTAAGAAATAAAGAGAATTACTAAGAAAGAGAATTAAGAAAGTCAAAATCAGTTCACCTCTTAATCTAGTGAAATTCTTCAGTTAATACGTAGAGAAAACACTTCAAGAAATAGGTTTGTCTTTGCTCATACCATTGCATAAGGGAAGGCCCCAGCCAACGCGCGCTGCAGAAAGTAGAGCACCGACTCATAAAAATAGAGTCAAACAAAAACTGTAAAAAAGATGAAAGAAATGGCAAAATACTTGCATACTAGACTTCTAGATTTTCTCTGTGGACCAAAACACTGAGGTAATTATAGAGAAGAAAATTTCTATTAAGCGAAGAATTGTTTTGTGCTCTCTGATATTGCAGAAATGTGAATGTTTTATAGTTTTGGCATGCCCATAATTTAAGCCACTCATTCTCTTCTCATAATCCTATTAAGCCTTATGTGCTCATTTTTTTGCTTTTAATTTGTTCTATTTGGGTTATTGCATAATGGCAACAGATAGATAACAAATAACGTGAAATTTGGTCCATTATATTTTATTCCCATTTTGCATATTTAGGGCCTTCTAGTGTCTGGCTCTTTGCCAGCATTAAATTTGTTGTTCTCATTTTAATTAATTTAATTTTTCATGCTTTTATGAAAGTAATTAAACAAGGATTTTGAGCATTCGCTGTAGGATTTTACCTTTCAAAACTTCTGTCTGGGTTAGAGCTGTCATGTCTCACTACTTGTAGGTCATGACTAACTGCACCGAGTTGTCTGGGCTTAGCTTCAACGTGCTCCATTTTAGCTTTCTTGTTATTATGAAGCAAACTTGAGGAAGAAGTACTGTTCGTAACCTTTTTTATTACCATTTGTTTTACTTGGGGGTGACTATTAACTCAAACAGGAGTTGACCTACTAACAAACAAGATTTTTAAAGTAACACCAATAAGGATAACCAGATATGAGTATTCTGCTTGCAGCTGCCCTAGCATCTCCAAATTATACTTCTCCTTCATGGACTGGATATCTCAAGGCTGTTGAGCTAACAGTGCTGACATAGTCTTAGATGTCCCAGAAGTAAGCTACGTTTTAATAGTCGATGGAAAATGCTATGTGCAGAGGGATGTCCTACATCTAGCTCCTACAGAAGACCGCAGGAAATTTCCTACAGAGATTTAGCATCTCCAGAAGACTGTAGGAAGCAGCCTACACTCAGTCATGCCCATATTGTGGCCCATGAACCCTTTTGAAAGGTAGGTGATGATCCATCTTCGTTCAGAAACGGGAAGTGAAGCACGAGTACGTGGGAGAAAGAAGCTGAAGAGGGGTATTCATGGCTTTCTTTTAAAAATGGGGGATTCTTAGCTACGTTTTCTTTTGCTTTGACACCTAGAATTTAGAATACATATTGAAGTAGCGTGAGGGTGAAGACCATTTCCCTGTCTTGTGTGAAGCAATTCAAACTCCGGTTTCTTAGGCCAAAGCAGAAAGAATACTAACTTTCTGGGGGCTGAAAGAGAAAAGCACAATTCCAAATAGGACTGGCTATCCTGGTGGTCAGACAGAAGGAGATCAGATAAACACACATTGCAGCTGTACTAATTTAAGACAGGGAGAGATACGGGGAACGTGAACTTGGAAAACTGTGTACAAACTTACTGGAAGAAGGCTAAAGCTTATGAGATTAGCAGAGTTAGCTTCAAACAAACAAATTGATAGACACCGGGTAGGTTATGTGAATTGATAATAGATTATTTCTGCAACGTTTTGGCCCGTGGAATCTGCCTGCTGTAGGAAAATTGGAAATTCTCATACAGCTGTCAGGAAGCTGAAAAAGAATTTGGACGATGCAGCTCAGGTACATCAGCCAAGACTTTTGAAGACTTGTATACCTTACATTAGGCAAGATTAGGGAAAGGATGAGGAATTTAAATACCTATTACCTCAAATTTGGTCTGTTTAGTTAGTAAACAACTCGGGCGCATGGCAGTTTGTCCTGCTGGTTCTGTGCCAGCTGTATTCTAAACCGGGGCAGAAGGTTTCATAGTTGCTTCAAAGAGAAAGCACAGCCTTCTTACCTTTGGAAACCAAGGTGGAAAAGGACACGTTCAGAGTTTTGATGTGTGTTGGGTTTCTTGTCCAGCCTGGCTGGGCTGTGTTGCTAAATCTTTTAGTTTAGACATAAATTTAAAATGATCTCAAGGGATGTCAACATTTTCTTTATACGTCCGCAGATAACCATTATTTAGTTTTTAAAGATGGCTTTCATTTAATTTCAGCAGTTTTTAAAAAACACGAGAATCATTTGCTGTAAAATAAATTACACTTTAATCAGTGAAAAGAAATGTGTTTATAGCACACGTTAAAGAATTTTAGGGAAACAGTTAATGAATTTTGGAAGGCTGTTATGTATCTTCAATTTGAAATTAAAATACATATTTAAACGTGCAAAAAGTCCAGCAGACTGCATCAGATTAAAAAAGAATGACTTTCAGATTTTGGTACGCATTTTATGGTAGTTCAACCATATTAGGATTTGAAAGTTTTATTTTTTTTGCAAAGTTTCAGAAGTCTATTAAAAAATCTGGTAGAATAGCAAGATTTTGAAGCAGTCAGGCTTGAGATTTTAAATTGACAATCAGAAGAGTTTGCAACAAAAGCAATTCAATCTATTGTCAAGAGCAATAGCACTTGATATAGCACCTTTATTTGCCATTGGCATTACAGTAAAATACTTCAAGTGTGATTGTGATCCATGGAGGCAGTGGGCGGGCTTTAGGTTTTTGTAGTTAATCCCCCTATGAGGATAACATGATTCCTTGCAAATCCGTGGAGATTCAAGTAGATTCACAGACTAGTAAGTACCTTGGGCTTTCAGAATTAAACACATTAAAAATATAACTCATAGAGATCCCTGTTTCTCCAAATACACGTCCATATTTCTAACTATATTTTACTTCTCTCTGGACTGTTGAATTACACAGTTATTAATCAAATAACTTCTTGCTATCAGAGAAATCACCTTTGACATGGTATACATATAGTGCGCAGTTGGTTGAAACATCCATCTTTTTAAAACAACTTTTGCTAAAATAATAGTAAACATTTATGGTTCCGCTAGCAGAAAGAACAAATGAGATGCAATTATTTCTTCTTGATTTAATTAAATGTTGCTGTCATAGTGATCGTCCAGTCGTGCTTCTGTAGCAGTTTTACTGCACATGCTGCTCCTGGATTTATTTGCTTTCAGATTCTAGCTCTGCTATTATATTCTTTGGCTTGCAAGCACCTGCAAAGACCTGCAGTTATGAAGCAGTGTTTGTTGTTCAGTTTTCTGGGGCAAGTGGGAGACAAGAAGACCCATGGGTCTCTATAACCTTTTCAGGTCAAGCAGTTTGGATTCTATAATCCCTTAGAGCTATCATCCTTCCTGCCTTCTCAACAGCTAACAGCATATCGTAAGATGTTGGTGGTTTTCATGTCAAGAAATCAGTTTAAAAAAATCCGGAAAATATTCCTGTTTAATCTGAACAAATGTTCTGGATTTTTTTTTTTTTTTTTCCCTGCAGGAGCTGTTTTATTTTCAGCTGACCCTAACAACAGTCCCTTAGGATGTGTGGGCAGATCTTTGCTGACTAGAATCTAATATCATCAATGTTCAACAAGAACGTGATGCAGAGAGGTTACTGCCAGGTTGTATTTTGCCATCCCTTTTTATTATACATCTGTTTGTGAGTTGCAGCATCCTGTTCCACATACTTTGTGACTGTTCTTGAAGCCCACAAATGCCTAAGAGAAGAAGCATCAAGAAAAAAAGCAAACTGCAGTAATTCTGGAAAGACCAAACAGGGAGGAATAAGTTGAAAAGGTAAATGCCTTCCAGCTGTATTCCTGCTTTCACATGGATGTATTTTTTATCATTGGTAAAGACAGAGAGGTTTAACACAGAATATGGGGTTGGGACGTGAACTGTAGGCATGCTCGTGTCTGAGAGCTTTGTGAAGTTGTCGGTCTCCCAGCACTGCGCCTTGTCTCTGTATGCCTGTTCCAGGCACACACCGACTGTGGGGCCTGGAAAAAAAAAAAAAAAAAGCAGGAGTGTTTTACTTGTGAAACGCCAGCTGTTGTTGTCTGGCAATTGCATGGAGAAGTTTGAATAATTTGTAAAATCTCTCTAGCAGGTTACAGCAACAATTAGGGAAGCAAGGGCACTTCTGAACAAAAATGCAAACTTCTTATCATTTTTAATGGCAGCTAACAGAGATCTAATTTCTTTTACCTTCAGTGGTAAATGCAACTTTAATTAAGCAGAGTAGTAAATCAGCTTCTAGCATTTTGCATCCTAGACAGCTGTAATGCTCAGAGCCACGACGATGACAGTTAGGAAAGAAAATACTTGAGCTGTGTGGTAAACGGCAGGGGCAGAGAGAGTCCTCCTAGCTTAAATAATTTATCCAAAATATATGTCATCAGGCTAATGTCCAACTATGCTCATAGGAAATGTACTTTATTCTTCCCTGAAGAAACCCTGGCTCAATTGTCTTCTGTTCCTGCATTTGCCATATCTGCTACATGCTCCATCATATCCAATGTGAAAGTATGTTTATTTACATTTTTTATAACATGTTAGAAAAATAATTTTTCTGACTATAAACACTATAAACTACTGTACTTTTTTGAGGGGACGTACTTAAAAAATGAGGTACATTATGTGTGAATTGTTTTTTAAATATCTTTAGGGGAAAAAATACTTCCTCTGCAGTCGCATGAACCATTAAATCTATTATACCCTGATGGTTTTCATACTGTTTTAGAAAGGAATTTTTGCTTTGAGTCGCTGGGGCTGTACTCATAAAGAGTGGCTTTGCTTTACTAGTTTTTTGTCTCTGTTTGCTGTTGGGAAATTAGAGACGCCACTTCATGCTAGTCTCTACTGTTAAAAAACAGTAATGATTTCAGTACTGTGAATTGACTTCAGTTTCCAACTGATAGAGAATATGGCAAGAAGAGGAATGATTGCATGGATATCTTTGATCATTACCATATTGAAGAAGTCAATTATCGAGCCAGATTCAAAAAAAAAGCCTTTTTACATTTGCCTTCCCTTCTGGTTCAGCAAAATTACACAATGTTGCTTTTTGGAGGTTTATGTCTCTCTGTTTCCATAAATTAGTTTGTGCAATCTGTCCCTGTGACCTCAGGAACAATTCTCCTTCTGTTTTTGTGAGGCATTGAGCACTGATGCTGAGACTGAAAAAGTTACTAGAGCTGATAATTGATAATTTTCCCTGTAAGTAAACATAAGCTGTGGATAACATTGAGTTGGATGGGTAACTCCTTTGTATTGCAGCTGCACAAACCACTCTGTGGTAGGAGCAAAAGGAAACTTGTCAGCAGCTGAGGGATTAGAAGGAAAGAAGTATTTTTTTCTGCTTGTAAGACTAGTAAATTGTTATGGATTTCTAGCTCTGAATGTGAGATGGAGACCGATATGGTCATGTTGGTTCCTTCTGTAGCTCTGACCCACTAACGTCAAAACAGAACTATGGGAGTGATGAGGAAGGGGTGATGATTACAAGTTGTGTGTGTACAGCTAGAAAGGAAGAAAAAAAGGTGATGTAGGGAGCAAAGACAGAATGGACTTCTTGAGACACTTAGCTCCGTCCCCTTCCCCGCTCTCAGGTTTGCACATAACGCATCTTTGTTCCTGAAAATTTACTTCCTCCTCATCTCAGTTAATAAAATGTTTTTCAATGCCTTGTGATAAACCTGAGATCTACAGAAAGAAACAAAAGCATCAACTTAATTTTTCACCAGATTAAAGCAGAAAAGATCAGACACAGTTCAGTGTCCTGCAGACATTACCTTTGAGGTCAAAAAGATGGCTAGGAAAGGCTTTTAAACCCAAGCTTTCCTTTTTACTCCAGAGTCACTTATATTCTGTCATGTTTCCTCTCAATTGTAAATAGCATAAAGTGCTTCCTACCCATTTTAAATTCCATTGTAAATGTTCTGTCTCTGAAGGCCTGGAAAGCAACCTTCATTTCTACTGAGTTATTACAAGAAAAATTTATATCGGTGTGACCATAGACCATTATGTCTCGTAACTGAAATAATTCTTCTCTCATCTTAATATTTACTCCTGCCCCTACAATATTTGCAGACTCTCTCAGCTTCCTTTCCCAGTTTCATTTCTGTAGACAAAACAATCCAGATTCTTTTAATCTATTTTTCAATTAAAGAAAAAGTTCTCCAGTAATCTAATAATTGTATTATTCCTGCTATGAAACCCATTCCAATTTAAATTCATATTTCTTAAAAAGGGACCAGAAGTATATGCAATATTCTGATTTTTTTTCCAATTTGGAAACCAATTCTGAGCTAAAGTTAATTCACCATTAGCTTTAAAACAATAAGGCTCTTTGTCATTCTATTTGTTAAGTTAAAGCATTGCCTTTAATTCTTTTTCTGACATTTCATGTTGTGCAAAAAGGAATCACAAAAGGGTTTATTTCACAGTCATCCTTTTTTGTTTGTTTTGTTTTCTTCTAACAATTCTAATAGCTGGTGTTGACTTTGGTAAAAGATGTCATCGTGGTGTCATCACAATCAGAGAGTACACTATAGCGATTGAACTAAACATGCTATGAGGATAAATATGTTATTTGTATGGTCTATTGTTAAATATTACAAGTAATTTTGGAAATACAGTTCAAAGTTTCCTATACCTATTAAATGTCATAAGCATTACATATAAATATGGCTGAGAACATTTCACTGTAATAAAGTGTATCTTTTAATTAAATGTTATGCAAATAATGAAATATTATATTAGTGAAAGTGTTGTTGTTGTTTTTTTTTTTAAATCTATAAAGCTGGTAGGTATATCAAGTGGTTTCTACTGATTTGATACTGCTTGTGGATTTAAGTATGTTGCCTGAGGCCATCCTGCAGCTTTAGAGGAAAATACCCACGGATTATAAAACTGACTGCATGATGCTGTGCCTTGATTGAGCCAGACTGAACAAGCAAGAATGGAACAGGAAAGGGCAGGATTTTGATCACAGTAGGTCGAGTTTCTATTATACTTATTATATTTCTTGCCAGTTTAAGAGGTAACAGGAAAAGAAAGCCAATCCTGAAAGCAATATAATGGAAGCATAAGGTAACAATCTATTCATAACATATTTCTGAAAGAAAAAGTAACACCAAACACAATGCAGTTACAACAACTGTTAGAGAAAATGACATAGTGTATATGGAAGATAAGATGCAAACTCCAGGCTTAGGCTTTGATCATGTTTCCGTTGGGATCAACAGTTCATTTGATGATGAAGATACAAGTGGAAATAGGAGGGAGATATAAAATATTTTCAGCTGTGAAGTATTTGCTAGTCATGATGGCAGATTTCTTATTGCTACTGACAGGAATGCTATTAAAGATATTGCTAACACTTTCCTTTTATTCCCCTGTCAAATACTGAACTTGCCTGTTTGAACATTTCATTTGATCATTGTTGTTTGATGCTCTTGGTCCTTGATTATCCAGCTATATAAATTAACCTGAAAAAAAATCCAATCTTTATTTTTCAGAAAAGTACACTTCTGTGTATCCAGAGAGAGAGGCTGGGGGACATGTGTGGGAGAATTTCCTTTTCTTTGGATGGTGACTAAAAGACCATTTAGGTTACGTTGCTATTTTGAGCAACACATAAGTGGGACTCAACTAATTCACAGGCTTTGTATTGACCTATTGTGCTGAGGTGAATTTTACCCAGGCAGTGGTGCTGTTCTGTGAAAAGAATCAAGAGCAGCAGCCCAGTTTAATATTAAGGAACCAAATTCAGATGTGATACATTCAGTGGATCTTTGCTTCCTCAGTGCAATTCCAGTGGCTAAAATACCGGGTTTGAATTCAGTGCAAAGCATTTGAACCGCAGCCTTTCTGGTCTCACATCCTTCATGCGATTTCCTGGTGGTGTTGTGCTTCACATTCAGTCAGTGCTTAATTAGCTGAAGGTAATGGCAACAAAATGTGTCACCAACCATTGAAATGTAGTGTGGAAATTTCAAAAAATATTGAATAAATCATCACACTTTATCAAATCAAATCAGTCACTATAATAAATCAATGACAGTGCAGTGCACTGATGTATAGAAAATACTGAGCACAAAATATCACCAGTGATTAACGACCTATCGTTGTACCACAGACCATAATTCACCTTCCTAAGAAAGCAGTTATGATAGAACATAATATAATAAAGTCTTTCAGCAGGTGCCATTATGATGAGGAAAACTGAGCTGATGGAGTCTTTGCATCCGTTGACACTTCTATCCCTTCTAGAGGAAACAGCTTCTTACGCTGACTTCAGCCCTTTAATTTTTGGGGAATATGCCTATTGAAACCCAAATTATGCACAAAGCTTGTAACAGCAGCAGATTTTTTTCTGTGCTTCTCTTACAAATATTGAGATACTTTGGTTTCTAACATCATGGGTCTTTTTTCCCCTAGATTGATAAATAACCCTTGTTCAGTATTTCTAATTATCAGAATCAAATGCCAGCCACACTCTGTTCAGCATTTTTTCACCTATTTGTTATGCTGTTGTTTGATTTTTTTCATGTACATCATAAAAAAGTAATTTTGGGAAATGGATTCATTAATAATTGTAACCATAATGCTGTAACTTTAATTTCTTCAGAATGGAATGAATAGCTGCTATATTACTTTTTAATTTACAAGCTGGAAATCTAGGAAGCACAAGGAGGTAGAAAGTTTTTTATAGCTTAAAAATGGGCTGTAGATGTTTATGAATACAACAGTAATGGTAAGGAGAGGATTAATACATCAGGTGAGGCACAATATAATTAACTTTAAATTTAATCTGAAGGTGGTAGAAGTGTATGTGACACGTCTAAGGGTGCAGTCTTGCAAGCTGTTACTACTGTGGCGGCACAGATTGTGTCAATAACAGCAAAACCGGGTGTCACACACATTCATTAACAGCAAGACAGAACAAAAGCGTCTGACGTGCAGTGCTGGGTTTTGTGCCACCCGTGACAGGCGGTGACACCATGCACTCTGCCCCTATACAACAGGAAGGTACCGACCGAGCAGGTCACATTTACAATAGGAGTCCAAAGGGAGCACGTGAAATTCACCTCTCCTGTGCTCCTGGAGTCTTAAGGCCATCGGGGTATGTCTGTGATTTGTTCAGCCCTTTCCCTTTTGCCCTTGTTTCATGTCTAGGGATTTCCTATTAAAAAAAGCTGTCAGTAATAAAGCTGGGAGCATATTTATCAGCTCTGAATAACCCACATCGGTTAAACCCAGCGTGACAATTCATTTAAAAACAAAACGCAGATCAGGCAGCGCTCACCAGCTGTCTGTGGAAATGTCTTTCGAAGTTCTAAATAAGATTCGTAACATTTTTGACTCTCGTAGAGAGACAGAGAGTGGCATGGCAGCAAAGGACAACTTCCAGCTGTGATGCTGCTTCTCGTGATCAGCTGAGCAGCTCCTAGAGGAACGAGGTGTAACCCAGCAGTGCTGGGGTGCTGCTGGGCATCACCGGTTCTATGGGCAGCGCTCCCCTTGTGTGTGACTTCCAGACACTGTCACGGCTTGGGCGCACCCAGGACGTGCTGTTCTGTTCTACAAGCCAGCACCAAAAATGTTGGAATGTGGCTAAACAAGTGAGTGGGTTACGGGACTGATGGGAGAGTTTGCTAAGCATCGAACCCTCCAGCTAAGAGAATAGTTTAGGTGTGAGAATTAACACGGTATGTCTTGGGTTATTTTGATGTATAAAGAACTGTAACAACAAGACGATCTTCACCCCTTCTGGGTCTTGCTGAAACATGAAACTCCTGACTGTTCTTCACTGGATTTATGCTATTTCATTTAGTTTTGGTTTGTGTGTGATAATTTCCTAAGTAATGATTAGACTGTTTATTGTGGCAGCCTTGATTAAGTGTTGGCTACTCAAAATTTTTATGTGCAATTTTGTGGTTTGGTGTAGTGAGTGTCTTTGCATCCAATAATGACAAGTTAACTTCTATTACTTTTGCAGGAATTACATTTCTGTACGTATTCCTAGAAATCTGCTCGTGATACAATTTCTCAATGCAAGAGAGATGTTTCTCCTCACCTTTCTACAGTCTTCCTGTATTTTTCATCCATTCAGTCTTCTAAAAGCACATGCTTTTGGTCCTAAAGTTCACTTGAAGCAAAGGTATGGCTAGTGTGAGGTATCTTGTGACCCTCTATAACTTAAAAGTTGTCACTGTTCCACTGTGACAGCACTGATTTACTGATTAACGGGCCATCATCTTGCCTCTGTATAAAGCAATTGCTCTTGGTTCCTGCTGAATTGCCAAAGGACCTGTAAAACAGGCTGCTGCACAGTTTCCACCACTCAAAGCTCTGTGAGAGCTACCAAATCATATTAGGGCAGCAGCTCCTGGCTCCCGATGAGTTCCTGAGGCAGATGACCTACTGCTCCCAATAAGGATGGTTTGGTAGCTTGGGACTATACAAATCAGTAGCCTCAACTGGACTGACCTGTGCCCCACTGGAACACTGTGCTCACACTTCTTTCAGCTTTGATTTCTGCTACGGGAGCCCCGCTGACCAGCCAGGTTAACTGGATTCACACAACACTTACACCCTTTTTGCTATTTCCACGGAAGCTCAAAGTAGATCTTAACGAGTGCTCACGTAATCAATTGACTCAAGTCACTTGCCCACATGCCTTGTGTCTGGAACAGAGATATTGCAAGGGTCTTGGAAACAGGGACGGAGGAATCCTATTTATTTGCTACTGAATTGTTCCTTACAACAGTGTGGAAACATGATGTTCTGGAGCTTTCATACCTTCTCCAAACCTTTCAATTGTACCTGTAATGTTCATGTCACTTTGACGCTGGAGAGTATATTTATTGTACGTGCAAACAAATCATTCATCACCTAAGTGTCTAAAGAGTTACAGTTGTTCTGTAGAGACTGTTTTCCATAGATTATTTTGCTCTTCTTTCTCTCCATTTTGCTATGCAGACAGCTTCCATTCATGCTTGTGCACCCTGCCCATCTATTCAGGTGCAGCTGCCTTGGGTATGAATTTATCCTGTGGTATTTTGCCTTCCTAAATTTTATAAGGTGAGGAAAATACAAAATGTTGCCTTCTACTTCTCTTGCAGCACCGACTGCACCCAGTTCACCATTTTAATTCTTACTTGTACCTCAAAGGTAATAGTATTGTATTTTATAATTCATTTTGACAAATTCAATAATGCTTGTGGCTTATATCCAAATCCATATTTTCTTAAGGCTGGCGTTAAAAAATGGTGATGTGTCTTGCTACCTTGCTACCTCCCTGCTCCTGAAGTTCTTATTTCACTCCTGCCAGCAGTGTGTTTCTTGATACGTGCACACCTCAAAATTTGACATATAGCTTGCAAGGTCTTCACGGTAATATATGTCAACAAGAAAATCAATTAAAGAGGCGTTTCATTAACTGATTAAGAACAGATGTGTGCATACGGTAACTTATTGCTCATTAAAGGAGAAAATGTATGAGCTTTGCAGGACTTAAGCCTCAAAGAGCTGGTAGGTAGGTGGTGTGGAAGGTTTTATTTCCACGAGGCTGTTGTCTGAGCTGTTTGGAGTTGTTATGCAAAAGTTTGTGTTACATATATCAGTCAGTTAATGCTCAGTAGATCTTTGCCATACAGCAGAGTGTGTGACAGATTCTAACGGAACATAGTGGATTTAAATAATAGATGTTGTATAAGTATATGGTTCTCAATGTTTAGCTTTTGAAATCGTTTCACGTGGCTGCAAAGTAAAGATTTGCAGAACTCCACTGCTAGGGCTATGCCCCAAATTATCTTGTGCTCGTGCTCCCAACTACAGACTTGGCTAAACAGCAGTAATCGACAAGGCTGTTTTTCAGGACTAGTCCCCAGTGACTAGTTGACTTTTGATTGCTGACCTCTGGTGATCCACTTGCCTACGAGTGATCACCGGCCTCCAGCAAAGCCGTGCAGAGCACGGCCCCGTTCCCCGTGGGCATTTGCTCGCTGAGAGAGTTTGATGTAACCGCCAGTAGGATCGTGCCTTGCTGTGACCGCGGCAGAAGGTGCTCGCACTGGTCACCGATGACCATCATACATTTTAAGAGACCTGCTTTTCTCAACAGCTCTGCTCTTCTGGTTTCCTGTGTTTTCTTCAGCAATACTCAGTCAGCACCGACCCTGAAGATTCCCCACAAATGGAAATCTGGGCTATTTAGGTAGCTATATAGCTTTTTAATATTTCCTTTCTCAGCCTGCACCCTCTGGAGAAGGCTAATGAAAGAGGTTCACCACTTAGATCAGCCTGTTTAGAGACTTTGAAAGCAAACAGCTTATCGTCTGTGTAGTAGCATGTCCTTATTTTCTGCCTTAAACCTTCTTCTGTGAGCTTACTTACCAAAGGGTCTGTCAGCTTCTGTTCTCTTGGCTTCTTTCTTGCCCCGCGTTAGGCTCATGTTCAGTAATTAGGTCTTTCAATTTTCACCCAGATTTGAAAGAGAATAATTTTTAAAGAAAAAAAAAAATCAAAAGGCAAGCACACAAACTGTCAGAGGTTTTAATGTCATTCTGAACAGCTTCTGATTTCAAAAAGCTGTCTAGTATTCAAGATGGTTTTTTTCCAGCATGTTAATAAGGCCAACAAATACAGTGCTGGTAATAATCTAAAAAATAAATAATTTTAGAAAAGAACAGCAACGAACCAACCCTTGTCTATTACATTACTGTAGAATTACTATAATAGTCACAAAGCCCTAGTATTTTTCTCTTGAGCTTAAGAACTTACAGGAAGCTCTCTCTAGCTAATTTGAAACTTCCTGATACAAATCTATCAAAAACCATCTGATACAGGTTTGAGACAAATATATATGTTTACGTCCTGTGCTCTGATTTTTGCCTTTAAAGTGTGCATCACTCAGCTCTAGTCTCAAGTGTGATAAGGAATGTTAGGAAAGGATCTCTAATCTGAATCCAGTCTAGCTTTGGCTTAGAATAAGCATCTCATTTTTTACTCTGTAGCCATAGATTTCACTCTAACGCATCTTACATCGTTCCACTTGAGTATATTCCAGATAATCTTCTTTCCTAATTCTTCCCGAATCTTACACCAACCTTGGAAATTACGTGTCTATGGAGGGCTTTATCTTTGACTCCCGGCAGATTCACAGAAAATTGCTAGGGTTAGTTCTGACAAGGACCAATGCTTCTCCTGTCAGCTGAGGAACTCTATTTATTTGCTGGATCTGAAGGCAAGGGTGATCCACCTCAGCTGTGCTTGCTGTGAGCAAAAGGTGATAGAACACAAACATTCTGCATAAAACAATAATCTCAGTTGCTGTATGTTAGATAAAAAGGGGATATGTACTGCAGATTTTTGGTTAGGAAATAATATTTAAACAACAGCTTTTCTAGTAGTAGCTCCAAAATTAAACCCATTTAGAGTGTGCTTATTCTAAATGGAAAATGTCTCGTAGATGCAACTGTTCTGTTGCATAAAATCACATCCAAATTATTGTTTTTCTGGATGTAAAGCACTTTATATAACTGCAATTGTGTAATGGAGTGAAGATTAGTATACTGCACATATGAGACTCGTACTGTAATTGTAAAGAAAAATTACTTTCCTTGCCTTCAGCCTAACATTTTCTTAGAGAGTCATTTGCATTTATGAAGTCAAGGCCAAAAAGTGGAGGTTTTCACTTTTTTGAAATTGTGAACCTAAAACTGAAACAAGGAAATTAATTAAGCTGTGCTGTGTTGAGGTTTTATCTAGTCAGATGAGAATCAAAAGCGCCAGGAAAAGTAAGATCTTTTATAACTGGAAGTACAACAATTCTGAGATAAGACAGAAAGCAGTAGGCTGAAGAAAGATTTCAGTAGAAGCGTTTTCTAGGTAAGATGAATGTGCAGCACGGTTCAGAAATCCATACTAGGGGGCTAGTCTTCTGAATGTTAGATTAGTTAGAATTATTTAACATCTTCTATTTAGCCAAAAAATCTTTTAAACTGGGATTGAGCTGTTTCTCTTACAGAATATGTATTCACTGATGAGCGAATCCCGGGGAACAGAGTTGATAGTCTTCTCTCTTATCCATTTTATATCAGTTCACCCATCATTAAGTTGCACAATTCACCTGTCAGTCACAAGTAAATTCCATATGGATGTTGCTTGCTAGGCAGTCTAATTTTCTTTTTAGATGAGGAGATGAGAAAACAAGCAAGACACTGAAGGTAACAACTCTAAAATAAACCCATCATCATGCACAGTCGTGTATTGATGCTTGAATATCAATTTAAACATGGATTAAAACCTGAGGTTAGATTAGGACAGTCCAAGTGAAACATCATTAAAATGATGTAGGTCAGAGAACGTGTCATCCTAAGGAAAAGAAAGGATAGAAAAGCAGTTGGAATAGAAAAAAAAATTAGAATATGGGGGGAAAGGTGCGGTTGTTGTTAATCTGCTAAAATTCTAACATCAAACTAATGCCACTCTCTGAGAAGTCAGTGGGAGCGTTACTTCCAGTTTCAGTGGGAACAGGTGAAGTGGATTGAGAGCCCAGCTCAGACAGTCCGATATTACATCTTAAAATAATCTGAACTCTTGGTGATAGGCTGATTAGGTTTTATTAGGGATAGCTTTTTGTTAAAGCTTTGCCCTGTTCTTTTAGAAGAGCATCAATGCAGCGGCAGAGTTGCAAGAAAAGTGCTTGTAATATTAATTGATCAAATTAATAGGCTAGTTTAATGAGATGATTAGAAAACATGTAAAAATCCTGAAGGACAATAGCAGGGGTAGCTAGTCATGGATTCTTTAGATTCCTGTAATATTGATCTTAAGGCTTGTACAGGAAAGTTGAGTAACCTAATGCCGAGGGTCTTGTGTTAGATGTTATGAAAAGCAGAAACAACTATTATAATGTTACAATAACTCATGACAGTCTGTTTTCTATTCTGTGCTTCATCCTCCTGCTCTAATTGGGTCTATAAGTTTATCGAGGTGTGAATCCCTGAGCACACTGCTCCTTTGGGAGCATTCTCTTCACCAGGTTCAAAGTGCCCACAACATGGCACAGCTGAGACAGAGGGTGTGTGGAGATTCTGCTGCTGAATGTCAGTACATTGCTTTCAGGTATGTATAACCTCCTTGGAAACACGTGTGTTCTGGCTTTGGTTAATGAGAAACTTGACAAACTTTTTTTTTTTTTTTTTTTTTTGTGACCTCTTCTGCAGCTGTTCTTGTCTTCCCCTCCTAGAAATAGATTGCCCTCTGTTTCAACACCCACTGAAGCATGATGGAGAAGCTCCAGTCAGTTGGTACTCACAGCTTGGAAGCCCTGTCTCTAAATCACCTATGCTGTCTGTATGCAGGCTGTACATCCCATTCAGTGTTATAATCCATAGGATAATTGCAAAGGATATATCTAATTCAGACAGAATGACTGCCAAAAGAGAACTGAAATAGCATACCTGGGTCTTTTGTGGTCTTGTTTATTATTACCACAATAAGAAGGGTTTTTTTATATATATAATTGCCGGTAATATTTAAAGATTTTGTTAATGCTGAGCTTAACTACAATTATGGCTTTCTCACAGACAAAAAATCCCTATGTGATTTTAACATTCTGTGAAATGTGTATGTAAAATTCTGATACGGTATCTGTCAGCACCACAGGCTCCGCTTCTGGATGGGAAGAATAATTGTTGAGTTCAGATAGAGGCAAAACTAAAACAACAACAACAACAGTTTTGATTTATATAATGGAAATTTGATGTCTTTTGTGATTAGTGTTCGTAGGAAAATCATAACGAATTCCTTGCACATGAAAAATCTGAGAATTCATAAAAAGTACGGAGAGTTTGCAGTTCCTAGGCAGAACAACCTTTACAACTAAGCTACTAGCTGTTCTCTACCTTGCCAAACTGGACATGCCTGCATGTCAGTCAGAGCAGTAGTTTGATTAGGTGTGTGAAGGTCCTGAACCCCAGTCCTTCACCTGATCTCGGATTTTCAGCACTGGCTGTCAGCCCATGGGTGCGCGGCTGGCAGCAGCCTTATGACAACCCTAAAAGACAGTACAGACACGTAAGCCGTGTCTTGGCTCCTGTGCTGTACGTATCAAGATTATTTGCTCCTGAGATTATTCTGAAGATAAATCAAACAATGTTAGTGCTGCTACAGAGAATGGGGCTAAACTTCTGAAATGCATCTGAAATGGTTTTTTTCCATTGGCACAAGCAATTTTTTGAGCTGTATTTTTTTTTTCAGTAGTGTAATCAAACAGGCTAGTTCTTGAACAAAACACCTTGATCAAAGAGGCCGGTTTCTTCCAGGTAAAACCAGAAAGAAAACCAAGGGGAAGGTTGATAAAAAGTCCCCGTACTCATCGGAGTCAATTCTGAATCTGTGGCTCAGCAGTGAGTAAGGGGCTCCACGTGATAGAGGTGCTTAGGTCTTTCACACCAGTGGCAAAAACAAAAGCATGTC
>JAVJGJ010000001.1:80146826-80158779 GCA_035590215.1 Microhierax caerulescens
GGTGCTTAGGTCTTTCACACCAGTGGCAAAATCAAAAGCATGTTGCTATTATTCTGCAAGAACAGAGTTGTTAGCACTTTGCTCAAATTCCAATTTGGGTAATTACTTTCTCCTTACCTAATTTCACCAGCAGTTCCAAGTGGATGCAATCTTCAATTCCTTTTTTTAAACTACTGTGTAAGATTGCTATAGCCCTTGCAATTTACCTTAGAACTAATTGCAATTCCTGGGTGTCTGAAAAGATTCTTGTGAGGTATACAGTCA
The DNA here is from genome assembly GCA_035590215.1 of Microhierax caerulescens. Classification (NCBI taxonomy): domain Eukaryota; kingdom Metazoa; phylum Chordata; class Aves; order Falconiformes; family Falconidae; genus Microhierax; species Microhierax caerulescens. The sequence goes on from JAVJGJ010000001.1 coordinate 80,147,091, forward strand.
ATTTGTAAAGACCTTTGAGATCCTTGTGAAGTGATATGTGTATATGAATATATAGCATCGCTTTCCTAGGTTAAATAAAATGGGGAAAGTGACTTTTAGCTAACACAAGTAAAATGGTATAAAATTAGCCAAAACTTTGATAGGAGGGAACAGATGAATTCATTACTCTTTAGATCTTTTGTTCTCTTCATTCACAATTCTGTCAGTTGCCTGATCAGCACCTTTTGTGTAGATGGAGGTAGGAGAAGGAAGGGAGAGGAAAGGGTTGGCGAAAGAGAGAAATTCGATGGTAGCTTAATCCTTAGCTGCAGGAGATGTAACACCGGTGAGGTCAGACTGCCTCAGAGGAGAAGCACGTTCCATCTGTAACATCCCTCGTTCTTACCCCGTTGCCTCTCAAGGCAGGAATGCCACTAGTGCTGCTGTGTTTCCGATCCCGGTGTTATGCTGGCTGCTAAAGCAGAAAAGGGATCCCTGACAGGCAGGAACATTTCATCCATTAGCTTTAAGATGGAGAAAAGGGGGGAAATAAGTCAGATGTGCATTCTGTGCTGCTGATGGAAGATACCGCTTTGACTTTATTACTTACACCAAGGGTTTTTAAATTTTTTTCGTTCCGAAATACATCCACATAATATATGAAAAATAGAAAACAAAATAATAATTAAAAAAAAATTAAGCCCCAGGATTTTTAAGCAATACAAAATGACTTTTTTTTTGTTCTTTTGTCCCAGTTATCAGCTGGTAATACTTATTTCTCAATCTTGAAAAAAGATATTTTTAACTGAATCTTAAACTGAATCTCATTCCCACCCCCCCCCCACCCCCCCCACCCTGGCAAAATTTAGCACCAAGAGAAATGCACAGAATTGTGCCTGCAGAAACACATTTTTGCTATATAATTGCCAGGTGCTCTTAAAACCTTCTTTTTCATAGGCTTCTATGATTTGAATATATTCTTTGTATAGCTTAATTATTTGTTTTGAAGTTATGTAATCTTTGCTTACTGTGCACGGCCAGCACCCCACCTTCACCCTTTTTGGTTTTGTTTTTTTGGTCCCATCTTTCCACATTTTTTCTTCTAATGCACTACCTCTAACTCTTACAGGTGATTTGAAGCAGTTGCCAACGTGCCCTTGAACACTATTCTGTAAGTACCGGTGGTGAGTGCTAATGATAGTTGGCACTCTCAGCACAAAAAAACTCTGTCGCTAAGGAATTGCATCGGTTTCAGACATTTGTGGGTTTGAAATCTTTAAGCCAAGGATCCAAATCAAGATACTGAGCCTCTGTTCTGTTATCCATTGCATAAAAATAGGTTGGAGATAGTCATTGCTGGAAACTTGATCTAGTTGAGATGCTGAAGCTAATTTGGTTTTGATTCTTTGCCTGTGAAACATGTATTCCTTCATCAATATTGAACTTGTCCATACTTTATGGATTTCATGTGATTTTCCCCCCTTCTTTCTTACAGGAGTGTAGTCAGACACTCCTTTCTCCAGTCCCCATTGAGATCAATGACAATTATCACCACTGACTTAAAAAGCCCTCAAATCTCATTTTTTTTAATGTAACCTCAAGAAACAATTGAGACAGTTCTTGATGAAAAGTGTTTATATCAGATATAATGAATTCAACCCATGTTCCTTCAAACCAAGCAAAAGAAAACGTAAAGATCAGATTTGGTGACAGGGTATAAGACATCTCATGTGTAAAATCACTAATTCTTATGAACATAAGTGGCACATTTAATGTCCTATGAAATTTATGTCACCTTTACAGGTATGCATTAAAGAGGTGCTGTCATGTATTTTAAAGTTGCTGGAAAAGAAGAGTTTTTCTTTTTATATTGTGTGACCTAGCGAATAGAAAAATGAAGTGGCACCTCATGGTTTTAATGTTCCCGCTTGTCAGTTCAGTAAGCATTATAGATAATTACTGCTTGTCCCAGTGCCAATTTCAAAGCTGGATTAGAAATCTGCATGAAGAGTATACAATTTCTGTACAATTATGTTTCATTTTTCAGAGCTTTTAATATGGGTACCAGCTTGTCTGTTTCTAGATTTGGTCCACGGATTTGAAAATCAATTTTCTTTTCAGAAGTTATTTTCCTATATAATTATAAAATTTTAGAAATCTCTGCTTCTATATGTCTGTCCTGTTGTCTTTTTGTTTACATAACTTTATGTCAATTTAATTATTCCTTTGGGTTAGAGCATCTGTATAGGCATCAGCTATTGAACGAAGATGTTTCCATTATTTTCCCTGTGTAAGATTTCTCTATTTAATCATACTTTTTTCTGTTTTAATCTCCCTGGATCATGATGACTGTAGGCTGCCAAAAGCAAAGGTTGTCTCATGGCTAAAGACCAAGGAGATAGTGAGTGCTAAGCCAATACGCATAGTGAAATGCTCCAGTATAGTTTAAATACCTATTTAGGTCATTTTCCTCTGGATGTGATTAGCACAATCGATAAACTGACTGTCTCTAACAAAGCTTGATATATGCCTATACTTCTATTTTAGAGACAACTTCAAACATGTTTCCCTTCCGAACTCAATTTTACATGTACTACTAAAATGTCTTTCTCATTTAGTTACCTTTGTCTACCCACTAACCACCAAACTATCTCCAATTTCTTTTACCTTATGATCATTGAACCAGATTGAGAATGATTGACCCCTAAATCTGGGTAGTCTTTTCAATATTGATAATACACCACGGTCAAAAATATGATACGTGTCTGAAATGGTGAATAAACTCAGTATGATAAAGAAGTAAATGTTTATCATAAAGTGCAGTTGAATTGCAATGGGACCAAAATGCTATCATTGAAGAATAATTATTTTAATATGCTGCTGTGCAGTTACCTTGTAGAAATGTCTTAGGGAATTTGAGAAAACTGGCACCTTTCCCAGCATGTTGTTTCAGCTTCTGTATAAAACTTTGTTGTTAATTGTATGTATTCTGCAACATGCTCTGTGGAAAAAACATAATCCTCTAGAAAATCCATTTGGGTTTTAGAATACTATCTGTAGGACTCCTGTAGTTCTGCAAAACTTATTTGCTTAATTCCTAATGAATTCAAATGGCTTTCATAAAGATATTGAGCTTTCATAAAAAAATACACAGTAGAAAGGAAGGTGTGTAACATACTATTAGTGTATAGTAAGCATGTAATATGTGTCAAATATGACAAAATATAGTTACTTTATATTCAGTTGAAAAGACAATCTCGAAGATCACATTAGAAGACAGGGTTTGGAGTGATACACTTACAAAAAATTTCCTGTAAGAAACTCTTTCTGTTTTAAACTGAATTCCTCAAGACTCCAAATCTGTACTGCATCACCACCAAAACTGGTGAGATCTAGTATTTCCTTCTCATAAGAACACCCAGTAGGAAGAAAAAAAAAATAATCCACTTATGTGTAGAAAAAAATGAGTGACCTAGTGCTACATTTTTTACCTTTATAGGCTTTTATAACTGTAGAATAAGGTATGGGTAGTTTCTTGTGTTACTTGGCAGTTACTGGTAGCAGAATGGAAATATGAATCCTCCTGGTGCTGCGTACTTACTCCTTGGAAAGGTGAAGATGACGCACGTTAGAATAGGAACACTGGCAATGAATCGCAGCGCTGGTGTCTTGAGCAAGTAGGATGGTCAACTTTGCTGTGAAGGTGCCTAAATCAACAACTTTAACCATTGCAGTCTGTGAGGAAAACAATGAAATATCAGATGTACCTATTTATATCCTGGTTAGCCAAGCATGACTTCTTTTTTTAAGTTCCTTTTTTTTTGTAAAAAAAAATATTTTTTTTGTAATAGTACAAAAAATTACATCATGCAACACCATTAATCAATTTATTAAAGTCTACATCAAAACCATTTTGATGTCTGGGCTTCCCAGTATCTCAAAACAATGACCAGTAACAAGGCACTTGCTTTGAATTATCAGAACAATTTGAATTCTTCATGCCCAATTTATTATATTCATTTGTTCTTGTGCCACATTAAATGAAATAACATTTCTCTCCTTTTGGTACACTGCCTCTTGATATGTCTGTGGAGGGTGATCGTGCCAAACCTCAGACTTCTGGTAGGCTAAAAGCCTCGGTCTTCTGCCCCACAGCATCTATTTCCCTGTGTCCTTAATTTTCTTCTTGTGTGAGCAGCTGCGTGGTGCTTGGTTGGTGGCCGGGGTTGACCCACGACTTGCTGTCCGATTTGTAGCTGTAGCAGGAGTGATCAGAAGATGCGTTCAGTGGTGGCAGAAATGCTTCCTTCCCTCTGCAGACATTGAGAAACCCTTGCCCAGCTTCCTCAGAGGGATGGTGCTCCCATTGAACACTGGGCGGGGAAGCTGGTGCTGAGCCCGGCACGCACACCAGCGTAGTCTGGGAGCAAAGAGAATCTCATCCGCTCTTGTGTTACTGGCGAGGTAATAACAGACACATCTGGATGTTCCTAACCCAGCTCATGTGCATAGTGAAGGGGTTTACCTTAAAAAACCAGAATGCTGAGTGTTCTGACCCAAATTCCTTATAGTATGGGAGCATCCTGAGCCCTCTTGATTCCTGTGTACCTGGATTTATTATTTAACCTGAGATATAATCTGCAGGAGAATGGAAGTTTGAGAATGGAAGTAGAACAGAGGTAGGTGTGATTAACTTCCATGCTGGCCATCCTTCTCCTACCGCTGCTGAAACGTATCGGGTGCCTAGATTCAGGTTGTACTTCGGGCGGTGCATTCGAGTGTTGGTGCGGGTGAAGAATAAGGTGGCAGGAAGGTCTGCCAGTGGGGACTGCCACCCAGGGACAGAAATACTGCTTAACAGAAGCAGAGCATACCAGGGAAGAAGGGGGAACAGCTGAAAAAAAAGCTTCAGGAAAGAAGAGTAGTGATCTTTAGAAAGATATCTTTAAAAAAATTTGCAATGTACTATGAACAAAACAGAGCGAATCCAATTTATGCAAATTGCATATTATTCCACTCCGTGTAGCGTATATGTTACACAGATGAAGACTCTGTGGTCTCCTCACTACACTGAAAATTTTGTCACTGGTTAGAGTGAGATCAAGGTTTTTTTTCATTAGTCCAATCTGGACTCATTTACGACTACTGTGAGACAGCAGATGCTCTTATCCCTTCACTAATCTGTATCTCTCATCTGTGAGTGTGATCAAATTAATTCTGAAGAGCACTTCGAAACTCACATATTATCCAGAGATTATGTGTGGTGGCATTCTGGACAAGTTCAGCGAATATAATGCAGAGTTGTTATCACATATATAGAAATATACTTAAAAATATCAGAGAAGAAATATACCTGAATACAATTTCCTAGTTTTAAGTTTCTAAAGACTAGCAGAAATCATGTACAAAATTTTCAAAATTAACCCCTTTAAAATATTTGATTTTTCTATGTTAATTTTCTACAATGCATTAACAATAAAATAACATTTCATAATTGTTACTGGTATTTTTTTTTAACTTGTAAGTTAACATGCAAAAAGTGAGAAAACACCTCTCTTTCTTTTTCTCTTCTCTTTTTCTCCCAAAAGTTTGGGAGATTTCTTTGCTTCTTTAAAAAATCAAAGGAAATTTTATTAGGCCATTAGATGTTCTGTATTTGTGTATGAAAAATCAGATAAATATAATATTCTAAAAAGGAAGAAACGAAACATTGAGGCCACTTTACAAAATATTCAGAAATGCAGCATGAAATATAGTTAAAGCTGTACCCCCTTACATCCAAATGCAAGAAAGCTTGTGATTTTATGCCAACAGATCTGCACAGGAAGATTGTTTCTCTTTAGTTACTTTCAAATAGAATCTATGCAGAGTAAAGTTTCATGACAATGTTCTTTCAGCTGCTCTTATTTTTTAAAAAATCAAAGGCTTCATTTTATAAGAAGTTGCAGGATATATATGTATAACCATTTCATCAGCTGTTGGTATTTCCTCCTGCCATTTAAGAAATTAACTGTAATTCAGGAATAATAAGCTGTGATTGGGGTACGTGGTGACCCTAATACAGTACAGCATGTCTGGTGTGGTTTTGGATGCCAAAGTCCGTTTGACTATGCGATTCTTTGCAGGCACGCTTAGAACTTTCTAATTTTTGAAAGGAAACAGTGCTGGTATGTGTTTTGAGTGGCTGAATTAAAATACAAGTAGTTTTCAAAATGTTGGGAAATTTGGCACATTTGGCCTTATTTTATGTCTTTTTTTAAATAGCAAACCCAATTTGGGCACGTGTAAGCAAAATACACAAATCTAAACAAAATAAACTTGTTGAGGAAAACCAGATGTATTGATGGAGAATGACTGTTTCAATGACAAAGGAAATAGAGGGTGATAATGGACGTATGGAAAGTGCTCTGGTAATCCACAAGCAAATGGAAAAGTAAGACTTTAAATTTACATTTCATTAAAATGAATCACTGTATAAAAGCACATAATTTTGAAGCGTACAAAAATACTGTTTTCCACAGTCTGGCTAGCCTTGTTTATCACAGGCATGCTGTAATATCAGCAAATGACTGTGAAATTCATGACACTTTATTCTCCTATTCTTCACATTTATTGGGGTATAACTTTCGGAAGTGAGGCCATAAATGTTTCCTTTACCTACTAAGAGACATCTCTTTGTTTTTTATCCAATAGCTATACTGCCATTAAAACAATGAAATGCCTAATATCTGCAATGTATAGATGAGCATGTGCAATAAAGTATGCACCATGAATTATAATTTACCTAATCATGCAGCAAGCTGTTTTTTAGAATAAAGTGCATGAAAGTAGAACGAAGGTAAGGATAGAGTATATGAGAGCATATGACAGATGGTTGAACTCCAAATGCAAAAAAAAAAACCAACCCCAAAAACCACCATACCTGAAAGTGCAAGGATAAAATCACATAAAAAGTATTGCTTAATAAAAAAAATTAAACATGTCACAGAAGCAACTGTATTCAGTTTACATGGATATATAGTAGTAGGATTACTTGAAAGACACCATTGTTGCTATTGATGTATTTCTGTCAAAAAATGTAATGTCACTCTTATTTTCTAGATAATTTTAATGTCCTTTGTTTTAGGAATTGCCATACTGGACCAGACCAGAAGTCTGACTAGCCCAGTATTTTTATTCTGACCTTAGGAAGAATGTTGTTCACTGTGTCTGCAGCTCTGGGGTAGGGTGGGGGGGTGCGTGGGTGGAGGAGGGGAAGTGTGAGAATTTCTGACTTGGTTAACCTAGAATAATTTACAATCGTTTTTTCATTTCTGTTCCTGTAGGTCTTAAAATGACTTTTGGTGGATTCAAAGCTTTTACCCTTAGTCCTGAAGTTTTATATATATTCCAAAATAAAGGTTATTGATACTTGTAAGAATTCAGGATGTTCATCAGATACTTACATTCTCTTTGGATCTCTGAGGTTTTGGCTTCAGCAGCTTCCAGGAACAGTGACTTCTATTTTTCTATGTGGAAGAAAAAGTATTCATGATTAACTTACCACTCTTTAATTGAATTTTCCTCCTGTCCACTTACCCCAAGAAATGGAGATCAGATGCCAACCATTTCCAGACTATCAGTGCGTATGTTTTTATTGTGTCGGATATACATGATGAGAAAGAGTAACCTTTTTCTATCACCTTTTAAAGTAAAAGTTCCAACCCTTTTGACCATTTTTCCATCCCTTTGATCATTTCTCTGATTCTCTCTCTGAGATTTAAGCTGCCTTTTCTGAACCTCTGCCAGTTCTTCAAAGCTTTTTTTTTTCGAAACACAGTGATCAGTGCAGTACACATTGTTCTGGAGGAGACGGCATTTTAGATGGGTGTATGGTCACTGCCTGACTGTAATGGCACATTGAGCAATTGATGTTTTATTCCCTCCCTTTCTTTCTTCATTGTCAGTTTGGAAGGCACAGCGTAACTTGTTCCACACCCTGTGTATGACTACCCGGCAGAAATTGAAAGGAGATACAATCACTCGTTTTTATTTTCTTGCTCCACATCAGTGTTGAATTCAATTACTGCTGTCTTTAAAGGTTTCTGACCCAGCTAGAAAAAAAACATCCTCTCCTTCGATATGTGATTTGGTTTAGGGAGAAGTGCTGGGGTGGTGGGTGGGATAAGGATTCGCACCGCTTTCCTCCGGAGTTGTGGAGCTACACCAGGAGTTGTGAGGCCAGAGGCCAGGGCAAGGCTGTTGTTCCAGCGGTGCTGAGAAGCCCTTTAGCTGCCAGTAGCTGGTTGGTTTGGCAGCCTCTAATTCACTGCCCCGTGTCAAACGCATGGTCAGATTTAGGGAAAAGAAGGATTTTCCCTTACGCCAGACTGTTTTACTCTCTAGTGGTTTATATGATCTTGTTTCGGGGATCTTTTGGGTATTTTCACCAGAAAGTTCCAATCTGTTGCAGAGTCTCAAGCCATAGGCAGTGACCTTAATTACTGCACACTTTCTCCTCTGGCATGTTCTCATTTTAAAAGCTTTTGATCTTTTATATTAAAGGCCCTGTCCTGTGATCAGATGCTGAGGCATCTTTTGTGCATAGAGGGGCGTTTTATAACGAGTGGGACTTGTGGCTTGGACACTGAAGGCCTTTCTGTCTGTGATGTGTATCTGCACCGGTTTAGCTTGGCCTTAACGGGCCACCACTTTGTGGCCTGAGTTCCTAAGTGCATGTGGAAGGGGAAGAGGGAAAAGCAGAAGGGATGGGGAGGAGATAAGAGGGGAAGAGACGTCTTGGAGACAAACCAAGCTAGACTGCAACCTTAAGATTCAGTGTTTGATGAATTAGAGGGTGAGCCTTTAGACAAGAATGCCGACTCCAAAGGCTGTGCATGGGTCTTGCTTCCAGTAGTCAGAATATGGCCTAAATTTTATCCCTCCCTGTAGCCCATGTTCTAGGCTACAGGATATCATTCTCACTGCTTTGTCCACTTACTTTAGAAACATTCTGTAGAGCTGGCTTCCAACCGTACTGTGTGATTTTTGTAGTTTCGAGACTCCTGTTCATCACTGTACTTCTTAACGGATGTTGCGAAACTAAGTCAGAGGTATGGATTTTATCAAAGGGAGCAAGCAAGTAAAATTAGGTGTTTTGGTGCTGTGAAATTAAAATCCCTCTTAGATATGGACCTAAGATCTGTCTCAAATGTAAAGGTTTTTCATAATAATGAATAGTCATAACTGGAATAAAAAAAGACCTGGAAAAAATACACACACAGATTCCAAATTTCTCTACCTCATTAAACAACAGAAATTACAGTCCAGTGAAAATGTTTATTTCAAACTTATCATAATGATTTGGAGGTTATCTAAAAATGAAGTATAAAATTTGGGTTGCTGTACTTTGAGAACTTAGTTACATATTATTTCAAGTTATTTCTTCAGTCCACTTTAATGTTTTATGTTGTAGGTGACCTTGAGAAATATATCTTTTTTGGATGTAACAATAGCATTTCAAAGATGTTTTAAGAATTTTATTTGCCCTCTGCTTATTTCTATACCTTTGGACTGAGAAGCCAAGATGCCAAACACAGTACACGCACAAGCCAGGTAATAAATTACTGTTGGAGCTTTGTTTCATTCTGAAGTACTAAGCAGGTCATGAATTCTAAAATCTAATCTTCTGTAAGCCTTAGTAATGAGACAGTGCAGGAGAGAGGCATGGCCTTTTCCCACAAGGTCCTACTTTGTTTGTTAATTAAGTCACATGAAGTGTGGAATCTGAGACAAGGCATGACATCGTCGGAGGTGCCACCTAGCCTGTCTCCATTAAAATCGATGGGAAAAGGTGCCAGGTTTGACCAACAGCTTGTGACTCACTCCCAGGGGAAATAAAATGGTTAATATGAATGTTTTAGTAATGAACCTATTAGATTGAACTAATGACATGGCAAGGACAGATGCTGGTATTAAAAATCTGAGACAATTTGAGATTCTGTTTCGGATTTGAGATAATCTATGTTTTCTCGTTATCATCCGGTACTGCTTTGACCCCAACTCGTATCGAGCTTAGCAGAAAGTAGCTGAATAACGTGAAGTTTCTTGTGGCTGTAGAGTGAGTGGTGGGCTACTGCACAGCATTAGGATGAAATCCAGCTTTTCTTGAAGTCGCAGGCAGAGAAAGGGAAAATCAAATCTTTTCCCCTTCAGTCCTCACGTAACACATACTGAATTGTACTACCAAGTCCTTGTTAGCAATGTGACTATCGATAGTTGTTATAACTACTAAGCTCAATAAAACCGTTTAAGCTGATAATATGCATGTAACTTTCTGTCACTTTAAGGTAGGTGTGGGATGCCATTTTCCGAAATGAATGTGGTAATAACAACAGTCAAATCTATGTGTGAGGCTGCCTGAATGGACTTGGACGTAGGGAAAACAGCTCTGGATTTTTCTAGAACCTCTTTCAGATTTTTCACATTTCTACTGTGAGCACAGGAAGCCCCCATGCAAACAAAATCAAGAATAAGAAGGAGAAACATAGGTGATTTATCTGAAATTAGGAGCGTCAGAGGCCGGTTTTGGCTTTCCTTGCAGGTATTCCTTGCAGCGTTTCCCTGCACTTTTTTTCTAGCACTGTCAAGTTCACAGCATTATGGGTGATAGATCATCAAACTAGGTCAGTAGTGAATCCCTACGTGTGTTAGATAGAAATAATACGGTTTATCTACTATCTCTTCAGTTATTGTAGCTGTGATTTTGAGTATCACCGTTCCTTGTAAAGTACTTGTGCGTGGTTGTCTCCGGAACACAAGTTACATTTGGCAGGACAATAAGTTGCTAATGACAAATACACATCTGTAATTTTTCCGTGGGCTTCTGCTTCCCCTGGTGCAGGGGTCCTAAGCAGAGGAACAGCTGGAACTGCTGGCTCCTACCTCGACAGTGCCCACATTTGGAACTTTTTAAAAGGTTGCTGTTATACAGAGTCAAGAGTTTCATGTCTGTCAGTAAATTATAGTCATTACAACTGTGAGTAATATAGACAGTTAAATAGTATGAGTTACTTAATTTGAAAAAATATTTTCTAAAAAACCATGCTCCTGACGTATGCTGGTTTCTTTTTTTTATATGAATTATCTATCTGTAGTTCTTTCACAAGTTGTACCTTTCAAATATAAAGTGACCATATAGCAAAAAACATTGAAGAAATAGGGAAAGCAAAAGGATTGTTCTTCACTTTTAATGATATTTAGGCTGCTACATGGAGTTTTGTTATGATTGAATATGGAAATGCAGCTTTATACTTGGAAGTAAGTTATTCATTATATTTTAAAACATAAACTGAATGGTCTACTTAAGATATTTTTTTTTCTCCTGAAAATTATTTTTTTTATTAGTTTTCAATTGTAGGAGAGTCAAAATTATTCTATCTTCCCTACAGATTTTTCCTTAAAATTTGTAACTGAATTGAAAGCATTTAATTATCATGGAGATTGCAATATTTGTTACAGCTATATTGCAGTGAACTTTTAACTTAGCAATCATCTCATCATTTTCCATGACAACTATAATGAGAACCGTTGGTTGTCCAAAGGTGAAAGAATTCATAGAGATTTTATATTTTACTTGGGAATATTAATGAAAAAATTTTTAAAAATAAAACATGCTGCTTTAACTTTCCTTTTTAACATGAAGATGAGCAGGGAGAGAAAAAGCAAGTAA
>JAVJGJ010000001.1:80161932-80181415 GCA_035590215.1 Microhierax caerulescens
GTGTCCAGAGACGGGCAGCGAAGCTGGGGAGGGGTCTGGAGCACAAGTCCTGTGAGGGGCGGCTGAGGGAACTGGGGTTCCTTAGCCTGGAGAAAATAAGGCTGAGGGTAGACCTTATTGCTCTCTAGAACTCACTGAAAGGACGTTGTAGTGAGGTGTAAGAAGAGGTTGTGTTGGTCTCTTCTCCCTAGTAAAAAGTGACAGGACAAGAGGAAATGGCCTCAGGTTGTGCCAGAGGAGATGTAGGTTGGATATTAGGAAAAATCCCTTCACTGTAAGGGTGGTGAAGCATTGGAACAGGCTGCCCAGGAGGTGGTTGAGTCACCATTCCTGGAGGTATTTTAAAAGACATGTAGATGTGGTGCTCAGGGACATGTTTTAATGGTGGTCTTGGCAATGCTAGGTTAATGGTTGGACTGGATGATCTTACAGGTCTTTACCAACCTAAACGATTCTATGACTGTATTTCATTTAGAAAATAAAGTGACTATGTCAGAAGATTTTTAGAATGACAGAGCCTAAGTCCAGCAAATCTCAGCAGCCAGTAACCAGCAAGATAACAAGGCTTTTCAGTCCAAGCAAAACTTTTGGCTTTATCTAGCTTTGTTATAATTCAGTTGTTTCCCAACCACATGCAACTCAAATCTATAGCACTAAAAATATTGTTACAGAGAACTCAAAGTAAAAAGCTTCATGAAAACATTACCTGGAAACCACCTTCATTTAACGCTCTGGCACCATAGGCAATCCTCGTTCCACCCTCCAAAGTAGGCTGTACACTAGGATGGTGCTTCCACCTCTGAAATTCCCTAAATGGATTCAAATAGGGATTTTGATAATCTAAACCAACCTTAAAAAAAAACAGAAAAGTGCAATATTAATGAAAATAAAGTATGTGATTTCAAAAGTTTGAAAATAAAACAATTTCCTATTACCACATCAAGTCTTTAAACCTGTTTTATACTAAACTAACCTTAGGATATTTCTACTTGAACCTACTGCCAAAAATATATACTATTAACAGAACAGCAGAAGCAAATCTGAGAACTTGCTGCTACAAGACTGTACTCTGCCCTATCTGAGACCTGAAGCATGGAAAACACTTAATTGCATTGTAAGCAACTTCCATCTGTCTTTGAAATAAAACAGTGAAATTAAATTAAGCAAGGTTTAACAGGCAGGATAAGCAAGAAAACTAGCAAGAAAACTTGTTTTGTGTTTCAAAACCTCTTTGCCCTAGAAAAGCTCGAAGGAGAGGCAAACAGTTATTTCTAGATTGTTATTTCTAGGTCGTTATGTTCACATGTTAACCAGTCCTTCACATCATCTAGCGGAGTCAATTATCATTTGCAATTAGGTGAACCATTGTAGTAAAGCACTGGGGAGCAACGATGAAAGCAGAAAACTGGGGAAAAAGACTTTGCCAATTGGCTGGATGCCTGGGATTCTTATCTTATACATTTGAGAATTTGCCCAAAGATAACCTCTGCATTTCCCATGTTTAATATCCTCTTTAAAGGACTTATGTTGCCAAAGTTTCTCTTTTGAGAAAGGGGTTACTTCCAGTTCCTGGAAGCTTTGAGACAAATAAAATATATCATGAATCAGCAACAAAAAACTTGATTTCTCTGGCAGCTTGCTGCTTCTAGGGCACTGCTTGTATCTATTTTCCTTGCTAGATAAAGTTAATGAACAATTTTCAAAGTAAGTGCAAGATAATCCTACTACAAGAATCAGCTCAGACTGACACAGGTGTAAAGTTCAAAGACAAAAAAGTCTTTATATGTTCACAGAAAAGCTGATTTTCTCCTATCTGGACATAATATGAACACTACTGATTACCAATCTCTGTAAGAATCAAAGCTCTCTACCCTTCTATAAACAAACAGATTTTGAATGTCTATTGTCTGTACTTACTAATTCCAGTACTGGAAATCTGCACAGGACATGTATGCACACCTGAGAAAATCTAACAAGTTTTTTTGCACTGTTTCTTACAAAACAGACAAAAATATAACTTTCACCCCCAGAAACACTCTGGAATACTTCTGAAATCTAGGAGACCAAAGTGTCACCTCAATTCCATGCGGCTGAAGGTCCAGATCGTGTGCCTGACTCTTACACCATCTGTGCGTAAAGCATATGCATGGGATAAATAATACATGCTTTATTTAGAACTGCAGGTGCTAGAAACACATCTCCTACCATCACTCCATCCATCACTGGCTGGCAGAATGACACAACACCGTGTCTCTAGTCATCCCAACGCTTCTGATAAAGAGGCAGTAAGAAGGAAGAAGCTGCCTGTCCAATTCAGAAAGGCAGTTGCTGAAGATGGCAAGGCGAATGAGGGTGAATAATGGTAAGAACAATCAAGAGCTCAGAAATGCAAGGCATGCTTCTTGTGGAACTGCAAAATGCTTCCACTTTACACCCTTCTCTCAAAGTGGAGTTGCACCCAAGGCTGGCACAAAACTGAGGAAATGGAATTGTATAAAACCTATGTGATTTAAACGTTACCTAACTTGCAAAAATTTGCAAGCAGTTTTAATTGTTTGGTTTTAGCTTTATCAAAATTGGTTTGCAAAAAAATTATTTCTAAGTTTCGTTCTTAGTAAGAAGCACTGGATTAAAGACAGATTAGCATTACAAATTAATCTTCCCTAATATGGACATAAGAACACTTTAAGGAAGTACTAAATCTGGTACATGCTGTTCTTGTGTTTTCATCTTCACATTAAAACAGAGAAAAGAAACTGCATAAAATGAAGAGCAAACAATAATAAACAAGCATAAAAAACTCAACTTCACTTACCACAAATCCAAGAGCAACTAAAGGTTCACTCTCATTTAAGTGATAAAGAAAGGATCCTCCATATGTATGTCTGTCTAAAGGCCAGCCTACAGTATGTTCTACTCTTCCTGGTTTCCATTTCTTTTCATCAATAGTCCATAACTAAAATGAAAATAACCAAAAAATTACTTTGTATTGCAAAGTAATGGTCTTTCAATAACATAACAACAAACACAGAACTGAATATAGGAGAATGCCAATTTACTGCTATGACCAACGCATAAATTCATGCAGCAAAATACCAAGTATATTTGTTCTGTATTACCATTTACGAATTTCCTAATACTTCTCTCTTTGAAATGGTGCACATCAGGAAAGCACTGACAGGCGCCAGTACTACACCCAAAATTTCCATTCAACTACAATGCTTATATTGACTTTTTTCTTTAAAATCATCATTTTTTCATATGAATCACTGCAACTTCCTCACAAATTTTTCAAGGTCAGGCTTAACAACATGCCTCAGTTGATCTAAATATTCTCCTACACATCTCTGCTCATCTGATCCACAGCAAACTCACAGAAGCATCTTCATGTCTCCACTAGTGAGTAAATTTTCTGTTTATTTCACAAAATGTATCTTCACTGTGGAATTATGTGCTAGATGCAGTCTATTGACAGGACGGCAGTCGAGCATCATTACATCAGCTCAGGCATGGAGGGTACATAGAATGGTCTGGGCTGGAAATGACCTTAAAAGATCATCCAGTTCCACTCCCCCTGCCACAGGCAGGGACACCCTCCACCAACCCAGGCTGCTCAAAGCCCCGTCCAGCCTGGCCTTCAACACTCCCAGCGATGGGGCATCCACAGCTTCCTTGGGCAACCTGTTCCAGTGCCTCACTGCCCTCACAGTGAAGAGTTTCTTCCTAATATCTACTCTAAATCTACCCTTTTTCAGCTTAAAGCCAATTACCACTTGTCCTGTCACAGCATGCCCTTGTAAAAAGTCCCTCTCCAGCTTTCTTGTAGCCCCCCCTTAGGTACTGGCAGGCTGCTATAAGGTCTCCCCAGAGCCTTCTCCAGGCTGGACAACCCCAACTCTCTCAGCCCATCTTCACAGCAGAGGTGCTCCAGCCTCTGAGCATCTTTGTGGCCTCCTCTGGGCTCGCTCCAACAGGTCCCTGTCCTTCTTACGTTGGGGGCCCCAGAGCTGAACTCAGTACTCTGGGTGGGCCTCATGAGAGCAGAGCAGAGCAGAGGGGGAGAATCACTTCCCTCGACCTGCTGGTCACGCTTCTTCTGGTGTGGCCCAGGGTACAGTTGGCTTTCTGGGCTGCAAGCGCACACTGCCCCGTAATGTTGAGCTTTTCATCCTCCAACACCCCCAAGTCCTTCTCCTCAGGGGTGCTCTCAATCCCTTCTCTGCCCAGCTTGTGTTTGTGCTTGGGATTGCCCTGACCCACATGCAGGACCTTGCACTTGGACTGGTTGAGCTTCATGAGGTTCACACAGGCCCACCCCTCAAGCCTGCCAAGGTCCCTCTGGATGGCATCCCTTCCCCCCAGCGTGCTGACCACACCACTCAGCTTGGTGTCATCGGCCAACCTGCTGAGGGTGCACCGACCCCACTGTCCCTGTTGCTGACACAGATGTTTAGCGGTACCAATAGATGTTCCCAGTACCAACCCCTGAGGAACGCCACCCAGAACGGGAGAATATTGTTTTTTAAGCTACAGACTAAGTCATGTTACATGAAACTTTTTTCTCCTGGTGCCTGTAAAGAGGGTGCCAGCAGTGATTTTATTGACAGCTGTTCTACAAGGTTTTAATTTTGACTACCTGCACAGTCATCACAAGGCCATTCATTGGAAAAGGTGGCTTTTTAATTTTTGTCATAGCTCACATCTGTTTTTGCTCGGTGATGGAAAGAATGAACTATTTTAATGGAAGATTTGTGTCAAAATATGTATTCTATGTGTAGACAGACAGATTTCTTATTTAGATCCCTGTATACACCTCTCCTCAGGAAACATCTAGCTTTGGGAACTTTCCAGCCAAAAACTTTCAAAGTTGATACAACTCTGAGAAATGTGTGTTTGATAAAAGGAAAGCCATACAAACAATATGAAAAGGACTTCTGATGTCACCAAGTCTGCAGTCACAGGCAAAAAAAAATATAATTCTGAGTAAACTTATCACTACAGGTAGGTCTTTTAGACTAACACTGAAAATCAAGAAGTGGAGTCATCCTTTCTTTCAAATTCTGCTAAGATTTTCTTCCAAATAGGTAGGACATGATTCAGTATACTTTAGTGCCAATTTAACAACCTTAGTTATGGTCTTTACTTATGAATGTTCCTTTTAGGGAAGCCTTTAGAAATGTAGTATCTCACTTGCATTACAAGTCCTGTGGGACAGAAAGCAACTTATGCATAATAAGTATCTGTTTCAGAAAGCTAACTAATTCACACTGCTTGTAAATAATAATTGTGTTATCGTGTGAAAATATGCAGTAGGAGATTAACAATTTGTAAAGGCAGTGACAAGATCCCTGAAAGAGAAATATAATTCAGTTTTATAAGCAACATTTTCAAGTGATGCTCTACTTCTACTCCTTTTAGATGAGATGGGAAACAGTAACCTCCCTGAGACATCTGGGTGTTATGATACATTAGCAGATTACAAAAATATAGTGAGGAAACAGCCCATTAATCCTCTAGATTAGTCTGTGTTGGTTAGCTTCCTCTCTGTTCCTGCATTTAGATGTGTTCATCACCATCCTAATTCTTTCTTACGTGCACTGGATGCTTTCAACGTGATGTTTGAAACTTAAGTTCAAGTAAATTTAAGTAATGCTATCTTGGTCAAAGTCCTGAGAAGCGCTTAGAATTTTAACTCAGTTTCACCGTGTTCATAATACAAATCTTAAATTCAGAAACAGGTTCGACACACTTTGACTTTAAGGAACTGGGGGCAAAGGTTTCATTCCAACCTTCTGTTAGCCTCATTTTTGTAGCATTGTAATAAATTATGTCAGTCCCTAAGTGCACCCAAAGTGTCCTTACGCAGGGTAGAGGCCAGCTGCGGTGAGCTGGTACTCTGGCATGCCTCTGCCACCAAGCCTTCATTTATATTTCATTGCCGTGAAACGTGGGTGTTGTAGTGACACCTGTGCCATCAGTGCATCATTAAGGGATCCCCTTAGCTGCTAATCCAGAGAAGTTTTATAACGTCTTTGCACATTCATTCTGTGCAGCATATCAGGGTAAAGATCAGAATGTTTTTCCAAAACAGTGCTTAAGCACTTTAAATTGGGCAACGGATATATTTTCTTTAGTCATCACCTTCTCTTCTGTCAAACAATATTATAGTTCCCTACTGTATTGTAATATTTCATAATAAACATAATACCCACAGCACAATAAATATTTAATGAGAAAAGCTCATATATGTAGCTTTTTTTGCAACATAGAAGCAACTCCCTCCAAGTCCAGCATGTTTCAGCTGGCTCCTAATCACTGAATAACCTGCCTTGTGCCTCGCAATCCCAGCAGGAGTAGCTGTGCCCTGTAACCTTCCTGCAGCAGAAATAACTTCCTCACTTGGAAATACACCTAATCATATAACGCCTAAGGATTCTTTAACGGGAAATTTAAATGTAATCATAAAAATGTGAAAAATATGGGACTTTGTAACATGTACACATGGATAGAAATTCCCGCTTACCCAAAACCTGGCAGTATTTCGTGGCGCATTCCTGCTCTGAGATGATGAGAAGGTTTCTCAAGAAACAGTTCCCTGATTGCATGGATTCCTGTACCAAACCTTCCTCACACTCTCAAGAAGTAACAAGCTATAATCTACTGGCCTCAGCAGGCTTTTGTTAGTGCTCAACATACCTTCTGCCTTCTTTTCACTCACCAACAAAAATTTTTAAACTGGCAATTAAATAAGTTGCCAGCTAGCAATACTTCCATGCAGTGACCCCCCTTGTGCTGTGGTTCACTTCTGAAATTCACAGAAAATTTATTGATCTGCAGTAGCGCATCATGAAACTTATAAAATTCAAAATAAGAATACTTTTGGTCAGATCTGAAGACATATTAGGACACCTAATGAATCTGATTTAACTACATAACTCAAAAGTTAAAACTAAAGATATTCACAGAGAATTAAAAAAAAAAAAATTTTTGGTTTGTTGTTTTTATTTATTTATGTATTCGGGGTATTTAGGATTGCCGGAATTATAAACTGGGAGTAAAGTGCTAGTAATCACTTTATTTACAATATTCCTACACTTGAATAGATTTCCTTTGATAATGTCCTTTATTAAACTACTTTCCCTTGTTGCTTTTGGTGATAATTTGAGCAGGGAGATGAAGAAGGAAGCAAAGAAAATGGAAATTAAGAAAATGAAGACAAGGAAGACTCACATATAATGCCTGGTATTGTTTTCAGGCACAGCTTTGGACTTGGCTAGACTTCAAAGTACTGATTTCTCTGTAGAAATAAATATTTGAAAATCACATTCTTGACTACACGAAGTCCCTAATGATGGTTACCCTAAATTTAAATTAAGTTTATCTGATTGAACTGGGCACTAGTTCTGAACCATTTCCCTGGCAAAGGGGACAAAATGGTCTCGTTTGTGACTACTTGTATGTTCATTTGGCACTATTGGCAATTCAGTGCCGGTCGAAGCAATCCTTGAAACTCTTCCATGTAATTCTCCAAAACTTGACTAATTTTATGACTGGGGACCTGAACAACTGCTACAGAGCAACTGTTGTCTCCCTTGTGAGTGCATGAACAAAACTATAAATGAAAAGTTGGGCTATGAAATTGCATTTTTCTCTCAAAGTAACCAGAAGTGATAAATGTTCAAATTCATATAATCATTATATATAATTTTAAATACAATAAAGCAGATGGTTCAGAACAGAAGCAGCTTCTTTTGGTTGACTTGCTAAAAGAAAAATGTCTATTGATATTAATGCAGGAAAATTTTAGCTGAAACTTGCTTCCTTTGTTTCTTTACTTCTCTCTGCAATTAGGAAATTGTTTCAAAAATTAAACTGCTGTTTTGTATGCTTTCTTGTATCCCAACCAGCTGATGTGTACTTTGAGTCTATAATTAACGAGTTCCTTTTTTGCTGGAGTCCAGATAATATTATTTTTAGAAAAGTGACTGCTATTAATACATGTTCTAGAAATACTGATTATACTTTTAGCATTTCTAAAGAGTCAATGCAGTTTGTCTATAGGTAAAACTACTTTTGAATTTTACTTGGGGAAAAAAAAATAAGATAAAATTATTTTGCTTGCATTTTATCTTGAAATCTGATTGTTCAGAGTGTTAGTATGAAAAATTAGCGTTAGGTTCAATTTTGATTTTCCTTTTTCACAGTCGTGGCATATCCACTGTGCACATCTATTTACAGGGAGGCCCAGGTTCAGATTTCTTGTGGTCTTAGAAAGAATGTCAGCTACAGTGGAACATTTTCCTATAGAAGCAAAGTAATTTTGATCTCTCAGAACGGGACGTGCAGTTGAAGACCAAGTGTTCTTACACTATAGTCTAATGGAAACTATCTCTTGTGTCCTGTTAAGCAGTTAAATACAAATACGTGACCTCATCCAAGGACTTTTGAAACCAGCAACTTCCTTGGGATTCCTCCCCTGCTGTTTGATGATGACTTGTAAATGTAAAATCCTTGTCCTAAATGTTAAAGACCAGTGGATTGATGTTTCTCACTTGCTGGGAAAAGGCCTTGAAGAAGGTCATAGGTATTGCAGATTTGGATTTTCTTTGGGTTTAATATGTGTATATTTATGGGAGGGAAAGGACAAAATTTGACATCAATTAGATGATAATCATCACACTTAGGACTTAAACTGTTTTGTGTTTATGGAATGTTATTATCACCATTTTATAGTTAAGGGAAAATGGGGTGGAGTGATTTACTGAAGGTTACTCTGAAAGTCAGTGATAGTTTTACAAAGAATCCAGGCTGTACAGCCTCTGTAGATCACGCTAAGTGAAAAGCAATGAATATGTGTGCTATTAGAAATACTATTTACAAATCTGATACCCCTCCCAGCGGAGTTTAAACTCTTCTATGAAGTACATGAAAAGAAGAGGGTAAAGAAATGAAAACCAGTCTATTTGATTTTATGTCAGTTCCCCAGATAGTCATTTAGAAAGATTGGGGCATATATAGACGTAGGAATCTCTCTTTCTTAAGAGGGCTTAATCTAGGAGAGTGCCAATATATCATAAACAACTATGTAGACAGTCTAATTTTACTTGCTTTCAGTCATCGTTTTCTTGAGAAAAGAACTAGGTTCAACAGGCCAAATGAAAGTATCATGTCTCACGGGAGAAAGTTGAGGCAACATGAAGAAAACAGTAAAAAAAAAATAAAATAGTGGATGACAGCAAGTAAATAGAAAAATAAGCAAGAATGAATGAAAATAGGAAGTTTCACTGTGTGGAAGCATGATGTGTTTTTCTTCAGACAGAATGGGACAAGAGAACTCTGCCTTATTTCTGGGAATGTCAGTGAGTTTATCTTTGCGTTTGACAGCCAAATCAATACAATTCTTTTTATTACATTACATCAACATACTCCTTGAGAAAGGATCAACACTCTGTTAGATCGCTCAGGAATGGTGTGAATGTGCAGTAATGCTCAGCCGTGTCCTCCTTCAGACCCACGGGGTCTTCCCACGGCTCTCACCCGGCAGCATCCATGAACAAGCTTTGCTCACCTAGTGCCTGCACGTGTCCCCTTTGGCCAGTTTTCATATGCATCCCTGGCTGCTGCTGGTCAGAAGGAGCCCTACCACTGTTTGGCTGTTAATCAACCGTGCCAATACAGGGTCATGGGGAGGAATAAAAAAGGATTAAAATGGATTGAAAAAATGGGTCAAAAAAAAATGGATTGAAAAGAAGTCAGACCAGGAACTTTCCTACTGCTTCTCAAAGCCCATTTGTGCTAATACACCAGATATGTCAAATGAGTCCAGGCATTCGATAGCTTGTACAAAACAAGAAGCTCAGCTACTCTGGTGCTGGCAATGAGCACTGTGAAGAGGTAGTTTAGTCATTCAAGAGTTTTTTTTTAACAAACTAACAGCAAGAGAAAGAATGCCATGGGTTCTCATGAGATCCAAGAGCTCCTCTTAGGAGTTTGTTTCTCCTCCGTTCCCACGTACGGCAATCTGGACTGCTAAGGCAAGAGAGAACAGGAGTCTTTCTATCCAGCAGGATGAGATGATGAGTCTGAGAGATCCTTGGACAGAGCACTAAATGCCTACAATAAATCTAGAAGTGTCTAGTGAGAGAAAAGGAAGGGGAATAAAACATAAAGGGTGGGTCACTTGCTGACATGCGTGATTGATGGTTGTCTTCTCTGTAGTTCCTGAAGCCACTGCACATCTACCTGGATACACTAATCCTGAGCATACCTAAAAGAAGGTGGACAAGGATATGAGCAGCTGTTTTCGATGGGACCTATCTATATGAGAATGTTTTTCTCTTCCCACCCTTCCTCCTGCCTCACCAACTCCAGCTCAGGCAGCTTTTTGTGTATTTCAGGGCTATTCCATTTTGCCTTCCTCAGCGGACCAGACTGCTGCTGACCCGTGAGTCCTTCGCAGATCTTCTGCAGAGTGGGCTGATGCAGGCCAGCGGGTATTTTTACTGGCACTGGCCTGCAGGGCTGCTCCTGACTGCGCCAGCAGCGATGACTGTGGTCGAGTAGCCAAAGGGAGTTGCTGGGCATTTCTGGAGAACGTGAATCGAAGTGCTGGGCAATAGTGCAGGATCAGGACCCTCCATGATTATGGCAGCTATGGCTGGCTGCCAGCCATTTGGGTGGCTTGAAGCCGAGGAATCGAGATGCTCAGATTGTGATACCGTATGAAATCTAATGACATTTCTTCCCAACACAGAGGTGATCACTCTTAGTGGACGTGCTGGTGCTACTGTAACAGCAGTCTGCTAAGAATACGTGAAGCTACTGTTATGGCCTGTGCCTGTGTCACAGAGATACAAAGAGACAAGGCAAGCACCAAGATGTGGGATTTCTCCAAATATTTCAGGAAAATGTAGTTCTGTTTCAGAGCTTGCTCTATATGTTGGCAGGCTGCTACAGAACGAGGTGGGGATGCTGCTGAGGCTGGCAGCAACAGCAAAGAGAAGCAACATCTAAGGGAATTTTCTCAATAATAAATGAAGTGAGCTAAAATGGAAGCTCAGGATTTGGGGATTAAATGTATTAGAATTATTGAGTTAATAACAATCTGTGTCTTTGAAAGCTGGTAGATCATCTTGCATCTATATTAAAAGGTTTGTTACATCATACTCTAAAATGTCATGCTGTGTAATTGTGAAGGGAAAGGAACTGAAAGAGAAACACTCAGAAAAGAGTATTTCTAAAAATATATTTCTGTAACTTAGGTAAAGAAAAAAGATTCTGGATATTTAATGAGGAGGAAATGGAGGGGAACCAGACTCCTAAAGTGAGAGTTAATAAGTTATACAATGGACTGATTTTCACGGCTCAGTCATAAACCTTTGAAAGCAAGGGTTTATAGGGCAAATGCTGACACTATCTTAAACACTGTAAACCATTCTGTAATGGCACCAGATTTCTGGGATTTCTTGATATTTTTTTTTACTAGCTAAGCTTTTTGAAAAGAAATAGTACAGATTTATATAAGAACTACAGATGAAGAACGGCAGCTTTTTGCTCTATTAGAATAGGTGTCACTACTAAAGATTATTGACTTTCTAGCAACATACTGTAAGTAACCATAATAAAAATCTTGACCTTCTGTGGTTTAGTTAAAACCTTCAAAGTGAATCATACTTAAAAATACTTAATACTTAAAAATACTTAAAAATACAAATCATACTTTTTTAAAATAAAAGCTGCTTACTCAGTTACTTGAAATAATTCTGCTGACTATTGATTTTTTCTCATTATGTTCACATTCCTCACATACAAGAAATGAGTGCTTGTTTGAAAAATGAAATATCTAAGTGCCACATTTCTTAGAGATGAGTGTGTGTGCTTTTAGTTAACCATAATCATTCCTAGCACCAAACTTGTAATATTACTTATCGTTGTAAATTCATAAAATTGAGTCAGATATTACATACACAAAAACATTAATTTGTTGTTGTGAAACTGATCTGATCTCCACTTCTTTGGGAAAAAAATCCTTATGTGGTAAGGATTTTTAGATATAAGACCATAAAAAACAGCTAGGGGTTATTTTTTTTTTTAATTATTTTTTATTTTCTTTTCAATGTTGCACATTTTTATCTACTGCCATGCTATTATTGAGAAGTTATTGCTTTAAAACCCTCATGGACTGTTACAGATAAACACAGTATTTGTCAGGTTTAAACTTGTCCTCATCCATAACGTTGAAGCCTTGTTAAGATTATCACTGGGAATGGTTACAGGGGCTCCAATCAGAGGAGTAACTTCTAATTCACAAGAGTCTTAAGCTTTTCCACAGGTAACGTTGGAATTTGTGTAGAAATAAAGAATCATTATCATCAGCTTTTCCTATCCTTCCACAGAAATGACTGATTATACCTAGCCTGGTATATATATAACATCTTCTTTAATAGCACGGTGTCTCCTTTTAAAGAAGGAACTAGGACCCAGTACCCACAGAAGTTAGTGTACATTGAAAACACTGAAGGTGAAAGCACTGTACATTCCTTAAAATGACCTATTTGTATTTTTTCTCCCAAACCTGATGTCATAAAACGGTGGTGGAAAAGCATATTTTAGCCTGCTTGCCTGTGGCTCCTTGACCAGTGTGATGGTTATCTGAGTTTTAGGGAACTGGAACTTCTGCTCCAATTACTGGAGGCTGTGCTATTTCAAGGACCTGGTAGCATCAATTCCAGACTGTAAGTACCGCCAGCTTTCAGAGACAAGGCTGTTGTATGGCTTCTAGGGGCATGTGTGTGCTAGGCTGAATATAAAAAATTGTGTAAGCGTATTCCTTTTCATGCTGAATATAAGGGATGCAGATTTTTTGAGCCAAGTATTCATCTGGTACAGCTTCTAGAAGATGCAAAAAGAATGTTTAATACAAATTAAGCGGTATCTTTTACAATTAGTAAGCATTGCTGGATTAAGCAGTGTTCATTAACACGATTTTAGAGCAGTGGAAAACAGGGTTTGCCGAGAGAAGATGCATTCTAACAGCTCTGGCTGTGTTTGGACCAGTGTCCTTTTTGAAACTGGTTTCTCTGGAGCTACAGAAAAGGACACCAGGGAGAACGAGTGAATTCCTGAATATGGTGTCAAAGGCTGAAGAAGATACTTCTGTGATCTTTAACTGTCTTTAAATGTCTGCTTGCATAAGAAGAGATGTCTGTATGTGTAGACGCAGAGACATGTAGACATGTGCCTTTGCACTCTTTGTCTGTGAATGTGTGAATGTTTATTCCCACAAGAATTTCCACATACGTGAAAAATGTTATTTTATTTGTTTTCCTCTCTTGAAATTTGTTTTCCAAGTGCTGCTTCCACAAATCTTGTGAAAAGACATCTAGCATGGTTGCAAAGACCCCCAGGGTGGCTGCTTGTTTTTCTGGGTTTGTTTTAATCAAAAGTGTTTGCATTCTTTTTTTTTAGTCTTTGCCCAGCTCTAAATTTAAAAAAAAGGTTAGCCTTGGTGTTAAACATCTAGTCTAGAGTCACGTTTCTATTTGCAAATCAGGTACATGAGCATGAGTTTCAAATTGAAATAGTTTTGCAACATTCCTTGTTTAAGCCACATGATATTTCAGACTAATATTGTTACCTGAGAGGAAATAAAGAGATTTGGTGGTTAATTAGGTGAAGGGCAGCTCAATTACTTTTTGATTTAGCCCTTGGAATGTCAGCTTATTCTGTAGGATATACTGAAGGTTTCCACAGTTATAGAAAGTTGGCTAGGAGGAGAAACACAAGCCCCAAACCCTCTCTGCTTTTAAGTCCTGATCCAAGACAAGTCACCCTCTAAGAAAGTAGCCATAAATTGAAGGTGAAAGCACATCCAAGTGGCTTGTAACAAAACCAATGCAGTTTAAAATGGATTCTGTAATGTATCAGTCACAACATATTTGGCCCTTGTTATTTTTATACTATTTTTATGCCCTTGTAAAAGAAGACTACTCCATTGTTTCAGAAGACTGTGTAGAGAGGTTTAATGTGTGGCGCAAATGTGGCTGTGGAAATTGTACCCCTTGAAATGGTTTTTCAAAGGCAAGTCACATCAGGCTGGCCAATCTGTCTTCACGCAGACTTAGCTTTGCTAGGAAGCAAAACCAGGTCACGTTTTGTGTTACAGGTTTAATAGGTACCGAAATATACTTCAGCATTTAGAACGGTTTTGTTCCTTATCGTGCCTGATGTCCTTTTTAAGGTAGCAGGGTGATGAAGGATGAGGGCTTTATTTTCATGTTTTCTACAAAACTGAAACGCACTTTTTTCCTGCAGCTCAGATGATAATTTTGTGTCACCACTGAGCTCTTTCTTTAGGCAGAATTCTCCCATGAGTACTTTATGTCTGGTGGTATTAAGCAAGCAGGAGCCCAACGAAAGCCACCAAAAGCTTAAATCCGTATGATGATAAAATGAGAAAGTAGATTAAGCGTTGGTTGCAGATATAAGGGAGAATAAAGTCACATACTTTAAAATGTCAAGAGTGTCACATTTGTTACGCAAAAAATGTACGTATAACTTGTTTTAGAACAGCAGCCAGCCATATCAAATGATCTTTTCAAGTTAGACTCCTGTGAGGTGTAAGTCCCTGGCACCACTGAAGTCTGGTTTTGACAGAGTACGGGATTTGAGGACTGCTTTTCTTTGGGATTTTTGGGAGGATAAAGACCTACATTAGAAATAGACTTTCTGGTCAGTATTCATTCTCTTTTTATTCTATTGTACAAATGTTTTTCCTCTTCATGGAAGCTTTAATTTGATCACATTAGTGCTCTACTGTTCGCTCACAATAGATTGAGCTAGTCACTGGTTTACAGTTTGGGGTAATTTGAACAATTATATTCTGTAAACTGTGGATGTTAGTAGAAAACCAACAGAGAAGAAATCGCTCAGATTGGGCAATGAAAAGCATAAAAACCTAGGAAATTTATACCATTTTAAATTAGTGAAGCAGGATTTTGCTTTCAAGTTTATTATACAGGGAAAAAAAGTACAATAACATATTTTGCTTATGATTAAATGGCTTTAGCAGGCTTTAGAAATATGAAGACATTTCACTTGCCTTATTACTGAAAACTGGCAGACCTACTGTTTTGAAACATATCTTTTGGATCATCATAGTCAAACTATACTGGCGTTATTAGCCAAGTTGTCAAATTAGCAGAGGGTCCTTGCTTCGTTATTATTTCTGCTTTTTTATTGTATTGATCGACTTTAAAATGTTGGAAATGAGCCAGTGCTAAGGCCTTATTTCCATTTAGTGGTATAATGAAGTAATAAACACAATTTAAACCAGATTAGAAGTTTCTTCCCCTCCTAACTAAAAGCATTTTAATATCTTTCTGAAGCTTCAATGTTTATACAAAAATAGCTATTAGCTGCATGATTGCAATTAAAAATAAATAAATAACCAAAATCAGCCCTCGTTGCTCCCAGAAGAAGCTTATCCTCAGTGCTCAGAATTTTTATGGTATTTGGCTAAGCAAAGCAAAATCATCTATTCAACTCGGTCATGAACATTAGCCTGGATTTGTCCTCTGAGCAAAACTTAAACAAATATAAATGAGGGCACTTTCTTCACTCCCTGCACCCAGCTTGATTGCTCCCCTTAACCACTTACACCTTCTGGTGTTTGCTGCACTATAATGCTCAACATCAGGTATTATGTAGTACCCAGATGAAATGTACGTTTAATAAAGAAAAATTTGAAGAGGCTTTTCTTCTTCGTTCTTAAAAGCACTAGACCAAATACTGCTCCTGGCTGTATTGTGTGAGCAACACTCGGATGATGGAGTGAACGTTTGCCTGTAGTAACTTGGCAATGTCTTTGAACAAGACCTGTTAGGGAACAGGGAAATCAACTGCAAGAAAGAAGTACGTCTTGATAGGGCTGACGATCGGTTAATAATTCTTTCTGTAGCGCTTCTCCTGAGGTTATTTTAGATTCAAGGTCTTTAAATCTAAGTTTTAAACTTTTAAGCAAGGAAACCTTGAAAATGTTTAAAATCTTCACACACAGAAGCATGGAAACCTGGAGCTTTTAAATTGCTAATGCTGTGTTTTATTTACTTGTTTTCAACAGCAAATTCTAAAGCAGTAAGTAAATCTGTAGGCCAAATCCAGTCCTTAACATAGTGCAGGAACCACGTCCCATTTTAGGGCCAGTACAAGGGTTCTTAGAAAAGAAGTGGGTTTTGAAGAAGTTTTCTTTAAGAATTCTTTAAGAATTTCTATTCACATGCTGCATTACATCATTCTTCTGAGGACTGATTTTTAAAACTTGGAAATTATATATTTAATATTTCTGTATATAACACCATATTAGGCTGATAGCTGGTACTGAGTTAAGGTGTTTGGTTGACCGAGCAGGGCACTGAACTTCTGGAAAAGCTGGTTGCCCATTCTACCGTACTTAAGCCTCTTCAGTCCACTGAAGATGTGGTCTGATGATTTATCTGTGAACTGTAAGCAACTTTAAAGTGGAATTGCCTCTTCTTCTACTCTTCTCCAGTGATAAACTTTGAAATACCTTGCCTTTCTCCTTGAGAGGAAAGGAAACTAACATTGGAACTTTCAGAACAGTTTCCTGGAACCGAAAACATTTCATTCTTGGTTCTAACTAAAAGACAAGAGGCTCGAAGGGCTTCCACACACCTTTGAAAATACGCTGGAGGTGACGTACGTGCCAAGGTATTGGATAGAAAAGCAGTGCAATGTGATCCGGAGTGGTGACTCAGGATCTAGCGTAGATCTTTCTAGCATAGCAGCTAGAAAGGCAGAAGCAGCCACGGAAGCGCTAGCACCTGTCAGCAAAGGTGACCAAGTTATACTTTCTGCATTAATGCTGTCACCCAGGAGGCAGGAGCGAAAGCAAGCAGCACTGGTGATCTGTGCAAAGCGCTGACCGCTGAGGTGGAACGGACTGTTTGCTCCCAAGTGTGCTGGTGAGCTACAGATCAGAAACAGTGCAAAGAGATGAAGCATGCATATCCCGCACCACTTACCCTGCTCAAAGCCATGTTGGCATTAATATTTTTATTTTTTTTTTAATTGATGGAACTGCAGGAAATTTGCAACTAGTGGACTTAAGTCAGCTTTGCTGTGGTTTTGTTGTTATAGGTTGTGTAAGTCACATTTCTACTACCAGTTCAGTAGCTTTCTGAACAAATCACTGCTGAGGAGAACGGGGATGCAAGGAGCAGAGGAATCCTTGCTGTTGTCTGTCACTGCTGAAAATAGGAAGGACCAGCAGCTAGCTCTGTGTGCTGGGTTAATCATGTTGATTTGTAGACAGGTAGCGCGGGGATGCATTCTGGCTACATATCACTTTCCTAAATATCGGTGTGCCATGCTTTTATTTTTTCTCTGTCATCTTTGATAAACGTAAACAAATTGTACATTAGCTACCTCTGTACCTCCAGTATAAAAGTAGTATCGGTTCTCTGATTCTACCTTCTACCAGAGACTGCCAGGGTTTTATTTACGTGTATGCATACATGGGGAGAGAGAGAGAGTGAGTGGAAGAGCACATGTTTGTCACCAGGAATTGTTCTTTTAAGAAATGTTGAACACAACTTTGGCAAGTGATTTATCACATTTGCTAGACAGTTATGCCTCTGCAGACTGTGGAATGGCTCCCAAGCTCAGGCCTCATCACGTCCCACTCTGCTCCTCAAATTGTATCTCCTTCTGTATCCTGAGCCTGTTCTGCTCACCACACACCTCAAAAAGCTTTGTGAAAAATCAAGCAGAAACTGCTTCTCTCTGTGGCTTCGTATTAGCCTCCCCGGGAGTGGCTGGCCATGGGGTCTTGAGACACACTGAAAAATAATGAATCATGATAAGCTTTTTATTCCTGATGTATCCATTTGGGGTCAGAAGCTGTAGATGATGTCCCTTATCTAATCACCCTTGTTTTGCAGCAAGGGAGCACTGAAACATGATACAACTGTGAGATGTGTTCTGTGAATTTATACACCCCAGATTTCTCTGTAACCTTCATATTTAAAGGATTTATCACTTGCATGTGAACTACATATTGCTTTGAATATCATGTAACTTTCTGAAGTGGTGGACAATAGAACTAACTGGAAAATGCAAATCTTTAGAAGCTGGTGTTTCAGGTTGGCGGGTATTTTTGTTGATTTTGGTTTTTAAATTACATATCTGAAGAAAAGGTCAGCTCACACAATGTCTTCCGTGGAGTTTGCAGATATTGTAACAACTGATGTGGAAATTTTAAGCTTGCTGAAAATACCTCCATTGAATGACAATGGCTTGCGCCCTAAACTGCAGGGCTGCTGGGTGCCTGGGTGCACCAAGAAGCAATTAGCCCAGCAGCTGGGCACCTAAGACAAGCTGGCACCCAGGGCTTCCTTTGGCTATTTCTTGCTAAGACACTGACTTGTTTGGAAATAACTGCTAAAGGGCACTCAGTCACCTGCCCTGAAATCCAGTTAATTAATGCTTGTCAGAAGAACTTTACCCGGAATGTCTAATGTCTAGTTATACTGACCTTTAAAATAATGCTTGCAGCTAAGATACCTACCTAATAACACTCTGTCTCCTGAATGCTGGCTTTCAGAAAGAGGCACAGCAGGCTTCCGATACGCTTTTTCTTTTGTCCCAGACTATCACACTTGTCCTGCCTTTATTCAAAGCTTTCCTGTAGCCATAGCGCAGCCACAGCTACGGCTGAGATCGCTTACGCTTTTCATGTTGCTTCATGTCCTCTTGCAGACATAGTCAATACCTTCTCAAAGGCCTTTCCCGTGCTTAAAATTCCATTGTCTTCCTTAACAAGTTTTTTTCTGGCTGAAGCGAATTTCTTGCTGATCACAACATTTTCATGTGTTGCATCACTTCATAGTTCTGATCTCATAAAACGGATTCACTAGAGATGCACAGAACCAGATCTACAATTTCCGATTTGCTTTTAGTGCAGACCATTTGTAAGATATAAACATGAGGTTTGGTTTTCAGAGCAGATTAGCCCAACATTTCCTCTCTACCTCTTATCAGAGAGTGCTATCCATTACATAGCCAGGTGGGGGATAAGCAGAGGGGCAGCAGCAAGCCCCCAGCAGCTCATGCATAAAAAAGCTGCCACAAAACTGGCATCATCAATAGATAAACAAAACTGGCTTTCAATATCTGCAAGTACCTGGGCATTAAACCCCCCACGAGGCAGCCTCCTGTGCCCTGAGGTTCACCCTTTGGCTCTGCGGGCTGCACTACCTGTAGAGGACTGTGTGAAAAGTTTCTTTGTAAAAAGTCTGTATCTATTTGTAAAAAGTACTGATTGGTAAAAACATATGAATTGTTAAAAAGAAAAAAATAGAAAAAAGGGGGAATTGTAGAGGAATGACGCTGGGTTAATTAGCACTGATAACGTACAGCTGTGGGCTGGCTGCAGGGGCAGGGTTGGTCCATGTAGATAAGGTGC
>JAVJGJ010000001.1:80181515-80221415 GCA_035590215.1 Microhierax caerulescens
GAGATGAGGAGAAGGCAGCAGAGGGACTGGGATGAAGAGTGTGCCAGTATGAGATGGTGAAAGACCTTGTTGCAGCTGGACAGTTTTGAGGGTGCTGGGACAACTACCCACCCGGTGAACCAGCCCGGCGGCGCGCCTGGGAGCTTGGAGGCTGTGACGGCCAGTTCTGCAGCGTTCTCCTGCTTGGGGGGGGCAACACTGGGAGCCCCATCTCCCTGAACACACCACAAAAGCTTTTGGGAACTTGGGGAGTCGAGGGGCCCCTCTTCTTGGGGAGTGGTACCCAGCACAAGGAAGTTGGCAAGAAGTCAGGCAGCGTTTTCTCAAAAACTGGAGATGAGCTGGTTTCAGCTCTGGTGAATCGGCATTTCCAGAGGAAGGCTGTTCTGTTGGGAGATTCTTCCAGCTGCTGTTGGAATGAGCAGAACAGTGAAAACAGCACACGTTGTAGGAGAGTTTGAAAAGGTCCTTGTCTGAGTACTCATTTTCCACCTTAGCATACCAAGGATCGAGAACACGTTTTCAAGAGAAGGATGAGGCTCAAGTGCTCAATTGTCTTTTGGAAAATTATCCTTTTTTCTTTGTTGTTCTAGCCTGAATGTCTGGTACTGATGCTGCACACCTAAAGTTGCCCTTTGGAAAATGCCCCCACATGTGGTTTATGCAAGTTGTACTATATTTGAAATATTTTAAACATCACTCATTTTTTTTTACCAGTAGCACTTTAAAATTCTTGAATTACAATATTTTAGGAAAAGGGGTTTATTTTATCCTTATTTATATGTATGCAATAGATTAAAATCACCACCTTCAAATACTAGTTGACTTTTCCAGAGGCATACATCTGACACTATGCATCAGAAAACGTGGGTTTTCTGCAAAGGCACTGCAGTCACCTTCCTGCACAACAAAACAAAATAGATAGAGATATAGATATTTTTAAAACACACTTTACTACTAAACAAGTAGAGTGCACTTCAAAATCCAATTAAGTTAGAAGTGTTGACATTTTACAATTTCAAAAAGAACAATAATTGTTTCTTTAAAAAATGGAGACAGAAAGCAGAAAATAGGAACATAGTTTCATCTGAAAAGAAAGAAGAAAGCGGTGTGTTTTGTTTGTGCTCTAATTTGCAAGCACTCCTCCTGGTACGCACACATAAATGGGAAAAAGGAACAGAAATAAAAACACCCATCAAAATGTGGGTTTGCCAGTTGTCTTTTACCCCACTGTCTCATGATAACATAAAGCTAAAACAAAAGTTGCTAATGCTAGAAAATACAAGGTAGAGAACAAGAACGGCCAGGCATTGCTCATACCTCCCCCGTGCCCCCTGGGCATCCTTTTTGTAATAAGGAAGGGGGTGGTTTTGTATTGTGCTGCTCATCATCACGCTTCCTTGACTAGTTAATCCAAAAATAAGAGGAAGTCAGCAAGAAAAGAACTCAAAATCAAATATTCAAATGGCAAATGAGGTGATTGTTTTCCCTACTGCATGTCAGAGTTCGCACTCATCTCTGCCTCTTTCTGTACTCAGTTA
Source organism: Microhierax caerulescens (assembly GCA_035590215.1). Lineage (NCBI taxonomy): Eukaryota > Metazoa > Chordata > Aves > Falconiformes > Falconidae > Microhierax > Microhierax caerulescens. The sequence goes on from JAVJGJ010000001.1 coordinate 80,183,057, forward strand.
TTGATATCAAATTAATGAAATAAGATACAAGAAGTGATTATCTGCCATTTTGTATTGGGCATCCTCTGTTCAAAAGCAATAAATGATCTGAAGGCTTTTACAGAGATATAAATTCATATTAACCCTTATTAAATTGTTCTAGATCCTAAACCATAATTTTCATTTTAATTAAAGTTAAAAATGTTGAAGCATGAATTTCAGTTGAAATATTTAAGTAGTTACATGAACTGCGGTTGCTGTGCACGGGATCACGCCAGATGCTGGATAAATACATTGCCTTGTACAGACAGCCCTTCGGTGGCACGACACAAATCCTGCTGTAGTTGATGGGGGTCTTCTCGCTGACTCCAAGTGTTCTGAGTCAAGCCTTTTGTTATTGTGCTTTTTGCTGGTTATTTTTATAACTGTGCTGTACTGCATCCTAAGAAGCACTTGCAGAGTACTCCCAGGCAGGGAGGAGAAGCAGGTATGAGGTAGGTACTTGCAGGTGCTTGCTCCAGGTGCCAAGGTGCATGATTCTTCCTCAATTGCATGACAAAATACTGCAAAAAAAAAAACCAAAACAAACAAAAAAACACCTGTCAGTATTTTGTTCTTTTCTTATTGCACAATGTTTGAGCTCTCTGCCATTGCTCTCAATAGTTAAAAAATAAAACAAGTAACTGAAGAGTTGCATTTTGAGCTGCAGTATATCATGTTTCTGGAAAAGAGAGAGCAAAGTGGCGCCGAAGCTGAATAGTTAGAAGCCTTAAAGTCTCAAATGTAGGTTATTCGGAAATGGAAGGTAGGAGCAAAAGGAAGATAAACTTTGCAAATTCCTCGAGACAGATTTAGAAAATAATTCAAGGGCAGTTCATTATGAAATCCCTCAAACAAACTAATATTTTTCTAATAATTTTTAACGTACCTACTCACAGAAGCACATTTACCAATATCTGTATAAAGCATGATTTTGTAGCCAGTATGGTAGCACCAATGTGTGACTGTAGCACAAAAATCATACGACTGGGATTACTTTTAGTGCTATGTATGCTACTACATTTTCATTCTTAAAATGTTGGGGTTTTTTTTATTTTAATAAAAGAAGATGGAGCTTGTAAAGGAACTGTAGTATGATTTCATCTGGATCATAATTTCGTCAGAAGAAAACAGCCACTTGTGTCTCATATGACAGAAGCTGCAAAAGGAATGAGCCTGGAATGGGCTAGTCATAAATGCAGAGATGTGTCCATCTGGTGGAATGCTCTTTAGGGAATGACAATGTGTACAGATGGGTTTTATCATGAATCTTTTCCATTCATTTTTATGGTTATTTTTTTTTTTTTCCTAGAGGTAGAGCTGCAGGAATGAGTACCTACTATCAGCATTTCATTTAGTAGCTCAGAGGCCTTAACATTGTAAACAGCTCTACTTGGTGCTTATAACAAATAGGGTTTAAAAAAATGTATTTCCTGATGATGGTTTATAAATAGTAAATTACTGCTCAGTAGACAAATGTGCAATATACTGGCACTGTTTTTCATCCTTGACTCTGTATAAGCTGTCACAAGTTTCTGTGTTTGACACAATTTGTTAGTCTTTAGGAGGAAGATTTGTCTCATCTGAAACTCAAATTCATAGATATTTTAAGGTATTGGTCTTGGCACGTAAAAACAGCAGTCTTGATGCTAACTTAGGAAAAAAATAATCTAAATGTGGGCCCTCTACAAGAATTCACGTGCTGTATTTCTTCACATCAAGGTCTTTATGTGTGTGAGTGTGTGTGTGTGTGTGCACACCTATGTGTGCATTTTTCTTGAGTGAGCAGTAGGTGTGAGAAACTTTACAGTTTGGAAAAGATAAAACGTCCAAGGTGAGGTCCCTGCGGAGTCATCACCTTTTCTAGGTGTAGCTTTTCTGACTACTCTGATAATATTTTGGTTATTCAGAAATGTTTGGCAAGTATCTTTTGAATAGACGTGCTGGTGAAAAAGATGGGTTCCTAACTGTCAAGGTTTCTGAAACAGTAATATTTTATGGTAACGTTGTACATGTTGTAGTGGTACAACATTCACAGACCTACGATTGATTCGTATTAAGCTCAACACCTTTGTCCATTACAAATAACAATCTTTTGATTTTAAACACATCTGTATAGACGTTTGTATAATCCTAATACTTGAAATAGGAAACTCAGAGATACAGAAATACATTGGGAAGTGAGATATGGATAACAATCATAGGAATATGAATCATGAACAATTTGAATTTTACTTATTTTCTAGGGACAATAAAATAATTTTGTCTTTAGAAGCTGGATAGTTTAAAGAAAAGAAAAAAAAAGAATATTTTCTGAGCTAGATGCTTACCTCTACAGTAGGTATCTGTTAACGATGAAAGACAATAAGCCATATCTAGCCCGGATGGAAGTGAAATTATCCTTGAAAGATTACTGAATTCTACGTGTTTCTATACCAGTTGAGTTTGATCTTACATAATCCAAACCTACGAAAGAAACTTAGGGTAGAGTCCTGAATCATTTATATCGTTCAAATGTTTAACTGTTGAAATATCGTTTCAAATACAGCACTTTATAAACTTTCAGTGTAATTATATTTATTTATAAAATGTATTAGGCCATTGATTTTGGTAGCCTCTCTCTGAAGAGTTAAGACAGGGTTTTGTTAGAGGGCAACTCTATATTTGTTTCTCGAATAAATAAATAAATAACTGTCTCTCAATTTCTGCTTAGAAAAATAACTTACTCCATAACAGCAAGAAACCCTTTGAAAAGCTCATGGGAACACTGTAATTTGCAGGAACAGGATCAGAAAAACACTTATTCAAGGTGACAAAGAGGTACTGCTGTGACCAAGAGGAATGAATTAGCTTCTAAAAGTGACTTGTTTCCAGAGAGCTACAGAAACAACATTATCAAAAGCCGCAACAAGATTTTGAAACATTGCATTGCATGTGTGACAAAATCTTCTTGCATCAACTATTAATGACACTCCATCCGAGCTTGTTTGAGCTTCATCTCATGCTTTCTGAATTTTCTAAACATGTATTATCTCTAAGATAAGGTTGCAAGTGAAGATTTCTGTAAGAGATAAAAGAATAACAATTTAAGTGAAAAATAATGTTCCTGTGATAGCCACTGTCTGCAGAATGAATCAATGTATTTTATTACAGGTTCCCAAAATCACAAGAGAAAACTGAATAGCACCTTTCTCACTAAAGCCAACAAGAAACCACTTATCCTTTCCCAGTTACATCATGGCTGGCATACTTACAAGAATCACAAGCAGCTCACAGATCAAGTCTAGCAGATTCCTGTGTAGGCAATTCTGAAAAAATACGTTAATTACTACATATTTTTTTTTTTTAGAAAAAGTCCAGGTGAATTTGTGGTTAGGTATAAAACTCTTAGACCGAATTTCAATAGATTTGATGTAACTGAAAATTATTTAATACATTTAGAAATTACACATTTTAAATTCTGAGAACTGTAACGTCTGCTTTAAGTGATACTTTTCTTGGTCCCATCAGCATTTTACCTAAAGGTCTTTTGCAAGAAGTTTTAAGTTATGACAAAAAAAACTTCAGTGCAGTCCTTTGTAAAACCTTTTCTATGAGACTATGACAGGGATGGAAAACCAAAATTAGCTTCTTAGAGTGTGAAAGCTGTCATGTAATTTTGAATCCAGACAGAATCACTGGCCCAAGCCCTAACCCCACGTACAGTTTTGGTTTCAATGTTATAGTAGACTTAGGGATACTTCTCACCATGAAGATCATGCTCTGGGGCCAGAGTGGTTTTGCACTTTGAGGTATGAAAAAGATAAAAGGAAATGTTCAGATGTCTCTGTGTGGGGGCTGAGGAGTGCAAGTCATGCTACGTTATCGGTCGCCTTCCATGTTGTGCATTTTTACAAGTATGGTAGAGAAAGTAACTTGTCTTAGACTAAATTCCTAATATTTTCATTTAATGTCCATGGAATATAGGTAGCCCAGAGAAAGACTATTAAGGTTTAAACATGACAATCCTGCTTTCTATGTTAAAGAAATATGAATTTTAGTTTTCAGGGAAAGCATGTTTTCAGCAGAAATTTGTCCTTCTGGGCCAAGCACTGTCGTAATTATGAAGAATAGTTCCATTACATCGAATAATTCGTCATCAGGTATTTCAGAGCTGTGAAAAAATGCAAGAACTCTTGAACTGGATCAAAACAATGGTGTCTAATATAATTTATTTGCAACCATTCCATCTCTGAAGGTTTCAGAATTGAAACTGTGCTCTCAATTTGTCTATTATTCAAGCATTGCTGAGAACATTCATTAGAAGTGAAAAGTGGGCAAAGACTTTAACGACCTCTTTCTATTGCTTTATGAGCTATGCAAGTCAGTTAGCTATGTAGCATACGTAGAGCAAAATTCTTATAGCACGTATAGCACTAAATTATTCTTCTGTACCAATAATAGCAAGCAAGAAGAGATGTGGCAGTTCCACAGGCATCTTACCTCCACGACTACTCTTGGAAATGTCCAGGTTTTCCTCGTTAAGGGTTATGGCTTTGAATTTTCTTCTGAGAGACAAGTGGAATACGAGCACAGAAACTTACAGGTGGCAAAAGGAGAATATCGGATCATGGTTTTGAAGGTGAAACCAGTATCTAAACCCCAAAGGCTTGCAACTCCTTGAGTGCGACCATCCAGCCAATTTCTTATCCACCGGGGGGTCGACCCATCAGATCCATGTCTCTCCAGTTTAGAGACGGGGATGTCTCACTGCGTGGGACAGTGTCAACTGCTTTGCACAAGTCCAGGTAGGTGACGTTGGTTGCTCTTCCCTCATCTGTTGGTGCTGTAATGACATGGTAGAAGGCCACCAGATTTCTCAGGCACCATTTGCCCTTACTGAAGCCATGTTGGTTGTCACCAATCACCTCCTTATTTTCCATTTGCCTTAGCATCGTTTCCAGGAGGTCTGCTCCATGATTTTGCCAAGCACCAAGGTGAGACTCAGCATCCTGTAGTTCTCCACGTATTCCTTGTTTCCCTTTTTAAAAATGGGAGGTTTGTTTCCCCTTTTCCAGTTAGTGGGAACTTCACCAGACTGCCACGACCTCTCAAATGGGATAGATGATGCGTTTTCCAAAGAGGATGGATGCAACAGCCACACAATCTATGACTGATGCAGTGCTGCTGGTCTGGTCCCACCTACTGGGTGTGACTGGAGGGGCTGTATGATACCAGAGAGCTGCATTGCAATGTCCCCCCAGTCTGAAGGGATTCAGCAACCACTCAGCATGGAGCAATAACAGCATTAACCTTTCTGGAAAACGAGAAGAAAAGTAGACCTTCACTCTAAAGAAAAGCCTCCAAGCTGCCTTCAAAGTGGGCAGGGGCACGGTGCTTTAAGGCAGGGTAGGAAGTTAGATACATGCATGGCTTTGTAAATCCTCATTGGCTTGCTCCAGGCTGCTTTCTCCTGGCAGCTAGGCCATTAGGATTATCCCCAGCAGGTGCCTAATTTCTTTCCATGCTGCCTGTAGGAAGCCCAGTAGGGCTTTGCATGGTCTGGGTTAAGAGCAACTAGTGAACTCTTGGTTTCATGGCCGTGAGCAATGCTTCAGAAGTACAGTTCTGCCTAAGGTAAGAGAGGTTTTTTTGAAGAGGGAATCTGAAGAGGGTGGTGAAAGAAATGCAAAGCAACCATTTGAATTACGTGTGATGCTGCTCATGTCTTTCAAAAACTTGTAGAGAACGCCAGTGCTGAGGTTATCAGTCTGCTGCTTCCACCCACTGAGAGCGTACAGGTACCAGTGACAGCAAGAGAAGTAGATAGTGCAATTTCTCTAAGGTTAGCACTTCTGGAAAACAAAACAAACAAAAAAAAGAAAAAAGAAAGAAAATAGTTTTACAAGATTGCTAATGTCTCATGCTTTGCATGCTGTGCAACTGGACAAGTGTTTTGTGAAGAACCCCTGAGGAATGTCTGCGTTGATGTAAACAGGAAGGATTTTTCATTTCACAAATCACTAGATTGTCAGTGTTGGTTTTTTTCCTGTCTTGGCCACCCTTCATTTCTCTGAGAAATATATCAGGGGCAGAATTACTTGTGCGAGTTTTGAGGAAATTATACTGGCCTGCTAAATTTTTATATATGTATGTGACCATTTCAAAGTTCATTTCAGTTTGGCATTCTTTTATTCCCTCCCAAAAATCTCACTGAAGCCACTGTGTCAGCCTGCTGTTCACAACTTGGTATACTTCCATTTAACTTTCAGGATAATCCTTTTGTAAACATTTGCATAGGCTGTTTGTACTACCAACTAAACACAATTCATCCACTCCTTTAAAATGAGGTATTATTCCTGAATACATTGTATACAGTGAATATTCAACTTAACTTGGACTTTATTCACTTTGGTGTAGTAGAATTTTGCTTCTGACTACTACCAGCTGTCACCACTTTGTGGGTGGTCATTCAGTGCACACAGTGTGGGCAGAAAATATCACCTTTGCAGAAGATATTTTTGACCTTGTGAATTTCTAAAATTTCATTCCATTAATTTGAAAGCTCAGATTTAGCATAGTGAACATCAGGCAATCAGTAGTACTTAATCTACTAACTCAGCAAAACACCAAATTAATTCAAATTTGAAAAGGACTCTCCATCTGTAGCAAAAGCATGTTCTCAATTACATTTTGAATTAAATAAGAGATAGGAATATTTTTGAAAGCTTGAAATTTATGGTTTCATTAGACTGAAAAATTAAACCTAAAAATGTGTAAAAATCCACATTAATCATTTAGTTTTAGCACATAAATGCAAATGGCTTGGAACTGAGCTTCATTTCAGACTGTAAGTAGTAATTACCTAGTGACACCTCATGAGCTTCTTTAGAACCCTGCTTTTAATAAAAGTGGGGAACACTAGGGAACTGCACAAATAAGAGGATTATGGTATTTAATCAGCACAAAGTGGTAATGATAAAGCTTCATTAGATAGCATTTCTAAATATGAAATCGAGGAAGATGATCTTGAATCTAAGTGGGTTAAATGTTCATTTTAAATTATGTTATTCAGTGAATTCTCTTCTGTTCATGAATGGGTTGATTTGTATGCTTGAATTAGTTTGGTGCTTAAAACAACCATATTCAACAGTTAGTAGATGGAAAATTCTTTCTTCAAAACTGTTGTTCTTATACACTGCCAGTCTACAATTGGCTTTAGTATTCATAGAATCATAACATTATTTAGGTTGGAAAAGACCTTTAAGATTATTAAGTCTAACTGTTAAGCCAGGACGACCAAGTCCACCACTAAACCATGTCCCTAAGCACGGCATCTCCTTCATTAGTATTTCAGTATTTGTTACCCACCATTTGTGATATTCAATGATTGCTTTTATCAAAAAATTGTTTCTGGTCCCTGGCTGGCCTACGTATTGTCCACAAGATAAAAGTTCATATACAACCATATTTACATGAGAATTTATATTATGGTGGAAGCAAGTAATAATAGAGAAGTCTCATCTTGACAGGTACTTTACATTGGTTTGAATTAGTATTTAAAAAATATAAGGGAATTTTCTTTCTGAAGCACATGACAGAGGATTTTAGGGTGTATACACACTATGTGTAGATATGAAGACAATAGAATCATATATTTTTAAAATGATAATGAAACAAGAAAGACCTAATTCTCACTCTGCAAAGCAGATTTTGGATAGGAGGAATACAATCTCTCTTCTGTTATCCAAGCTTACATGTGTAATTCCAGTAAGTCAAATGATTCTTCTATGCTTCCTTTTCTATTTCACACTAGTGAACTCACATTCTCTATTTTTGCTGATGTTTTATATGCAGTCACTCCTAAATATGTTACAAATACCCTAGACTCTGTGTGAAGGAAATTCTGATGATGGTTTTGTGAATTTGGCCGTATCAGACACAGCATTCTGGACATCACGATCTACTGTGAAGTTCTATTTAACAAAGTTCTGTTAAGGCAGAAAAAATGGACATCTACTATTCCTAAAAAAGCATCAAGGACTTAACTTTTTGGTTTTGTTTTTTGTTTTATGCTCTCATCATGTTCTCCTATGTTGTATTTTCATTTATAATGTAAAATTTAATCGTCTCATTCCATTGCTTTGACTGTTGGCTGTATGCCATCCTGTGATATCCTTACCTCTGCAGCTTTATCATCTGTGAGTTTATAAGTGAGTCAAGTATTACCTTTCTAGACTCCCATCTGTTCACACACAGATCAAATTTTCAGTTTTTACCTAGTCATGCAAAATTTATACTTGTACAAATTGGAAGGTTCACTAAAAAAGGTGCTTAAACAGTTTGGGTAACTATGCCTAACTACAAAAATGGCCTACACAAGGTGCACTTCAGAAGGTGTAAGTAATTTTTGCACATCTGCAATTGCATTTTGATTCACTCTAAATGTCCAATTGCATGTCTTTATCCTACTGATCTCTGCTTGAGATGGATATGTAAGGGCTAGGTCAGAAGAAAATTATTTCGGTGTGATGTCTTTCAAGCACAGATTTACAATTGAAGATGTCCATGCAATAAGGAAAGTCAAAGATGAGTCTTGGAGAACACTTTTTCTGGTTGGCCAGCTAGAATTTTGTATGATTTCATATATTTTCTCATTAAAAGCCAGAATTTTGAGTCATTCTGTTGTTGTATCAGTATGTAATCTAGATGTTCACAGCAATGATATGATTGTGACTAATTATCTTTAAAGTTCTGCATTGATTCCTCTTTGCACCATGATTTTTACAATTTTTGGTATTCTGAAATTTCCATTTTTTGTGTTATGTAGTATAACAGTTCTTTTACTGTGTTGATCTTAATCAATGCATTCAATTTAAATTTTAGTACTTTACCCAATGGTCATTACTCCATGGTGTTATAGCCTTAACAAAGCATTAGTGCTGCTGTTTTTCTCATTTAATTTTCCTAAAGGCGTTTTAGAACCTGTGTATTTTTTTTATCACTGTTGTTGCTTCATTGCAATAATAATAAAAAAAAAGATATTTTACCCTTCTATAATTTTTCTAACGTGCTCTGTAGGTTCTTTTAAACCTGTTTTTCCCAGTAATGTTCTAATCCCTTTCTGTCCTATTGTGTGTAATTCACAAATTTCTCAGAATGACGTTTCTGTAGCATTCAAATTCTTCATACCTAGACCTGAAGAAGAGTCATATTAAGGTCAAACACGCTTAGCTCCGTGTGGTCTCATTGACAAATGACCTCAGAGAATAAGATACTTTAAAATAATCCATTAAGAAAAAAAAGTTATAAAATGGTTTGGGTTGGAAGAGACCTTTAAAGGCCATCTAGTCCAAACCCCCCGCAATGAGCTGGGACATCTTCAGCTGGATCAGGTCGCTCAGAGCCCTGCCCAGCCTGACCTGGGATGTTTCCAGGGATGGAGGATCTACGGTGTCTCTGGGCATCCTGTTCCAGTGTTTCACCACCCTCCTTGTAAAAAATGTCTTCCGTACATCTACTCTGCTTGTACTTTCTTTTAGATTAAAACCATGACCCCTTGTCCCATTGCAGCAGGCCTTGCTAAAAAGTTTGTCTGTCTTTTGCAGAAGGCCACTTTAGGCACTGAAAATGCTGCAATGAGGTCTTTCTGGAGCTTTCTCTTCTCCAGGCTGAACAACCCCAACCCTCAGCCTTTCCTCACAGGAGAGGTGTTCCGTCCCTCTGACCATTTGTGTGGCCTCCTCTGCCCCCCCTCCAACAGGAGCAAGTCTTTCCTGTGCTGAGGACCCCAGAGCTGGACACTGCTCCCGGTGGGGTCTCACCAGAGCAGAGGGGCAGAATCACCTCCCTCCACCTGCTGACCACACTTCTTTTGGTGCAGCCCAGGACACAGTTGGCTTTCTGAACCGCGAGATCAGACCTGCTGGAACAGGTAGAGTGCATACACATAATTTTTCTAACATTTCAATATTTCATAATTTTTCTAAGTTCAGGCTATATTTCATGTTGGTCTCAAATTACTTTTGATCGCCTTGAAGCCTTATCTGATTTAATAAAATGTTTACAACAAGTAGCTCTATACACTGAGAGGAAGTTGAATAGTCTCATTCTGGCACAAAGTTATTTCCATGTCTTTATCTTCTTTGACATTACTGGGTCTATAGGTGAGTCCAAGCTTATTTATTGCAGCAAACATATGTAGGACTATCCCTAAAATGTGAACCTCTCCGTCATAAGAATTTTTGCTATCTAAGGAGGACTCCCTTCAGGCTGTTGGAACAAATACAGCTGTTTCATTTTCCAGCCATCTGTCTAGACTAAAATACAAAAATAATATACAACCAACAGCATCTTTGACATTTAGTACTAGAGTTGTTAATGATAGAGGGTCAAATTCAATAAAAAATAGAACTTGAAGCCTTTCACTCTGGTTATAAATGACTGTTTTGAGTCAAACCCTTTACTATTGACACTCAGGTCATAAAATTATTAATATTAATGTTTTGGAAATGATTGGTCTTTTCACGTTTGAAATGTGCATATTGAGAAAGTGTATATACAGCTCTCAGGACTGACCCTTGAGCAGTGTAAACCCAGAAAAGCTAAGTTCATTTAATAATTTATCCCCAGCAAATAAATAATTAAAAATGGAAGATAAATAACTCCAGCACTCCAGTGGCACGGTTAGGTGTTATAATATCGAATAAAAGTAGACATACTGAAAAACTACCCAATATTTACATATTTATTATAGATAATGAACAGATCTAATCCTTTAAAATCTCTAGATGCAGCCAACAGTTATTCTCAGACTCGCGGTCTTTCTGAGTCCACAGTCCGATGCGTTGCTCCAGATGCAGACCATCTGGTTACAAAAGCTAGTACATAGCTTCTCCCAGGATGTCACCACCTCTGAGGGTTATCACCACTTCTATTTGCCACTCTAAGAGTACACTCAGCCCCCCTTACTGCTGACTTGCTTTGGTAAAATTATCTGGGTTAGAAAACACCCCTACTGTTAACTCAGGTTTATGTGGAGTACTGATACCTGGGTTAAGCTGATGGATATGAGGGGATGTTAATGGGAAGGGAAAGGTGATGAGGAGCGGAGAACAACAATGACCTAACGCAGCTCAGCCACAGCCAAGAAGAGCATGTCAGACCGTTGTTTTATATGATCCCATATGATAATCTTATACCCTACTCTTCCCTCTATTTGAGCACAGTACTTTGAGCACAGCTGGACCATGAGGTGCCTGGTTAATAAAAAACCATGTGAATAAATTACTTCCATAAGCTTTAATAGAATAAAGCTTATGGAAGTAATTACTTCCATAAGCTTTATTCTATTCTAACGTACTATTGCTTCATTTGAAGTTTGGTGGTCAAGAAAAAGACCTAAAAAAAAAAATAAAATATATATTATATATATTCAGAAGCATGTGATCATTTTGGATGGCCAGCATATCCGATCAAAGTGATATAGCTATTCTGGATTACTCTTGAGGAACACCAAGGAGATAGAGAAGTTATATGTAAATTCAATGCTTGCAATTAATGACAGTTTATAGATGATTTTAGACATGAATTGAAATTAGTTCTCTTGTGCCAGAGAAGTAATATAAATTTGTTGAAGCTCTGGGCTAGGAATATTATTCAATAGGAGATGTAGCAAAGGGCAGAGTTTTATGTCTTTTTAACAATAAATATCCAAAGTTAAGAAACTGGGAGCAAATTTATACTGTTTTTATGGTGTGAATCTGATTTTTTTTTTTTAAGCTCATTTAACTCTACCAGTGCAACTGATGGTACAAGGGTGTTGCTCAGATTGCAGTGATATAAACACTCAAGATAGAGTTTCACATTAGTACTGATGAAGTCAAAGGGTAGTAAAAGTGTAAATCAGAGAAGATATAAACCTTTTACCCTTTTGAACTACCAACTTGGCTTAAAAGAATTTTACTAACTTTGGAAAGATTTAATTTTATATTTCCAAACAGTTAAAATTATATCCAGTTCAACATCACCAGTTTCATTGCAATTATTACAGAAATTAATTCTGCACATTTTTTGTTTTTATTCCACTACCTGTGGCAAATGAATTCTAACAAACATCTGCACAAAGACTTTAAGCTGTACCTTAAGGTGAAAATTCTTGTGATTAATTGTTTCTAGAACCACACAGCATAATAAATATGTAAATACTGGGTAGTTTTTCAGTATGTCTCCTTTTATTCGATATTAAAAAAATAGTAAAGTAAATTAAAGATCAGTTTAAACATGCATTAATAGAAAACAAACAAGTTGTAATGCTCTCATTTGAAAAAAAGCAGTGCAATTAAAAACAGGCAGCTGTTGTGGAAACCTTGAAGTTTAATAAGTAAAGCTATAAATCTGGATTTATAGTGAGAGAATGCAATTTCTTGAAATGGATCGAGCCTGAATTAAACCTGCTCCAGAAATGCATTTTGTAAGTTCTTCATCTATCTATGTATGATCTGCAAAATGTTGCTTAAATGGTAGCCAGGGATATATTTGTACTGCCCATGAGAAAACAGAAACAAAGTTAAAGCTAAAGAGAGTGTAAAGCACATTGTACATTCCGGCCATCAATTCTTCCTCACAATATCTCTACAAAGTCCCTTTTTACTGCAGTTATTTTTTTTTTTACACTAGCATTGGACATTTCATGATATCTCTGGGGTCTTTGAACTTCATGGGATCATATATCTAGGAGCAGCTTTGTACCACAGACTAGTAAAAAATAGGGAACAGCATTATTTCAGAGATGATCTTCAGAGAGAGAATGTACATGAAGGTATAGAGAAGTATGTGTGTGGGGGAAAGCATTCAGCTTATCAGTACAGATTTACGTTGGCAACTACTGCTCTTGATAAGAGGGTTGAGTAGCAAGTAAACTGTTAAGTAAGGTGATTGCAATGGTGAATACATTAATAATTTATACGCACAAATTATATAAGGACAAATCCTAGGGACAGGTCATCAACATCTGACCATGCCCCGCAGCAAATGTTTGTCAATGGAACAACCTGGGACCGTCTTGGGCCATAACCTCTTCATGAAGCATAACTCCTGACAGATTTCTTTTTTTTACCTGCTGATGCTTTTAGCCTCCTGTTGCATGAAAGTGTAGCTTCAGGTATGAAGCCTTCAACACCTCCCTGTTCTTCCACCTTGCTGGAATGAGAAAGGCATTCGGTTATGTCGCGGAGATTTGCTTTTATGTACTCTGGAAACGGTGGCAACCAGCAGAGAAGACTGAGGTAGTACCTGTACCATTTCCAGTTACTAGTGGTTTCATGCAAGGTAAGCTGTTACTCAAAAGGTGAACTTAGGCAAGTAAGAAAATACCCATTCTATTGGAAATTATTGTTTAAATCAAAAGCAAACCGCATGTCATTTTCAGTGTCAGCTGCCTGTGTCCAAACCTGATTGAACGAGGTTACTTTGGGGTTTATTTCAATGCCACCATCCGTGTGTTATCACCATGGTGCTACAGACAGAAACACGAGGCAGATAGGTGTTGGGGTTTTCAGGGCTATTAGCATTTCAGGAACTGAGAAAGCACAGAAAATAACTCCAAATATATAAAAAATTAGAAAAGTATAAAATTTAGGAAATTATTGAAACAAACAAGCAACAGAAATAAAAGGCAGAGACCAAGTATTGAGCAACACAGTCAATTTCCTAGCCCATTTTCATAGCCTGTTAACGCCTGTAAATCCACGGTACGGGAGACAGACACACACACATTTTAACATTTAGTTACACTTGGTTAAAACTGTTGTATTGCACAAAATGCATAAACCCAGAAATGTTTCTGATTTCATCCTCATCATTTGAGTGGTAAAATGAGAAGCATGGAAAGATGCTGTGTAACTACTAAATGCTTTTAGGAAATTGCAGCATTCTGATTATATATAGTAAAAGGAGACTGTGGATTTCTTAAATAAAGACCTGAGACTTCATTGAGAAATAATTGTCAGATCCATGGATGAGGGGAACATGTGAGTGAAAGCATATGTGCACATATATGTAAGAAAGACAAATAGCTCGGTGTGTTTCATTTCTGTATGAAACCAACACTCAAATCACGCTTTGTGTGAGCCTGGGCTGTGAGTTCTGAGATTCTCACAGCACCTTGCAGTGGGTGAGCCCTGTCTAACGGCCAGACTCATGCCTGGCTGCTTGCTTACTCCCCCTCCGCAGCAGGACAGGGGAGAAAGGAAGAACAGGAAGGAAAAAGCTCATAAATCAGGATAAAGGCAGGGAAGACTACTTACCAGTTACTGTCACAAGCAAAACATAATCAACTTGGAAAATCAACCTCATCTATAGCCAATTAAAATAAACACGTAGTTACTAATTTGGGTAGTGGGAAACAAAAAGACAGACATTAAAACAACGTCTTCACCCTCTGCCCCCACCCCCCCTTTTCCCATGCTCAACATCATTCTCTCATTCCTGAAGGAATTTCTTGTACCCTGTCCCAAGTGGTGCAGAGGACAGGGGGGTTACTCGTGTCTCTCTACTGCTCCTTCTTCCTCACACGTCAGTGCTCCAGCAGGAGCCCTCCACACGCTGCAGGGTATATCTGCTCTGCCACGGAGAACCTCCTCTTCCTCTGACCTTGGTCTTCCCTCGGCTGTTTCTTGCTCTTTTTGTTCCCTCCTCCCCTGTGCCTGGCATTTTATGCCTTTTTAGAAATATGTTTTCATGGAGGTGCCATCAGCTTGGGTGATGTGCTCTGCTCTGTCCTGTGGTGGGTCCGTTGTAGCTGGTTATACCTGACTGTGTCTGGCATGGGGCAGCCCCTGGCCTCCTTCCACAGAGACCATCTCTGCAGCCCCCCCAGCTACCATCTTGCCTTCTGCACCCAAGACACACATGGGAAGTTGTTATGAAAGAACACTGAAAATGTTTGTCTTCAGCCTAAGTTAGAGATGGAAAATTTTGTAAAATATTGATCATATGGGAAATCCAGCTGCTTCCCAATTTTTTTTTTCTCTCTGGTATACATCAGAGAAGACCACTTGCTCTGCATTGAATGTGAAAGCTGAAACTGCAAACCCATGATACTGTTAGTTAAACACTGAATGACATAATCCAGAATGCAGCTGTGTGGCTGAGTCTTTGTTTTCAGAAAACATGATTTCTTATACTCCTTGGCACTGCTAATTGAAATTGCCATCTTCCTTCTCCCCACCAAAGTCATTCTGAAATCTAATACCGATTAAAGAGAAAGATTATATCACCTCTGGAAAACTTAACCTTAAAGCTTCTAATTTTCAATAGCTGACCTACAATTAACTATTCACTTTCATTGCTTAGTGCTCAGACTTTAACAGCATTTAAAAATGCTGTTATAAACACCAGTTTTTATGATCCTGCAGTTGCAAGACACAATGCTATTTGCAGCTTGGCAGGTATTTCATCTCTGGTGACTGTGAGATAGATCATATATCTCTGCCTGAAAGCTCTTCAGTAGTATTTTGTATTTCCTGCCATTAGCAGTGAAGCCGTAGGTACAATCACATCCATTTTGGCACAGGAGTCTGTTCTAATTCACCTTTGCAGCAGCTATTAGAAAAAAATATCTTGGATTTGAGTCTGCTCACTAAGTATTCTGTAAAGATTAGTAATCGCCCAGCCCTTGTATGCTAGCAGGAGAAACAAAAAGGCTGCGCTTGACCTTTTCCAACAGGAACTTCCAGATTTTAACATTACAAGATTTGCTTACTTACAGTTTTAAAGAAAATACCTATAAAATGTTCTGCCACAATGCTGAATTATTTAAAAAAGCATACCAACCAAACAAAAAAACTAACAGAAAAGAGATAGTCAGCTGCTGCCCAGAAGATACGATATTTCATACAGAGGGCATAGAGAAACTAGTGTGCAGAAAAAACGCAAGAGGAGAGGCAAGCTAATGCAGGAATGAAATAGGAAGAGTACTGTATGTGCTGGATATGATAAAGGCTGGACAAAGCAAATTAAACACCCTAACTGTACTGGCTTACTCTTTAGCAAAATACGAAACTGTTCAACAAAAAGAGAAAATGTCACCAAATGTCAGCAGCAGAATAAGCACAAAATAGAACATTTTCCTGAAGATAAAAGCTGCACAAACTCCATGAAACTCTCCTAATCAAGTTCTAAAAGAAGAAGAAAAAAGCCTTTAGGGAGAAAATGTCAATGCTAATAAACAGTCAAACAGAAAACAGGCCTGTTGGGACAGAATAAAAAAATAACTTCCTTTCAAATAACATCCAAGTACAGACTGACCTGACTGAATGACCTGGTACAGGACTCTCCAAATTTAGAGAGAATAAGATTTTTGAATTAGAACATGAGGTAGTAAATTGTGTCCTGAAAAATTAAATGCTCTGTGGTAGTGTATCGGTGGGTTGTTCTGTGTAGTGGAACTTATGTGCTAGGTACATTTCTAAAGTCTCTTTCTACTGTAAAGCAAAGAAGCATTTAATTTTCCTGCAGTTAGATGCTTTAGTCCTTTGGCAGTGAAGAATAAGTTAAGCCCGTCAATACAAGAAAGCAGCCTGTGCTCAAGTATCCGGATTGCACGAAACTTGTTTTCCATTTTCCTCTGCCCAAAGATTTTCAACCTCATCCTTTTTTCAGGCATGCCTCTTGTGTGTTCAGGGGTGAAATGTCCTCATTGCCACCTCCTGACATTTTTGTCCATGCTATGAAATCAAGACCTATTAATATAAATCGTGAAGCATCCATAATCTATCAACCTATGGATAATTTTGGATCTTACATAAGTATACTATGTGTTACTGTATACAGTACAGAGAAGGAAAAAAGGTGTAAAGGGGGGTGGGGGTGTGTGTTGGTAGAAGGGATGTATTACTTTGAATCAGATGGAAAATTTTGTTTTTATTAAAGAGGAAATAAACCAGCTCAGATAGAAGAGATCAGGTCTGGTGTTACTACCACAGAAACAACGGGAAGATCACAAGGCTCTAGGCTTTATGTTTACCGAGTTTAGTAGCATGTTCCTGGCAGCATCATCAGTATCTAAATAACATGTTATATGCTTCTGCTCGCTTTGGATGCCGAGCTAGGTTCTGAGGATATTGAGAAGAAAAGGGAGAAGGGAGGAGAAAAAGTAAGACTCGAGAAGCCCTGCATCAATGTGATGCTTGAAGTAGGAAATACCTGTGCTGCCCTGCCAGCGATTGCAGCAGCGGTAAATAACCTAAAATTTTGTGACTGGTTGTCGTGGATTTAGCTGGAGTGAAGGTAATTTTCTTCACAGCAGCCCATATGGAACCGAGGGTTTTTTTAGATTTGTGACTAAAACGGTCACACATGAATGTTTTAGCTGTTGAACAGTGCTCACCAAGATATTCCATGCACCTGAAGGTGCCCGGCTCCTCCTTTCTCCTCCGGGGACTCCTGAAAGCTGTAAGATAAAGGCCCCACTAGGCCCTCTGACGCCCAGTGTTGTAGTTCAAAAAGGTGGTAATGGGACGGCAGATACTAGAACAAAACTAAAATGACGAAACTTTATTTGTTTATATATATACAGAGAGAGAGAGAGAGAGGAGAAATCCTTTAAAAGAAAAGACTCTTCAGGAAAAAGAGATCTTAGAAGGAAAGAAGACTAAGCAATGTGTGAGGCTCTTTGTTTAAGTAGTACTTCAGTGCCTGGAAAAAAGCCTACATTTCTTTATGAGTGCTGAGATGACTAAAGCCAGGAGAAGATTTACACCTTTGATTCTTGCATAGAAACCAGATACTGCTGATCAGTGTCCTGATGTAGGCACTTCACTGAAGAGATGTAAGACAGGTTCCTCCCTTTCTCCCTCGCCACTTCTTGATCATCCTGACACAGGGTTTTCTGACTCCTGTTGTAGGCTTTCTCTCTATTAACCAAAGGGTTGAGACAGATCAGGTGGGACTGTGAACCCCACGAGGTGACAAAATACTTAAAAACAAGTCACCAGCACACCTCAAACCCCCTCCCCCCCCGCTCCACAAGCTTTATGTGTGTAAATATTGATCATGAACAGCAACTTCAGAGCAGAATGAGCAAGTGGTTTTTCTGTTCATTTCCCTCACTGTTGTTAAAGGAACACATTCTCAAAGACTTATGCTCCGTGAGTATAGTCCCACTGACTTCAAGAGCAGAATTTATGTCTCTGTTTATTCAGTATATGGCCCCTTCAGGCTTTTCATCCGTGGACAGATGCAGCCAAATAAAAGCATTCAGAATCACAGAAGTCCTGCTATCTACGGTGGTTTTCCATGATGTTTTTAATCCCAGCTCTCCAAATGTTATCTTATTTCCATTGAAATTACTGGGTAAATTAAAGGGTGCTTTTAAGGCTTGTTGTTCATTGCGAGATTAATGGGGATATTCAGCCTCAGATCAACAAAACATACACCTAGGGATGAAGGAAAGTTTGTGGGCTCCTAGGATCTTGTTCACTAGAAGGGAGGAATGTTAGCTGGTGCTCTAGTAATTAATGGTTAAATTACCCTTGGGTAGTAGGTAGTAGGTAGCATACCTTTACAATCTGGTGGCTTTAAATTTCACGTCTAATTGTAGCAGTGGGAGTTAGAACGCAGGTTGAAGACGTAATGAAATTACCATAGGGAGGAACAGACTAATGAACTGAAGTCCAGAAAAAGTTATAGCTACATTGCTGTCATCTTGAAAATCTGTAAATAACAACTCTGAAAACTGTTGAGGGCACTAGAGAATGGATTTTATGTGTATATAAGCATGAAAGGTGGATTGGGAGGAATAATTGAGTTTGCTATATTGTCAGGTATGTACTTGGAAAAAAAATTACTTGGTCATCATTTAATCTCCTTTGCACGTTTTTTTCATCTTATTTGCATTTTTAATGCAAAACCCCACAGAATATCTCTTCAATCATACTGAACTAGTTTGTGTCAAGTGGTTGGTGCCTACAACTTTGTAAGTCTTTTTATTCTTCCGGAAAAAAACTTGGAGGAAAGCATAAAAAGCCTATTTATGGTTTTGGTACTTGGAATTTCAAAATCAAACTTTCCCAGTTTTATTAAGAATTCTGGAATCTTGGCTTACTGAATACTAATTCTAAAACAGCTTTTTAATGAAGTGGCCTGTTTTAAATCAAATTATCTTCAGTTAATAAAGTACAGATGAGTGAATCCAGTGCCTTAGCAAATGTAGTTGAAAACTGATCTCTGTAGGTGTCTTTTTTCAAGGTCTTTTACTATGATTTTATAGATTTATTTTTTTTTTTAGTTCCTGTTCTGTGGAAATGTCATATGAATATCATCTGTGAGCCTTTATGTGCTATAGAAATTTGGCAAAATGACACTTGACCTTCCGAAGGAGGCCACAGCCTTGTTATACAAACTTTGGTGCAGTTGTTGTGATTCTACCTGTATAACATAACCTTCCTAGGTACTGTGGGGTTTTTTTCATGGATTATCACTTTACCAGCTACAACATCTACATCAGTATCACCTATATCAACAGGATCAGTTTCTGCTCTACCAGACCTGGGTATTGCCTCGCCTGTGAGTTGTTCCAGTAGTGGAAAGTCTATTAGTTTGCTGCTCAACCCGTGCCATCAGCTCAGCCCTTACCTTCTCAATTCTTTCCTAATGTCCTGTCCTTTTTGCTGCAATTGAAACCTCTTACTTCTTGTCCTATACACCATCACAATGCAGGAATAAATCATTTTCCCTTTGTTCCACAGCCGTTAACATAATTAAAACCTATCCTATGTCCCCATTCAGTTTTGTCTTTAGGTTGAAAGGCCATCCAGTCTTGTCTTCCTGCGTTTCCTGGACATCTGACTATACCTGCTGATCTCTGAGCTGTACGCAGTTAATCCCCATCCTTGGACTGAAGTAGCCAAGTCTGCTCTATTCATGAAAGGTCACGATAACTAAAGCAGGGAGCAGGTGTTTAGACTCTGACGCCTTACAATTCCCAGATCCTTTCCTGCACATCTTCTACCTCGGTAGGGTTTTTTTAGCATTCTGTCCCCTTTATCCTATATGCATCTGGCTACTGTTGGCCCAGTGTAATGTCTTGCGCAAATTTCCAGTTTGTCGTCTGCACGTTGTCCTGCAGTTTAGGTCCCACTCTCCTTACCTTAGTGCAGATTCACCAAGTATCCTTCTGGCCCACCATCCATGTCGTTAACGAAGACACTGAATAAATCCTAAGTACAGGCTTCTGTCGGTCCCCCAAATCACTCTTTGAAGTTTTATGTTAACTGCTCTCTGGCTACAGTTATCCAACTAGTTTTGCAGCTACCCTGTAGCAATTAAATCAGCTTGAGCCTCCTGGTTTCTTATAAGCATATATTACAACATTGAAGTATACAATGTGTACTTTTTCTGCAGAATGTTTGCAAATATTTTGCTGGAATATTTATCTCACAGGTTTTTTTTTCAGAACTAAGCACAAGCTGGCTATATTTCTTTAGTTCCACTTTGCTTGCTTTTTAGTTTTTTCCATTAATGCTACACTTTACTAAATTTATGCTTTTCTAGTGCTTAACTCCTCCTCAATGATTTTGCAAAGAGAATGATTCTACAAGTTTTTCAGGTATCTCAGGAAGAATTTCATCAAGTCCCAAAGTTTTGAAAATAATGTAATGTAGAAGTTACTGTGTAAACTTTTCCTTCCCTGTCCTGAGCTGATACCTTACCACTTCTTGGTTACTATCAATTAGTATCAGGTAGCTACATGCTTCCATTTTATTGTTTTTAAGAAGACTGATGCAAAAATGTGAAACATTTCAACTTTCTCAACATCACCTATCACTTGCTATATTTTTTTTGCTCCACTCATTGCCAAATTAACACTTTTCCTGATCTTTTTCTAATCACAAATACATTTAGTTGACTTCCATATATCACAGTATTTTACATCTCGACCAGTCATCACTGCATTTGCCAATAACTGGTATGACTAGACCAAGGCCATTTTACCAAAACCAGTTAATGGGTATAATGTGAAGATATTAAGAACTGGGTAATAATACATTTCCTTGGTAATTCATTACAGTGGTGGATCACACAAAGCATGGTTAATAATTTACACTTTATTTCCAGTTTGAGTTTTTCTGATTTAAGCCTCCAGTCATTAATCTTCTCTTTAGTATGTTTCCTTTGCCAGATTAGCTGCCAATCTTTTCTTCGTGTAAATGTACTTGTAAACTGTGATCACGTCTTCTTTCAGTTTGCATTTCACCTCTGAGAAATCAGCCAGAACTCTACTTGCAAAGGTCTACCTCCAACAAGACATCTGTAAACCCACCTGGTTTTATTCACTGTTTCCTGTTGATGTATGTCCTAGGAGAAGATTAATCCAGTTCTATGATGGCTGTTAAAGGGGTGGTGAAATGTGAGTGTAAGGAGTAAAAAAGGGCTGATTGGGTAAGGTGTGAAGTTTGGAGATAAGAGGTGTTAAAAATGTGAGAGGGAAAGGTAGGAGAGGTGTGAGGCAATAGGAATTCCTGTGCTGGGACTAAATAAAGAGTGTAAAGATAATATCAGCTTTTTCTGCCTTTTTTTTTTTTGGTTTTTTTTTGTTGTTTGTTTTACTTTCTGGCTAAATTTCAGATTATGTAAGTAATAGTTGTTTAAAAAAAATAGATTAACATCCAAAAAATTTACAAAATAACTGCTTTCTTATTTTTGGTTAATTTTCAGAAGGTAAGTAAGCCTGTCTGAAACACTGTTTTGACACATATGCCTGAAATATAATCATTCTCAATTTCTGTATCTGTGGTTTAATTAATAAAAGATACAGTAAGTGAGCATATAGATACAGATGGCAAGCATATAAATAGCATAAATTTAACCTGAAAGATAAATCCCTACACTATAAAAATATGATATTATATTTTAAAGGGATTCTTTTAATCCCTTTCTAAAACATTCCTTGCAGATTATATGTCTAGGCATTGTGTACCATCCATATGATGACAACTTTGAGTTCAGGTAAATGTAAAACAAATATGGGACCCTAACTTAGGGCTAGGTACGTATTAAGAAATTAATGAAAATTACACATGCACACATACCCACACACCCACTTCCTATTCATTATCACTGTCACAGCTTGTCTCCAGTGCAGTAATAACTCAAGATATCTATATTTGAATTAACATCTCGGGTCACCTTAGCTGTAATGCAAGTGGCCACATTGCAAAAATAAAGTTAGTACTACACAGGAGAACTGGGTTAGTCATATAAAACAGTTGCATCAACCTCTCAGAGTACTTGGGACTCCAGTGCACTACTAGGTTAATCAGGAGCATGCAGCTGGCATTATTTTCTTACTTGTAGATACTTTTTGAATTTAAAGTCCTATTTAACCTGAGGTGGCAACTTATGTATGTACATGAGAATGGAGTTCTCAATGAGGTATAACTCTTCTTGTTTCACAAGCTCGCTTTGTACTGAAAACAAAAGCATGAAACAGTCAAGCACTTCAGTAATACTTGTACTTCCATTGGCCCTCAATTTCTGTTTTATTTCATTCTACCATCAACCTTCTTCATACAATAAAACATAATCAAAGAAGAGAGCTAAGATAAAAGTGAAAAAAGGCACTAGAATCTCCACTTTGTGGGATTTTTTCCCTAACAAGCTTAGTCTTTGATCATTTACCATTTGATCAAAGACTGCTTTGATGCTCTTTGAAGAAGTACTGAATTATTGGAATAAAGATATAGAATTTGATTCACATTTTCATCCAAAGAAAATAAGTGAAAGAGCCGGACTAGAAGTTTGCAGTAGATATGTCTAAGGATGTACAAATAATTGGGAAAAAAACCCCACAAATAAAAAAAGGGATATAATCTAGTTACAAACAAAAGTGAAAAGTGGGAAAGAAAGCCAAATATATAGCATATTTCTTCTAGAAAATATTTCTCTAACTGCCAGTCAAACTGCGATAAATGTCTTCAGCTTGGAAGGAAATGTATACTTATGAATATCAAAGTGCAAAATATATTGCAGATCCATGCCTGAACAATATTTACCGCAGCTGGAACAATTTCATTGTAAAGAATGCTAGAAAGAAAGGAAAAAAAGGCTAGGAAAAAGCATACATTTTTAGCTTTCTATGCTGTTTGTAGAGTTGCACAGTAAGTGAGGTGGTGGGGGTTTTGTGGGTTTTCTCTTAGTGTGATGGCTGAAATGGAAACGGGTAGAAATGCCTAAGGTGAAGTTCAAAGTTCTTTTCAAAGTCATCAGAATGAAGGTATGTAAAGTGTAATTTTGGGTTGAATCCATGTTTTCTGGCCTTAAGTGAAATAATTCAGTTGCATTTTGGAGCGTAGCGGATGTTGGAGGGATAGCCAGGAAATCAACTTTCAAAGTCCATGTTCTTCTGGATTTAATTTTTCCTTCCTTCTTCCCAGCTCCTCACCCACCCCTTTTTTTTTTTCTTTTTTTTTTTTCAGTTACCTGGTTTTTGACCTCATAAATAACCCAGTGTTATGAAGTGCCAGAAAGTGCAGAGAGAAAGGCCTGGAAGTTCCTGGAAGTTGCATTTAGTCTAGTAAGGATAAGACTGCTATTCATTCCAATTATGTCATATATTTATATTTTGATCAACTCATCTTTGTTGTAGAACAGTTATTTAAAATTAATACTTCATCTAACTTGTAGTTACTGATTTAGTAATGTGGCAGCTCTAGAAGGTGTTATTATTCCTATTTCAGGCAGGATCGCTACGTTGTTGAAGCTGTGTTTACCCTAAAGAAACTCCCACGGTAATCACCTTTTAGCTCTGCGTGATTTGATTGAAGTAGTGTTAGCAGAATTTCTTGGTAGTCAATCTTTTGAGCAAAATCCTTTCCTTCAAAAGAGATTCCAAAATAATTTCTTTTTAAAGTAGTATGAAAAGATAGGAAGTCTTCATAAATTCAAGCTGATGTTTATTGTAGGTGGTAGGATCAGTTTCATGTCAGAGAAATTTTAAAGTTAATTTTGTTCTGACAGTAAATACACCTAACCAGGCATGGAGCGAGTCAAATAAAATCTGTGCTAAATAAATAAGTAAATTTGGAAGAGAAACTCCAAACAACCAAACAACCAAAAGCTAAACAACTGGCTCTTGAACATGCAGAAGACTTGAATAACAGAGAGCAGAAAGGATACACCCTGAGAAAGGAGAAGAAAGATGCTACATCTGGGGAGGAAGGGTTTGAAAATCTGTTTAATTTGTCCCAGTAGTGCATGAAACGCAAGGGCTCAAAATGGAAAGGACAATACAGCTGACTCCCCTGCCATCTGCCCAGCAGAAAACCAGCTACTGGAAGCAGCCTGAGATGATGACTGAGTATTTTTCAGGTCTCTCAGGCCTTCTTCTCAGAAAATCACTTGACTTCCTAACTCATTTCAGTTATCTTCATCATCCTAACAGTCTTTTTAAAGAACTCTTGGAATATCAGGGAAATTCCAGAAAATTCAGTGTTAATTTTTGAAAATAATAATTTGAAGATGAGCTGGATCATGTGAGGTTGGCTCACTCTAGATCCATGTGGATACATTAAAAAAAAAAAAGAAAAAAAGGTTGTAATACACACAAATGTGAAGTGAAGCATTTAAGAATAAGGACCACTGAACATTTTAGAGCAAGGAAAGCTGCAACTTTGAGAAAACTCTGGGAACTATAAAGGTAAGTGAATGAAAGAAAACCAGGATACAGGGCTATGGCTAAAAGGTTTAATGTCATACTTACATATTAAGAATTAGTAGGAGAGAGAAGTCATTCTCCATCTCTCTACAGCACTGGTAAGATCAAGAGTGGAATATTGTGTAGAGTCTGGTATTCAGATTTTTAATGGATATTTTCTCATTGGTACAGGTGAATAAACCACCCATGCTGTAACTATTTAAAATGGCAGAAAAAAAATGTCTGTCATTACTGGGAGAGGTCAGCCTGAGGAACAATACTTACAGAGCTTGTCCACCAGAAATTCCATCCATATTAATTTTGAAGTTAATTGTTTTATCATGGTATATTTCTGTGCCTATACTCTTCTCCAGAATGAAAATGCCTTCCTTTCAGTTTAGTTGAGGCATTTCTACTTTTCAAATTATGATAGGATCCTTTTTTCATATTCGCTGATAAAGAGCTTGTACATTTTTAAACTTCTGTTGCTGCGATTTTGAGTGTGTTTTTCTCCTTCTATGACCTTGGCTCTGAAGGCAGTGCTTGCTTTTCCACTGTCACAGATTTGATCTAGAAATGCTGTAGCTGATTTCTTGTTGGCTATACTTGCTAAAGAGTGAACTTTCTTTTCATTTTGTCGTTTAAAAAAACAAAACCAAAAACCCCACAAAAAAAAGGCAGCCAGACTCAGGCAATGCGAAATAAATAGAACAATCAATAGAAAGCATAAAATAGTAGATTGAAGTAGTAGTAAAAATAGAATACAGAACAAAGAATGTGATGTTTTCAACAGAAATTATTTGTTACCATTTTGGGGGTACGATACTGACATATGGTAATTATTTTCGCTACTTTTTCTTGAAAGCCCAAAAATAAAGTTATATAAATATGAAAATAGGTTTTAGAAAAAGACAGATCCACCTGATATTTCAAATGATAAAGAAAACACCAATAAAACTGGAAAAGACCTTCTGGAAAGAGATTTTCCATGAGAAATTATTGAATAATGCAGCTGAAATTAAGATTATAGGAAGACATAAACCATACAATTTTTAACTCGAAGTAAATTCAGTACCATATAAATGCATTCTAGGTCATTAGGACTTTTTAATAGTAGTGTGGAGGATATGCTTAGTCTTTGATGCAAATCCCATCAGAGTTTACCTCCAATTACTTCAAAGGATTCAGGCTAAGATGCAAGCCTCTGGCCTATATCAGAGGTACACTGATAAAGGGAAAACTTACCCTAGGTCGATGACTTCTTGAGGCTGAAGAGGCAGATGAGAGAGACATCCTGGCCCAGTGAAACCTGCTGAAGGACTAGAAAACATGAATACTAAGTGTTCTCGAAACCAGTCACAATACATACCAATGTAGAAAATAATTGTCTTTCTACATTTTGAGAATGACAGATGTTTCTGATGGAGTCACACATCTATAAATGGTTTACTGTGGTATTCCAGTCACCTTTCATTCAGAATAAAAATGACAGGTGTATTCCCATTTACATCTCCTAAACTGCTTTCATGTCTCTTTTCTGCTACAAAAACCCTATACAAAAGAATGGTCTCCATATTCTTATTTCAATGCAAATTTATTTTCCGCTCATTATTTCTTCTTTGAAACAGAAAATAAGTGTTTTGGTTTTTTGAAGCAAAACTTACAACGGCTACTTTTTACAAAGTTTGTAGTCATATCACTGTTCTTGCAGCTGTGTTTATATGAAGCAACACTGAAGCAATTACTGTTGTGCTGAACCTAGATATATATTTCTCTTCTGATATATGTCTGCAAAAGTTCCCACTGCTCGCCTCTCCTACTGTATTCTAAGTTATGATGGTGCCAAATTCCAAAGTTCCAGTTTCCTCTTACTGTCCAGTCCAATTATTGAGCACACTGAAATGACAAGTGCAAGACAGAAATGTTCTTGCTGTCCTTGAGCTGGCAAAAACTGGTCTGGTCATCTGAAATTCTAACTAAGGTTTGTAGCTGGATATTTCAGTTTCATTTGGTGATTTTATTTTTAAGCAGTGAATTGCTTTGCTTGTATTTTGATCCATAAACAAAGCAAACAGATTTATGCTGTAAAATGAAGAAAGGTCCTAACGTATTGTAATGAAGATAAAATTTAATTCAGCAGGCTGTATCTACCTGAGGCACAGGTGGTGGTGTTGGGGAAAACTCCACTAAAACCATTTCATCTCTTGTTGACATGTTTTCAGGTCTCTGACAATCACTGACTAATTCCTTGAAGGTGAGCCAGTTAGAGACAGAAACAGGTTTATCTGGTTAACTATAGGAGCGAGTGAGTATATGACCTTTGCTAGGCTGGTTCAGTGCCTGTGTTCCTTTTGGTGGTGGATAGGGCACGTAAAAAATGGATAAAGCTAAAAGCACTAATAAAATAGGCTGTATACATCCTGGGCTAAAACATAAATTTTATGTTTTTCAGCTTCTATATTAATGAACCATCTAGGGGTAACACACCTATTTATATTTGAAGAAACATCCAGCTCCAGCAATAAGAAAAGCACTAAATAAGACTCAGAGCACGATCAGGTAAGTGCTTGAGAGCCTGATATGCTGATTTTAAAAGTTCAGCTGAGACATGGAATTGATTGTGTAATTCTACTGCAGTGCAAAATGAAATGGGCTCACAAAAGATGTCCTCTGTGTACAAAGAGTACGTGCCAGGCTTTGGAGATACAGGATTCCCCTTTATTTAAGGAAAAGTTTATCATAGGATCCTAGAATGGCTGAGGCTGGAAGGGACCTTAAAGATCATCCAGTTCCAACCCCCCCACCACGGGCAGGGCCCCCTCCCACCAGCCCAGGGTGCTCCCAGCCCCGTCCAGCCTGGGCTTGAACCCTGCTAGGGATGGGGCACCCACAGCTGCTCCAGGCAGCCCGGGCCAGTGTCTCACCACCGCCACAGGAAAGAAATTCTTCCAAATATCTGTTCTAAACTTACCCTCTTTACCTTTAAAACCATTTAAAGCCCCTTGTCCAATTATCACACCCCCTAATAAGAAGTCCCCAATCAGGAATGGTTGGGGTTTGTCCCGTGAAGCCGGTGTGAGGTGATTCATTATTCCTCTGGGCATGACACCTAAGAGAGACGCTGAAGAGCATTTGATGACCGAGTCAGCTTTCCTTCCTTCCTTCCCC
The DNA here is from genome assembly GCA_035590215.1 of Microhierax caerulescens. NCBI lineage: Eukaryota > Metazoa > Chordata > Aves > Falconiformes > Falconidae > Microhierax > Microhierax caerulescens. Next base: position 80,210,916 of record JAVJGJ010000001.1, read on the forward strand.
TTCCTACGCAGCTGAATCGAGAATTAACTTCAACATACCAAGCTGAAATGCTGAAATTACAGAAGTAATAGAGTAAAGAAATGGTAAGAAGTTGAGAAAAATTACAGGTTAATCCTCTCCTCCCCCTGAGTTTAAAAAGACCTGGGGACATAACTGTGCCCTTACATAATTTTCTTCCTGTTCTGTTCCCATGGTAGACAGCTCTTTGCTGTCTCTTGCTACTGACTGACAGGGATCCTTCAGTCTGACCTTGTGTTAGTGAAACCAGAGATTTATTCTTTATAACTGAAAACCATCTACTTCCAACTGATGTGTACTGTGTATACATATAAATGAATCACAGTAAGAATCAGAGTAATTCAAAATTTTTTAAGATGTTTGCAATTTGAAGCTCAGAATGGATATAATAAAATTGTGGGTCTCCTTTGCAAAGACGACACCCAGATGGGCTCACCATCTACACTCCATATGGCACTCAGTCCCTCTGCTCTGCATCCCGCTGTGCTCGTAGTGTAATCCATATGGACCTCACTTAATTGGTTTCCTATTCCTGCAACATTTACCGTCTCTGTTCATTGCTTTCCATCAAACATCCACCTATTACTGAAGGAAAACATTATGTGATGGTTTCCTAGGTCGTTGGAAATGTGAAAGCATTTGTTTCTTTGTGCGTTGATCGATGCTGCGGCTTTGGCCGTTAGTGGTGAGGTAGGAAATGCTCATACAGATCCAAGATGTGCAATTTCAGCCAGTTTGTGAGTGTTCATACACACTCTCTAAGCATAAATTTCTGTGTGCTTCCCTACCCAGCAGAGTGCTCCTAGGATGTGTAAGCAGCAAAACAGAGACCCAGGAACCTGGAAGAAGGTCATGGACATGCATCAAGTGGCTTCACGTGAGTTCCTCCAGCTCTGAGCTGGTTAAAGAGTTTAAGGGGAGCTCTGGGGTTTCTAGCTGGACAACTGCAAGCTCATAGGTAAGAGACATGAAGGATGAAGGGAGGACAAGTAGAGGACAGCCTCTGCTGAGATTTTCAGTTTCCAAGGTAAATTAGCAGCACCTGTACGCTGTGAGCTGAATGCGTGTGATCCAACTCTAAGGCCAGTGGCAGATTTACAGCTGCTGCTCCCAGATCCTAGGAATTCCTGGTTTTAACATGAACTGGATCTATGCATAAAAACCACCTGGACAGCTCATTAAGTAGTGACAAGGTGTAGCAGTGATCCGAAAATAGTGTCTTGCTAGTGTTCCTAAGAAAAGCCATACACAACTCTAAAATTTGATGTTACCCAGTTGTTTTGAATGCTACATTGTTCTGATTGTCCCGTCTCTAAAGAGATTAAGCAAGAGGATGCAATGCTGTATGTTGAAATACCATAAGAATATCAAAGACAGATTAAAAAGATAAAAATATGGAAAAAGATATAGGTGTTTCAATAATGATTATTTTGATGTACCTTCTGTTATACAGTACCAGGCTATAGTTTAGTAAGACAGAAGTGATGTACTTAAAACTAGGGAGAACTGTCTACTTTCTACGCATTGTAATTATCCTATGAAACTCTGTCACTAAGTATTTCTGTGGTGGCGAGAGTTTTGGGAGTCAGAAAAGAAACATATGCTGATGGTCAAAACAGCCAGAAATTTGTTAGATGTTATATAAATTATCTGTATCAATAATTTTTTTATCTTTATATGTGAAAATATGTGTCTGTATGTGGTAGGAATTTAGCTAGCTGCTGATCAGTAAGATTTAGGATGAAACTTGTCCTATGTTTATATATCTACACACAAACAAGCGCGCGCACACACACACATATATATATACACACACACATACATATACTCACATATATATTCCCTCACAAAAAAACCCTAAGAGTTTTTTGGCAACTTCCTTGAACTGTGCATAATAATAAGGAGCGTAAGCAAAGCCTTGCGGCTGGTGACACAGCTACTGAAAATTCATAAAACAGCAGCACGCTGAAGGGCAAAGGGAAAAATCAGCATTTTTTTTTGGCAGTCAGCATCTCTTCTAGATAGCATAGCTTATTGAAGGGAAAATATTTGTGATAAAATATACCGTATTATATCCTTTAATTTTTATTGCCGTCATGACACCTGATAAACTCAAACTGATGATTGTGTTGGGTTCAATGACAGACTGTTACTGTTTCTCTTTCTCCCCCCTTGCCCTTGCTCTTTGCCCCTTTCTCCTGCCTCTAAGAATAATTTGAACAGATAACCACTACAATCCATGTGACCATTTCTCAACGTATTTATTTTCAGATATATTATGTTCATACCTATAGATTTACAGCTGTAGAAATGTTTGTTTTTCAGGCTCCAAATTTGCTTGTACTGTGCACACAGTTGTACATACACCTTGTCAGCCTCCATATATCCCCATTGCTACTATGTCACAGAATCACAGAACGGTTGAGGTTGGCAGGCACCTCTGGACACCATCTAGTCCAAACTCTCGATCAAAGCAGGGTCACCTAGGTTGCTCAGGGTTGTGTCTGGTCAGGTTTTAAATATTACCAACAAAGAAAGGAGACTCCACAACTGGTCTGGGCAACCTGTGCAATGCTGCCACCGTCACAGTCAAACAAGAAAACCAAAACCAAACAGCTTTTTTTTTGGTATTTAAACAGAATTTCCTATATTTTAATTTGAGCTCTCTTGTCTCATCATTGGGTCTCACAGAGAACAGTCTGGCTCCATCTTCTTTACTTCCCCCAATAGATATTTATAAACATTGCAAAGGTCTCCTCTGGACTGTTTCTTCTTAGGGATAAATAGCCCCAGCGCTTTCAGTCTTTCCTTGTATGACAGATGCTCCAGTCCCTTAGTCATCTTTGTGGCCCTTTACTGGACCCACTCCAGTACGTCCTTGCCTTGTACTGGAGAGAGCAGACCCAGACCCAGTTCTTCAGATGTGTCTCACCAGGGCTGCACAGAGGGGAAGTGTCATCTCCCTCAACCTTCTGGCAATGTTCTTCCTAATACAGCTCAGGAGGTTCTTGGCCTTCTGTTCTGTGGTACAGGGGCACATGGGCCGTGGCTGATGTTCAACTTGTCTGAAAGGTCCCCCAGGACCTTTTCAGCAAAGCTGTTGTCTGACCAGCCTGCAGCTTGTACTGGTGCATAGGGCTATTCCTATGCAGACACAGGAGTTTGCTTTTCTCTTTGCCATACTTCATGAGACTGCTGCCAGCCCATTTTTCCAGCCCATTGAGGACCCTTTGAATAACAGTACAACCGTATGGTCTATCGATCACTTCTCCCAGTTTTTGTTTCCTGTCCAAACATGTTGAGGGTGTGATCTGAGTCATTAATGAACATGCTAAACAGAATTTGCCCCAGTATTGACATTTGGGATATACCACTAGTGTATCTTGGATTGCTGGTTCCTTTCTGTGTTGTTTCTCCAGGAGATCTTGTGGTTGTTCAATTCCTTGTGAGCATCATAGCCTGTAAAAGTAAAGTTATCTGAAGGCTTCCTCTGCTTTTTTTTCTGATCAGGTGTTCTGCAGCAGACACACTTAACAGTATCACCCACTTTGGTCTACCCTCTAATCCTGACCCATAAGGTCTCAGCTGGCTTATCATCCATCTGAAGACAAAGCTCCATGCATTCTTGCTCCTTCCCCATAACCAAGTGACTTTTCCCTCAGGCCATCCTGGCCTGTTCTTTCTAAAGTGGAACATGCATGCCTCCCTTGCAGCACTTCAGTTGTGCGAGTCACCTTACTACACCTCTATGATGAGTTCACAGCCCCGCAAGTGCATCCTGACCTCCAGTTCCTCGTTGGTTCCCCGTGTTGCATGTGCTCATGCACAGGCACTTCAGAGGCACCCAGCTGTGGTCGTTTCCCAGAAAAGTTACAAGCACCTTCCCCATGGTACTGTCTTCTCTTGCAAGTAGTCCTTTATTTCCGTGCATATGCTTGAAATAGACCACTTTCAACCTTGTTTTCTTGATCATGAGGATGCTTTAGTCCACATCACTGAACCCTTTTCTTGCCAACCTGGTCCACCGTTTCCTCCCCTGATTGTTGGTTGGTGATTCTCTTCCCTGTTGCTCCTACTTTAAAGCTCCCCTCACTCGCACAAAGTGGCAAAGATGTTTTTGACTCACTTTGTAAGGTGGATCCTGTCTCTTCCTGGCAGTCATAAACCCTTGGAGAGTTCTATGGTCGTAAAAACCATATCCCTGTTTCCAACACCAGCTGCGCAGCTGGCTGTTGATCCACAGAATCCGTGGGCCACCAGCAGCCACAGGGAGAAAACCACCTCTGCTCTTGGTGGTCTCTCCTGGAGCCATATAGCTCACGCTTCCAGATCGTCCCTAGCACATGGAACAACAGAGGTAATTGTCTAGGGGCTGCTGAAGTCCCATCAATTTTTGCAAATTTGAGCCCTGGCAAGCAGCAAACCAGCCCAGGCGATAGCTCAGGGCAACTGGCAGGGACTTTATTTTTTTTCGTGCCATTTCTGATGCTGTGCAGTATGCTGTTCTCCTCTCACAGCTCCTTTCCTTGGTGAGATGATGTGATAACCCCTCATCAGAGTAAATGAATTGCGAGTCTGATCTAGTGAGTTCCTAGAGGTTCTTTGTAAGTGCGGTGATTTTCTTCTCCCTGTCTTATCACAGCGTCAGAATAATTCTTTGGCTAAACAGCAGGGAAGTGTATTGTTTATTTGGCAATAAGTTAGGTCTGGAGAAGGAAGGGGGTGAGGGCAGGAATGGGTACACATAATCTCAAATAATAGCGGCATGTCAGTCTTCCAAGAACCTGATCAAAACCAGAGAGGTATATTAACCTGTTTCACACCAAGGAAGATGTGACCTGGGCAGAGTGTAGTTGAAAAGGGGAGAGCAAAGAGACATAACACTTTTTTGTTTGGTTGGGTTTTATTTTAAACTTTCACTTTTCTTAGGCCATACAGACTCACGTTCTAGTGTCTAGGGAGCTTCCCTGTACTGTAATTTGAGATGGAGTGTCAAAGATCTCGCAAGTGGAGAAAGGGGAAAAGCCTTTAAGATGCCATTTTGCCATAGGCGTCAAGAAATATTTATACACACTGATTAGCAGCCACTGCCTTTTTAATGAGAAATGGGATGTCATTTGTCATTGTAGCAGACCCTGCTGTCATTGTTCTCTACTATATTTTTAGCAACTGAATAATAAATAGTATCTGAATATAACAAAGTGAATAGCTAGGTTGCCTCCAAATGAGGAAATGTTTAAAAAAAAACCCGCCAAAATCCCAAACTGATTATCACTGAGGAAAAAAGAGCTACCCTAATTCTTTTCATAGTGACTGCATTCTTTACAGGTAGTATATAGTACTGATATATTAAAAACTTTATTCTATTCTAATTCATTATAAATGTTAACATTACATTAAAAATTGGAAAGAACTGTAGATCTGTTCATGGCATGAAGGTGATAGGGAAACAAAGTTCCATGAATGTGGAATCATTTTACATGTCATATGGCCCTGAGTGTTACCAGGGTGCCAGAAAACAATGAACAAAGCCTAAAGTTCCAGAGTAATATTCCTGCCCGCCCCCCCCCCCCCAATACATTGTGGTTCCAGCTGTCTTTGAAGTAGATGTGGATTTAGACATTGATGTTCATAGAAGTACTGTTTGTTTATTGGACCCCGAGTAGTTAAAATATTCTGTAAAAAGGTCATTCCTCACCATGAGCATTGCCCCAAAGTAAGTGGCTTGGGCATCGTGTTTATAAAGCGGACAGGGTACTGTCTTTGCAGCAAAATGAGATCATGGCAGCAAGCCCAGTCTAGCCATCCCTGGGCACCATAGCTCTTGCCGTGAGTTTCTGGGAGGTTCAGTATTTGTGCTCCTGACAAAGCAATGAAAGGTTCAAGTTGTCCACTTGAGCACTGGGTAGAACTGTGGCCTAAAGGTGACCCTCATAATGTAAGAAAGAACTGATTTTATAGATTATTTTTACCTTTAAGTTTGTGATTCCTCATCCCCAATTTTCATAGCAACAGGACTTCAATTACTTTATTATTAAAAGAAAGACTTCAGAGAACAGGAAAGATAAATATTACTGAAGTCCATGAGTCTGGTGTTTATGAAAGTTACTGGAAATTCATAAGGAACCACCACAGTATATTGCAAGTTTACTTCATTGTCTCCTCTGAACCTGTGAAGGGAGTATGTTGTTATTTAAATGATACGGTATACTGGTGCTGTATCTTCATTGCAAAAGTCTAAATAGAGTATGAATTTTAACAGGTCACAATTCTGATACACACTGTGGTTAGACACAATTATGCATGTTAAGATCAGTGAGTTGAAAGATTAGGTCAAATACGAATCTGAAGTAGGATTTTTGTTTTAACATCAGTTCTAATCATTGATTTTCAAGCTTTCAAAAGAGGTCTAAGTGGATGTGGATTCATATTCTCGCTACTTACAGGTTTCTACATACAGAAATTTATTTATTTTCACCTTGCTCCACAGCAGTAAGGAGTATGGATACATGTTCCTTTGATACATATTTGTTGCTGGGGACAAGCTCCGTAGTTTTCATGTTTTCTGCATATACCAGTTGTATGTCAGGTAACCATATAAGGTTCATGAAAATTAAAAGCAGAAAATCAAGCAATACTGTGATTATGAGTTCTTTGCATTTTAAGTGGGTGTTGTGAAAATATGCAAGGTAACTCTGACAGTTAACTAGCATGACATCATGAGTTACAACCCGTGGGAAGAGGTGAGCCAGGGTGACGGTAAATGCAGGAACTTGCTCTTGAAAGCCAGAAACCACTCAGCCAAACAGAGCTGAGCTGTGGTGCCAGCGCGGACGGAACTTCAGTTGTGCTACGAAGGAATGTTTGTGGCTTCTTCAGGACGCCAGGTATAACAACTTAGAAAAGGTGGGCCGAATTAGCAATGTTTAGATGCAGATAGTAATGTCGTTCAACCCAGTGCCAGCTCCAGAGCACCCCTTCTCCGAAAGGCGGCTTCTGCAGTGACAGTAGCCTCCGTCACTCCGCGCTCCTCATCCTTCACAATTTGTAGGTGGAATTGCTGGTTTTTCCTCACAGCTGATGAGAGCATCAGACATGAATGCAGAAGTCGCTATCGCTTCAGGTCCTTCTAATGGACACAGGAGAAGTGGGGCAGTGACAGAAGTTCTGTGCACGTAGAAGGGCTCTCACAACCGAACGGGAATAGTCTTAGTACGGATCGATCGCCCCATGTTTGCCAAAATGCAATAGAGCTCTACAATGCCCCCAGGCACCGTACAGTGGACATTCTCTGTAATGTTAAAACAGTTTTCATAGTGCAGTAAAATATAATTAAGCAACACTGAGTTTTATATGAATTTGGCAACAATTCAGATGTTTCTCAGCAGTTTGAGTTGTTCATTAGCATGAAGAATAACAGTCTTTATCACATTTACATTCATCTTAGGAGTATGTAATGAAGGAAAATAGCAAGAAAACATATAAAAGCTGTCTCTACAACAATGTAATAGCATTAAGAAATATAATAAAATGAACACAACCACCTAGAATTATACACTAATTAGAATGATTTGTTGTGCCCATAACAACAGAGTTTGATCTAAGCTCTCAGTTACTTACTGGTGAGCACAGACTGCTGGGCAATGGGCAGATAAACTTCCTTAGATCCATCTGCCTGTCAGAGTGGTTGTACTCACAGTGCTTTCATATGTGATGTTCAGCTGGTCACCTGAACCAAACATTTTACTTAATATTTAAGCACCTGAATATATGGTTTATTTAGTGAGCATGGAGATCTCTCATCCCTTTCACAGATAATAACAACCCTGTATAAAATGTTATTTTAGCTTTTTATGTAGGAACAGAGCCTGGAAGAAAATAATCATTGAGTCACTGAATGCAGTGTTCCACAACCGTAGGCAAGCATTAAATACAGAGGTTTTAATTCCCTTTTAGCTGCCATCTCTTCAGTATAAAATGTGTGTGTATGGGGGGGGGAAATCTATACAACAAACACTAAATAACCTTTAACACAAGATTTGGCATTTTTGCCTTTCATTACTCAAACAAAATCAACATAGTTTATTTCCATTACTTCTGAAAACCTTGGACCAGCTGTTGTGTTGTTGAACTAATCACAGTCTAGCTTAACCTTACTGACTTTAGAGGCATTAGTTGGAATTATGGTAGTATTGCATGGTGCATAGTTCAGACCACCGCTGAGATACCAAGAGAATATTTTTGTCTGTAATTCAAGAAATATCCAATGTAACACTGTGTATCATAGGGACTTTCCAATATATTATGGCACTTGCAGTTCTGGGGGAAAAAAAAAAATAAAAAATAATTGGTTAGAAGTGTCACCGAAATTTGGAATAAGAAAACTCCTTAACACCAATACAACATCAAGAAGCAGGCATTCCTTTGTTGCAGCGCTGGATGCACAGATCACTCCACCTAACGCACATGCTGTATGTTTCATTCAAACAAAATTACATAGTCCACACTTATGTTTATGCATTACATTTCTTGGGAAAATCATACATATTCATTCAGTGGGTGGTACTATTTTAATCAAGTGTCGCACATGTTCCTCACAGGTATCTGAGAGTCTTCTAAGTCAAGGGGTCCCAAACAAGTCAACCTATAGCTACAGCTGCCCGGCCACTGAACCTTCATTTCCTTCCCTTACACCAGGAGCCCGAGGAGTCCAAGTTCCGTTCACGAGTTTCCCGTGCAATGGTCTCCTCAGCTACCGCACGGTCTCCTCTGACCGAGAGTTTTAAATGGCTCTTTTTCCCTCTTGGCGTGACGTTACCCAGCCAGGGCTGCCTGGCCGTCTCTCCGTAGTCGTTACTCTGGAACAAACAGTGCAGCTGCAAAGCTAAACCAGACTATCTTACATGGTAACAGAAGCCTTAAAAGAGTGTCTCACTTCAGTTAGTGTTATTTAACATAGTTTTTGTAGTTTTCTGAATCATCTACCACCCTTTAGCGCTGACAACTTCATTAAAGTGTTTTGCTGCCTACAGAAGGAACTTCCAGTCTATTTTATTTAATAGTTAACTAAAGTGTGCAGTTTTTCTTTCTTCCCTTTCATGGTCAATTAATTTCCCTTATAGAGCAAATCAATTTTGTAACCACGAACCAATGTTACTCCATCCGACCAAGAGTTAGAAGCTGTTCCCAAGCCAAGTCTCTGCGAACTCTTCTATTAAAATGGTCATTCTCAACACCGAACGCTTAGTCAGGGATGCTTAGTCACTTAAAGCAAAGCAAAGTTAAGTAATTTTGCACACAAACTATGCAGCATGTGCATTCAAATACAACTGCCAGTGTTTTGAGACGGCTGCGTGTGCAGGAACCTGGCAGGGAGCATGGCACTGCCTGGTGCCAAACTAGTTCGAAAAGGGCTGTATATTATTGCACCAATAAATTTATCAATTTAAATTTAAATATAATATTTATCAATTTAATTATTAAATTTAAATATAAATTTATCAATTTAAATTTACAATTTATCAATTGGAAATTTATCAACGGTTCCCAGTGGTCTGTTCCAAGACTGAGAAGTGGGCATAATGTGAACCTGTGCTGTATGTCAGTCTGCCCCAGAAGGTTAGAACGTGGGACGACTGAAGGTGATGCCCAGAGGAAATGGTGTAGGTTTCATTGCACTGGGAAAGGGGGAAGTTCCTCAAAGGTAGAGCAGAAACTGCATTTCTTATTAGCACTCAAAATCATGGAAGGATTTACAAAGAAATGCAAAGAGATTGACTTCAGGATCATGGAAGTGTTGACTTAAGTATCAGTCGTAACTGCCAGGTAATTACAGAGGCCAAAGTAACACTGATTTATGAAAGCAGTATGAGCTGGTTTGTGGGGAGGAGTGGCAGAGATGCCCTCTCCCTCCAGGGTGATAACGTGTGCAAAGAATAGGAGGGACACGGGGACGAGGTTCCTATGCCATAGAGACTACTGAGAATTTTCTTGGAAAACCTTTTGTTGTTTTAGTGAAATATCTGCGTCAAAGTTCGATAACTTCCATATGATGCATGTATCAGGCTTAGGCAGACCTGAAATGAGGAGTAAAGACTCAGGTTTAATGCACTGGTGCTCGTGGCATTTAGTTGGTAGGTGAGAGAATCTCACTGAATCGTCACGCTTTACTCACAGCGGATGCTTAAATCTCTTTGGTTTGTTTCATGTAAATACTTCTCCTATTAGGTTACAGGTCATCACAGAGTAAAATCTACTCATTCATCTTTGCTGGAGATTTTCCACATTTTGTAAGTAATTCAATATTTGACAAAGCTCTGAACTTTTTTGACTTGAACTTCCAGCTTCCTCAAACCGGGTGGAGCAGCTGCACTCTTACTAATCATCTCTTTCTTCCTCTTCTTCTCCTTCTCTTCTCCCTCACTTCTCCTGCAAGTTTCATTTAATGGAGAATGAAAGTAATTTGAAATCATAAGTGAGAGT
>JAVJGJ010000001.1:80221515-80233402 GCA_035590215.1 Microhierax caerulescens
AATGAAAGTAATTTGAAATCATAAGTGAGAGTAACTTCAAATAAAAAAAAAATATTTCCTAATTTGTTCTGGCAGGCATGATGGTTTTGGTTTAAAGATTTTTTTATTTTTTTTTTTTTAGATACATGTATCTCTTGAGCTGTGTAAAGTAAGATAGATTTTATCTTTGAATCTCTGTTTAAAACTTATATCCACAAATTGTATGGCCCAGTAGCTGCATGGCAAAATGGATGGACATATCTCCTCAAATTAATAAATTAATTAAACGGGAATTAATTAATAAATTAATTAAATGGGAATCTCCTCAAATTAATAAAAGTTTTTACAAATTTACTGATCTAGAGCTGAGATCCAAATTAAGTGATTTAATATCTAGCAGGTGAATTTGGACAAAGAAATCTCTCTGGCCTTAGAAATGCCAAGGATTAGCTCAGTGTCTTTCAGGAAAAAGAACAATTTCTACAGGTATTGAGAAAATTAATACATAGAAATCAACTCCAGAGCTTAATGAAAATTATTAAGTTTAGAGAATTGCTGCTTCAAGTGAGGTATAATAAGAATAGTTTTGATCATGAATATATTTTACAAATTCTAATTTCTCCATGATTCAGCAATGGACACATCTTTATTTGTCCAATTTTCCCATGAAAATTCATCCAAACTGCTTTCGTTCATACAAATATTTGGAGAAGAGCTTCTATGCATGTGAAAAAGATTACTGGAGCATGAATGATCATATTTTTGTACAAACAAGGCTATTCATGCTGAAATTTCTTAACTAGCACTCCTACATAAAAAGGCTTTGTGCATTTATGAGATATGGGTTAGCAATCAGAGGGAGACAAAGAGTGGTTTAAAACGTAAGAAATAAATAAGCTGTTGGTGTGAACTAACATGAGCAGAAAACCTGGAATTAGGGGATCATTGTCCAGCGACAGCAATGAAGAATCACTGAAAGAGCTGTTCTCTGGTGCTAGGGGGAAACCAGTACTGTTCTGGAACGTTTGGCTCATCAGCATCACCTCAGTCCCTGGGAAGGTGATAGAACAACAAATCCTGGACACCATTTCTAGGCACATGAAGGACAAGAAAGTGAACAGGAGTAGTCAGCATGGATCCACCAAGAGGGAGTCACGTTTGACAAACCTGATAGCAGTCTATGATGAAATGGCTAGATTGGTACACAAAGGCAGAGCAGTAGATACTGTTTCCTAGATGTCAGTAATGATTTCAGTTCTGTTCCCCTTAAGATCCTCGCAGAGAAGCTGTTGAAGCAGGGGCTGGATGGGCAGTCAATGAGGTAGACTGAAAATCGGCTGAACAGCCTGGCCCAGAAGAGGGTGCTTATCAGTGGTACAAAGTCTGGTTGGAGGCTAGTAACTAGCAGTGTACCCCGGGTCAATAGTGAATCCAGTCTTGTTCAACATCTTCATTAACGGTCTGGATGAGTGTACCCTCAGGAAGTTTGCTGATGACACAAAACTGGGAGGAAGGCCGATATGCTGGAAGGTTGTGTTTCCATCCAGAGGGACATTAACAAGCTGGAGAAATGGGCTGACAGGAACCTCGTGAAGTTGTGCAGGTGGAGGTGTGAAGTCCTGCTCCTGGGCAGGAACAACCCCATGCAGCAGTATATGCTGGGGGCTGCCTGGTTCGAAAGCCACTTTGCAGGACAAGACCTAGTGGCCACCAAGCTGACCATGACCCACCAAGGTACCCTTGGGGCAGAGAAGGCTGATAGTGCCCTGGGCTACATTAGGAAGAGGGTTGCCAGCAGGCTGAGGAAGATGATCCTTTGCCTCTTCTTCTTCCCCTCCTCTCAGCACTGGTGAAGCCACACCTGGAGTGTTGTGTCCAGTTCTGAGCTCCCCAGTATGAGAGATATGGAACTACTGGAGTGGGTCCAGCAAAGGGCCACTAAGATGATGACAGAACTGGAGCACCTGTTGTACAAGGAGAGGCCGAGAGAGCTGGGACTTTGACCTAGAGAAGAGAAGGTTTGGGAGGGGAAGGCTTCGTATACAGATACCTGAAGGGAGGGTGCAAAGGGGATGGAGCCATGTTCTCAGTGGCACTCATTTCCAGGACAAGAGACAAAACGGACACAAACTAAAACCCAGGAGGTTCTGTCTGAGCATCAGGAAAAACTTTTTTTTTCTGTGAGGGTGACTGGGCACTAGCACTGGTTGTCCAGGGAGGATGTGGGGGTATTTAAAAGTGATTTGGACGTGGTCCTGGGCAGCTGGCTCCAGGTGGCCCTGCATGAGCAGGGGGTGGTTGAACCAGATGACCTCTAGATATCCCTTTAATCATTCTGTGATTCCATGACACCTTCAACAATCCGGAATTTAAAACACAGCAGACACACGCCCACAGCAGAGTGTTTGAAAAAGTATCATCGATGGGTGATATTTGCCTGTAGTCACCACAGGGTATGAATCCTTACCCACTGAGGTCACCCATGCCAACACCCGCTCTTCAGTAAATAAATACTACTGAGTTTCAATCTACTTATAATAGCTCTTGCTCAAATTTTAAAGTTGCAAAAGCTTTGAAATATCTCACTGTTTCTGAACAAACAAGTAAACTAAAGGCAATAAACCCCCTAAACTTTAAAATGTGGTATAAAAAAAAAAAATATTCAACTTTATTTTTCTTTTAAAAAACCCTCATTCATACGAATTTGTGGTTCAAGGATAAAACCACAAGTTAAAAAGGACTGTGCTGGTATTGAAATGATTAATGTCAAGCCAAGGAAAGGGGGAAAAAGATCAGACTCACTTGCATTGACATTAATCTTCAAGTCGGATGTCTGTGGGGTCTGTACTCCCAGACAAAAGTGTGCTTTTGAACTTTCCTGTCACAGCTAATGCAGCGATAGGGTGATCACAATTAAAATAGAAATGTTAATAGCAGCATCGCGCTAGTCTGCAGTATCACACTTCATGCCCATTTCAGACAGAAGAGGTCTGCAGTAGCCGCTAACCTTATCGTGGCGTCTAGCCCAGCGGTAACGAGCACAGGTGAGGCTGTACGTGAATTTGTCACTGCTCTTCCCAGTTCAGCTGTATTCCTCTCGATACCAATTGACTGTCACTTTGAAAAATATCATAGTTTGCAAAAACGTGGACCTGTTCTGCAGGGCTGGCACACTCCTTTATTGTCTGAGTATGCATTTCCAGTTGAATATTAGCATTTACTAAGTGATCCATACATTTTTACTTAAGACATTTAAGCCTATAAATTTCTGAACCTGTAGCATATGTGATAGATTATTCAAGCTGAAATTTTTCAGAGGTGAATGTTGGACTATCTTGCATACTTGGCACAGTCAAGATATTCTCCTGCTGCTTCAATTTCTCCATGTTGCAAAATGAATTATGGATAAATTTGCATTTCCCAGAGATTCTTCACACACAGCTAGGCCTAGGTCAAGCAAATATTGTGACTCTGTGGGACACTTGAGTACATTTCCAGATACTTTAAAGCCTCTTATAATCTGCATATTTTGAATAACTCACAGCAATAATTAATGCAAATTAATATAACATTTCTTTGGAAACCTCACACTTTTTTTTTTACAGCTGAAGTCAAAATTTTAGGAGAGCTTGGCAGAGCTCAGGAAGAGTCAGCAGACAGAATAAGGTGAGCTGAAGCAGCAAGGCAAAGCAACAAGGTTGTTCAGCAGTCAGGGCAAGAAAATCTGATCCAGTAGCCAAATTGCCTGCCTGGAGTCAGCAGCAGCGTCATGTCGCGTTCTGGTAGTCAGCAGCAGTCAAAGGACAGAGGTACTAGTGACTCACATCTTAAGGAGTGGTAGTAGGAAAATAATCAGGCTCAAAACCTCAAGAACTTATTGCCTAAAGAAAACAATTCTCCAAGGTAGTTTGACAAGACTATGCAATAACTTACCTAACGGGGAAGGACAATGTGACGTAAGTGCCCCAAAGAAGATTCCACAAAACCACAAGGGAACAGAGGCTACTGCCTGTCCCCATGAGTTGTACGATCTGTGTTTCTTAAAATCGGGCACGGGCTGACTAGCTATTTACATTATGTATCTGACTTGCCTCCTGATCATCTGGTTCAGTTACTAAAAATGTCAGTACACGTTCTTTTTGTCAAATGCTACTACAGCTCCATTAACTGTTTCGGCAATGTTCAGTGCATCTTTGCTGAATTCCAGCTGAACTCCCATGAAATATTCCTGTTTCTGCTTTTTCAGTCTCTGCTACTGTTTCTTTGGGGTGTCTGTAAAATAATGGATGGACACACAGACACACACACACGGACTGTCTCTGCAAATTCTACCTGTCTGTCTGATTGTTGCCAAGAATGAGTTATCATCTACCTCTTCCTCAAAATCTCATCTTCAGGGTTCTGTACGTTACAGAAGTGAGAAGTAACTTTTCTGATAGCTGTAGTCTTTTAGGTTCGTGAATTATCTGCTCAGAAATTTCTAGAAATCCTCTATAATGAGTGTCATACTTTTGAAGCCATTATACCCTGGTGCTTTTTTTTTTTTTTTTTTTTTTTTTGCTTGCCACGTTACAATTTGTTCTACGTCTGCTGCAGTTCTGCTAAATTGAGAATCTGCTTTCCCCTGCTAACCACAATTTCAGTGAAGTACTGTGCCGTAGAGGTGATGCCCTTAAGTTTAGCAGAGCTAAACCCTTCCAACCTCTGTAACCTTTTGAATAATTGATTAAGGATCTTAATTTCTTTGTTCATCAAACTGTTCAATCACAGACGCCTGTAATGTTAAATACTGAAATACAGACTCTCCTGAAAAATGAAGTTCAAAGAGTTTGCAGGAGACTCCTTTTGTTCATTAAAATGTGAGCCACCATCAGAGAAAAACTTCTGGAGTTTCATGTCCTGAAATACAGATTTGATGTACACTGATGGCATATTATACTATGCCCCTTAACTATATTGCAAACATACACTAAGATTTTCATGTTTGGCTCTTCAAGTGTCCAATCTCAAAGAAATGTGGATAAAAATACAAGATAAAACTCTTTTATCCAGTATCTGTCAATAGAGACTAATTTTCTAATTGTGTAACACAGCTTTAGGATCTCTGTGTTTTGAATTTAACCTGCTGGTAAATGCTTACCATATTTATGGGCTTAGAAATTACAACAAATGTAAACAGTTTAATTTTCACTTTTGATTTTCAGTTCAAGGTTGTGTTATTCTTCAGGAAGAACTATTTTTCTCCTTGAAGGTGTTTTTGACGGGAATTTCAGTGGTCTTGTTTTCTTACTGAAAAACTGACAGCTACATTTTCCTGTCCAATATTCACTTTGGTATCAATATCCAGCCTACGGTTCAGAAGTGTTCCTTCAGTGTGCAGGGCAAGATGTCAGCCCTCTGTCATCCCTGCTTTCAGCTTTTGAGGATTTAGACTCTCTCTGGAAGTCCTTTCCAGATATTTTTTGCTCGCTGTTCTCTTAATACAGAGTACTGATACGTTGTTAAATTGCAAAATATTGTAAAATGGTTCAGTTCTTGACGTATAAATACAGATGTTGGGTGCCTGGATCTGTGCAACTTTCTAAGCTAAAGCACTCTGTGTCCATCACAGCTTCTCGCTGTTCTGTGATGTTTCTCACTTTGTATTGTCTTTCCATCTTCCAATTTCCCCTTGTGATAACCTGTTTATCCAGTGTAACGGCGTCTCAATTTTCTTCTGGCATCTTTTTGACATGTCCTTACTGCTTCTCCTGATTTAGGTTTCTATCTTGTAGCTGTCGTTCCAGTAGCTTTATATCTTTGATTCCAATCACTATTTGATCTCTTCTAATGGAATCAGTCAGTATGCCATAATTACACGCCTGACTTGTTAAGTGACTGTCAGTCAAAAATTCCTCAAATTCAGAGAAATGAAAGGAATTCTGCTCTTTGAGAGGCGCATATGATGACAATGATGTCCTTCAAAAGTTTCACTTTTCTTAGGAGTACAGTATTTCTCCTGCACATACTCAGAGGCAGTTCTTTCATTCTCTTTTACTAATGTACTAACAAGGAAATGGAGAACTTCAGGTACAACTATATTAAAAAATCAGTCAGCTTTTGTGACTGTTTTTGAGTCCAGCTGGTCATGCACAGATTCAAAAGCCTCTCAAGTCTTCTCTATGGCTTTGCAAGCGTTGCCAGAGAACCTCAAAGGACTTTAGTTACTTCTCACTCTCAACAGTACTCTTCTCTCTGTCTCTTTCTTTGAAGAATTCAATAGCTCACTTCGATATAATGCAACAACTGTAAAATGCCTGGTTCTAAAGCAACCACTATGAGTTTAGAAACACTGCTTTTGTATGATGCAAATTTCTTTGATAATGTAAAAAATAACCAACACATCAAACATTGTCAAAAAACTGCTGGGGAGGGTAATAAAACTGACTTTCTGCCAGTGAAAGTATGAAGCGTTGAACTGTCTCTGATCAGACTACCCTTGAGATGGGATTTTTTTTTTCTAGTCCACCGTGCCCCTTTGTCTCTTGCCCTCTATGCTAGAAGACTGTAGTCTTCCTGTGATCTGGTTTATGTCTATATATATTAAAATGACAGCATTCTTCATTGCACAGTCTGACAGTGATGGTCAGCCAAACCCAAAACTACAGTGAGAACCCACCTTGAAGCCAGCACCACGGTTGCCTGCAAGATCATATGCTTCAAGGTCACACTGCGATAAGGTACATAACAGGGGAAAGTATTCGTGCAAAGAAACATCATGGCTGTCATTTGAGATTGTAGGATTTGCTGTGCCATCTCCATCCTTATTTTTTAGCATGGACATTTAGTGAAATGTATTCAACCAAAGTGATTTTTTTGAGAAAAACCTAGAAAAAATCCAAGGATAGTGGTGGGATTACTGATACATAACAGCAGATGATTCAGTTCAGCTTGCTATTTTGGCTCTATTATGAGGAACTGGATCAGATCACATTGGGGATGCCCACAGGACACGCTGACCGGGGTTTCTTTGCTGACCTAAGGTGTAAAGGATCATCATCACATCGTAAAGTTTGAGAGCTACTAACAAAGTATCAAAAAGGTCATTAGTTAGGCTGTCAGTATTTTCTTTCACCTTTCCCCTGGATCCTTTACAGAGCTTTGGGTCTAACCCTTCATGTGTCAGGCCAGGAATTTCAAAGCCTGCTGCAATGCTGAATTTAGGAGAGCACGGAGAGACAAAATCTACTTTTGTTTTCTGAGTTAATGAATCTCAGGAATTCTAAATACAGTTACATTCCAATGATACCTGTAGAAAACAACTGAAAGCATGATAAGCATGTTCTGAAGAAAGCCTGGAAGTTGGTAAGATGATATAGAGGAGATAAAAAAAATACAGTATGCACATGTATGCAGTGTTGAAAAGGATGGAGTGAGCTGGCCAAAGCAAGCCTATAATGTATGATTTACTGAAAATACTGCTTAGTTATGTTCAGAGGAGGAACAGTTCATTTAGGCGAGAGAACATAGTCTACAATGCTAGTGATGGTAAGTAGGATTTTGTTACCTTTCTCTTGTCATCAGCTGCAATTTTGGTGGCTCGTGTATGCTCCTCAGCACCCTGAAGCAGTCTGGTACAGCAGCTTCCTGGAGATTCCACGGAAGAAAAGCCTGCTGTGACTATCCAGGCACCTGCTGCCCATAGCTGTTACGATGAGGCAACCGGACAGGTTGTACTGGGCTGGTCCTTTTCACATAGCTTTCTGCAGGTACTGCTGGGCAGCATCTAGGGATCGATGAACCTTTTGGTATGGCACAGAACAGTTTGTTGGGTTTTTTTTTTGTTTGGTGCAAGTGTCAGAGAGAAGATAAGATGATGCTTAAAGTTTTCAGTTATTTTCGTATTAGGTTCCTGCCTTTGTAAGGGACGATCTCAGCGCGTAACTCATGAATGACATCTTCAGTATACTGTGTGATTGAGTGTGCCTTCCTCTGGTGCACCAAATTGCACAGCTTTGTCAGTTCTACTGCCTGGTCTTCTCATAATTCAATGATCTGATCTTAATGAGCACCTAACCCCAGGGTTAAGCAATTCAAGAAGGAGAAGAGCATTTGAATGACATTGACTCATCCCCATTTGATATAGGCACTAAGGAACATCCTTAGGCACCTGGTCCTGTTGTGGACCTATTACTGCGTCATACACTACGACTGTGTGATGTGTCTCCTTATCTCAGTTACTTATTACGTTGCTAGACACTGATGGGGAAGGCAGCTCAGCAGGTCTGCATTTCTGTGTCTGTGAGACTGTAAATATTTGGCTTAAACCAGTACAATATTTGCATAAATACGAAGTTCTGAAACTGTCAAGTAAAAATAAGGCAGAAACAGGGGAGGTATGCAGGTAATCCGGGAAAGAAATAAAATGGTTCTTAGTAACTTTTGCAACTTCGGTCCTTGACAAGCTGTTCTGTGGAAAGCCAGTAAAGAAATTAAATGTAGGAAATCTACTAAACAACAGCGTTGATCTGGAAACACCAGCGGTGAAGTACTTCATTATTCATCTGTTGACTCCCTCATCTATTCATCCGGTGATTACTGTAGCATTTCCTTTGTCACAAAACACGGGCCACAGACTAGAGTTCCTGCTGAGGAAGCTGCATTCGAATGGCAGCCTGCACGGAGAGACATCGGAACGGTGCACAGCTGGGCAGGTGCCGAAACAGCGCTAAGTCTAAAACAGCATTTCTAAAAAGCTTCAGAGCAATTCGCTTGTGGATTCAGCCTTTATAACTACAACATTTATCCTGGAGTATTCACATGATTTCGCTTCAGTTCGTTGGTTAGGCATGCAAATACGTCTAGCCATGCATTGTTCTTTGTGAAAACACTCGACGGGAGTGCTCTTGGTGTTAAATAGTGATCTTAGACATACCAGTAATATCTCCTTCCTCTTCAGAGGTAGTAGATCTATTGCATTGGAATCTAGATGCAAGTCACACTTGTCTGGATTTGCAAAGCAATCTATTTTTGCAACTAACATGTTTATGAAAAGCCTTCTATCTGGGAAAAAGAATATACTTTTCTGAATGACCCCTCAGACTGAGATTCGTTATCATGTGTGAAGACCATTACATCCATTAGGACACACCATTAGGATGCAACAGGTGAAACTGTCACAAGTAAACAGCACTGGGGCTGTTTGTCTCTCCTGCCTCCCTTCTGGATGCTGTTTTGTTCATGGTCTGCACCCGCAACCCTAACTGTGCTGGCTGTGGATTATCCCTCTCATACCTCTCCTGGGTGGCTCCACGGACGCTAGGTGGGTGCTCTTCGGTACGCTGTTTGACTGGAGGAAGTGGTATTGACAATGGATGTATTTTCTTGTTCAATGACAATTCCAATAACATAGCCAAGTTTCCTCATATTGACTGCAAACTTGGAGTAAATGCATATGTATATTTAGTGGATTCAAAGGCACTTGGTAATTTGTTCAGTCATAGGAATGTGACTGATGTGTGCCTCAGCTCAGCCAAGAATACAATGCACCACGAAAAAATCTGAGACCTAACTGTGCCTTGCAGCAAACGTGTAGGCAGGATGCTCAGGTTCTCAGGCAGCAATTCTTTTGTGAATCATCTATGGAAGAAAAGTTCTTTATATCTACATAAAATCAGACTGAAGTTTCTGAGGATTATTCTGTGCCTGTCCACTACTGATACCCAAAAGCAGATTAGTATCTTCCTCAGATCATTCTGAGTCCCTATACAGTACATGGTAGATGGAAAGTAAATAAGGTATCTAAGCTCAGGACTGTAGATTTTTGAGCGCAGATGTGTTATAAAAAGTGGCAGCTTGTAGGCTGGGTGCTTGTTACTGGGTATACAGCGCTGACTGCAAAGCTGGTCATGTCATTTTGCAGAAGCTCTTTAGTCAAATCACCTGCCAGGACATACAAGTAAGGCACTGGTGCGTCCCATCTCATATTTAGGGTTTGAAAGGGGAGAAAACATGTCTATTGCAATGAACTTAACATAAAATCCAACCATTTGTTGCCTCTAGGAAATCCTAGGTGATGCATTTACTGGCGCCAGTAAAAGCTGGAATCAAGCTTAGGAAAGTGAAGGATAGCTGTCGAGGGTTACAATATAGGCTATATTTTGAATTACCAATTGGAAATTAACTGTGATGTGCTCCCCTAGTAGAAAAAACAAAATAAAATTAAAGAAATGAGCACATTTGAGAGAGCAATACTGATAATGCAGCAGTATTTTTTCTTATTACCGAGGTCTGTTTCTATACGCCTTAACAGGAATACCGATGTCTCTAGAGGAACATGTGGAGCTGGTCTGTTTGTGCAAAAAGGCACACTGACATGTCAGCATCTTGGAGAAGCCAGTTCAGAAGCTGTTTGCTTTCAGAAATGTGCTGCTTCTTCTGTTAGCATGTAAAGAAACACAATTTCATCACAGTGAAAGCATTTGTTAAATTGTTAGTATATGAAAGTAAAGAAATAAGAAGACTTACGAAAAAGGCTTTATGAAGAAAGGATTTTAAATAGTGTCAGGATGACATGATGCCAATAATAAAAAAACCAAGGGTGTGGTAAGTTGTGGGAAACCATATCATCAAGCCTGAAAGTATATTTACATGAGTGCAAACATCTCTGGAAAGTAAAAAGACATTTTCTTCTATTTGCAAGTGATAAGGCAAAAATTTCTGTTTCCTTTTATATGCTAGTCTAACATTGTTATATTCAAAACTGATATATGTGATTATTTTTTTATTATTATTATTATTACTTCCTTACTTACAGAATATGGTAGAGCGCTTGGTTTAATGTAAGTTAAACTGGGAAGTATGCAGGTGGACTAACTCTAATGTTTAGCACAAATTTAGGTATAACGTTAGGCCAAGAAAGGTATTCAGGCTACCTACTTTCCTTTATCATTTACTTGGGAAACTCCTAATACTTAGAACTGTTTCTCTTTCGGATTGCGTATTTCTCTGTGTGCCTGGGAATACGGCTCTTTGCCTGCCTTAGCCTCTGACCAGCTATACACCCAGGCGGCAGCTGGACCCATTGCAGTTCAAAGACGCAGATGTGGCTCCTGAACCGCTGAAGTCTTCAGAGAGATTTGGCCTTCAGGGGTTCTCAGAGTGGGCGCTTCACCAAGCATCAACATCAAAGTAGAGGCATCAGAGTTTAGTTCAGAATATGAGCAAAACCAGCACCAGAATTGTGACTTTTTTCAAAGCAACTTAAAAGTTAGAGCACATGCCTGGAAAGTGAAATACGAGTTTTTAGTCCTCTGCTGGAGTATGCTGGTTCTGCTCCTGAGAGCGCTACAACCACGGAGCTGATAGGAGATGCTTTAATTTCACTATTGAACCCGCAGCACCAGGCAGCAAGAACTGGATTCACAGAGCAAGGGACAAGACAGAGAAAGGAGAGAGTCTGGGGAAGGAAAGGTATCACCTGGGAGCGGGAAGTAAAATTTTCTGCTTCCTGTTTTACGTTAAGACATTCTGCTGATTTATTTGGTTTGCTACTGAGCAGAAGAGCACGCGTGAAAGGGAGACGGGGAAGGACATGTAGCACCTGTTATACCCGGGACTGTCAGAGAGGCTCAAAGTCAATTCTAATACATTTTCCACAACTGATCTTTAGTAGGAACATTTTTCCCCCTTGAGATGAATCCACTTTTATATAGTTGTATAAACTGCACAACAGGAGGAAGGCTGCATTGGTCCCCACTGGAAGCCTGAATGCTTTCCAAGAGGCTACATCGAAGAGTCGCAGGGCTGTGCTACTGGTTGCAGGCTGTGTACTGGTTGCAGGCTGTGTACTGGTTGCAGGCTGTGCTACTGGTTGCAGGGCTGTGCTACTGGTTGCAGGCTGTGTACTGGTTGCAGGCTGTGTACTGGT
>JAVJGJ010000001.1:80239306-80256445 GCA_035590215.1 Microhierax caerulescens
TGTGGGGGGGGCGCGGTTTATAATGGAAAGGCTTCCTGTTAAACTCTTCAAATTATAATTTTAAGGAATTAGTGCTGGAAGAAATCTTTTACAAGTAAAATCTACAGTAAGTGAATGATTGATCTGCGTTGAACTTTGGCAGCTTGGTAACGAGGGTGGTGCTATATGCTCTTCCAGGCTGAAACAGAAATGCCTTGACTGTGGCAAGAAAGCAGACCCACATCATGAATAGATATGGAACAATTTATGATTTTAAAAGAGCTTAGCCTTGGGGTTTAAGAAGAAATCTGAAAGGGTGTTATAGATCTGACACGGAAATGAAGGAACAAAATATGGTACCTGTAAATATACTGCTACTGAAAGGACACGAAGAAAAAAAAAAGAAAAAAAAGAAAAAAAAAGAAAGAGGAAAAAGTGTGAATCTATTTAAAAACTGGTTTGCTTGCATTCGAGAAGGTTTTGCACTTGTCTCGGTAAAATACTGTATTGTACAGTATAAATTTTCAGCTAATGTGTCTGAAGAATGCCTGCACCTCCACATCTCAAAACTGCACTCGGGTGGAGGTAACTTTGCAGCTGATATTTTACTGCGTGCTGGAGTGTCCTCCTGCTCACCTTTCAGCATCAAAAGACTTTTCTGTGTCTCCTGCATTGCCAGCTCTCTCCCAGTTTAGAGGCCTCAGTGCTCTCGTTTACATACTCATCACAATACAGCCTTGCTGTTACCAAATTATCTTAAAATCACAGTCCCTTCAATCCGGATTAAGATAAAATTTTGATAGAAGTATCTGACTAGAATATCCAAATAGGCAAACAGTTAAGAATATTTATAAAAGACATAAAGATATGAAACAAGTTTAACTGCTTAAAAGAAGAAAAAAATAGAAGATTTCTCTCCTTTTTCCCTTCCATTCTCCCTCCTTCAGATGAGTTTTCTTTTTTCTGCTTCTAACAAAATATTTATCAAGGTTTCTTCTCTGTGTGTACATTATAGCTCAAGTTGCATCTGTCAGGGTGTTATCCTTTGTAGCCTTCACCACAAGCATCCCAGAGGGTACCTCCTTCTGGCGCCTCTGTTAGCCTTTACAGACAACCACACCTTTGAAATTTTCCAGACTTCAGACAGATGGGAGTCTTTCAACTTGAAAATCATCCAGGGGACAGTTTAACTGTTCTTCCTCAAGATAAGCTGTATTTCTCTATTTAGATCAGTGGCTTGATGGAGATGCCTGGAGATGAATATCTAAAATTTTTTTAGATGTTCTTGGGTGTCTGACCCAGCCTGGAGCTGATGACCCAGAAGGGCACTGGTTTCCAGTAGCTCCTGGGAGATGGCAAGCCCTGTGCGGCTGTCTTGGGTACCAGGGCACTGGATTCAGATCAAATTAAGACATCTAAATTGTTTGTTGGTTTCATTTTGACTGAAACCAGATACGATTAAAAATGTGCCCTTCAAGCAACAGCAGGTTTTCGCGACTAATCCCCGAGTTACTTGTCCTAAGCATATCATAAGAAAGCCACACATAAATGCGACACAACTAAATAAAGCCAAAGGGTTTAGATAAACAGACTTTCCTACTTCAGAAACAAGGAGCTCTCTGCTGAGCAGAAATCGTGGCAGTAGCATCTGGGTAAAATATGAAAAAAAAAAAAAAAGTCTTCAAAGTTTCATTTGATATTTTTTTAAATAAATAGCTGTATAGCTTCTTACACATGTCCATCAATGTACTATCAGAGGCTTTTAATTAATTTGTAAGAGCATACCCAATTCCCTTTTGTGTTTATTCTCTGTGAACATCTGAATAACTGAGTTTTATGGAAAATGAGTTCCAAAGACATGTTAGAAATATTAATAGTAGCTGAATATGTAATGTCCCTTTTTTCTTTTTTTATTTATTTATTCTGGCAATGACTGCCCGGTCTCCTAAAACACAGAACATCATCTGTCTTTGCTGACTATTTTCTGCTGCAGCACATGTTTCTTACATGTTTAAAAAGATTATTATTCCAGTTGTTCTGTCTCTTTCCTACCAAAAATCCCCCTGCAACGTGACTACTAATCTGAAAGAGTGGGAAAATCAAGAAAACTCTGCTTTATTTGCAGATATTTCACAGACAAAAGCAGAAGGTACTGTAATCAGAAATCCCACTGAAGAGTCACATTTTGGCATGGTCTCACCAGCTGAAAATTTGTTGCAAAGCCACCAGTTTTTGTCCAAAGTCTGCATTCACGCAGACAGTGTGTGCTCTGCAGAAGTGGCCTGCTTCTCTCCGTGGCTTTCCCGCTGCAGGAAAGTTGATGCAAAGCAAACTCATAGCTTGTGTGTTTTGCAGGTCTCATGAGACATCCTAACTAGCTTTAAACAGCTAGCTGAGGTAATAACAACAGATTAATCATGGAGTTAATCTCACCCGATTTTAGGTAAGTACTGTAAATCTTCTGAAATAATCAGCATGAGCTATTTCTGCAGTCAATAAAGAGAACTCGGCATTTGCAGGGTGTAATTCGTCTGACAGGTGGGACATCCTTGTGGGGTGAGCGGTACCCTAGGTGCGTCTCCGCTAGTTAGGAAGGGAAACTAGATGACTAGCAAGACATAAACATCTAGAATGCAGAGGTCTGTATTTGATTAGGTATTTCAATATCTGCCCTGGGCCACCCACAGGTTTTAAATACTATATTTTAAGTTTCAGGTTGATTCATCTATATTTCCGTTAGGGAGCTCGCCTGGCTGTTTGCAGGCCAGCTCTGGCTGGGCTATACGCCCACCAAGCAATAAGCACAACGTGCACAACTCGCCTTCCTTTCCCATCTCCCTCATCTCCTTAAATCACAACCAGTCAAAACAAAGCCACATGTATAATTTTTTTATGCTTCAAGCAATAGTTCATCGTGTCACAAAACCAGATGAGGAACATTGGTGCTCCTTACCCTGTGGTGCCTTTTCAGATTTTAAACACTCCCTTCTTTTGTTTCCTTTGTTAAATTGGAATTGCCATGGTCGCTTCTGTGAAATTAAAGGAGGTTGTGTTGTAAGGAGGTTGTTTTTCTGCAAGATTGCAGAAAAAAAATGATGTAAAACAGGAATTTGATATGGAAAATCTATGGGGTTTACTTTCTATGTGACTTAACTTGGAAAATTTATCATCAGCACAAGTGCTTAAACCAAATTTGCGTAAAAGGAAAAGGGGCAGTTTTCCACCTGGTGCAGATCAAGGTGTATACAAAAAAAAGTCAGTGAAGGTGTGTCAGTCTGGTCTAACTAAAGGTATGGCCATTGTGTGGAAGTATTCAGAATCTTTCTGTGAACCGTTGCAATGCGGTAAGAGGAAATCAAAGTAAGATTTCTTAAAGTTTCATTTTATAAAGCTTGGGTTTCCTTCGATTTCTGTTGCAGACGCATAAAATCCCTGGGTAAAGGCTGAGCATATGAAAGATTTTTCTTAAGCTCATTGTCTCGTATTTTCATTTGAAAAGAAAGGCTTAGGTGAAAGTGTACGAAGTTATGGTTAGAAAAGTCAAAATCCAGAACCCGACTCTGGTTTTGCTGTTGTAGCTCTGCTGTTTGCTATGTTGTTCTGATTGCCATATTGACTCCTGATCAGCCAGCTGATGCCTAAGGGTTTTTTTTTTTTGATAGGCAGGGACAGCAAGGACTGAAAATGCTTCTTCATGTAGAAGGGAGCTAAAATGGAAAAATCTCAGAGTCAGAGGAAAGGAAAGTGCTTCAGTTAATCTCCCTGTGACACTGTATGCCAGCAGACAGCCAGACAGGTGAACCGAACAATTCCTGGCAGACGTAATACTGTTCCCAGGGCTTAGTTCGGGAGTTTATCCTTGTCCTTTTTAGAAAGCGTTTCCCTCCTTTTCCTTTAGGATTCCACAATCTCTCCAACACCCAGTACTTCTTGATCTTTAGGGAACAGGAGGAAAAGAAAAGAGCATGCTTTGTAGTAGCTTTTTATTTACTTGAAAATTATGATCATGTCTCCTAAAAGGTGGGGATTTCTGGTTTGTTTGGTTATTTTTTTCCCCAGGCTTAATAAAAACATTTTTCTAGTATCTTCTAGTAGTTTATATATTTTATTAATAATTGATCTTGCTCTTCTCATCTGGTCATTGCCTACCTAAACTACATTTTTTCCTCAATTAGTGAGCCCAACACTTGATAGTGTGTTTGTCCAGGTCAAATTGATACTGAATGGAGAGCAAGATTACCCAGCTGACATTTTGTTCTTATGTACTAGCATAATTATAGCAATCTGGGAACAGTCAGGCACTCCTGACTTAATGTGCTATTGAATCTGATGGTCTGCAAGGTCCCTTATTGTTGGTACACAGATGCTGACGGAACCTAATAGTTCTAGAGGCTTGTTTGAATTTGCATAGCGCCTTTGTGGCAGACTAAGTATTGTAACTGCACATTTTATTCTTTTTTCCTTTATGTAAAGACGGATTTTGAAAAGACTTAAAATGAGGTAGTTCATATGGGTTTATGACTGATGGGATGAAAAAGAGGGAGAAATGCTTCCCCATCCCACCACAGCAAATCTCCTTCACCTTTCTCAAGGCAGTGACGTGCTGACGTGGGACAGCAAAGACATCTCTACTGCCAGTCTCTGTGCTAGGCACGTGCATGAGAGCGTTACTCTGCCTTTAGGTACAGAAGGGGTTTCAACTGTACTTTGCCTCTGCTGATTATCTGTTATTCTTGACCCTGCTCTGTGCTGAAGAAGGAAAATGCAACTGGATTGTCTCAGAAACATTAGGGAATTTATTTCGCAGACTAAAGAAGGTTTTACATGTCATTTTGTAGATTTGAATCTCAGACTGGAAAAAGTTCCACACAAGGAACAATGCCAGGAACAGTGTGAATTTTGACTTTGGAAAACAAATGAAAAAGCAGAACAGCAACCTAAACAAATCCTAGAAGACATAAGATATTCAACTCCCATAAAAATTCAAAATGCCTTTGGAAGAAGTTCTGACTAAGGAAATTTTGTTTCTGGAATATACCTGGGTTGAGTATAATTCAGCCGGTTGGTTATAGAGAGGCAAGGCCCCAGGTACAACGCGAATAAACCCTGATGTGGTTGTCTGTACTTCCATCTGTGCAGCCAAATGTGAGGAATTTTCTTTAACAAGAGCAACAATTATAAGAATTGTTCCACTCCCATATTCAGCAGTCCCTAATGTCTCGAAGGATTCCATATTTCTCTCTACAGACATATTTACAACCCCCAAAAGAGTGGAGAGACAGCTTCTAGAGGATCACTACTCTTGCACAAAAGGTGGAGGGATGAGCAGAGGGCAGGTGGATCTCTTACACTGTACCTCTCTTTAAATGCAATGGTTGACATTTTTATGTCCAGAATGGAATTATGTGCATATACATGGTGTGAAACAGTACTGTGAATCTAATGTGTCTGACACACTCCTGCACGTGGGACACATCTGGATAGCACAATCATTATAATTGAAAAGGATCTTGAGTGCATCAAACTATTTTACTGTAGATGGGACATCCAGTTCTAATGTCACTTCTAATCCATTATCTCCAGAAACCAAATCAAACTGCGAGATGTCCATAGACTCCAGAAAATGCACAAAGTTTTCAAATTCTGTTCAGAAAAAGTTTTCTGCATGACAAGAAAAAAAAAAAAAAGCAACCCACAACAGAATCGTGCATGGGCATGTGATAGCCTTACTCATCAGTGAAACATTCCGAGTCTGTACAAAGAAGAACATATTGTATTATTGACACAAGGCACAATCGTCTGTTTTTTTCCTGGAAAGTCTTGTCAGAAATTTTGCCTGGGTGACCCAAAGAGTTCAGTTTCTTGAATACTTATATAATGAGCTTTTACACACAACTTTGTCATAGTATAGAAATCCAGAGTCACATAAATTTTGTCATGAGTCAGGGAAGTTAGTAATGACCTCTGAGAAAGCATTAATGAGCAGGTAATATTCTTACCTATTTTGTAGCAGAGGTAAATACATATTATACAACAGATGTAACATGCTATTAAATTGTAATATTAATTATCCATTTATCTTTCCTAGGTATTCCACAGCAGCTAGTAAACCTTTTAAATTTCTAAAAGCTTGCCTTACACAAAGAAATGCATTTAAAAGTTACGGTCTCAGATTAGTCAGAAAATAGAGGTAAAGAATCACGTGAAATTAAAAAAAATTCTTGAATTTTGTAACTTGTGGATAATATCTAGGAGTTTTTAAATAGCTTACTTTCAATGCTTTGCTTTCTTTTACCTATCTGTGAGAACAAATGGGTTAGATAAACATGATTAAACAGAAAAAAAAAAGTAATTTTTTTTTTGATTAATTGTTGAACTACTGAACATAAAAGAGACCTAAAATCTCATGCTTTTACCCAAACCAGTATTTTTCACTAAAATATTACACAAATTTCAGTTAATTCTCCCGAAGCCTTTTGTATGCCTGAGGCAACTGCTGAAAAGCTCTGACTTCTGAGGCTTTTGAGACCTGCAGCTGAGGAGCACAGCGTACGGTGGTTTGTGCCATTGAGTAGTTCGTAGGCAGCCACAATCTTTTTTCTTTGTTCTTCCTGTATTTGGCCATTGCTTTGTCCTTTCCTATGGTGTTAACGTTTCCTTCTTTCATGTCTTTATTCAGCAGGGTTATTCTGAGCCTTACATAAACAGCCAGGAGCGTCACCCATGTACCTGGCATCACCTGGTGACCTCCCTGGAGCTGACCATGAAGGACATTGCTGGATGGCAAAGGGGAAGATTCGTCCTCTGCTTGCAGAATCAGCCTTGCTAAATGAAGAGCCACCAAAGGAGAAAACGATGGTTTGTGTACAAATTACCTGACAATGTCTCCATTTCTCTAGAGACCCTTTTTAATTATGAGCAAATTATAAGAATAGCAGCTTCCATAAGGCAAACACCTAGTTCTGGTCTGTCAGCAGCTCCCCACAATTAAATTATTAAAATGCTTAGCAGTAGAATGGCAAGAATTTTTTATCCCTTTCAAAGCTGCCTGATTCGACAGTGGAGATGGATGAAACCAGTTGCCTTTGCTGGCACCCTACCTCCCTCTCATGCATCCTCACAGAATGCCAACAGTGAAACGCTGATACTCGACACATCCTACTTGTGCAAATAGGTTGCTGGGAGAGACAGAGCTGACTACAGTGTGCAGGGAATCTAAACCAAAAAACCCAGCCCACAATATAACAATAAAAACAAACAAACAAACAAAAAAAAAACAACCAACCCCCCCCCAAAAAAAAAAAAGGAAAATGACCAAACCTAAATCTTTAGAATCTAATAGCCTGAGGCAGAAAGTCAAGCTATTTTCCTGCTTTGATGGGGGAAGGGAAACATGCGCTGTTGCATGTTGCAAGAACTAGCTACCAAATATAAGTTGGTTAGTGTGTCGCGTGTAGGTTATCCTGGTTGTGATCTAGAAGACTGTACCAGAAAGGACAGAAATATTCTGGAAGACAAATATGTTAATATTTGTAGCCTGTTTCTCATGGTATAGATTTTAAATCTGTTCTGAGAATGATACCCTGAATTTTCAGCAGAGAATCAGTTGTACACCCTGACAAACATTTTCTCTTATGCTAATGAACTGTGTTCATTAATACGTTGTTATCCTGAGAGAGATAAGTTATCTGACCTTAGCCAAGCTAACTGCAGTGGGTTCTGGGTAAACACTCGCTGCAATGAAGGTGAGTGCCAGATGTCTGCGATTTCTATAAGTGCCATTCTGCCCCAGTCTCCATGGTCATCAGGATCCTGACACTGTGCCTCAGAAAATCAAGCATAAACAGGTGCTCAAAAATCAAGGCAATTACAAGGCATGTTTGATTTGATTAATTTTGGCCTTAATTGCCAGGATTGGTTTTGTAAAACCATTTTTGGGGAGGAAGGTTTTATCTGACATTTAAAAATCCCAACATCAAAAAGATATAATGCCCGTGGGGGGAAATATAAATAGTAAACAGAAAGATTAAAAGTTACTGAGTCATAAAATCTACAAGGTATGGAAAAGGAAAGATAAACCAAGCAGCTAACTCAATTTGATGTTTCAGCTGAAAGTCTACATTTCCAGAGGAGTTCCTTCTGTTGCTTTTACATAGGCTCTTTATTCCCGTCAGGTGATGAACAGCTTAGGGAGCTTAGGTTACGGGCATAAATATGTTCAACCCACTTCCAAAATACATGCAAATGACAAAAGCAAGAGTACATGTCTAAGAATAATTTATAATCCCCACATCAGTCAGAACAATCTAACAGCAGCAGAAGTTCATTATGCCCAGGAACGGTCCCGGGTTGGACAGCTTCGCACTACAGTTTGCAGGAAAAGAAATACGGTCTTCGTATTTCATAGTAAATGCTCTTAATGATGCTCCTGCTGGCAAGCTGTCAGTTAGCACACGTCATTTCCCTGCATTTCCTCTTTGCAAAGAAAGAAGAAAATGGCTAAAAATACACTGATGGAGTAGTGTCAGCTTTCAAAAAGCAACCCTCTGCACCTTTTAATGATCACACCTCTAATATCCTGAGAAAGGCACAGCTTCTGGCTGAGTGTCCTTTGGTGTTAAAGGAAGAGCCTGGCTAAGACAGAAATATCAAAACAGTTTAGCAACAGGACCTAACTGATCATTTTGATTTCCTTGCTGGTGAGCACTGGCAAATATTTTTAAGTGCTTGCATCTTCACCAGACCTATGGAAAGCCATATGCAATGGCTGGAAGAGCAGTTCGTGTGAGGTTTCTGTACAGTCAGAAAGAAGCTCTTACGGTTCTTTGAGATGACCTTTAAATTTAAATAAAACCACGTGGTTTAGATGGAAGAAATATTCTAGGGAAAACAAGAAGAGCACTGATTGTGGTTTAGGTCTGGTTATTCTGTGTTTTATGGAATGCGTAAACTCAGGCAGTTATGGAGGCATTAAGAAAGTCATAAATATGATTTGTCCCAGAGGCTCCTGGGCTTGTGCTAGCTTACTACAAAGTGCAACCAAATAAAACGCAGATGTCTAATTTATCCAGAGTGTAACCACAAAAATATATATCTAAAGGAAAACGGAAAAAAAAAAAAAAACATCATAAGGTATCCAGAAATGTTTCATTTGCAAATGCAAAGACTGAAGGATCGTATTTTCATTTTCTTATGCAGCTTTAGTACTGGGTGAGCCCACAGCCTGTGGTGAGTATCTGTGACCCTGAAGCTGAAGATCATGTCATGTTGCATAAACACAGGGAAGTAAGTCTGTCATGTCTTAACGTTGGAGATTTTCAACCTAAATAGTCCTCCTTTAAGCTACTTTTGCATAAAGATTATGTAATTTGTTAAAGAGTTACAGTTAATGAAAAAACGGTTGAAAAGCTACAAATGTGTTTTCCCCAATGTAATGTGGAACTAAATGAAGTTTACAAGATTTTAGCATCTGGGAGGAAACATGGAATTCCTGTGCTGTGTTTATTGATGTGTTACTGGTTTTGCGTGGCTGGTTGAAGCATTCAGTATTAGTCTCCACTTTTTCAGGAATGCATGCACAGAAGGGCAATTGTTGGAGTTTATAGGAAACCAAACACCTTTTCCACTGGGGAAGCGATGGGTGGGAGACGTTTCCCTAGCCTGAAGGTTTTCCTCATCAAATTTCACAAGTTTTCTGCAAATAAGAAATAAATAGATATATTAGACCTTGAAACCCCCTTGTCAGCTTTTCCTTTACTAAACAAAGATTGGCTTTTTAGAATTTTAGTGGAGAAAACACAGAAAATCTTGTCAAAGAAATATGAAGACTCGACAATACAACCCTGATCTTCTGATGTGTTTAACCCGTGCTTTGCGCTTACTTTTGTGTTGCTCCCAGCTGTGATTGCTGTTATTTTGGGTTCAGAACCAGTTATTTTGATTCAGAGGGCATGGTTGCTGTTGACAGCACGACTGCTGGAACGCAGCCACTGTTCTACCATTCCTTCCCACAAACGATGATTAAAGGTGGTTTAGTCCCCAAGCCTGTACTCTGCCCCTATAACAAACCCAGAAATCTCATTCCCTGGGGATCTGAATTAGTGCTAGGGAACACCTCAACAGTTCTTGCCAGTCGGTAACAGATTAGTAGATCTTTGAAAGGATTTATGCACAGATTGGAAAATACTCTGTTACTGACGGCATAAATCTACCAGAAAATTTCAGATATGCACAAGTTCATAAAAATCATCCATGTGTGTTGACATTTTATATTATAATGTGACAAGAAAAGAGCATTTCTTCATTTGATGATATTCATCCATAACTGATGATACACGCAGTTTGTGATACCAAGGGCCTGAATTTAACCTTATATTTCGGTTTTAAAATACAAAGATGATAACAGATTTTTCTGATTTAGATCTAGTTGTTTGATCATTAGACCTTGTTTCTTTAAAACAGCTAGAACTTTTTGTTTGTTTGTTTGTTTTTTAATTAAAGTAACAACCATGCAGTGCTCTAACCATTTCTAACTTTAGGCTAATGTGCACTATAGAATCCATTTTTATTCCAATTTGTCAGCATAACTGTCATTAATTAAAGTTTCCATTTGATTTCTAGGCACTTGTTTTATCTAGGACCAAGGCCTTGCTGAAAATTTTTTCTCCAGAATTTGGCTTAGAAGGAAGAAAAAAACACTCAGTGGAGAATAGAATTATTTTTTTTTTCTGCACTAGTTCTGAAACGAAAAGAATTTTGAAAATCAGAATAGTAGAAAAGCTCTCTGTCTTGCTGTTCTTGCATTTCCTAACCTACAGAGAGTTCAGGGTGCTGTACTGAAGGGTGTTCTCGATTGCCTTCAGCTGTTTAGCTTTGTAACCTAAGGTTATAGTGTACATGTCAGTGCCCTTAATTCTTCCTGCCAGCTCTTTTATTATTCCATGACCAGTGATTTTTATGTACTATCCCCAGTTACAACTTCAAAAACCCTTCTTAGCTTGTCCAACAGTGGAATTTTATATAAAAAATGGATGATGTAAAAGATTCAGTATCGATTGTTCTACCCAGTATATTATGTTCTTAACTCCCCAAACTCATATCCAGTCTCTCCTACTCAGGCAAAGAATTCTTGCTTGCCCAACTAACCACAGCTGTGAAGCCAGCGTGTCAGGGTAACTCCATGTCGTGCTATCACAGCAGTCATAGGGGCACTGGATTTTAGCAAAACCAAACCAGACACTGAAGTCATAATCATGACAGAAAATGTGCTTCGTTGTGTCTTCTGACCTGGCGAGAAAACCATCTCACTTCATATACAAAAGAAAATGGCATTCCGGTGTTCCTCTGGTCAGAAGTCTTGAATTTTTTAATTATTTCAGCCCAATACAGAGCAATTTTCCAGGCTGTAACAAGTTAATTCCCAACTCACATAAACTCAGATCTGTCTGCCTTCGTGTGTATATGTTTACTGTATATTAAACAGGTGGGCTTTTTTCTCTGTTGGGCTTTATAGGCAGGAAGCAGGATCAGAATCAGCGCAACCGCTCTCCCTCACGCTAACCGTGTTCTGGTAGACCACCAGCAGCTGCCAAGCCTTCTGCTGTACATTTCCCCTGGGAAAGATGCTCTAAGGTGCAGGTTTCTGGGGAAGTTCACAGAATATTTGCTTTTAGCATACCAGGGTCTAATGCCACATCCTTGGAAGAGGTGCTGGTTGGAGTTTGCACAGTTTTCTCATCCTTTACCTCCACTAAGGTAGGACTACATGTGACTTTCTGGAGATAAATCTGACTACAATATTTTGATCTTCTCCAGATCTTAATTTTGTATCTCATCTATGAAAAGCTGATAGCAAATGTGTAATTTCTTGTCTTGCAGATTGAAAACAACAATAGTAACAACGACAGGTATCTCCCAGCATTTCTTTTCATCTGGTTTTATGGCATGAATACATGTTCCAAAAAAACGGGTATTACTCCAGACAACAATTCACGGACACTCTTGTATTGTTTAGATTCCTGGTTTCATTTTCTTGTCTATATTTCTCATAGCTTAAATAGACACAATTCATACGCACGGGGTGTTTCTTTCTGTATTTACAGGACCTGGGCTGAACGGTGAGACTAGAACTGCTGGGTGCTGAGGATGGCAGCCGAGGAACCACGGAGACTTGGCGTGGTGAGACACCCATACAGAGGGACTCGCTCCTTTTCCACCGCACAGTTTCTGTTTTCCACATCGGTGGGTTTTCTTCTTGTTGAAGGTAAAGTAATCCTTTTTTTTTAATTTTTTTGATCCACTGGAGAACTTTAGCATTTTAATGACTGAGTTTTTAAGGAGAAATTAGACTGACTCCACTCATCAGCCACTCATCCTTTTCTCTTTGTGTACCAAACGAGACTACAGTAAGACCAGTGGAGCATTTCCTTTATATATTTGGACGCTAAAGGAAACAGAGTATTTCTAATGTGTCAAGCAACAACAGGAGCTAAATGAGCTGATGCTTCTGTCAGCGTTTTCACCACTGCTTCAAGGAATGGTTGCTATGGAGAGAGGCTGCGTGCTGAAGTGGCTGTAAAGAAATGGTTCCTTCTCTCTTCCTTTGTTATACGGAAGGACCTTATGTAGAAATTTAAACATTTTGCTTTTCTTAAGGAATGACAAGTATCCCAAACCAGGCACTGGACTTGAATCAATGGCAATATAAACCAGTAATACCTACCTTATTGAAAACATGCAAAACCTTCTCATTTGTTGTAATTTCACTGCAGTTACGTATGCCTTGTTCCTCACTGTCTCCTAATTCCTCTACACTTCTTGCTGCACTTCTTCCTCTACACTACAACTGCCACTTGATACCCCAGTTGCCTAAAGATAAAATGATTCTCCCTTTCATCTGTTGATCTGGCTGAATTGCTTTTCTTTCAGAATTATTAAGCCAATTACTTGTATCCAGCTCCTATTGACTGCTGTCAAGAGACAGCTTCTGATGTTATAAACATATGAGCTACTGTTTTGCTGTAAGTGTATTGTCTGGAATACGATGACTCTGATACAGCTGTGGTCAGTTTTCCACTACGGGCAATGAAAGTGACCTCACTGTTTGCTGTGATGTGTAGACCTTTGCAGTTAAATAATAGAAAAATATGTTACTACCTGGAATTTTGACTCATCATTCTGTTTTGCTTTTTATTTTGTGTGTGTGTTGAACTTTTTGATGCATAGAGATAAGTATTAGTAGATTTTTAATTTAAAGTATGTGCATTTTTCATATCATTAGTACTTAAAACTTAAATACACCTTAGTCCACATAGAAAAATATGTTATACACATCTGCTTAGAGATGACTATTAATTTGTGACTCAAATGCAATCCTCTGATAGTCATGGACTTAACTGAGCAGAAAATCTACAGATTTCTGATTCTTTCAGTTTTCAAAAGACTCACTTCAGGACAGGGTAAGTCTGTACTCTCGTGAGCTTGCTTTCATGGTTCATGCCATGAAAGAAGCCAGATTAAGAAAACAGAAGCCAATGAAAATAGCATCTTCTACAGCTAACAGAAAAAACCCACATCTTCCCAGAAGTGTTCCTCTAGATGGTTCTATGCACCTGATAATATATTTAAAGCTGTACCAATGAAATAGTAATTTCTAACTAGAGAGGCTGTGTTTATTTACTTACTCATTTGTTCTCACTGACTGCTCTCAGAGTTCCAGGATGCCAGGAAGGAAATACAAGAGATATATCTCTATATATCAGCATCTAAGGAAGCTACCACACCTGGAGTTCAGGAACTCTTGAAAAGAAGCTATTACTTATTCCTACATAATAGATGCTCAAGGAACCTGTATCACCTCTTTCCACTTTATAATTGCTTTTATTTTTTCCTTCTTAGCATATTGGTGCTATTTGGAAATGTAAATTTATATTGGGGCTTGGTGCCATGGATCAGCACTAGGAAGGATGATGGTGTAAGACGCATATGGTGAGTAAAACTTCCCATCCACAGCATAAAGCACAGCTCTGACTCCACAGAGGTTGTTTTCTTCTTTTGAATAGGCATGTGGGACATGAGTACAGAAACCGGGTGTGAATACCATTCCACCCGGAATAGTTGTATATAAAATCTTTACTTTCATATTAGTTTCACAGTGTTGTCAATCTATAGAATATTCTTTTAGGGATAGATAATTTTTTTCTTGGCAGTATGGACCAGCCAGCAAGCAAAAATGTTACTCTTAATTTTACTGTACTCAGTGCACTCCACTGCTAGAGCTCCAAACCTGAAGTCTGCACTGTTGCAATAATTTGCACAGTGTATTTTAAGCAATGCAGATGCATATAATCTGAGTTGTGAAGGATTGTATCCATTTTAGCAAAAAGCTTTACTATACAGGATGTATTTTCAGTTTCCACGGTGGTGGGATATATATGTGCATGCACCTATATATCATACACATATATGTGTAAATCCATGTTGTGTGGTTTATATGCAAATGTCTGTATT
Organism: Microhierax caerulescens; assembly: GCA_035590215.1. Lineage (NCBI taxonomy): Eukaryota > Metazoa > Chordata > Aves > Falconiformes > Falconidae > Microhierax > Microhierax caerulescens. Next base: position 80,253,794 of record JAVJGJ010000001.1, read on the forward strand.
CTCCAATAACTGCAAAAAATATAAATCTTACTTGTTCTGTGTTCCCTTAAAAATATATTCGCATTATGAAACAAGCTGTTCATGTTAAACTTAGAACAAATGAACTGTAACCGTTCTGCAAACACAGCATAACCATTACCACCTGCCTGCACTTCATATAACCTGGCTACCTACGTTTCCCTCATGCTGTAGTCAATCTCTTTTTCCCCCCTCACATTTCCATTCATTAAGTGATTTCAGAAAATCTTTTCGTGAAGAGGAAGAAAATGAATACTTGAACTTGCCATCTTTAAACAACCTACTTGAAGGGATTACTGAAAATTATATGGTCCTTCTCATGACTTTATTATAGGTGTAACAAAGACATACATAGCCATCCTAATAATTCTAGGCAGCTCCTTCATTTTAGGCTGCCATCATATTCCATAAATCCCTTAGGGTTGCAATATAAAAGTGCGTATGCATATACAATATTTGTATCGGTGTCAACACAAAAAAGATATAAATATTTCAAGATAGACATATGAATTAAAAAAGATAAAAATCAAGAGAAGACACTACCTTTCCTGTTCCTCATACATGGAAAACATGATGATAATTCTCACCTATCAATATATTTTTCTCTTTACTTTTAGCATCTTTTTTTCCACAATATTTTGGAAGAATTGTTGCTATTCTATCCTTATAACTTAAATATTTAAGGAAAGGAGAAGAGGTCATGAATCCTATGGGCTGGTCCAGTACCATTTCATTGTACCACACTCATGATGCTTTGAAAGTTAGGCAGAACAGAATGTGATGGCTGCTAGATAGAGATTCTCTAGACAACTTCATCCAGGTGAGCTCTTGAAGTGAGCCCTTGAAAAAGAAATAGCACAGCATCTTTGGTGCATCAGGGTGGACCTAACAACCTGGCTGAAGTGTAAGATTAATTATCCAGGACTCATTGCTCTATGAACATGCCTACCCTCTTTCTGGGAGCCAAGTCAGTAAGACCACTGACTATAAAGCCATGCTGTATCAACGTGTTCAACATTTACGGGGGTGTCTCTATATGGCGATGCCTTTGTTCGGATGTGACCTGAAGACGTGACTCAACTTACTGCCTTTTTAGGAAAGCTCCAACGTGCTATTGCTTTTTCCTGCATTTCTGCTTTTTCCTGCATTTCTGCTTCTAATCTCATCTCTTTTCTACATCTGAACGTAGTTGTATACGTATTTCTGCTCAGAGAGGAGCTTAAGTCAATAATTTCCTCTGATTTTGATGGGATGCAGTTAGAAACAACAAAAAGTCAGATGAAGATGCCAGAACATAAATTTCAGCATTACTTTTTCTTTTTTTCTTTTTTTTTTTCCCATTTTCTATCTTGTGAATATCCCTTGGTAACCGCAGTCCCACATTTGTAAAGGAGAAGGCTGAGGAGACTTTTTGAGTGTCATCTCCGATCTTTGCAGTCCCTTGAGTGAAACCCTGGGGAACAATTATGGTAGGCAAAGGCTCTTATCTCAGATCTTTCTCTACTCTTTCCCTTTGAAATATCTAACTCTGTGAACGTTAGGGTGTACACTACTGTATTTCTGTTCTTTATGAAACGCATCTGAGACACTTTGTTATGCTAATTTGGTTAGCTTCTCTTTGCTCAGTTGCACCTAGATGTCCATCCATGTCAGTAAAGTCTTGCAAACTCCTTCATGGAATACTTTGATTATGCTGGAGGATCCACAGTTTCAAAATCTTTGAGAGTTTTCATTCCTGTATACTTGAAATTCACCTCTTAGATTAATATGCTTCTACACTAGAAGCCTTTCTCAAAACATGGCTTTGGATGTAATGTCTTATAGTGGCAGGGATGACGATGAAAACAGTTCGTTCCTAAACTGAAGAATGATACTAGTTCCATTTGTTCTTTTTACATCTACTCTGACAAGATTTTGCTCATAAAGATGACTCTGTTGGGAGTTAATGCAATATAAGTCATAGATTTTGAGTTAATGGCCTTTGGAAAGATGTTTTCTATCCTTTAGTTTAATTTTATTGTGAAATAAGTAGAAGCTGTAAATGTCCCTTGCTCTCTCATTCAGATTTCATCAAGTTCTGCTCCAAGAATAGACTCTTTTCTTTCACATTGGCTAATATCTTTTTTTCCCCCTTCTCACTGCTAGTTGTTCAATATTTTAAAGATGAAAAGCCTGAAAAGTATCACTATGGTAACTATTGTATCCATAAGTTACAATAATTTTTTTGGTTTGCTTGTTCTAAGATTAATCATATTCCTGCCTTTTACCCCCAGATTGTGTGTTCTATTTATAAAGAAGATTGAAAGACAAACAGATCAGCTTTTCTCGTGAAAATGGCTGTTTTACCTTCTAGATATAACCACTTCTTAAAATATTTTTTAAAATTATGATTAGAAAACAAAAAATAGTTTAAAATTCACTGTAATTAATTTATGAATCTACAGTTAGTATCAATACAATTTAATAAACACTAAAGCAACAAAAATGATTCTTTTCTTCTTTTTGCCTTACTTATACTTTAATTCCTATAGAATCCTGCCTCAATGGACAAAACATAGCTTGCCAAGATCAGAGGAGGTCGTCTGTGGGTGTGGGTAAGTGAGATACGAGTTCAGGAGGAGCCGTGCAGGGGCT
>JAVJGJ010000001.1:80262462-80276084 GCA_035590215.1 Microhierax caerulescens
ATCTTATAGGTTTCCATATCTTAGATATTTAAGCTCAAATCCCGTTCTTTCTGACAAATATTTGTACTTTAGCCACTGGAAGTCAAATTGAAAAGTATGCACAGTTTGCACACATAAAACAATGTCAGCTGTTGGTTTTGTCTTTTTTACCCACTAAGAAGGGATTGTGTTTCTTTTAGTATTTGCTTCACCTTTTTGATTGGATTGCTACGGCTAATTGCTAATCAATTATTTAGCAAACCAGTTCAGAGATAAGATCAGATCTGAGGTAGCTCGGGGCACACATCCAGCCCTGAGAGCAGTGTTAAAGCCACAGAAGCTAACACAAGGGCCACTGCAGGTAAGGACCAGGGTTATTCCTAATCACATAGAGCATAAAGACTATCTGACTCGGAACAGAAAGGCTATTTGATTGATTTATATTGTTATTTAGTAGTTACAGTGTTAGATCTCGTGAATTTTCTGTTAGGTGAATGACTGCTTTGACAGGTATGCCTATAGCTTTTGAAAAGAGAAAAAATTAAACCACTGAAGGGATACAACATAAAGCATACATCAAAATAAGTTCGTATTTATTTGCAGCAGAGCAAGTCAACTAGTCTAGTTTGCAATCGTGAGGTGATGTAATTTTAGGATACTTACACCTACTTTTCCAGTTAAGTATTTTTAGCATCTTCACTGAATTAGCCGCACTGAGTAAGATGCGGCCCCACCTACATGTAGTTGGAGATAACTGTTGCAGGAAGAGCTCGAATTTACAAAAAACAAGTGGTCAAGATAACAATTGTTGATAATATTAAATTTAATTTTATGTTCCTTAAATGAATGATAGAAGCAGTGATGAAGTTTTTAAAAATAAAGAAGAAATGTAGCTATTTGGGCCACTGTTGAATTGCCAATGTCAATTCCCACGAGGAATGGATGAACTTCAGTGTTTAAAACCTGGCCAGATTGTTCATTTTCAGGGTGAATTTAGGTGGCATGGCCACACGAACAGAGCTACAGTGCTCAGAAGCATATAACCCATAATTTATTTACTAAAGAGGATGGGTTTAGCAGGTGAATGGCATTTCTGCTTTAAACTTTCTGGTTTACCACACACATACCATGCACATACACAGCCCGTGGCCTCAGCCTCTCATGCCCAGTTCAGACCTGCACCAAGGAGCCAGGATCGACTCTTACCTGTGGCAGCTCCATCCCAGGCTCAGCCTTCTGCACCATGTTGCAAGCTTGTTCCCCCAAGCCCAACAATAAAAAATTCCCTTCTCTCGTTCCACTTGCTCAGCACCCTGCCCGTAGGCAAGGTTTCTGTCCGCTAGTCTATACTAATGTTTTCCTAATTGCAAAATAACCTCTCTTGCTGTCTATTGCTGCACCATGTATTCCCCATTTTTCAGATCCCCATCATTCAGCAATAATTCAGAGCTCAGATCATTCTCTAGTGCACAAATAACATTCATTCTCAGAATTCTGTTTTTATGCAGTCATATCTGAGTAGTTAATTTGCAGTAAAAACTTTAACACTAGTTAAAGATTGCAAATCATAAGCATTTCTCAAATATGGTATTGAGTCACCTCCTGGATATAAACTACATTAAAAAAGACAATTATAATCTGGAAAATTATAAGATGCAAAGAAGAAAATAGAAAGGAAACAAGGATCAGGGGAAACAAAAATGAATTGTTAAAGAGCAATTGAAAGATACAGACTCATGGAAAATACAGCACTGTCTGGGCTGACACCTTATGTCTGTTAGCATTTAATGTGCATCATCAGTTTTTATTTAGGCAGCTTGACTCCATGGCAAAGATTTCAGCTAGCTGAAAATAAATAAATTTTAAACCTCAAGTTGACTAAGAGATTTGAATAATATTATTTATTAAATAATTTGTTTGACAAATGGTATTTTAGCTGCTGCAGAATTGGTTGAATATCATAGGAAGCTTTTGTTGAATAAATTAAGCAATGAAAAATGACAAAAACAGTCATTGAATAATGTATTTGTTAAGTAACATTTGGCAAGATCAACTGCAGATATGATTTTATTTTTTGAATCATGTATTGAGTAATTTTCTTTAAAAGCAGAAACTGTAGTTGATTTTTTTCTTTCCTCAGATCTCCTTTGGCCAGCCAGCAACTGGAAATAAGGTAATGGATACTGGGTTTGGCTCTTGCAATACTGTTCTAGTTGTACATGAATGAAATTGAAGATAAAGTACTTTCACTAGAAAAAAACATATTTGATAGACATCATGACATTAAGGCCAGGAAAAGCTTCCTGCTAGGTTTAAAGGTATGACAAGTTCTTGTAGCACTCCACATTTTAAACACAATGGATGTTGCCACTTCAAACCAAAATACAATACTTTACTTTTTATGTAAAGCACAATGATGATTGGAGACATGCTTTACTAAAAGCACTATTTTTTACCCTAACAGTCAAACATACCAGTATGAACCAGAAATGAGGATTACGCATAAGAAAAATAAAAACCACACAAAAAGCCAAAAAAAACCTGGATATTTGAAACTTTCTTAAAATGTCAATTAGAGTTAAAGCAAGTATCTTTAATGTAGTAGAGGTTTAAGCTGCTTCAGCTGAGTAGGTGATGAACTTCCATTAGTCTTTTCTCTGTGTGTGTGTCTGTTCTTCCTAGAACGTGAGAATAATGATCACTATTTCTTTCAAGTTTCTTTGGCACAACTCCAGAAAAAAAAAATACAATCTAAAGTGGAGCTGATGTTAGTTATTTGAAATCATAGGTCATCTTTTTTCTCTCTCTAAGAGATGATTTAAAGACTTCTCCAAGACATTTTAAAATTAGTTCCAAAGGGGCCAGCATGTTGTCCTGTTTCCACACAGGCTTCTCTGAAAAGCTTCTCTGAAACAAAACTAAATTTATTCATCCCTCAAACTAGGGAGGGCTCAAATCAACATATATTTCAAAATGGACCTCTTTTTTTTTTAGACCAGATTATCTCAGCTTCAGTTTTTTCGGGTGTCATGTTAGTAACTTCCTACCTTATCATCTTCTCAATTCTCTATCAATCCACATTTATTTGGAAATACAGTGACCAAAACCTGACACAATATTCCAGCTGAGACATTGTATGTGCTGAATAAATCAGGAGGAATTCCTCCAATGTCTGACAGATGGCATGTGTATTTCTGTACCCAAGTACACTTTCCCTGGCTTTGTGACAGCTTGATGTGATTAGCTAATGTTTATTTTGTGATCTGCAATAGACTCCGGAATTGTGACTGGTGAGCCAACCCATACCCATTTGCATCTGTGCCTAGCTTTATCTTGCACTTGCTTATGTTCCGCACGTCTTTCATTATACTATCGCCATTATCGGATTATTTTCTCAGTTTGAAGTCTGACTAGTGTGTATCCTTGGCCAGGTCCATCATGGCTTTGTCTAGCTACATCTTGAAAACTTCCAAGGAAGAAGATTCTTCTCAGGGTAATCCATTCTAGTGATCCACTCTCCTCATAGTGAAAAATGTTTTTGTAATGTCCAGTAAGACCTTCCTCACCTGCAGTTTGTTTGGTTTTTTTTTTTTTTGCCGGGCACAACTGAGAAGCGTTTGGTTACATTATCTTTGAAATACTCCTCAAGTAGTTGTAGGCAGCCCTTTAGGCTCCTCTCTGTCACACCAAGCAGCGTGAGCTGCCACAGCCTCTCTTCGTAAGCGTATGAGCCAGCCCCCCAAGCTGAGTACTGCACAATCATTTAAAATTGGAAGCTTTTGTTCTAGCTTATTTGCAGTTCTTCTTGGCTTTTTTTTTTGTCAATAGGCTTCATATGCATTCCATCTATTCCTCCATTTAGTTCACGCATAATAAATTAAAAATTAACATTAGCACACCCTGCGCAAGGCTGAGCAGAACCGCTCTCAATCAGCCTAGCCATTTAAACACCTTTTTTTTTTTTTTTTTTGTGAAATATGTAGCTCTTTAGAAATCATATTTTGTTATTATCAAAACATTTTTAATTTATTTATAAACTATTTTCTGTACATCAAAACCTTTGGAATTATTTGGTAAAAGTGATGTAATGAAGTGGCTTATTCACGATTTGTTACTGAGAACGCATTGAAGTTGTTTGCCTTTGCAAGTAAAGAGACTTGTTCATAACCAGGCTTAAAAAGCCCTTGAGACCAAGAAGAGTCCTGTTGTGTATGTTCTGATTTATCTACAATCACCAGTAGTCAAGACTCCATAAAAGATGACTGACAAAAACAGGAGCATGTTTTTTTGATCGGTTGATTCTTGTTTGATACTGACACTGTGAAGGAAAATTACTTTTAGGGCTGAGATTGAATCTTGTGGCCAAAAAAAAAACCAGGAATGTTTTTCTGTTTGGAAAACTAGAAAATGCAATGGTCACTTCATTTGCAAACAAGAAGAGACAGCAACGCTCTTTTTACAGAGGCAGTTTCAGAGTTGAGACTTTGAAAACTCTCTCAGATTTTTGACAAAATCATCAAACAGAATTGAAGGCTCAGCACATGGTTATTTATTCTCACTAAGTGAGAATATTAAATGATTCCTGGTAGATTAGGCTTTCATAATTCTCTCTATCTTGCTAGATCGTGACGAGAACATGCTAAAGGCATCAAATGCTGGTTTGATAAGACGTGGAGTTAGGAACTGTGAAGAAATTTCAGTACCGATGGGCAGGGGAAGAGTGTTTAAGGAGCACTTAAAACCATCGCACACGCGTGGATGACTTTTGCCGATCGTGAGGGCATAGCGTTTGTTCCTGGCTAACAGCAGTAGCTATCAATACGTGCCAATGGCAAATAAAACCAGGTCATGCACTGGTTCGGGGCAGGATCTTCATCTCTGCTGGGTGTTGCTCTAGTGAAAGGTTGTTTATGCATCTCCTCATTCAACGCTTCCATACCTTGAGATCCAGATTCCTGTCAAGTTCTGTACTACCCTCCGCGCTTCTCTGTTATTTAACACCCTTTCGCAGGGGCTCAGCATATCTGTCTAATATTGTTCTCCCTTTATCGTTCAGATGTCCTGGTTAGTGCCTGGAGGCCTGGAAGATACGAATTCAGCAAGAGATGTAGATCAGAAGGAAAAAAAATGTCAAGGCTGAGAAGCCCCCCTGGCCTTGCAGAACTTGAAAGGGAAGGGCGGGAGCAGCATCGGAGGTTCTCTGTGGTTCATTAGTGCCTGCTGTACCCTACCTGTACCTCGCGTTTCAGTTTTTCTGAAGATCAGAATATTTTGCTAAGGTTTTTTTCACCTGATAGAGCGTATCTGAATGAAACCTAGTGGCTTTTGATGTATGGAATGACAGACAATGTAGTAACTAAGATTTCTAAAGAAGGATGCTACAGCAGGGGTTAGAGATGAAAAGGAGTTTTTGAGGCCTTCAGCTGCCTGTTGTGTGTGTGCCTGGCATATGCTGCAGCTCCCTGCAGGCTGCTTGAGACCCTGCAGATTTTCCTTTCTCATTCTGCATCCACATCTTCTTAAGAAGTAATGGTGACACGTAGGATCATGCAATGCTGCCTCAGGATTTAATTTCTATGAAATGATGCAAGTGTTCAGAGGAGCAGACATTTTGTGGCATCTTATAGAGGAGTTCAGTTCTGACACTAACTGTGGAAGAGTGAAATTGTGTAAAGAGTCTCTCAAAACCTGAGTATATCTTGCTGCACTGTAGTGATACAAGCAGGATCAAATACTGTCTTCATTGCAGTCAAAGAGAGATTTATGGTCAACTTAATGAAGTCAGGAGGTCACCCACAGAGCCAGATCAGATGTTAAAATAAGCCTTTGACATTCTTTGGATTCAGCAATTATTCCAACCACCATCCAAGATAATAAAGTTAACAGCTTGCATTTAAAAATCTGCTTGCATAGTTTAACTGTTATCCCAGTGGAAAAGGTCTCATTCTTGTCTTATTCTCAGGGAGATGAAATACAGAATCATGTTTTAGCGTTCCCGAGCAGTGAATATTTTCTGAAAAGACCCCATAGTAACAACTCTTCTTTATAATATATAGAAGTATATTTTACCAGTTTCCTCACATGCTAGCTTAACCAAAAAAGTGAACAAACAAAACCAAGCTAACATCCAAACGCAATGCCCCAAAATAACCTACCGAAACATTACCTTTACTCCTTAATCTGTAAGCACTGCTGCATCAGGAAGCAGCTGACAAAGCAGCTTAGCAATACTGGCATATCAGCCCGCTGCATCCGCTAAAACTGCAGTGCTTCTGGCATGGGTCCGAGTGGGTTTCAGGCTTCGGAGTGATGACAAGGGGATTCACTTGCCTGTACTATCAGATGACTGCACACCTTTCAGCTGTCATCGAGTGTAACAGCTTTGACAAATCTCACAGCCACATGCAAGGTTCTGGGGTATGTTATCTCACTTTCCCTCTCATTGCATATAGAGCACATGAAGGGAAAAATATCCAGAGAACCTCTCTGAGGCCAAAAAAAGAGTCATCGCAGAGTATTATGACTTGGACTTTTTTCTTGAAGCTGCAGGGTTAGGATGCCTGTTTATTTCAGTGAAAAAAAATAGGGATTTAAAATAAAACCTCTTTAAATTTGGTCTCTTAATAAGTGAGTGCATTCAGGTATGTCATCTCTAATTTAATCACAGGTAGTCTGCCTTCTAGCTGTCACATTGTGCCTTTAGGATAAGATACAGTAGTTTAGACAAGTATATTTTCCTCACGTTCAGTTGAAATCCTATTGAAATTGAAAGAAGTGATGGATTCAAAATCCTGTGCAAGTTATTTAATTTTGTTAATGAAAAACACAAGTGTCCCACCTGGGGATACTATGCTTTTAGAACCATCATATCCTTGCCCAAAGCTGAAGTCATAAACTGCACAAAATGCATTGTACAGACTTTTAAGGGGAGCTGCTCTAATGTAAATAGCATATAGAAATGCCACCGCAGACAGCAGGTACTGTGCTTTCATAGGCTTGTCGTGAAGAGCAAACAAATAATAGGCATTAGTTTTCACAATGAATTGAGGGATTTTCCCATTAAAATCTATGTCAAAACTTACATTAAATTGAGTTCTGTCAGAGCAGAGCACTGACACCTTCAATGCCAGAACGTGTTCCAACATTTTGTTGTTGCTCTTGCATTTTCCTCCTACAGTTTCTACAGCTTTCATTATAAAGATCCACTGACTTTTTCTCTCTCAGTTGGCGCAGAAGCAGCATCTTGTTCATGAAAACTGTAGTTTTGAGCTGTTCAAGCAGTTTTCAGCGACTGGTCTGAACATTTTTTTAAATGATACTATTAGAATTTGTGCCCTAACTGTGCCGTGCCACAGAGAACTTGTTTCTTTCCTTCCCTCCCAAACTTGTTTTCTTTCTTCCCCCCCCCACCGCCAAGAGTAACGAGAGAACGTTAACAAGTATCCTGCACAAAAAAGGGAAAGCAACACTGAATGGTCTGGAGGAAAGGTTAACGTAGAGGAGGGCAAATTACAGACTTAACAAAATGGAAAGAATGAGAAAAGATAGGAGAGGCTACAGAAGACAGAGAGGCTACCTTTAATCCCAGGACACCACATGACAGCTTGAGTTTCACTGCACACCTGGAGAGCATGTAGAAAAAAAATTACATATAAATATTTTAACACATGTAAAATGCATGTATTAAGTAATAATTAAAGAAAAATATAAGGACATGCAAATGTAACTAGAAGTATTGACATGTAAAATATTCACACTGACTCCTCTTTCTGCGAGGAAAGGGGAAAGAGAGAGGGTGAGCAAGACAGCGTGCGCCTTACGTGTGCCACGAGGAAGATTTGCCGGGAGAAGCACATTTCCAGGGTGCCTGTTGTGGTGGCTTCACAGGAGCAACAGGGCAGCACAGACTGCAAAGGTGTTTGGAACTGTGCCTCTGGGACAGTCTGAGCGTTGACTTAGCCTCATTGTTATGCAAAATTTAAGAATAAGTTAAATATGTTTGCTCTGTTATTTCAAAGCAAAAAAAAAAAAAAAAAGATTTCATTACAATAAAAAAAAAAAATAATGCTAGGGTATTTGTGCTAATGAGCTGAACACTTCCTGGAATATCTGCTGTTACTCTGACAGAACAACTTGAACTCCCCTGTAGATTAAAAAGGAAATTTTATTGAACAAATCCAGCAATACACAAAAATTAAGTCTTTCCACTTTCTGATAACAGCATGTAGAAACACTCCAATCGCTCAATGCCTTCAAGAATCAATTCTATTCGCACCTTCCCATAAAACATCTGCTTGTAGTCAGCCCTTTCCAATTTGAACGTTGGGACTAGAGATGCCTTCACAGTATCAATTGCTGATCTAAGTGATTTTGGTAAATTTAATCCAAGCCAGCCCTAAAACATCCTGGGCTCAGCAAGATCTACTCACTAGCTACTAGCAAGGAAACAGATTTTGTTTGTGGTCTTTTAAATATGCGCAGGTTAAGGAAAAAGCTTGTGCAATCACTGTGGTAGCTTAAAGGTTGAGAAGAAAAATAAGACATGTACATTGACAGCTTTCTTACTACTCTTAGGTACATTTACAATCAGAAAGAGATTAATTTGCTACTTTAAATAACCTGTACAGTACCCAAAAGTTATGTTTATAAAATTTTATGAAAGGTTGCTTCTTGCAGAAACCTAAGAACCCTCCTGTTGTTCCCAATGGAGTCTATTCTAGTACAAAGAGATTTAAAATGTAAGTGTGAAATACAGACCTTTTGAATTAACACAAATTGTTATATTCAAATATGTATTCTGACAGTTGTAGTTTTTTCTGGTTTATTCGTATCACCCCAGACAATGGAGATTATTTTAATTCAAAATACTAACAGCTAGCAGAACAGGGAGAAATGATGCGGTGTTTCTTAGCTAATCTGAGTGAGGAGTTGCAGACACGATGCACAGTATTTTGTTTTCCTGCTTTGCATCTCTGGGCTAGACTGGGAGCTGCCCTAACTGCCAGGCTGAGGTAGGTGGTCGTTCTCCCTAGGTTCCCTCTAGGCAAACTAGAGTGGGATCCTTCAGACATGTGCCTAGAGTCAAGCGGTGTGAAAGCCCGTGTGTTAGACCATCTTTAGAACATGGTCACTGCTTCACAGCGGACTTCTAAGGCATGGACAACAAAAGCATAGCTACAAATGTAATTTAGTGTCCTCATGCTCTGTGTGATCCTGATAGCGATCTCTCTGTCCTCCAACTGTGTCCCCACAATTTCACAAGGAAGAATTACAAATGTGGAACTGCATTTCCCTGGAGATTTAAAAAACCATCAGGACATGGTCCTCTCTAGGGCCACCCCCCCCCACTCTAGGTGGCCCCGATTAACCGCGGGAGGTTGCAGTTGGACAAGATGAACTCCAGAGGTCCCTTTCAACCTCAATCGTTCTGTAATGCTGTGATTCTTAATTGCATGCAAATACTTCTGGTGCACATTTAGATGTTACGAAATAATAGTCATTTTTATTAAATCTTAAAACATGACACCTGAAAAGTCATGAAGATCGTTGTTTCCACCTATGTTCTGCTGCTGACTGCAGCTCATTAAGGATAGATAATGTCCCCATCTGCTCAAGGGCAGTCAAGATACATTGCATGCACATCTTGATTGCTTCTACTACAACGTGCAACCAAGCATGTGTTAACACCTGCCTTTAAATAATTTGAGGATTATGAAGTTCAGTGTATACCACCGAGAATGAAATCTAGAAATTCAAAATAAAGAAAATATATTGTGGGCAGTATCATGAATTATATTTATTAAATGCATGGCAATGGTTAATAGCAACATACTACCATGAGCAAGTGATGGGAAATGGAGATTACACAGAACGTGTGTAGCTACTAACACCATAGTTAACTATCATAGTATTTCTATTTCTTTCCAGGGATACTTACTATGTGCTAATACTAAAACATACTTAGTTTGAGCTAGTTTTACTTGTGAATTTGCAGAATTTAGATATCCATGATATGTATTCCTGACCAGCAAAGACGACATTCATAGTAAACCAGGAAAAAATTAGTTTTCTAATTCATGGTTAAATTAATGTAATGTAACTTATGGCACTATAGCTTCATGACAAAAAAAAAAAGTGTGGCTATACAAGCGTGTGCTGTTGAAAAGAAGACAAAAATACTATTGGTTGTGTGTTTGTGGGGGTTTTTTGTCTTTGCCAAGGAGGATAGAGTATATTCTGACTTCACAGAATAACTAAAACGAATTCTGAATGATGCATGAAATAATAAAAATATATGTGACCTACTGCTCAGGAAAAATACAAACAATGTTGTGCTTTCATATTTAGGAGAGTTGTGGTTGCCAGTTGTGAAAAATAATACACTCTGACAGTGTAAACAAAGTCCAAGAAAGCTCAAAAATCTTCATATTAAAAAGAAAATAAAAACTACTCACATCACAACATTTTCTGATTTCTTTGATTTCCTTACGAAGACAATAATCAGAAATACCTGAGAAACAGAAAACCTTCCTTCTCATAAAGACTCCAGCTGCCCTCTTCAATCTTCAAAATAAAAGGTAAGTTCTAGAAAACATTTCAGTTGAACCTTGGAAAGACCTTAATAACTTCTAAATAATTTCTTCATCTATGTCCTTTTCATTTGACTGCTTTTTAATTTATTTTTTTCTCATTTAATCCATTAATTGGTTTGTGTTAAGGAAAATAAACTGGAGTGGGAAAAGTTAGACCAGGAAATAAAGCAAGCAGCTTCTCAGGAAAGCAGAAAGGTATTATTTATCCTGTTGTGCAGCACAGCTGGAGTGCTCTCAGGGGCAGAGAATGTTCATGCTGAAAATTCAGTGGAAAAATCAATAGGAAGATCACACTTCTGTCATTTTAACGATCACACACTCGGCGAAAAGTTTAGAATTCTGACTAACAACATGATCGTAAATGACAATGGCAGATACCACTGGAAAGAACAGCATCATATCTAGTGAAAGCTTTGGCTTTTATTTTCTGCACTCTTATATGTAGAAGGTCTGCTTATGTATCTATCGGGAAAGTATCATTCATGACTAGATACCATGCGGTGCAATAGAAAAATATTTACGATTAATTAGATTCAGGGTTCTAGCTAGGAGTAAAAGCACATGGGAAAAGTTTTCTTCTAATTGGGATGGAAGAGTTTTGCCAGCGATCACATTGCAGGTTTTCTGTAGCTTTGGTATATTGTACAAAACCAGTGAATCAGGCAGAAGAAAAGGCTTTTTCAGGAGATCAGACCTTGTGTCTCTGGGTAGCTTTGAATCAATGAGAAAATCTTCTCTGACAAGTCTAACTCCTTCCCCCCATAGTAAAACATCAGATGTCCATGTATTGCCTTATTCTTGATTGCATTTTTTTTTCCTGTTCTAAAGTGAAATATGTATGTTTCAGCATATTTAGGAAATACCGGAACCGTGTACAAAATAATTCAGAAAGAACTCTTAGTTCATGCCTTTTTTGTAGTTACTTTACAAAAAAATACGCAAACCCCTTTATGTGAAAAAAATTACTGTGGTTGATCTACCGTTATTTACTGAAGAGATTTACTAGAAAAGAACATTCCTAAAATCTCTGACATCTCTGATTTATCATGCAGTCTGTGATACTTCCAGGTATTAATTACATTTAATTGGGAAACTTGTCAAATAATGATTTTTTAATGAATTATTTAGGAGATTATTATTATAGTTTTATGAATAGGCAGTTTTATTTTAAGAGGTATCATAATCTCTTTTGGTAATAAGTGGAAGTTCACTCAAAAATATGTATTATTACAAACAATTATTATGAATAGGGACATTTTTTAGCTCTCACGATCCCTCTGTTGGCTATTATTGTGTGTTTACTTGGGTCTTCTCATTTAGGGCCACAATTTGATTAAATGTCAAGCAGATGGGAAATAAGAGAGTCCTGCATGACGTATCTTGAGAGAGAATTTGGGAAAGAAAAACATAGCTTTTGAAAGATTGAACATAACCTTGAAAGATGTTAACTCCTTTCATAAACCGCAGGAGACCTTGAGAGAGGAAAAGAAAGGTGGGGGGAGAGTCTGAAAGGTGGGGAGATACAAAGAGCTTTTCCTCCACTTGCAGAAGGATGGATCTGCTTGGATTTTCACATGCCTTATTCCAAGGACAACATGAGTCTAATGTTAATGCAGACGCTGGACCCATGAATGCCATAATAATATCGCCTCTGAATGAATGGAAGCAAAGTTACTCCAGTGGCTGTAAGTAAACTTCAGAAATATCTTGTGCTGTGCTGTTCCTCCACATCAAGTTGATTCCAAATCCCTGCTTTGGTTTTTCCTTTTTTTTTTTTTCTAGGCTATCTACTATTTGAACCTCTGATGCCTCAGCTATAATATAGACACTACAGAACACACCAAGGCAAGAAGTACAGAGACTGGCAAAACAGAGTCAGTACGGTTCAATAATACTTTACCAGCTCTGGCTAAGCACCACACACATAAGGCAAACGGCGCTTGCAAAGCCACTTAAGTGTTTCTGCACTGTGTTTCTGTTGCGATTTAACCCTGGCTGGTAATAGACAGCCACTAGCTCACTACCCCATCATCCTGAGGGACGAAGGTTGAGATAAGAACAATAATTTAATAATTGAAATAGACTAAAAATGAAAGAACAATAATAACAATGATGACGACACCAGTTATAATGACAAGGGGGAGGGAAAGAATAAAATCCAGAGTGAAAGGAAGAAAGTGATGCAAAGATCAGCAGCATCCGACCCCCCCTTGCTTGCTAACCTCACCGAAGCGAGAGGCTAGGTGTGGCTGGGTAAGGAGTCCAATGTAATAACATTTAATTGCAGCACTGGGGATAGCTGCTCCATAAGTGCTCCCCCCAATCCAGCAGACTTTTAAAGACTATATATCACGAAGTTCCACACCTTTGTAAGATGTCTGAGAACTCATTCACATATGTATGACATTTCCTGGAACTCATTAACATATGCAAATCTCTGGTCCACATGCACAGTCATCTTCGCTGGTGGTCTTTGGGTGGTCTTTAGGGTCTTCAGATGAAGGCTTGTAGTTTTCTTCATGGTGCCTGCTGACTGACCTTTACTTTTGAGTGAACTCAGTTCTGGGATCAGTAGACCATATCCTTCCAGGCCATTCTCTTGTAACTTTCCCATCTCTGTGGCCCTGTGAATCCCTTCTGGAGATTGAGCTGTCTACCATGAGGTTATCCAGGTGTCCCCTTATTTTATTCCACTCCTTATCTTACAACTATCTGGAGCCTCTTCTGTTCAACTAAGTATCTAAGGTATTTACATCATCTTCCTTGTTTTCTGTGCCTTAACCCTTTCAGAAGAAAGTCATGATACACAATGCAACTGCTCACCACCCCAGGACTGATGTCCAGCTCATCCCCAAGCAGCAATCTGCCCACCCCGCACAACCTCCCCAGGAATATGTACCAGCCATGCCGTCCCATGGTATGGAACACCTCTGGCTAGCTCGAGTCAGCTTCCCTGGCTGTGACCCCAATCAATTCCTTGTGCCCCTCCAGCCTTTTTGCTGGCAGGGCCTAAGGGACTGCAAAGTCTCCCATCAGATCCCAAACGCAGCA